>CM040935.1:32727374-33411505 GCA_023029165.1 Gobiocypris rarus | reverse complement strand
TGTGCCGCTGAACTTTTGTTTTCCCCTTCCTTGTCTGTTCCTCCCTGGTCTTTCACCCCCCATCCCGCCCCTGGTCTTTCACCCCATCCCGCCCCTGGTCTTTCACCCCCATCCCGCCCTGGTCTTTCACCCCATCCCGCCCCTGGTCTTTCACCCCCATCCCGCCCCTGGTCTTTCACCCCATCCCGCCCTGGTCTTTCACCCCATCCCGCCCTGGTCTTTCACCCCGTCCCGTCCCCGCCCCTGGTCTTTCACCCTGTCCCGCCCCGCCCGCCCCTGGTCTTTCCCCCTCCGCCCGCCGCCCCTGGTCTTTTCCCCTGTGGATGTTTGACATAACTAAACATTGTTGCAGACCATGTACACCTTTAATGGAAACGGTATTCCCTGGTGACTATGGCTCAGCGCCCTGCCACAAAGCAAAAATAGTTCAGGAATGGTTTGAGGAGCACAACGAGTTTGAGGTGGTGACTCCAAATTCCCCTCAATCCAATCAAGCATCTGTGGGATGTGCTGAACACACAAGTCCAATTTATGAAGACCCCACCTCACAACTTACAGGACTTAAAGGACCTGCTTTGATCTGCTAACATCTTCGCCAGATACCACAGCTCACCTTCAGGGGTCTAGCGGAGTCCATGTCTCGATGGGTTAGGGCTGTTTTGGCAGCAAAAGGGGAGCAACACAATATTAGGTCATTTTTCAGCTTTGAGAATGAAACCAACCTGTTTGTTCCTCAGTTTCTTCATCTTTCACTCTCAATGTTTCTTCAATCTTCACGCCTTCAACCTCCTCTTGAATAAATGCCATCTCAGTCGCTTCACTAGGAGTTTTTCTGTGTCCTGTTTAAGAAAAAACCTTTCAAAATTACAAAATTCAACAGCAAGTTTCTTGACACATTTTCACATTTTGTAAGTATAAATTGAAACATAACAATTTAAATAAAAAGAAACACAAAAGTTGAACTTAAAATTAAAGCGCATCATAAACATGTTACATTCATTTCAGACCTTTTTGAAAATGAGCAAAATTGGGTTTACGTTACTCCATTTAGTTTGATGAATATTTCTAATCTATTTTTCTTTTCTTTCTTTTCTCTGGAAAAGTCATTCATTTGAATGAAGTAAAACAGATTTAATACTAGTCTTAAAACTTTCAGTTCATTTTAACAATTAGACATTGTGACGCCTCATATCTAATGTGTGTTTGCAGGTTTGCTCTGCACAACATCAGGAAGATCAGACCGCTCCTTACAGAGCATGCAACACAACTTCTCGTCCAGGCCCTTGTCATTTCTAGGCTTGACTACTGCAATGCGCTTCTGGCTGGTCTTCCATCGTGCAATCAAAACTCTTCAAATGATTCAGAACGCTGCGCATCGCCTTGTATTCAATGAGCCCAAAAGGGCCCATGTCACACCTCTCTTCATCGCTCTGCACTGGCAGCCACTTGTTGCCCGTGATCAAGTTCAAGGCCTTGACACTCGCCATGGATCCACCACAGGCTCGGCACCAGCATACTTCGACTCGCCTCCTACGAAGTCTACACTCTACCAGAAGCCTTCGCCAGGTAAGGAGCGAGGCTTTGGTACCATCACAGAGAGGCATGAAATCCTCTCCAGAACTTTTTCATTCACCGCTCCTGGCTGGTGGAACGATCTTCCTACCTCCATCCGGATGGCAGAAACACTGTCATCATTCAAAAGACAGCTAAAAACTCATCTCTTCCGTGAGCACTTAACCTTATTATAAAAAAATTTAAAAAAACTTATCTTCCTCATTTCTCTTTATTCCCTCCTATTCTAGCTTAAGGTTACGCTGTGTAATGTCCAAAACTTGGTATTTAAGGCACTTTTGCTTTCTTCGACTATTCATGACCGATCGCTTGTACTCCTATGTTGTAAGTCGCTTTGGATAAAAGCGCCTGCTAAATGCATAAATGTAAATATATTCTGTCATCAATGTTAAATGACACTACATTGGTTTTATTTGTTACACAATACCCACTGAGAAATACCCAAAAATCTTCCCACTCAAATGAGGGAAACAAATTAACCCAAACTAATTCAGATGAAGGAGGAGAAGAGATTTAAACAAAAGAGATCGAATCGATTGGTCACAGCATTTATCATTAATTCAATCAAGTTCATCTAAAAACAAAGTTTGGAGAATTACATTTTTTAAAAATAGTTTCACTGTCGAATGTGGTATCAAATTTTTTTTCTTAGATGCAGTTTTGATATTAGCAAAACACTCTTTATTTATCTAATCTACACATGCACGTCCTTGTGATGCTGTGTTTGGTTTTAAACATAACTTCTCTCCTCACTCCTTTTTATTTGGAATAATACGTCATCACACACAATAGAAAAAAATGTATACATTGGTTTTAGTGTAATATATTACTGGTTGGTCAGTTGTTGAATTATGATGATCAGCTTTTGAGCATTACTGAATAGAGATGGCTCGTGCCACAATTTGGGCTTCGCTACGGTACCACAATCTAATAGCGAAGTACCGATATTAAATCAATACCACACAGGGTCTGATTTTATACTCATTAGCAAGTTTTGGGTTTATAAAGTGGGAAATTACCACAAATGTTTATTAGTAAATTAATCAACAAAGATTATCACATCAAATCAGTCATTTGAAAGCATTCTTGTGAGAAGAAATTCAGCAATACTGCGATCTCCCTTCTTTATCACTCAAAATTAGCTAATTGCTTCTGACCTTAAAAGACATCGCACCTACACTAAAGCAATCTGCATGCTCCTATTCAACATTTTCACGTTCGTTTCAGGACACCTGATGGAAATCACTTGCCCACGATTTTTAAACCTTGCAAATTTGAGCATGCAAGCGATGTTTTAGCGTTTATCATTGATTTGTACACTGCACGAACACCTCACAACAAACAACACACGATAAAGCTGAAAATCGCCCAACCAAAAAAAAAGAGTTGCACGAGTCAGAATTCGAAATCGGATGAAAATTGCACAGTGTATGCCCATCTTTACAGGATATTCTTATATTACCATGACCTTTATATATGAAAAGCTCAAGGGAAAGCTGATTTCTCAGTTCATCAACACTTTAAACAAACAAATTCTGCCTGCTCCTGCCAAAAATATTGCTGGTTTACTAAAATGAAATATGACGATGAAATGAGATGTCCTGAGATGAGTTTTTAGTTCAATGGTTGGTTGAGCGGGAGTTTGCGATCGCTTTCTTCTCTCCCTCTTTTCTTTAATTTTTTCCCGAACTCTGTTCCTTGAAGACGACCATCCTGCAGATTTTAGCTCCAACACTAATCAAACAGACCCTGGATCAGGGTTGGAACTAACAAAAGCATAAATATATTTAACCAGGGTCAAACTCTTTTATTTGTTTTTTTTTAGACATAAAAGCAAGTGAAGGCTTCTCAGATTACATGTTACACCTCTTATAGTAGTTTAGTTCAGTGGGTTGATATTCGATTTTCAATTTTAGGATTCGAATATTCGCATCCCCTTGAAAAGGTTCTCATTCACGCTTGAATATGTTTACGCTATAAAATCTGCGAAGACCAATACTTTTTTTTACAATTATCTTATAGCCTAGGCTTTTTAATAGGATGGACAGTTGAATTGGAACTCAACCCCATTATACTTTATAAATATATTTGCTTCCTATTAGCCTAAGTGTTCCCTACAACTGAGTATTCTCTGTCTGAGTGCACACCTGCATGGCCTTATATGGAAGAAGTGCATTCATGAGCTTGCATTTTGGGTTAAACTGCGATGGTTTGACAGAGGTAAAGAGAATAATAGGAATCAAAGTGTATTAACCTTTTCACCTGTGATGACGGTGAACATGTTTTTCCTGTCCGCCACTGGTTTGGAATTAGTGCCAATTGTACAACAAAACTGTACAATGACAAACTCCTTAAATAGCCACTTTTACATTTCGTGTTGAACTGAACAAAATAATTTTTACTACTATGAAATATAAAAATGACAGTGGGGCGGTGATGTAACTCGTGTTATGTCTGAACACCGGTAACACAGACTATAGCAGCAAGCCTATTACCCTTTTATTATCAATCTAAATGAATCTACTGCGAAATATAGGAGCTTGTTACTGGGCCGTAACAGACTGGTGTGTTTTCACTACTGCAGTGTCTGCTGGAGTCCTCGCAGGAGTTGGAGCCGTCTCTTCACAGGTGATGGTCATCTGATGTCCTCGCAGGAGTTGGAGCCGTCTCTTCACAGGTGATGGTCATCTGATGTCCTCGCAGGAGTTGAGTCATCTCTTCACAGGTGATGGTCATCTGATGTCCTCGCAGGAGTTGAGTGCCTCTTCACAGGTGATGGTCATCTGATGTCCTCGCAGGAGTTGAGTCATCTCTTCACAGGTGATGGTCATCTGAGTCCTCGCAGGAGTTGAGTCATCTCTTCACAGGTGATGGTCATCTGAGTCCTCGCAGGAGTTGAGTCATCTCTTCACAGGTGATGGTCATCTGAGTCCTCGCAGGAGTTGGAGTCATCTCTTCACAGCTGATGGTCATCTGGAGTCCTCGCAGGAGTTGAGTCATCTCTTCACAGGTGATGGTCATCTGAGTCCTCGCAGGAGTTGAGTCATCTCTTCACAGGTGATGGTCATCTGGAGTCCTCGCAGGAGTTGAGTCATCTCTTCACAGGTGATGGTCATCTGATGTCCTCGCAGGAGTTGAGTCATCTCTTCACAGGTGATGGTCATCTGAGTCCTCGCAGGAGTTGGAGCCATCTCTTCACAGGTGATGGTCATCTGAGTCCTCGCAGGAGTTGGAGCCATCTCTCTTCACAGGTGATGGTCATCTGAAGTCCTCGCAGGAGTTGAGTCATCTCTTCACAGGTGATGGTCATCTGAAGTCCTCGCAGGAGTTGGAGCCGTCTCTTCACAGGTGATGGTCATCTGATGTCCTCGCTGGAGTTGAGTCATCTCTTCACAGGTGATGGTCATCTGATGTCCTCGCAGGAGTTGAGTCGTCTCTTCACAGGTGATGGTCATCTGAGTCCTCGCAGGAGTTGGAGCTCTCTTCACAGGTGATGGTCATCTGGAGTCCTCGCAGGAGTTGAGTCATCTCTTCACAGGTGATGGTCATCTGAGTCCTCGCAGGAGTTGGAGCGTCTCTTCACAGGTGATGGTCATCTGATGTCCTCGCAGGAGTTGAGTCCATCTCTTCACAGGTGATGGTCATCTGAAGTCCTCGAAGGAGTTTAAGTCATCTCATCACAGGTGATGGTCATCTGGAGTCCTCGCAGGAGTTGGAGCCATCTCTTCACAGGTGATGGTCATCTGAAGTCCTCACAGGAGTTGGAGTCATCTCTTCACAGGTGATGGTCATCTGAAGTCCTCGCAGGAGTTGAGTCATCTCTTCACAGGTGATGGTCATCTGAAGTCCTCGCAGGAGTTGGAGTCATCTCTTCACAGGTGATGGTCATCTGAAGTCCTCGCAGGAGTTGGAGTCATCTCTTCACAGGTGATGGTCATCTGAAGTCCTCGCAGGAGTTGAGTCATCTCTTCACAGGTGATGGTCATCTGGAGTCCTCAAGGAGTTGAGTCATCTCTTCACAGGTGATGGTCATCTGAAGTCCTCGCAGGAGTTGGAGCCATCTCTTCACAGGTGATGGTCATCTGATGTCCTCGCAGGAGTTGAGTCATCTCTTCACAGGTGATGGTCATCTGAGTCCTCGCAGGAGTTGGAGCGTCTCTTCACAGGTGATGGTCATCTGATGTCCTCGCAGGAGTTGAGTCGTCTCTTCACAGGTGATGGTCATCTGAAGTCCTCGAAGGAGTTTAAGTCATCTCATCACAGGTGATGGTCATCTGAGTCCTCGCAGGAGTTGGAGCCATCTCTTCACAGGTGATGGTCATCTGAAGTCCTCGCAGGAGTTGAGTCATCTCTTCACAGGTGATGGTCATCTGAAGTCCTCGCAGGAATTGGAGTCATCTCTTCACAGGTGTACACAGGTCACATTGTATTCTCTTCCGCTTGTTTGAATCCGCATTCACGAGTCCACAGTGACGCTGCTGATGTAAGACCAGAGCATGCATCTCCTCAGACTACATGGAAGCCAGATAACGCAGCAGCAGCGCCTTACGCCAGCAGCGGATTCAAACAAACGCGAAGAGAAGACAATGCTGAATAAAGTCATAGTTTTGTTATTTTTGGACCAAAATGTATTGTCGATGCTTCAAAAGAGTCTAACTAACCCACTGATGTCACATGGACTACTTTGATGATGTTTTTCCATACCTTTTTCCTACCTTTCTGGACACGGACTGTAGAGTGTGCAGACACTTTCAATGGAAGGACAGAAGGCTCTCGGACTAAATCTAAAATATCTTATATCCTGTGTTCCGGAGATGAACGGAGGTCTTACGGGTTTGTAACGACATTAGAGTGAGTCATTAATGACAGAATTTTCATTTTTGGGTGAACTAACCCTTTAATGCACAAAGCGCATATTAGTACAATCGAGTATCCATTCGACCTGGCACGCGCACAGGCATAATTAGGCTTTACTTCATCTAGTTCACTTATCACCTCCACGTGTAAATAATATGGATACATACGTGCTTTTTCACGGAACAAAAGAGTCACTCTCATAGATGAAGATATGCGTTCTGAGACATTTTTACGCATATTTCTGGTAGGTTTGCAAGCCTCTCAGAAAGATAATTTTAAAGGGGATTAAATAAATTAACTACCATGGCAATAAGCTAAATAGTACAGGACTATTCCTTTACATTCCTGGAGTTCAACAACCCTAATCAAACACAAAGATCGGCGGAGGAACCGTGATTTAACCATTTTGCCGATCCTGCGCTTTCTTTATATAAATGTTTTTCACAAATGCTGCTGCTTACTATAGATGTACGCAGCCCTATCAGGGCTTGGCCCCTAATTAATTAGTTGCTAGATGTTCTCCCAGCTGAATAAAAATGTCTTGCTTTTCAGCCATTTGTTGCCCTCTGGCCCCAACTTTTTTCATGTCGAGTTTGAAATTAGCTCGATTAGTGGATAAAAGTGTAAAATTTCTCAATATGTATATATATATATATATATATATTGTGAATAAAATGTGATTTGAAAGTCTTTTGCTTTTATTTTATTTGCTTTTCCGAATTCGGTTGTAACATTCCTCATTCCACCTAGGATCTTCTCCTTCTGCTCTATAGGAATCCATTTTATTGACACATTTTGTGTAACTGATACAATCTGTGAATTTCATCAGAAGACTATGCTGACTGAATGAGGGAAGCAGTAGATGAGCCAAATACTGTTCACAACAAAACATCCATAAACATCACCATAATTACACAAGATTACACACCACTTCTCTTTACTACAGCTGCTCTTTCTGCTGGGTGTGTAAAGCTGTGGTGACATGGAGACAGCCATCATTTCAGTTTATTTTGTACAAACTGTGTTGTTTAAAGTTGATAGTAATTGTTCTGACTTCATGGTGTGAATGAACATCAACACTGACTAGAATAAACTATTTGAAATGTGAATATGATACTGTATATCAAGAGTGAAACTTTTAATAATGCAGACTGACAGCAATCCCATTTAAACATAACCTATTTTTCTGGTAATGTAATTCATTTCTCTGTTCAAGCCAAAAACAAACAAAAACAAAACAACCACTGAGTCCAGAGCAGTCAGAGAAATACCATAAACATAAAATAAACAGAAGAGATCTCTTGGCAAAATAACTGGTCCTGTGAATTAAACAATGGGAAAGGGAAAGGTTTAATTTCTAAGTCTACATGTTCCTCTGCAGTGAATCCTCATGTGGCACTTAAGGTTATCTTTAAATCTGAAATTCTTTCCACACTGTTCGCATATGAATGGCTTCTCTCCAGTGTGAGTTCTCATGTGATTATTAAGGGTCAATTTATGTCTGAAACTCTTTCCACACTGTTGGCAGGTGAAAGAGCTCTCCAGTGTGAATTTGCATGTGGTCTTTAAAGTTTACTTTACGTGTGAAACTCGTTCCACACTGTTGGCAGGTGAAAGGCTTCACCCAGTGTGAATTCTCATGTGTCTGTTAAGGTTTTCTTTACGTGTGAAACTGCTCCACACTGAGGACAGGTGTACGGCTTCTCTCCAGTATGTGTTCTCATGTGGTCTTCAAGGTTTCCTTTACGCCTGAAACTCTTTCCACATTGTTGGCAGGTGAAATAACTTTTAGTTCCTGTCTTTTGAGCTCTTATTTGCGAGGAAGTCTTTTAGCCTGCGCTAATCTTTCTCCAGTCATGAAGGCTCTCTTCTTCCCTTTCATTAAGTTCATGACTGGCCTCTTTCAATGCCATCAGATCTAGGCAAAAACATACATAAAACAATTTAGACATTTAAAGCATCAATAGCAGGGTATAGGGTAGTACGACATACAGTGGCGCAAAAAGTATTTAGTCAGCCACCAATTGTTCTCCCACTTAAAAAGATGAGAGAGGCCTGTAATTTTCATCATAGGTACACTTCAACTATGAGAGACAGAATGAGGGGGAAAATCCAGAAAATCACATGATCTGATTTTTAAAGAATTTATTTGCAAGCTATGGTAGAAAATCTGATTTGATCACCTAAAAAAAAGCAAGATTTCTTGCTCTCACAGACCTGTAACTTCTTCTTTAAGAGGCTCCTCTGTCCTCCACTCATTACCTGTATTAATGGCTCCTGTTTGAACCTGTTATAAGTATAAAAGACACCTGTCCACAACCTCAAACAGTCAGACTCCAAACTCCACTATGATCAAGACCAAAGAGCTGTCAAAGGACATCAGAAAGAAAATTGTAGACCTGCACCAGGCTGGGAAGACTGAATCTGCAATAGGGAAGCAGCTTGGTGTGAAGAAATCAACTGTGGGAGCAATTATTAGAAAATGGAAGACATACAAGACCACTGATAATCTCCTCGATCTGGGGCTCCACGCAAGATCTCACACCATGGGGTCAAAATGATCACAAGAACAGTGAGCAAAAATCCCAGAACCACACGGGGGACCTAGTGAATGACCTGCAGAGAGCTGGGACCAAAGTAACAAAGGCTACCGCAGTAACACACTACGCCGCCAGGGACTCAAATCCTGCTTATGCCAGTACATGTCCAGGCCCGTCTGAAGCTTGCTAGAGAGCATTTGGATGATCCAGAAAAGGATTGGGAGAATGTCATATGGTCAGATGAAAAAAAAATAGAACTTTTTGGTATAAACTGGAGGAGAAAGAATGCTGAGTTGCATCCAAAGAACACCATACCTACTGTGAAGCATGGGGGTGGAAACAACATGCTTTGGGGCTGTTTTTCTGCAAAGGTCAGGACGACTGATCTGTGTAAAGGAAAGAATGAATGGGGCCATGTATTGTGAGATTTTGAGTAAAAACCTTCCATCAGCAAGGTCATTGAAGATGAAACGTGGCTGGGTCTTTCAGCATGACAATGATCCCAAACACACCGCCCGGGCAACGAAGCAGTGGCTTCGTAAGAAGCATTTCTAGGTCCTGGAGTGGCCTAGCCAGTCTCCAAATCTCAACCCCATAGAAAATCTTTGGAGGGAGTTGAAAATCTGTGTTGCCCAGCGACAGCGCCAAAACTTCACTGCTTTTAAAGGAGATCTGCACAGAGGAATGGGCCAAACTACCAGCAACAGTGTGCAAAACCTTCTGGAAACTTACAGAAAACGTTTGACCTCTGTCATTACTAACAAAGTATATATAACAAAGTATTGAAATGAACTTTTGTTATTGACAACATTTTTTATTTGTTTACTTGTCACATCTCGTGTGTTTGGTTGTGAAACATAGTTTGCACACCGGAGAGAGCTGTCGGTGACTCTTCCTATTGTAAAGTCATTGTTGTGCAGTGTGAAACCTGTCGCTGATCCATCATTCAGTGTAAACACAGACTGAATGTTATCACAGATAAGAGCAAAGAGCAGTGATCCAACCAGTTTAAAAATCGTTCAGTCTGAACTCGGCATTAAGGTTATCTTTAAATCTGAAACCCTTTCCACATTGACCACATATGAATGGGCTCTCTCCAGTGTGAATTATCATGGTAATTAAGGGTTCATTTACATCTGAAACTCTTTCAAAATTAATCACATGTAAATGGCTTTTCTCCAGTGTGAATATTCATGTGTCCTCTAAGGCTTACTTTTTAAGGCTTCTTTCTGGTGTGATCTCTCACGTGACTCAAGCCTTTCTTTACATCTGAAACTCTTTCCACACTGTTGGCAGGTGTAAGGCTTCTCTCCAGTGTGAGTACTCATGCGACTGTCAAGGTTTCCTTTACATCTGAGGGTGCTTTCACACTAGCACTTTTGGTGCGCACCCGAGATTGATTGACGTCAGAGTTTGGTTCGTTTGGATGATGTGAACGCTGTCTTCCAAACTTGGGTGCGCACCCGAGAACTGTACTCGAGTCCACTTAAAAAGGGTGGTCTGGGGTTCGGTTCATGTGAACTCCAGTACAGTTTTCTGCTGATGTGAACGTAATTGTACTAAATCGCGGAAGTGAACCGCTATTAATGATGTATGATTTGATAAAAATGTGTTTTGTGTGTGTTTCACTCATTTTCCTGACAAGAGTGACGGACATACTGCAAGCAGAGAGCTGTAGATCTCATTTCTGCTCATCTTCAGTGTTCTTTAGAGCATTTGCAGTAC
The DNA here is from genome assembly GCA_023029165.1 of Gobiocypris rarus. NCBI lineage: Eukaryota > Metazoa > Chordata > Actinopteri > Cypriniformes > Gobionidae > Gobiocypris > Gobiocypris rarus. The sequence goes on along the minus strand of CM040935.1, from coordinate 33,400,811 downwards.
ATTCATGCAGATAAACGCAAGTGCCATTACCTACTGAAGCTCTGGTACAAACCAACAGCTCAAAAACAAAAAAATATAAAAGTGAGGTGAGCAACGCTATTCATTTTGCCACCTTCTCGCAGTCGTTATCAAGCAACGGGTAAACAGCTGTTGCTTTGATATAATATGAACACAGTCAAGCAGGGGCAGGGGAGCAATCGAACTCGGGTTCAGTCCAGGCAATCGGAACCAAGTGTGAAAGCACCCTGAAACTCTTTCAACACTGCTGGCTGGCAAATGGGCTTTCTCCAGTGTGAACTCTCATGTGGACTTCAAGGCTTCCTTTATGTCTGAAACTCTTTCCACACTGTTGGCAGGTGTACGGCTTCTCTCCAGTGTGAATTCTCATGTGGATTTCAAGGCTTCCTTTATGTCTGAAACTCTTTCCACACTGTTGGCAGGTGTACGGCTTCTCTCCCGTGTGAACTCTCATGTGGACTTTAAGATCTGATTTATTTATGCCACTGTTTCCACACTGTTGGCAGGTGAATGGGCACTCTCCAGTGTGAATTCTCATGTGACTATTAAGGTTTCCTTTATTTCTGTAACTCTTTCCGCACTGTTGGCAGGTGTAAGGCTTCTCTCCACTGTGAACTCTCATGTGGACTATAAGGTTTCCTTTATCAGTGAAACTCTTTCCACACTGTTAGCAGATGTAAGGCTTCTCTCCAGTGTGAATTCTCATGTGTCTTTTAAGGCTTACACTTTATCAGTGAAACTCTTTCCACACTGTTGGCAGATGTAAGGCTTCTCTCCAGTGTGAACTCTCATGTGAACGTTAAGGTTTCCTTTATCTCTGAAACTCTTTCCACATTGTTGGCAGGTGAAATTAGTTTTAGTTCCTGTCTTTGAGCTCTTTTTGTGAGAAAGTCTTTTTAGCCTGTGCCGATCTTTCTCCAGTGATGAAGTCATGATGTTTATCAATAATGGTCTTTCTCTTCTTCTCTTTCATTAAGTTCACGACTTGCCTCTTTCAATGCCATGAGATCTAGGGAAAATAACAAACATAAAACAATTTAGACATTTAAAGCATCAATACCAGAGTATATGGTAGTATGCTATATAATCTATCCTAGGGATCAGGGGTGGGCAGCTTTGGTTTTGTAGAGCCACTGTCTTGTACTTAAGCTTTAATAAAAGACGCCTGCCTTTAATTTTCAAGCAGTCCTGAAAACTTGGGAGTAGAATTTGGGGTTGGGTTTAATTTTGCAGGTGTTTGATCAAGGATGGAGTAGTGCTGTGTTTGAACAATCTTGTTGATTTTGGCAATTTAACGGTATATCACAGTTTTTATATATCCAAACAATTTAGAAATGTAAATGTAACTAATTATTATAAATATATATATTTTTTACTTTACTGTGCAATTTATTTCAATTTCAAGGTAGACATAGCTTTTATTTTGCTGGCTTGGAATGAAAACCATTGAGTTTGTGAGTTTTTACAAACTGTATTTTATTTATTTATTCAATCAATCAATCAATCAATCAAAGTACACTCTAATGTATAATACTAATATATTTGTTTGTTCATGTTATACCAAACTTTTGTATTTGTATATTTTTGCCAGCAACGCTCCAGTACGCACGGGCTTAGCGATCTGCCTTTTCACTGTTATTCCAGCGAGCAGTCAGATCGCATGCTCTCACGGCTCGTATTGATCATGTTTACAAAGTGATTACCTCAAAGCGTAACATTTCCCAGTGTGATAATATCCTTTCCTTGCTGTCATTATTACTGTCTGTACTAATTATACAGTCCTTTCTATATATACTCTGTATTTTGTTGGTTTTGTCAATTTCATTGCACTGTACAGTTTGTTATTATTGCAGATTCATGCTAATTTATTTTTGGTTATATTTATGTATCAGTGCATTATGTGGAGTTTATTATTGAGGCTGCAATTTGTTGTACTTCTAACTATATGCAGATAGTCTGTATTTAATGGTTTTAATTTATTTATTTCAGAAACTACCTCAACTACATTAATATGAATGGTCACATCTTGTACAATAAACGCCCAAATTCAATCTGATTACTCCGACTCCTAACCAGAGTTCTGTAGCGGTCCAATAACATATTCACCGACATTTAGTGGGGCAACCCCAACACATTTATTGGGTAGGGTTAGGTAGGGTCGATATAGGGCATTTATTGTCCCATTACATGCATCCATTTAATAATTCTAATAAATATAATCTTTACACTCTGTTATTATTGCATCCTGTTAATGAACAATACTGAGGTGCAAATAGTTTGTATCTGCCAAAAGTATAATTTACATATAATTATTGCACATATTGCAATGAACTTCTACTTTTATATGGTGTAAATAGAATATATCAAATTAGTATACTATTTGACTTAGTAAATAGCATCTACAGCTATTTGCACTTAGTGTAAATATCATCTATCACTAAGAACCTTTTATTTTCACTGAGTGTAAATAGAATCTAATTGTTATTAACACATAAACGTAAGTGTTAATAACACGTAAATAGCATTTATCGCTCTTTGCACTTGGTGTGAATAGCATTTACAGCTATTTGCACTAAATGTAAATAGCAATTATCATTGAGAAAATATGCCATTTTCACTGAGTGTAAATAGAATCTAGTTGCTATTTGCACGGTGTAATTAACATCTATTTAACATTCTGAATAGAAGCTTGTGCAGGGCCCGATTCAGAACCCGCAGGTCCAAGATTGGTCTAAAGCCACCCCCTTTCTTGGGTACAAAGAAGTAGGGGCTGTAGAAAGCCGACTTCATATCGGCTGGAGGAACTGGCTCAACCGCGCCCTTCGCTAGTAGGACTTTTTCGATGCCCTGAACTTGGGCGGCCGCAAACGATCTGAATCGCGTAGCTGAGTCTGATGGTACGGATGAGCCAGCGGGACGGCCTGGGGAGACCTAGCCAGGCCCCCAGAGACCGCACCAGCGGGACCAACGGCACCACAGACGACGCGGGTCAGGCAGCGAGGCGGAGTGCTCCGCCTGACTCGGTGGCCCGGGGCAGCCGGAGTGTTGCCTGAGCACTCCTGGGTTTGGACAGAGTGTGTGTGGAAGGCCTGTTGGCGCTCCCAGTGCCCACTCTGCTGCCCGCTGCCTGAGGCAGCCCCGACTCTGGTGGCCCGTGGGCAGCCCAGAGTGTTGACTGAATACTCAAGTGTGGGGCAGGCCATAGGTGAGAAGGCCTGGTGGCGGAAACTGCTCTTTATTGAGAATGTGGGTACCACTGACTCGGAGAGCCAGCGGCAGGATGTTGGTTCTAGTTGCATTCTCCCCGGTCCTCCTCCGGGACACCATCTCCCTAGAGCAGCTCCTCTTCTCCCTGGGCTGCCCGCCTCAGGGTCGCTGCCTTGCGCTTGCTGGCGGACTTAGCGGGTCCCTGAGCGGGTTGGGCGCTTCCACCCTGGCAGCAGGCAGCCGGGTGTAGGGAGGCTGCTGCTTGGGCTTAGCAGGGGCGGACACAGGAGGACGCCGCCCCGGCGCCATGGCATGCAGAGCAGACGTGGCTTCCCCACAGGCTGCGTAAGCCTTGCCCGTTAGACCGGACGAGAATTTACACGCCCGGGAGTGGAGACGCGGTCACCCCGCCAGTTGGTGACGGTCTTCAGAAAACAGCTGCATCGCAACCGACCATTCGACTGTGGGGATCCCCACGCAACCCTTAGCCACGCCACGCCGCCAAGGGTGGTAAGGACGGAGGAGCCACTTCCTCGGTGTCTGGCGTGATAGGGCCCCATCCACCATTTCCTGAGCTCTTAATGCACCTCCGGGAAGAATGGTTTCTGGGGTGGGGCGCTGAGAACCAGCACAGGCCGCCCCAAAATACCAGTCGCCCAGCCGAGGGTTCGGGACACGGTGGAGGGTTCCACTCGAGCCCGACACTCGCGCGGCCTGGGAAAGCATAGCCGTGAGCCCGGATCGACTCAGGCAACGCTTCCACACCCGGGGGCAACGCAGCCAGGTCCTCATCTCCGAGTCCATTAGCTCGCCCCCCCGATGCCGTGTCCTCAACCGGAGCCCTAAAGGTGACGGCCGCCCCTGTGGAAGGACCAGGACGCTCCTTGGTAGCTCAGCTGGCGAGGGGGAGGATCCCGAGGGGCTTGGTGTCCCGCCGGGTTGTCCTCACAGTAACCCTCAGGTCCCCACCAAAGTAGCAGCCCTCTGCTTGGGAGCAGGAGGACCGCTAGATCGGGAATGCGCAATGGGGCCGTTCCCGCTTGAGGTAGTCGAGCCTGGACCGCAAGACTGCAATGGGAACATGAGTCATTCAAGAACGCCGCCTCAGCGTGCTGAACGCCCAAACACGCGAGACAGCGCTCGTTCGCCAGCCGGGACAGAAACCGACTGCATCCAGAAACACATGGTTTGCATGACATCTTGATAAAGACGCAGGGTCAAACCGTGTAGCTCTTTTAGAAGGAAGAAAATGCTCTTTCAGTGCCGAGGCACATAGGGAGTTTTGATGCGCTTAATGATAAAAACCATTAAAGGGTCACACTGTGTTGCTGTCCTGTGTTGAGAATAAATATTTGTTTGTGCACTATTGCTAACAACGCTTGTAGAAATTAATCATTAACAATAGTAAATTTAAGATAATGTTAGCTTATGAAATGATTTTGCTTTAAGACTATGTGTACTTTCTGTTGGACATAAGAGTCATCAGAGCAACAGCCAGAGGGTTGTGGTAGGTATAACAGATCCATATGAGAAAGTGTTTTGCTATGCATTTTGCTGTGCTCTTAGAGTGCTTTTGTATGTGTTAACAAAGAAGCAGTCTTTTGTCCAGGAAATTGGAGGGGTGATGTTATAAGCACAGCTGACCAGAAAATCATCTGACTCCCAAAGAAAGACAACTTATGTATTTTTGTGTATAAATATTGGGTCAGGGGAAAGGCAAGTTTGTTGCAGACTTCCTGAACAAACCTTGCATAGGATTGTGTAAACCAGGGACAGTTGTGACCCAGAGCTCTGTATGCTATCTTCATCTGACTTACTTATTCATTAAAAGAGTTAAACTATATTTTGTTCCTGCTCTCCTCATTCAACTAACACGCCGGACTCGAGGAATTGATGCCGAGTCCAACACCTGTGAACATCTTAAAGGACACCACACAGCAGAGAATATTTTCATTAATACAAAAGTGTCTTGCAACACTGGAATTTACAACAGCAAGTTGTTAGGGTGGTGACTGACAGCGGTAGCAACATGGTAAAGGCTTTCTCCCAGAGTTTGATGACAGTGCAACTGAAGAGGAGTGTGAGGAAGAGGTCCTTGAGGAAGATGACACAGAGGAAGGTCCACTCTCAACATTCCAGCCTGATTTTGCGCAGATCATTGAAAACATGAGCGCCACATACATCGCGAATCTAATCTCCATATGCGATGCCCCATCCATTTACTGCAACTCGCCATAAAGGATGCAATAAACAGTCATGCTGATGTAGACAAAATTATCGCACAAACAGCAAAACTTGTAAAGTGTATAAGGAAAAGCACCCTAAACACAGAGGAGGCTGATAAACTAGGTGTGTGTCCCACCCCCAGCATGTGTCACCAGGTGGAGCAGTCAGCTGCGCATGATCGAATCAGTACTAAAAATGTTCGAAAGAGACCCGCACCCAAAACAAGCTGAAAATTCCTGAGCACAGTAAGCTGACCATGAACGATGTACTTCATCTCCAAGCACTGACTGAGGTGCTATTGCCTCTGGCAGAGCTTACAACTGCTTTGCAAAAAGAGCTTGGAAACCTCGGCATGATTCTTCCAGCTGTAATGGAAATCAAACAGCTTTTATCCAGTGTGCCTGAGAACCGCTTCCTCCCCATTCGTGCATTTGTGGAGACACTGTCAGATAATGTTTCTACTGTTTTAACATATTCTATACTGACAAGCACATTGTGTTGGCAGCTGTATTGATCCACGCTTTAAAACTGAATGGATCATTAGGATGGTACAGTGAGCAATCAACTCGGAGAGATTCGACAATTGTTGGTGAAGGAGGCAGAATGCAGTGGTATGGAGACTGGCTAGAAGCGCTCCCAAGAAGGCCCGCATTTTCGGCTCATATGAGAGCAACTCGAGTGTAACTGACAGTACCAGAGGAGAGATGGAGGAGTACCTGGGCTCAATGAGAAAAGGTCCACATGAAGACGTCCTAGAATTTCGGAAAACCAATGCTGGATCACTCCTCGACTAGCCAGGGTCGCCCGCACAATCTTCAGCATCCCGAGTGGTTCTTCAGTGCTGAGCGCGTGTTTTCTGCTACTGGATTACTGTCCCGCTCACAGCGCATGAGCCTGAAACCTAATACTTTGTCCAAACTAATGTTTCTAAAAGTAATTTCAAAAGTGATGTAAAGATTGAGATGTTTTTAATAGACAGCATTTCCCTGCAGTTTTGGTCTACTTAAATTTAGAATGCTTGTTTCTTTTATTAACGCCAGTAAACAATACGGTACTTTGATACGCTTTGTTAAGTGCATTTTATCTGTATGTGTGCTTTTCATGCATGATAATCCAGATGTTTTGTGAAGTTCTACATGCATTTCTTCTTGTGTGTGTTTGTTTAATGTGCCTGCATGTTTTGCAACAGCGAATGTTCACGGAAATAAAATAAAAAACACAAATCAAATACTTTTTCAGTTATTGCACTTTGTAGGCAAGTTTGCCAAAGGGCTGGCTTTTTTTTATTGATAAAGTTAATTTAATGCATTTAAATGAATAAAAACGAAGCTATGACTGTCACCCCAAAATAACTGCTTGTCTATTATAACCACTGCATTTGATACATTTATTCAAGAAATTAATTACAAACAGAAAGCGATAAGATCACTTTCATGTCGGAGCGGATCTGAGCGGGATTACTTTCACCCGTGAGCGTGAGCGGTTCATGAACGAAGCGTTTGCTTGGGCTGTGAGCGATTGAGTGGAGCGTGACCACATGATAAATTGTGTTTAGTTAGACGTACAAGATGTAACATTGTATTTGATCTGTAACAATGCAATACTTTCACATAAAAACGTTTTACTCACATTAGTGTCGCTTCATTCATTCATGTAATCTCATCCTGTCTTCAAATCCAGTCTCAAACAAATCCAGTTTACAAACAAATCTGTCTTCCCCATGTAAGCTTATGCAGCGACTGTGTTCTTCCACAACCCGGCACAGCGCAATACTTTACTTTTGTATTGCATGTTTATTGCCAAAAGCGCGCTGTTTGCATCCCTGACTTTACTTTCTTCGGCATGTTTATTGCTCTCTATCTGTTTAGCTCCAAGTAAAAAAATTTGATTTATATAAACTTGTGAAAATGAAAGGATTGAATACAATTATATTTGTTAAATAATTGTTTTATTTTTGTATGTGTTTTTGTTAAGTCATGTTATAATATTGTTTTGAACGGCCAGAATGATTTAAGGCCAGAATGATTTAAGGAAAATGGAGTTACATTAAAAATAAAGAAATTTTTTTTTTTCACAAAATCCATCTATAGGCCTATATAAAAGGAATACATTTATTTCATTCAAGTTTTCTCTCTCAAAACATCAAAGGCTCCAAAACCGTCAAGGATCAAAGGCAGTTGTGTGGAAAAGTGCTGAGATGAATTTGTGCTCCATCTTGTGGTTTAATGAATAATACAGTCAAATGGCCCATTGTATATAAGTGTTCTTATGCTTGGATCGATGATTATAGGCCTATATATGGGTCTGCTAATGAGAGGATCTGCAAGCGCCAGACTTGACGATTTATGACAGGCTTACTCCTACCAGCAGGACTGAGGACATTCACAAGACATTCTTCAAAACTATCACTCATTTCTGTAGAGCTGACATTTTAATAATGATCAAATGACTGAGTTCAGTTTTAAGAATTAAACCAACCTGTTTGTTCCTCAGTTTCTTCATCTTTCACTCTCAATGTTTCTTCAATCTTCACGTCTTCCTCTCCTCTTTCTCTGTTTGTTCCTCAGTTTCTTCATCTTTCACTCTCAATGTTTCTTCAATCCTCACGTCCTTCAGTCTCCTCTTTAATAAACTCCATCTTTATAATAGTGTGTCAAGTGGATCTCAGTTGCTTCTCGGTCGTACCAGGAGTTTTTCTGTGTGTTTGTCCTGTTTAAGATGAGAATAATTAACAGAAAGAAAAAGAGTGAGTCTCAACCAGCTCTAGTTCAGGATCAGTAACACTCAAAATAGCACAACAAACTAATAAAGAAATACAAATTATCCATACACTATATATTTTTATTATTTAAAGATTGTAGAAATCGAGATATATCGAGAAATAGTGCGCTTTGAATCACTTAATCATTTTCCAAAGAAATTGATTCAATTGACTCAAGTTTCTCTCATCTCTACTGGACAGAGACTGAACTCATGTTTACATGATTAACTGCTTGCTTACAATAAGAGTTAGATAAAGCAATGCAATGTTACATTAACAATAAATCATTTAATCTGTGTCGCCTGTAAAACTTTGAAGATGGTTTATATAGTTTAAACACTTTTAAAACACAAATCTTTCCACAGCCGAATCACAACAGATGCAGGAGCGCGGCGCAGCCTTATGACGTCACACCACAACACCAAAATAAAAGTCCCGCTTACGCGCTACAGTCTACAATCACAGAATGCACACATACTAATAATAAAAGAGATGACAGAAATTCAGAGTTGAATGTATTGATGAAATACATATTTAAATACACGTTGTTCAGCTGTATCATACAAATAAATAGTTAAAAAATCATACATTGTGATTTCTGGATTTTTTTTAGATTATGTCTCTCACAGTGGACATGCACCTACGATGACAATTTCAGACCCCTCCATGATTTCTAAGTGGGAGATCTTGCAAAACAGCAGGGTGAAGTGTTCAAATACTTATTTTCCTCACTGTATGTGTGTAAGTGTGTGATTAAAATGTCAGTGTTCCTGATATTAAAAATATGGACATATAAAGTTCATTTGATTCTAAAAATACCTGAAAATAAGTGTATATCAAAAAAAAAAAAAATGCTGACTGTTGATTTTTAGAGGAGTATAAGATTCTACATCTAAATATCTAGATATATAGATCTACATCTAGATATATTCTATGACAGGAAGAGAAGACATTGTTGAATAAAGTCATTATTTTTGTTTATATGTTTGTTTAGAGCTGCAACTAACGATTATTTTTTCTGTCGACTAATCTAACGGTTATTTTTTCCGATTAGTCGACTAATCTAACGATTATTATTATTATTATTTTTCAATCTAGTGTTCTTTTTGATTAGCTAATGAATCCTTTGGATAACTATACAAAAATGATAAGTACAACTTCTAATATAATATTTAAACTTTTATTAAATTTTTACGTACTGCAAGTTAACAGTATACAAAAATAAAGTGCTAAGTATCTTTTACAATCATGTTGAGATGATGTATCTGTGTGACGAGATGAATGTATGACGACGCCGTATTTTAAAAAAATAAAATACTGGAAAACACATCACTGCCAGTTTTTGCTCAAACTTCAAATGCCTGTTTAAATGATTAAAACTAGAGGCTTATTTTAACATTAAGAGTACTTTTATCACGTAAACTACCTTTATACAGCATGTTATGCATGTGTGTTTGGGAAAGAGGAGAACACGGTCGCATTTGCAGAAGATATATGCTGCCCATCATTAATCAAAGCACGAGACAGACAGGGGTCGGAGGAGAACACTGGGAAAGTGCCAGAATGGACGATATTCGTCTGTATTTGCAATATACGAGCCGCGGTTGAGCTGCGCGAGACAAACGCAGCCAGTGTGAATGTACAACTGACGCGCGCTGCTCCCACTCTCCATACGCACCGCTTCTGCCCTGCCAACACACTGCTAGCGTGCGGTGTGAAGCCGGCGTGAGGAGCTCGTGCATCGCAGTGCTGCCGTGGTAACGTAACGCCATTTCGGCTTTGCAAAGGAACAAAGGACCATTTTGGTTGGCCTCTGTTTTAAGTATCCACATACTTTTGATAATCGTGGTCTAGGTTTTTGTGAAAGAATGGAACTTTCTCCATTCCCAGGAGCAGAAGCCGCCATTACGCGAGATGAATGTATGATGCACGCGCGTCGTTGCAGCACTAGTTTTGTTTAAAAAAATCAGTCTGTTCCTAAGGGATATGGCCCGTTTTCAGGTGTTGTCAAATCTCCAGTTTGAAGTATATTCATAATTCATAATTCTTATTAAAAAGTGGAAAACAGTACTCTACTGTACGATCAGTCTACTCTAGGCGGTGCTGGTAAATCACGCCGGCCCTTCCCATTTAAAAATATGAGCACAATGAAGTAATTCCATGAAGCGATCAAGGACATTTCTGTGACTAACGTGGGGCTGAGAGAATTTTCTTGTGGTGCCGCCCTCAGCACTTGGTGCCCTACGTGCAGCTCGTGGTGGGAGCGCGACTCTGGCCGTGATTGTGTTCGCGCTCTGTCTGGAGACCGTTAAAGGCATCTGAAATTCAGCATCAAACTCTGTGTTAGAGTGGTTCGATTCTGTAGGATGAATGGTTTAATGAGTCTAACTAAACCTCAATTTTACGCTCCACTTTGAGAGTGTCAACTATAAAGTCCAGGAGGTTGTTGTTATGAATACAAGAGATTGTTGTTTCCCTTTAGTCAAAGATGAGTTTGTTACTGTAACGTGTTTTCCCAAATGTCCACACACTTAAATATTGACTAACTATTTTGGCTGTAGAGTGTGGCCTGTTTGTTGCAGCAGTACAAGATGTTTAAGTGTTCGTCATATTACAGCTCAGATCACACTATTTAACAGAATAATACCTATCAGTATTTGTTCATATATATTGTTCAAAATCCAAAACCAAGAAACCTAGACTTAAGGTCAGAATCATACAGCCACTGCTATGCTTGTAACACCATCAAATATTTAGTGGCTATTGCACCTTGTGGTCTAGTAATGTTTATATCAGCAGCATATGGAGGTCTCTGTAGAGACACATTCATCACATGTGACTCTGGTATTCTTGAATACCTTAAACCGGGAGATGAAGTGATGCTGGAGAGGGTTTTTTTTAGACTTACAGTATGAAAGACAAGTCAACTTGATAATTCTTTACTTCGCCAACAAAACTTTTTTTCTTTTTTTTCTTTTTGTATACTATGTACATATATGCTTTTAAATTAATTTAAGAAAACATACCATACAAAATGTGTGCAGTTACAGTGCAAAACCTGAAAACAAGGAACTATCAAATAAATTTGAATTTTGAAACCTTGCTTTGAGACATTGCACTTCACTTCCAGAAGCTCCACACCATTGATTATGCCATCAGGGCTTGCAGACAGCCATGGCTCTGTCAGGCTGACCCTGGTACCTGAGAGGGACACCTGTAGACCTTTTTCTACAAGAAGGTTTCGAGCTATTTCCCATTTCTCACTCCCATACTTTGTAGCCGCATTACCCCGAAAGGTAGGGAAGAGATGCTCTCTCATGAATTTATTAGGATTTGTTGTTGCTCGTACTGGTACACCTTTAGCTGAACTAGCAGTGATCCTTATCTGTCTTGCACTATGCCAAACCTCTGACAAACTCTGATTTTGTGTTTGATTCTCTAATTCATCTGCCTGGTCGCTGTTCATTTCTATGTATTTACTGTAAAATGCATCACATTTACCCAAGTCAAAGTCTCTCCATGTGGCTGGTGGAGTTCAAGCCTATCAATGTCTTCTGCCTGCTCGGATACATTGGCATTGTAGCACTTTTCCAAAAGTGGTTTTGTGCCTGAAGAACTGACTCTCTCCCTGAAGTCTTGATGTGTGTCATAGCTTGGTGTAGATGGTAGCCTTTCTCCGTCCCTTGCTGATGATGCACCATACACATCCTCAGCTTTGTGATGTCTAAATGTTATCTGACTGATTCTTTTCTGTTCTAGATTTCTTCTGGTCCCTGCTCTCCATCTACGCTGCTCATCAGTGCAAGATAGTCCTGTCATACCACCTGCCACTGAAAACATATTGTTTATTTTATTTACTTTGTTACAGCTGAACAATTTAATTATAATTGAAATGTATTATGTTTCAGTAAAAAAATACTTCTTCACATTGAATCACGCACATACAGACTATTTAAATGTATTTGATATGGTTTAGCCACACCAGCAGTGTTGCTCTATTTATAAATACCCACCTTCCACAACACAGCAGCAGCGTGGCTACAAGACCTACCAGGGCCAGCTACGCAGGAGCATCCAGCTGTTTCCACTACTCCGTTATTTGTAACATAACCCACGTGATTGGGATTATTTATAGTCTGACTCTACCTCCGCTTTTAGGAATGTGAACTGCTGATGATTGTGACAAATAATTTGTCTTATTTTATTACTGTGTAAGTAATTGTATGATTCCGTGCTTTTATAATTTCTAGGCTCCTTACCATCTACTACCCCAGATAAAACAAGATAATTGAATATGTCAACATATGTGACCGCTGGCCATTGTTTCATATCATCAACCCAGGAGGCGGTGCTGGCCAACCGTAGGATGAGGACAGACAAAATTACATTGTTTACGGTTCTTGTTAAATAGTCTTGCCCGCCTTCTCTTTTATAAATACTGAGGACTCAGAAATACTCATTCGCTCGCCTACTGCTTTTCCTCTACTAGTAGGGAAGTATGCAGTTTCAGATGTAGCCAAGGAGTCGAGGTCTGTCCATATAAACCTCCCTTGTCCACTGTTGAAACACTTCAAATTGGCGACAGGGATTACCTAGGGATGGCTGGCCGAAACTGACATTTTCGACACTGTGTCGAGATCCCGGCGCAGATGTTTGAAACACTGCTCGAACTGTGATTCGACACACCCATGTCACGTGACTACCGCTAAATGAAGCGCCGAAGTGTTTCATCAGGTGCGCCTGTCGAAACTGCTTTGATTGAAAGGGCGGGAACAAACCACACAGTCACACATCTGTATGAACCTCATTCCACACAGTCACACATCTGTATGAACCTCATTCCACACAGTCACACATCTGTATGAACCTCATTCCACACAGTCACACATCTGTATGAACCTCATTCCACACAGTCACACATCTGTATGAACCTCATTCCACACAGTCACACAGTCACACATCTGTATGAACCTCATTCCACACAGTCACACATCTGTATGAACCTCATTCCACACAGTCACACATCTGTATGAACCTCATTCCACACAGTCACACATCTGTATGAACCTCATTCCACACAGTCACACATCTGTATGAACCTCATTCCACACAGTCACACATCTGTATGAACCTCATTCCCACAGTCACACATCTGTATGAACCTCATTCCCCACAGTCACACATCTGTATGAACCTCATTCACACAGTCACACATCTGTATGAACCTCATTCACACAGTCACACATCTGTATGAACCTCATTCCACACAGTCACACATCTGTATGAACCTCATTCCACACAGTCACACATCTGTATGAACCTCATTCCCCACAGTCACACATCTGTATGAACCTCATTCACACAGTCACACATCTGTATGAACCTCATTCCACACAGTCACACATCTGTATGAACCTCATTCCACACAGTCACACATCTGTATGAACCTCAGTCACACAGTCACACATCTGTATGAACCTCATTCCACACAGTCACACATCTGTATGAACCTCATTCCACACAGTCACACATCTGTATGAACCTCATTCCACACAGTCACACATCTGTATGAACCTCATTCCACAGTCACACACATCTGTATGAACCTCATTCCACACAGTCACACATCTGTATGAACCTCATTCACACAGTCACACATCTGTATGAACCTCATTCCACACAGTCACACATCTGTATGAACCTCATTCCACACAGTCACACATCTGTATGAACCTCATTCCACACAGTCACACATCTGTATGAACCTCATTCCACACAGTCACACATCTGTATGAACCTCATTCCACACAGTCACACATCTGTATGAACCTCATTCCACACAGTCACACATCTGTATGAACCTCATTCACACAGTCACACATCTGTATGAACCTCATTCCACACAGTCACACATCTGTATGAACCTCATTCCACACAGTCACACATCTGTATGAACCTCATTCCACACAGTAGCACATCTGTATGAACCTCATTCCCCACAGTCACACATCTGTATGAACCTCATTCCACACAGTCACACATCTGTATGAACCACATTCACACAGTCACACATCTGTATGAACCTCATTCCCCTCGGTTTAAAAGTAAAGTTAATCCATCCTCACCTCATGGGTTTTATGAGAGGAGCTACATTTTGTGATATAAGTGAGATTTATGGTGTGCTTTGGTTAGTTATATTTAGGCTAGATTTAAATTAGATATATTGACTGATAGGTATAGACAGTGACAGATAGTTAGGATAGATAGTGACACATTCATATAGCCAAAGTTATATAGTGATAGACAGCACAGCATAAGATATATAATTATATATATATATATATATATTCATAGGTGATATATAGAAGGAGGCTCCACATAAGAGATGCCGTACATCTGTGGTGTGGGAGCATTTCCATTTTGAAATACCAAATAAAGTGAGATGTATGATTTGCAACAGTAGAAGTGAAAAGGTACCTCAAGGGTGCATTTTTGCCCAGAACACATGATTCATTAATTTATTGGAAAGAGAGAGCAATAAATTTCACTCATTTGTATGTACTTGCTAAAAAATATTTGTGCATGCCAGCAACATGTGTCTCTTGTGAGAGGATTTTTCAAAGGCTGAAGAAAGTATATGTAAAAAAGTGTTAAGTCCTTCAACAGCAGAGACATTTATATATTTTTTTAATAAACATGTAATGTAGCAAACTGTGACACATTGTGGCTGTATTTATTTTAATAATCTTCATTTTTCATGACAAAAAACAACAAGGAGGCTACAGGTTACAAAACCAAGTAGTTGTCAGACAGATGTTAAAAACTATTTTTTTAACATAGATCACTGTCAAGGTTATTTCAGATCAACACATGCAAGTGACCACTAGATGGCGTAATGGAGACGGGTGTCGGG
Source organism: Gobiocypris rarus (assembly GCA_023029165.1). Lineage (NCBI taxonomy): Eukaryota > Metazoa > Chordata > Actinopteri > Cypriniformes > Gobionidae > Gobiocypris > Gobiocypris rarus. The sequence continues at coordinate 33,385,686 of CM040935.1, read as the reverse complement.
TGTTGTTTGAGCTCCGGCACATTTGCTTCAACTGTTTCAGTGCTTCCGAAGCCTCGGTCTGCCCATCACTAGGATTACCTTGAGGGAAGTTAACACACACAACTCTTACTATTTCTGCCATATAAAGATATTTTAAAAGTATTTCAGCATGTTTGCAAGCAAAGCAGAATGCACCAAACATCTAATCAAAGTACTTTGGGCAAGCTACAGTAGAAAACCTGAGCATGAACCTTTTTAATTATATACAATATGACAAATCTGACTAATTGAAATCAAGAAACATCACATGCGTGTAATTTTGAGAACCATTGAGAATCTTCTTATTATTTCTTCTTCTTTTTCTTATTATTTTACGTGAATCTCAAACAAATGTGTGCATTACCGCCACCTATATCAGAAATGGACCAGTGACACCTCCTATACCAGTGAGAATCTTCTGGTAGGCTATAACATAAGCTCCTATTTTGGCAAGTCTGGAGATTGATGACTGTTAATGAAGAGGAGGGATTATCGTTAATTAGCCAACATCTGTAGAATACAAAAGACCAAGGACAGCATCTCAGCAGTGTGACTAGCTGTTGAACAATGGCAGGAAGTTGGTGTGCCCTTCAGTCTCTGGCACTTTGTTTGTGGTTTTGTGCTTTCTGTCATGCTGGTCCACAGTGGAGTAAGCTGCCCCAGAATCCTCAAGTTCTGACATTACAGCAAACTGACCAGTGGGTTCAACAAACTAGTCAACAGTTTCCTCAGTGGGTTCAGCAGCAAGCTAGTCAACAGTTACCTCAGCTGGTTAAAAAGCAAGCTAGTCGTCAGTTTCCTCAGCTGGTTAAACAGCAAGCTAGTCAACAGTTACCTCAGCTGGTTAAACAGCAAGCTAGTCCTCAGTTTCCTCAGCTGGTTAAACAGCAAGCTAGTCAACAGTTTCCTCAGCTGGTTAAACAGCAGGCTAGCCAACAGTTTCCTCAGCAAGCTAGTCAACAGTATCCTCAGCAGGTTAAACCGCAAGCTAGTCAACAGTTTCCTCAGCTGGTTAAACAGCAAGTTAGTCAACAGTTTCCTCAGCTGGTTAAACAGCAAGCTAGTCAACAGTTTCCTCAGCTGGTTAAACAGCAAGCTAGTCAACAGTTTCCTCAGCTGGTTAAACAGCAAGGTAGGCAACAGTTTCCTCAGCAGGTTCAACAGCAAGCTAGTCAACAGTATCCTCAGCAGGTTCAACAGCAAGCTAGTCAACAGTATCCTCAGCAGGTTCAACAGCAAGCTAGTCAACAGTATCCTCAGCAGGTTCAACAGCAAGCTAGTCAACAGTATCCTCAGCAGTTTCAGCCTAAGCAGCCAGTGGTGCAGACAGAACCCCTTGACAAATGTGCTGTAGCTGATTATGAGCAGATCCAATGTGGCCCACCTGGTATCAGTGGTGCTGAGTGTGGAGCTCTCAACTGCTGCTTTAATGGACAACAGTGTTTCTATGGGAAGACAGGTAAGAGTGTTGAGTCAATGTAAAGGTTCATGTTAAACTGCTCCTCTCCAATGACCTGCTGTTGTACCTTGTTCCAGTGACTGTCCAGTGTATAAGAGATGGTCAGTTCGTGGTAGTGGTGGCAAGAGATGTTACGCTACCTCGCTTGAGCCTGGATTCAGTCCGTCTCCTGGGTGGAAATGACCCAGCTTGCAGCCCTGTGGGATCCACACCTTCCTTTGCTATATACCAGTTCCCTGTCACTGCATGTGGCACAAGCATGATGGTGAGTAGCTGCTTGTGGTTCTGTTCTGCATGGCTTAGAATGGACTGGATGCCAACAGTTACTATTTGCAGGAGGACAGTGGATATGTGGTGTATGAAAACAGAATGACCTCCTCGTATGAAGTGGGTGTTGGACCGCTTGGTTCCATCACAAGGGACAGCCATTTTGAGTAGGTGGTTTTATTCTTTAGCATAATTGTTAATCCTTGAAAAATGCTACAAGATCACTGTTTGTTGTCAGGTTTCTCTTCCAGTGTAGGTACTCTGCTACTTCTGTGGAAGCTCTGGTTGTGGAGGTCAACACTGTTCCTGCACCTCCACCAGTAGCTGCTGCTGGACCCCTCAGGGTGGAGCTTAGACTGGCAAATGGTCAATGTGTCACCAAAGGCTGTGCAGAAGGTAAGTGTCTATCCCAAGTATGTATAAGTATTTTATAAAACTCCAGCCTGCAGCAGTTTATGGTTAAATGCTGGTGTTCTTCCTCAGGGGATAAGGCGTACACATCCTACTACGGTGATGCTGATTATCCGGTTACAAAAAGTCCTCCGGGAGCCTGTGTATGTTGAGGTTCGCATTTTGGATAGGACTGACCCCAACATTGTCCTAATGCTCGGACGTTGCTGGGCGACATCAACCCCTAGTCCACTCAGTCTACCCCAGTGGGACCTTCTGGTCGATGGGTGAGTAAGGCCCGTCTTCCTCCATCTAATGTGCCTTAAGGCATTTCTGACTGCCTCTTTGCCTTTCAGATGCCCTTACCAGGATGACCGTTACCTGACCACTTTGGTTCCGGTTGCTGGATCTTCTGGTCTTCAGTTCCCAACCCACTACAAGCGCTTTGCTGTGAAGATGTTCACATTTGTGGATCCAGCATCACTGGCTCCTCTACAGGAAACCGTATGCTCTGCAGCCTTACATGAGTCCTTAAGGTTTTTGTACATTTTAAACAGTGCTTTTCTGTGGCTTAACCCTTTCCCCTTCTGATAGCTCTTCATCCACTGTAGTACAGCAGTGTGCCATCCCTCTTCTGGCTCCTGTGAGCAAAGCTGCTCTAGGAAAAGTGAGTGTTTGTTGTAAACTAACTTCAGGAACCATGAGAACTTGTTTTTTAAATGCCATCCACTATTCTACCATTTCTTTTCCAGGAAGAGAAGCTAATGTCAAGACCATCTCTAGTGGACAAACTGTGGTGTCTAGTGGAGAAGTTAACCTGGTCGTGTGACTTTAGTAGTTTTAATAAACTTAATTCAACTGTATCCCTTTATCTGGTTTGGTCTCTACTTGTTGCTTTATGGCTGGACTAACACAACTGATTGTGTTGCTATTCAAGCATGACAAGTGGTGTTTAGTTTTTGTTGGTAGTGCTATTTGAAAGAGTGCCCCAAACCTGGTTTATCGCTTCTGTGTTTGCTGTCTGATGGCCTGTTGATACCTGATACTATATTTATCAGTTTGATCACAAGTGGACTATGCTAACAAGTGTAAATGGTGTCTAAAATGTTGAGGTTTTTTTTTTTGACAATTTGAATCCTAACCTTCACTCATGAAAGGGGTCTATAAATGGCATGACATTGTAGGTCTGTAGTTGTGTAAAATCCTGATGTTAAAGAATAAGATGCAGAGGGCATATGGACAAATGAACGGCTATTTCAATTCACTTTTTCATGCAGTTCCCTTTGACTCAGATGTACATTAAACCATTGCTTACGGTGCCCATTACTGGTGGAACCCTTGTAATGGGTTGAATTGGAAAGTACCAGTGTTGGGAAGGTTACTTTAGATATGTAGTCTTTTACACACTACAAATTAACCATTTAAAATGTAACCAGTGTAATTATTTAAGTTTACATAATTGCTTTTGGTTCCTTTCCTAATTTAGTGTTTGAATGCATTTCACTTGACATGGTGGCATCTGTCAGACAGAATGTAGCCTTATGCTTTCAATGGTGATTGCAATTGGCAAACGTGATGCTCTGCAAATTCAAATGAGAACCAATCAAAAGCATCAGAATAGCATTGTTTTACAGCCTTTACAAACTTTTTTTTTTAACAATCGCTAGGACTAATTTCTCATTGCACTTATATTTAATCACTTAGCAGATACTTTTATCCAAAATGACTTCCAAATGAGGAGAGCAATAGAAGCAATCCGACCAACAAGGGGCAAGTGTGGTGAGGTGGTAAAGGGCAAGAATTGACATTCTACAACTAGAACGAGCAAACTATGCCACACAGTTTCAAAGAATGGGGAAATTTATAGCTAAAATATGGCACTCAGGTTCATTACCACTGAACACAAGAGACTTGGATATAAATACAAAATGTATACACAATTTAATGTAGAAAAATTGACCAGACAAGGAAAGACAAAGAGAAAGGCTTTTAGTCTGAGGCTTACCAGTAGGGCGGCTAGCTTCTGAAAGAAAAGAAAAATAAATGTAACTGCACAAGAAATCAAATACATTCAAGTCCACAACTTGCGTTAGAATAAGTTCAAACCACAAAGGAGGACAACAATGGGTAAAACTAAATACTCAAATCGAAATGTCAAACAAAAGGCACTGGATCTTCCTGGTACGAGATATTACTTTTTCATGCCGTCCCTAGGAAGAGCACAGAGGCCTGTGGCATGAAGCTAGCTGAACAAACTCTGAGTTTCAGAGTAGGTTTAGAGTTGACAAATCCAGATAAATCCAACCTGGTTTAGATCAAGTTCAATGGTTTCTCAAAGCTTGGTATAAACATTCTCTGTCAACTCAGGTTTAATCCAGAGTTTGCTATTAACTCTGAAGCGTGCACCTGAAAGTGTGACATGTGCGGCAAACAGCCAATCAGTGTCCATTTGATTTCACTTCTCAAGAGAGAGGCGGCACAATTCACTTCTGTTCTGAAGATTGAGAACGTTTTGAAAATGATCATGAAATGAAATGTGTTTACAAAGCAGGAATAAACTGCTGCTGCAGGAAAGTTTAAGAAGGCAGATGAAAGAATATCTGACTATATCAATGCATGATGTGAATCAAATATGCCTAATAATTATAGGTTCACAAAGAGCTCAAATGAATACACGTTTAAAATAATTATGAATGCATGTTTTATATTTATATTCATATTTGGCTACTTGTCAATTAATATAATAATTATATGAATATATTATATTAAAAGTAATTATAATTAATAGAATATAAATATAATAAATAATTAGCACCATACGATGAGAAATTGTTTTTCACTATAAACTTTATTGCGTCTTGCAGCTGATTGGTCCAGTTTGGGTTTGCGATCTCAAACCCAGAATAAAACCTGCTCCATGGTGATGAACACGCTAAAAACCAATCCACCTTCTTGACCCGAAAAACCAGCGTTTGCTCAAACTAATCTTGAACTTACCTGGGTACCAACTGAAATCAGCTTTGTGCAACAGGCCACAGAGCAAAGAAAAATATACAACAAACACACTGCTGGTGGCAATATAACAAGAGGTGGGGCTAAAGCGTGCACAGTTAACGGCACATCTCCCATTAAGAGACGGCTCAGATTAGCCAACCTTCACTGCACGAGCGTAAAGCAAAACAAAATCAGAAAGTAATGAATCAAAAAACAAAGCGGTCACACAGTCGTAAAAATAGCAGCAGAACAAACAGTGCCGTTGTAACATTGTCTGAGGAGCATTTGCCCTGCAGTCCACAGTAATGAAATGCTTGTGACCAGTTGCCCCACTAAAACAGACAGAAGTTAATCAGTCAAACACACCCAACCCCATAATGCTCGAGGGACAAGATATACATACCCATAAATAGATCGCTAAACCCACGGTTTCAGTTACGCACAGCTTTCTGTAATCGACGAACTGCAAGCTGCAATATGATCAAAGCATAAGTTACCACTAGTCACTCCACAACAAACATTAATCCATTGGAATTAACATACCTGGGGTGAAAGACAGCCTGCACCCAACAGCAAAGTCGCACCAATCCTGACCATAACCTGGCTATATCAAATATACACACTTAAATAGTGCATATGTAACGGAGGCCAGCTAGTAGTTGCTGTGTGAGTAAAAACCTCACTCCTCTGATCTCAAGAGGCGCTCTAACGACTGTGCAGCCTTTAGCCTCCTTGTTAGCGTCTGACTCTCACATAGGCACTAGCAGCAACATTAGCTGCGGCGTAGTGATGTTCGTCTGACGTATTAAATCCTAATGGAATATGTCCCAAACAAAAAAGAAATCTGTAGTGGTTTAAATGGTAAAAGCCAATGGTTCCTATTGGTATTTTAATAGAAATCATTCAAATAATTGAAATCATTCACACACACACACACACACACACACACACACACACACACACACACACACACACACACACACACACACACACACACACACACACACACACACACACACACACACACATCAACCTTAATGTTTTATAATCAAGGTGAACACATGAAATTCATCCGTATCTGTAAAATTCACCTACAAAAAGAGTTTCACAGCACTAACACTGTTACAGCTTTGATCTCCTCGGTAATCACATAATAAATGGGGCGTTAACGTAAAAACCTGGCATTTTATGGTTGTCAGCTTTGTTGCATTACATTTACTTCACCAGGAGATGTTGCTGCAATTTCTATCTGAATGAAGCTTCGAGTAATGAAGAATTTTGACACAATTGTATCAGAAAGCAATAATGCTTTGAAACACTTCATTTGACCATCACACCCACACCCACACAAAACAGCGATTGTACGATGCGTACCCAGGTGACAAACTCCAACTACAATACACCCAGAACTGCAGCCAATAGGCTGTCGTGCCCATCATTCAGGTAACAACCACGTTTAATAGGGCGGGACCTAGACTGCCCTGCTACTCAAGTGCTGTAACACTTTTTTGATACCTAAACACCCTAAAAGTGTCGGGCTCTTTAAGAACAACCTTTCCCCTTTGTGCGCATGTACCAAGACTGCACAAGAGTTATGTGAATATGTGATATGTTCTGTTGATGACACAAACTCTGTTAATGAAATAGCATTGGGTTCACATGTGGCAGTTGCTGCGTTAATTAATGGGATTTACAACACACTTTGAGAGCACAGTAATATTAGGAGTCCAAAGCAACTACATCAGCTGCAGTGCTTCATGGGACAAGTTTTTCTCCAGAGTTCTTTTGGAATTATTTGCTTGCCAAATCTTTAAGAGTATCATGGATATGCTTTTCAACACTCATTTTTTTATGTAAAGTGACATCTTCAAAAGAAGGGGAGAGTGGGGAACAACCTAATGCTTTATGACTTTCTCAGTGTGTAAATCCACTTGGGGTTGAGTATTTTTTTTCTACATCTAATATTATTATGTAGGTTTGTTTCATCAATTCAGTGTATATTTCTTGATTTACCACAAAAGAATGGAAGTGAAATGTGACAACCTGCCCCATAAATGGGGCACATTGTAACATGACAGCTTAAAATGTTATGAACATTGAATCCTTTTTCTCAGTGTTTCCTCTATAGAATTAAAGTATAGAATAGCATAGGTCTAACAGTTACAACATGCCCTACCTGAGCTGTGGGTCCCAGAGATGCATAAACTCTACAGGTCCAGAGGAGAATCAAACGTAATCAATTAAACTAAAAGGGGAGGAGCAACCTTCATTCAAAGCTGTACAAAATGGCAAAGCCAAGCCCTGGTGTGTGTTGTGACATTTGTGTCAAAGTTTGCCAGGATGGAGCTTTTGAAAGGTGTGCTAGTGGTGGTTCTGGTTGTTGCGTTTGATCTGCCTAATACTTGTGGAAGTTTGAGGTACAGTCAAAGTCCAAGAAGCGTGGGGCCAAAATCAGATCCAGCTTCCAGAAGTCCTGCCCTTTCTCCTCCAGGGCTCTGGAACCCTTTGCAACCTTCTCAGTTTCAGAGTCCTTTGGGTCCTGCGTCCAGAGGCCTTGCGCAGGAGCCTTTTGGCCTTCAGGAGAAGCAGCTGTTGCAGGGTCCAGTGAAGCCTTTGGAGTGGAGGTATCCTGTCGTTCCCCAGGTGCAGAGCGAGTTGGCGGTGGACTTCCAGTTGAGGCAACCCGTGACTCCCAGCAGTGTGGCGGTTCAATGCGGAGAGGACCGTGTTCTTGTAGAGGTCCAGCAGGACTTGTTTAGTAATGGTCAGTTGATTGAGCCAGCTGATCTTTCTTTAGGTGGATGTCCTGTTGTTGGTCTGGACTCAGCGTCTAGGGTGCTCATCTTTGAGTATGAATTACAGAACTGTAACAGCGTGCAGATGGTAAGAACTCCTAAATCTAAATGGGTTGTATGTGGCAGAGGGTAGGGCATTTCTTTCATGAAAAGTCAATATGCATGTTCTGTCCTAAGTCCATTGCTGCGTCCTAGTTTGCATACTATCTGTACTAAATGGTATTTGAAAATAGAATTAGTATGTCCCAAATTGTAGTGTGTTAAAGAATTAAGTGCAGATCGACACCCACTCTAACGGGTGATATTATCCACAACCCATTGTGAGTTGGATGAGGATTTGATTAGAGCTACAAATGCAGGTAGTGTTTAAACTACAAACATGACAGATGTGAGTTCAGTGGAGTGGTAAAGGTTTGAGTGATCAATTGAATAGCTAACCAGACTAAAAAGCTATTTATTCAGTGTCATCCACATTTTCATCATTGTGAACTTTTATAATATGTTTGGCCATTAACTTTTTTAAAGCCAACATTTATATTTAAACCGCAAACACATGAGAAGTGTCTCTGCATTAAAGACCCACGAATGGCAGATCAATGTGCTACTACATTTCTCTCCGATACGGTAGGAAATTAAATTGCATGTGGAGGATTTTAACTTTGACAATGATTGTTTGAACTGCCTGTCAGTGACGGGATGCATGAAACTAAGTGACAGCCTGTTATAGATGACAAAGTCAGACGTCCCAAAGCTTGCATACTCTTGTTACACACAAAAGTATGTACTTCACAGAAAGAGTACATACTTCTAGGTCGTAATACAAGTAGATGAATTGTCTCAAACATTGACTGTCAAATTGAAAGATCTAAGCTCTTTAGGAATCATTCCACTATTACACAATGTATTTTCCCATTCATTGCAATGAGTGCATTGTGTTTTGATGACCCTGTTGATAACCACAATCTCTCACAGATGAATGAGGATGAGCTTGTCTACACCTTCTCTCTTACCTACACCCCTGAGGCTCTTGCAGGTACTCCGATTACCCGGACCGATAGTGCAATTGTTGGTGTACAATGCCATTATCAAAGGTAAGTGGTCTCTGTGACCGTCTGCTTCTGCATCTGGGAGACCATTTAATGGGCACTTTCATGAACCACAGGCTTCAAAATGTAAGCAGTTATGCTTTGAGGCCAACATGGGTCCCTTATGCCTCAACGGAGGCTGGTGAAGAAGTCTTGCTGTTCTCCTGAAGCTCATGATTGGTAGGTGCAAGTTTTTAATGAAATGAGTTTAACCTGTGCCTAACTGTGCCCTCTTTCTTTGTAGACGATTGGTCCTTTCAGAGGCCTTCCTACTCCTATTTCCTGGGTGGTGTTATTAACATCGAGGCATCTGTAAAGCAGTACAATCATGTGCCTCTGCGTGTGTTTGTGGACAGCTGTGTGGCCACTCAAGTGCCTGATGTGAACTCTCTTCCAAGATACTCCTTGATTGAGAACTATGGGTAGGGACATGGCCCATGATGCTATAGGACCGTTTTAGTTTTTTAAACCCAGTCATTGAGAATCATGGGTAAGTTCTAGTTGCTTGACGTTCTAGAGTTGACTTTCATGAGTTGCTTTGTGGTGACTATCATCAGGTGCTTTGTGGATGCCAAGGCTACAGCTTCCAGCTCCCGCTTCATGCCTCGGTCCCAGGTTGACAAGATCCAGTTCCAGCTGGAGGCGTTCATGTTCCAGGAGAGCTCGAGTCCTTCTGTATGTACTATGTATAGCATGAGTTCATTCAACTTCCCATCTGCTTTGACTTCCTGACTTGTCTGTCATCCCTTGCAGATCTACATAACATGTGTTCTGAAGGCAACTATTGCTTCAGCACCCAGTGATGCTCGGCACAAATCCTGTTCCTTTGCTAATGGGTATGTTGCACTTAATTGTTTTCTTTCAGCTGTCTTGGATCATGTTGAATGTGCTCTTGTCTGTCTTCAGGTGGTTTGCTGCTGATGGAAACGACCAAGTTTGTGGTTGCTGTGACTCCACATGTGGTCCTGATGGTGGAATTGCTGCTGCTCCCTATGGAGGTTGGTAGCTCTTGCTTTTAAGGTTGCTTTTGACATTACGTGCTCTAATGTGGCTTTTTCTCCTCTAGGCGTTCAGTGGGAAGGGAAGGCCACACTTGGTCCTGTAATGGTTCATGGGCAAAAGAAAGTTTCTCAATAAAACTGACATCAATCCTTGCTTGTATCTGACTTGTCACGTTTCATGTCTGTTTAACTGCTTTTGACTTGGAAAGTGCCTTATTCTGTTGGCGCTTACTGTACCTTTGCAAGTCCCATTTAGTCTTCAACCTATGCTTGCATGCGACTTGCAAAGGTAGACAAAACGCACACCCCTTACGCAGGGCTAGTTGTAACACACGTTTTAGACCCCCACACATGCCAGAATAAGTTAATTATATGAAAGCCGTCACTGAAGTTAACCAATTAAGTTTATCTAAAGAGAAATCTTATGTAAAAGTTGAGATCGTTAATGCTATTTTAACCAGAAGACACTAGTCAGGTTTAAATCCCAGTTGTGCAGGTAGGGCATGTTGTAACTGTTACAATGTGACACTATTAGACCTATTCTATAGAGGAGTCAGTGTTCAGAAGCTACACTAATTTGAATGGACAAAACAGCATAGTTAAAGCTTTTGTTATTAAATGGCATGTTATTTGAAAGTGACTTTATATTGACTTTCAGTTTGTCAGTGTATCTTAAAGCTACACTGTGATATTTTCCCATCTAGCGGTGAAAAGGTATATGACCATCCAGTGAATATTAGTTTCTGTTCCTCTCAATTCCGATTTCATTTTAACTCTTACGGTGGCCGATTTACATAACTTCCAGTTCGACCTCGTCCATGAGTGTTCCTTCAGGTGATGAGTTTACTTTAGAAAACCATTATAATTTGCAGTTATTTAATTTGTCTGTTAACATGTAGGTTATGACATCTATGTAAAATGAATAATAGTTTTACTTTTTCGTTATGTTTTACCATTTCATTGCTAACATCAGCTATCAGGTTCCCAGACGAATGCAAGCTAATCTTAGTAAAGTAACTTTTATTGGTGCTATTGTTATTCTGTATATTGTACGACATCACTAGCATGATGCAAAGTTTACATTGTAGGCTATGTGTACTCACACTAGCCAGTTTGAACCGTGCCCTAGTGCGTTTGACCACCAAAGCGTTCGCTTGACTAGTGTGAGTGCTCGAACCGTGCCCGGGCGCAGCTCGATTAGCTGGCCCTGGCCCGCTTGGAAGAGGTGGGCCAGAGCGCGGTTCGGTTGGGCTCAAGTGCGGTTCGCATGCAGTGTGAGCGCTAACCGCACCGGAACATGGAACAGCTGTGCATTACTATCATCATGACAGCAAACTCCAAACTTTTACTATTTGGGTACACTTTTCGATTTCGTTTTATAACGGTCCTGGTTCTCCCCTTATTGATGAACATGAATTGTAGTTTGTGAGTAAAGCTGCTAATTCCTCCATCAAAGTCAGCTGCCTCCATAATCTTCTGATAGCCTACGTGCAGTACAATCAAGTAAAAATCGCTGTGCGGCATAAATGATAAATCTATTATGCAGTCTATGAGCGAAAGTGCTTTTCTTCCGGTCTTCTTCAAAACAGAAAGTTGCATCGTGAATGACGGAAGCGTGCTCCGGCCCGGTGTACAATGTGAGTGCAGGCCAGCGGGGGAGTCGGGAGGGGGGACAACTGTGCCTAGTGTGAGTACACCCTCAAGCAATCCCCCTCTTCACATTCGACACAGTGCCATCGAGTGTTAAAACGCGAAAGGCGAAGCTTGAATTTACGGGTATGTCCCTCTTTGGTTCATGTACTTTCAAGATGGAGGGGCAACATGGCGACACGCATTCGAACCCCTCACCCATATGCATTTTCAATGGCATATTATACACTTACGAGAATACTTTATTACTTGAAAGAAGTAAATATACATTAATGAGCACATATATTTTTGAAAGAACTAAGTGTTTTTAGCTAAGAATAAACAAAAAGTTACACAGTGTAGCTTTAAGCTGTCATGTTACAATGTTTATGGGGCAGGTTGTCACATTTCCAGTCTTTTGAGTTAAATCAAGAAATGTACACTGAATTACTGAAACCTACATAATTATACTAGATATAAAAACATAAATACTCTGAACCCCAAGTGGATTTAAACAAAGCCAACACATTAGGTTGTTTCCCCACTCTCCCCATTTGAAGATGTCACTTTACATTACAATATTTGTGTTGAAAAGCGTATCCATGATACTCTTAGATTTGGCAAGCAAATCATTCCAAAAGAACGCTGCAGAGAAACCCTTGTCCCACGAAGCACTGCGGCTGATGTAGTTGCTTTGGACTCCTAATATTCTTGTGCTCTCAAAGGGTGTGCTGTACATCTCATTAATTAACGCCCCATGTGAACGTGATGCATTTCATTAACAGGGTTTGTCAACAGAACATCACGTTTTCACATAACTCTTGTGCAGTCTTGATACATGCGCATAAAGGGGGAAGGTCGTACTTAAAGAGCTCAACACGTACAGCATAATACACAAATCACAATTCTTATGTACTGATCATTGCTTGTAAATCAAAATTTCAATTAAGCGCCGTTTGAGCTACAATTCATGTACAAGTATGACATTCGGTAGACACAAAAGACTCGGTGCAAAATCTGAAAATCATATTTGGCCACTCTAAAGGCCTTAGCGATGTTAATTGTGGTTTTCCCCGAAGGGCATGTCGGTGATGGCCAGTCCTGACCTGAAGACATTTACATGCCAATATTCAGTTAGTCATAGCGCCACCTCTGGGCAATAAGAAAGTTGAATTAACTTCTCATTAAGATTTTACCAGAACAACATATCTGGTCAGTCTAATCTTAAGGCCTTGGTGATGTTAAATTGTGAAGAGCTTGATTTTTGGCTGAAGAGTGTGTCTGTGGCGGCCTGACAAAGTCTGATCTTTCATCATGAAACAGGAAACTGTTGTAAGTCATACTATGTCTGATCTGCCTAAACGTCACATGTTTGATAAGAGTCCTGGCCTGAAGACATCTACACAGCAATATTAAATTATAGTCAAAGCACCACCTGCTAGTTGAAGGAAGCCAGCAGCCATAATCACCCTGTAGCCCAAGACTAGTTTCCCACTGAAGCTCGGCAGGGTTGAGCCTGGTCAGTACCTGGATGGGAGACCTCCTGGGAAAACTAGGTTGCTGCTGGGAGAGGTGTTAGTGAGGCCAACAGGGGTGCTCAGTGTGGTTCTGTAACAAGCATTGTCTTTCAGATGAGACATTAAACCGAGGTCCTGACTCTGTGGTCATTAAAAATCCCAGGATACCCTTCAGAAAAAGATTGCCCAAATTTGCCCTTTCGCCGCTGTCCATCATGGCCTCCTAATCATCCTCGCACTTCAAAAGGCCCCAGGTGCAAATGCTCTTTCATTATTGCGTGTTCCCTTTGTGTTTTGTTAGGTTTTGAACCTGTATTTTGTGCCAACACAATTAAAAAAAAAAAAAAAAAAAAAGAGAGAGATCCACAGTTAAGCTCACAAACTGATGTGATCACTGTGGGAAGTAAAACGGAAAAGTGAAGTATTGAAAAACTGACATAAGCATTGAGTAGGAATTGAAAGTGTGACAGCACTTGCATACTGTTGCTGGTCAGATTGCTTCTATTGCTCTCCTAATTTGGAAGTCATTTTGGATAAAAGTGTCTGCTATATGATTAAATAGAAGTATTGAGAAATTGGTCCTAGCAATTGTTAAAAAAAAAGTAAACCTGATGCTTTTGCATTTAGCATAAGGCTACATTCTGTCTGACAGATGCCACCATGTCAGTGAAATGCACGCTTTCAAGTAGAATTACAAAAAAAAAAAGACACCACTTGTCATGCTTGAAGAGCAACGCAAGCAGTTATGTTAGTCCAGCCATAAAGCAACAAGTAGAGACCAAACCAGATAACGGATACGGTTGAATTAAGAAGTTTATTAAAACTAATAAAGTCACACAACCAGGTTAACTTCTCCACTAGACACCACAGTTTGTCCACTAGAGATGGTGTTGACATTAGCTTCTCTTCCTGGAAAAAAAAAATGGTAAAGTGGCATTTAAAAACCAAGTTCTCCTGGTTCCTTAAGTAGGTTTACATCAAGCACTCACTTTTCCTGGAGCAGCTTTGCTCACAGGAGCCAAAGAGGGATGGCACACCGCTGTACTACAGTGGATGAAGAGCTAACAGAAGGGGAAAGGGTTAAGCCACAGAAGAAGAAAAAAAACACTTAAAACCTTATATTGAGAATTAAGAACTCATGTAAGGATGCAGAGCATACAGTTTCCTGTAGAGGAGCCAGTGATGCTGGATCCACAAATGTGAACATCTTCACAGCAAAGCGCTTGTAGTGGGTTGGGAACTGAAGACCAGAATATCCAGCCACCGGAACCAGTGTGGTAAGGTAACGGTCATCCTGGTAAGGGCATCTGAAAGGCAAAGAGGCAGTCAGAAATGCCTTACAGCACATTAGATGGAGAAAGACTGGCCTTACTCACCCATCAACCAGAAGGTCCCACTGGGGTAGACTGAGTGGACTAGGGGTTGATGTCGCCCAGCAATGTCCCAGCATTAGGACAATGTTGGGGTCGGGTCCTCTCAAAATGCGCACCTCAACATACACAGGCTCCCGCAGGACTTTTGTAACCGGATAATCAGCAGCACCATAGTAGGATGTGTACGCTTCGTCCCCTGAGGAAGAACACCAGCACTTAACCATAAACTCCTGCAATCTGGAGTTTTAGAAAATACTTATACATACTTGGGACAGACACTTACCTTCAGCACAGCCTTTGGTGACACATTGACCATTTGCCAGTCTAAGCTCCACCCTGAGGGGTCCAGGAGCAGATACTGGTGGAGGTGCAGGAACAGTGTTGACCTCCACAACCAGAGCTTCCACAGAAGTACCAGAGTACCTACACTGGAAGAGAAGCCTGGACAACAAACAGTTATCTTGTAGCATTTCTCAAGGATTAACAATTATGCTAAAGCATAAAACCACCTACTCAAAATGGCTGTCCCTTGTGATGGAACCAAGCGGTCCAACACCCACTTCATACGAGGAGGTCATTCTGTTTTCATACACCACATAGCCACTATCCTCCTGCAAATAGTATCTGTTGGCATCCAGTCCATTCTAAGCCATGCAGAACAGAACCACAAGCAGTTACTCACCATCAAGCTCGTGCCACATGCAGTAACAGGGAACTGGTATATAGCAAAGGAAGGTGTGGATCCCACAGGACTGCAAGCTGGGTCATTTCCACCCAGGAGACGGACTGAATCTAGGCTCAAGCGAGGTAGCGTAACATCTCTAGCCACCACTACCACAAACTGACCGTCTCTTATACACTGGACAGTCACTGGAACAAGGTACAAGAGCAGGTCATTGGAGAGGAGCAGTTTAACATGAACCCCTTTACATTGACTAACTCTTACCTTCCTTCCCATAGAAACACTGTTGTCCATTAAAGCAGCAGTTGAGAGCTCCACACTCAGCACCACTGATACCAGGTGGGCCACATTGGATCTGCTCATAATCAGCTACAGCACATTTGTCAAGGGGTTCTGCCTGCACCACTGACTGCTTAGACTGAAACTGCTGAGGAAACTGTTGACCAGCTTGCTGTTGAACCTGCTGAGGATACTGTTGACTAGCTTGCTTTTTAACCAGCTGAGGAAACCATTGACTAGCTTGCTTTTTAACCAGCTGAGGAAACTGTTGACTAGTTTGCTTTTTAACCAGCTGAGGAAACTGTTGACTAGCTTGCTGCTGAACCTGCTGAGGAAACTGTTGGCTAGTTTGTTGAACCCGCTGGTCAGTTTGCTGTAACATCAGAGCTTGAGGATTCTGGGGCAGATTACTCCACTGTGGAACAGCATGACAGAAAGCACAAAACCACAAACAAAGTGCCAGAGATTGCACAGTACACCAACTTCCTACCATTGTTCAACATCTAGTCACACTGCTGAGATCCTGCCCTTTGGTCTTTTTTTGTATTCTACAGATGTTGGATAATTAACGATAATCCCTCCCTCTCCATTAACAGTCCTCTCCAGACTTGCCCAAATTGGAGTTTATGCTATGGCCTACCAGAGATTAGGCTTGTTTGAGATGCGCCTCGCCTCGCCTGAAATAAAGGCGAGATTAGGCGGCTGCAGTGAAGGGAGGAGTGAAAAAAGTGCAGGCAAGACGGACAGTTCTGTCTTCTCGTAGTGGATCCGACACCTGCGAGATCAAAGGCGGATATCGCGGGATTCACACTCATGCACTGCGTTGCTGATAAACTGGATGTAATTTAAGTTCTGTTGCTTTTATATGAAAATAAATATTATGAACAAGACACTCAAAGTTTTTGTTATTTATTTCCATTCGAAAGACGTGTTTATAATAATTTTTACTTTAATTACATACATGTTTTTCTATATTTTTATAAATATGACAACAATCACATAACCCACTGAGAGGTCGCACTGTCGCACAGTTTGGGAATATTCACACATAATTTATAGACATTAAAACATGATATCAGAGTTTTAAAATCAAACATTTAAAAAAAGAATCACATGTCACGTTTGTTTAAACCAATGAGCATTAAGCTGTGTCGTCAGTAAGTCGTTTCCCATCATGCTTTTGCTCAGCGCAGTCGGTGGAGAGCAACTGCACTCGACTGCAGAATCCGACACATCCGCCTTTCGCTCGCGAGAGTTCTTTGACATACGTCAGCATGACATCAGAGGAAGGCGGACCGCCCTCGGACACATTTCTAACCGGCATGCATCTCGCGCTGATCACCGGTGATCGGTTCTGCGCAGATTTTGCTCATCTCAAACAAGCCTTTTCTCACTGGTTCTCAAAATTACACGCATGTGATGTTTCTTGATTTCAGTTAGTCAGATTTGTCATATTGTAGATATTTAAAAAGATTCATGCTCAGGTTTTCTACTGGAGCTTGCCCAAAGTACTTTGAGTAGATGTTTGGTGCATTCTGCTTTGCTTGCAGACATGCTAAATTCCTTTTCAAATATCTTTATATGGCAGAAATAGTAAGAGTCGTGTGTAGTTCCAAATTTATCTTCCCCTCAGGGTAATCCCTGTCGCCAGTTTGAAGTGTTTCAACAATGGACAGGGGAGGTTTATATGAACAGACCCTCAAGCCCTTGGCTACGTATGAAACCACAAACTTCCCTACTACAGGTCCTTCTCAAATAATTAGCATATTGTGATAAAAGTTCATTATTTTCCATAATGTAATGATACAAATTAAACTTTCATATATTTTAG
Source organism: Gobiocypris rarus (assembly GCA_023029165.1). Taxonomy (NCBI): domain Eukaryota; kingdom Metazoa; phylum Chordata; class Actinopteri; order Cypriniformes; family Gobionidae; genus Gobiocypris; species Gobiocypris rarus. Next base: position 33,368,366 of record CM040935.1, on the reverse strand, counting down.
ATTCATTGCACACCAACTGAAATATTTCAGGTCTTTTATTGTTTTAATACTGATGATTTTGGCATACAGCTCATGAAAACCCAAAATTCCTATCTCAAAAAATTAGCATATCATGAAAAGGTTCTCTAAACGAGTTATTAACCTAATCATCTGAATCAACTAATTAACTCTAAACACCTGCAAAAGATTCCTGAGGCTTTTAAAATGGTTCATTACTCAAAACTGCAATCATGGGTAAGACTGCCGACCTGACTGCTGTCCAGAAGGCCATCATTGACACCCTCAAGCGAGAGGGTAAGACACAGAAAGACATTTCTGAAGGAATAGGCTATTCTTAGAGTGCTGTATCAAGGCACCTCAGTGGGAAGTCTGTGGGAAGGAAAAAGTGTGGCAAAAAACGATTCCAGGACAGATTCCAGACCTTGGGGGACCTGCGAAAGCAGTGGACTGAGTCTGGAGTAGAAAATCCAGAGCCACCGTGCACAGGCGTGCAGGAAATGGGCTACAGGTGCCGCATTCCCAGGTCAAGCCACTTTTGAACCAGAAACAGCTGCAGAAGCGCCTGACCTGGGCTTCAGAGAAGCAGCACTGGACTGTCGCTCAAATTTTGCATGTCATTCGGAAATCAAGGTGCCAGAGTCTGGAGGAAGACTGGGGAGAAGGAAATGCCTGAAGTCCAGTGTCAAGTAGCCACAGTCAGTGATGGTCTGGGGTGCCATGTCAGCTGCTGGTGTTGGTCCACTGTGTTTTATCAAGGGCAGGGTCAATGCAGCACTTCATGCTTCCATCTGCTGAAAAGATTTATGGAGATGAAGATTTCGTTTTTCAGCACAACCTGGCACCTGCTCACAGTGCCAAAACCACTGGTAAATGGTTTACTGACCATGGTATTACTGTGCTCAATTGGCCTGCCAACTCTCCTGACCTGAACCCCATAGAGAATCTGTGGGATATTGTGAAGAGAAAGTTGAGAGACGCAAGACCCAACACTCTGGATGAGCTTAAGGCCGCTATCGAAGCATCCTGGGCCTCCATAACACCTCAGCAGTGCCACAGGCTGATTGCCTCCATGCCACGCTGCATTGAAGCAGTCATTTCTGCAAAAGGATTCCCGACCAAGTATTGAGTGCATAACTGAACATAATTATTTGAAGGTTGACTTTTTTGTATTAAAAACACTTTTCTTTTATTGTACCCCGCGATGGGGGTATGTGGCAAGCAGCGGACGAGGACCGCGAGAGCGGACCGGGGACGAGTGATAATGAGTGCCAGCTGCGCGTCACACCGGTCTCGTCTCGCGGTCGAGTGACGGGAGCATAAAAGGAGGAGCGAAGACAGCGGAAGGCGAGAGAGGACCAGGCCTGGAATTTGTGTTGAGTTTTGTTTATGTTTTGTTGTGTTGGTGGGCAGTCGTCCGTGAGGGGCTGCCCACGTTTATTATGTGAGTGTTTGCGGGCAGTCGTCCGTGAGGGGCTGCCCGCGGTTTACTTTTGTTGTGTTTATTTATTTTGATTAAAATCTTGTGAATGTTCGCCGGTTCCCGCCTCCTTCCTGCCCTCAACAACGAACATCGTTACATACCTTTATACAGCAAGTTATATGCATATGTGTTTGGGAAAGAGGAGAACAGAGTCGCATTTGCAGCAGACATGCTGCCCGTCATAAATCAAAGCACGAGACAGACAAGGTTTGGAGGAGAACACCGGAAAAGTGACAGAATGGACGATATTCGTTTGTATTTGCAATATACGAGCCGCGTTCAGCTGCGCGAGACAAACGCTGCCAGCGTGAAAGCACAACTGACACGCGTGGCTCCCGCTCTCCATACGCACCGCTTCTGCCCTGCCAACACATTGCTAGCGCGTGCGGTGTGAAGCCGGCCTCATCCTACGAAGTTGGCCAGCACCACCTCCTGGGTTGATGATATGAAACAATGGCCAGCGGTCACATATGCTGACATATTCAATTATCTTGTTTTGTCTGAGGGTTTTGATGGTGAGGAGCTTAGAAATTATAAAAGCACGGAAGCATACAATTACTTACACAGTTATAAAATCAGACAAATTATTTGTCACAATCATCAGCAGTTCACATTCCTAAAAGCGGAGGTAGAGTCGAGTCAGACTATAAATAATCCCAATCACATCATGTGGGTTATGTTATAAAATAATGGAGTAGTGGAAACAGCTGGATGCTCCTGCGTAGCTGGCCCTGGTAGGTCTTCTGCTGCTGTGTTGTGGAAGGTGGGTATTTATAAATAGAGCAACACTGCTGGTGTGGCTAAACAATATCAAATACATTTAAATAGTCTGTATGTGCTGTGATTCAATGTGAAGAAGTATTTTTTTTTTACTGCAATATAATACATTTCAATTAAAATGAAATTGTTCAGCTGTAACAAAGTAAATAAAATAAACAATATGTTTTCAGTGGCCGGTGGTATGACAGGGCTATCTTGCACTGATGAGCAGCGTAGATGGAGAGCAGGGACCAGAAGAAATCTAGAAGAGGAAAGAATCAGTCAGATAACATTTAGACATCACAAAGCTGAGGATGCATGGTGCATCATCAGCAAGGGACGGAGATAGACTACCATCTACACCAAGCTATGACACACATCAAGACTTCAGGCACAAAACCACTTTTGGAAAAGTGCTACAATGCCAATGTATCCGAGCAGGCAGAAGACATTGATAGGCTTGAACTCCACCAGCCACATGGAGAGACTTTGACTTGCAGTAAATGTGAGCATTTTACAGTAAATACATAGAAATGAACAGCGACCAGGCAGATGAATTAGAGAATCAAACACAAAATCAGAGTTTGTCAGAGGTTTGTTTAGGCAATGTCTCAAAGCAAGTTTTCAAAAATGTACATTTATTTGATAGTTCCTTGTTTTCAGGTTTTGCACTGTAAGTTGCACAAATTTTATATGGTATGTTTTCTTAAATTAATTTAAAAAGCATATATGTACATAGTATACAAAACAGAAAACACTGAGAGAAGATTGTTTTTAGAATTAAAAATGTAAAGTATTGTGATTAAATACATAAGTACACATTCGATTACATGCAACAATCTGAGCATTAATTATCTGCTTCACGGATCAGGTCACCATGCAGATTCACTAAAGCTGCACATATACGCAGAATATTATCAATCTTTGGCATAAAGGTGGGGCAGATGTAAGACTCTCTTCGTCCATTCCAGCCTCCAGGTGAATGTCTTTGTGGCAGTCAGGCGAAGGAATGAGCCCCTTTGCTCATTGGAAGACTGCCAGAGACAAGCTTTCCTCTCGCAAGACAACCTCACTGCTAGAAGGGGTAAGAGTTTGGGTGAGAGACTGGTGAAAAAAACAGAAATGTCTAGCTTAACTCCAGTTGGGACTATTAAGTGTTTTAGCTGTGTCCAGTTAGGCCATAAGAAACCAATGTGTCCAAACCTGAATAAAAAGCTGACCAATGTCTGTTATGTTCCACGGATGATGATACCAGAACCTAGCATGACTCCAATGCCCAGTGATGTCACAATTCCTGAAGAACTGAATGGTAAAAAGGCAGAGAGTTCTGGGAAATAACAGAGGGTGTTTCTCAGTACCAAGTATGCAAAGTTTGGTGATTGCCTGGATCTCACAACTCCGAAAACATCAGATCTAATCTTTAAACAAGTACATTCTCCACTGAAAAACTCTTAAACTACATTTCATGACACATTAACAGTAGCATTATTAAATTACACAGGTTTTTTCATCTGCTATTGACGCTTGCTGGTTGGTGCAAGTTGCATTCTGGGATACCTGTCTCAAGTCCACACAAGTCTCCTCTCGATGCATCCTCGATAAGGGGCGGATCAAAAACACATCCAGGGATTTGAACTGAACTTGGCTAGATGTGAACTTTGAATTGGAACAGTACTCGGGCAGCGACTGATGACGTTTCACAAGAACAGACAAGAACGCATATTGAGAAACGTCCAGAGTCTATGGTGACAGTACGGGACGAGACTGCCACCTGCTGGGACATAATGCCATCCGCAGCTGACAGAGGTAACAGGAATCATGGGAGTGTCGTCTTTACCTCTACAGCCGATGAGAAGGAATCAGATGAACTCAGACAGAAATCATGTTCACGGAGGAGTGAATGTAGTAAAGTTTTATAAAATATATACAAATAATAAAAGAGATGAGAGTTGCATGTATTGGTGAAATACATATTTAAACACATGTTGTCCAATGATGAGCTGAAAGTATTAGGAAACTACTAAAGACTGAGATACTTTGTCTAAAAGGTAAAACTGTTTGGGTGAAGAAACCATTTATATCAAATATAAATTCATTTGAAATTCAAATAATGACAAATGTAATAAACATAAACCAAGAGGTCAAACATGTGTCAGTACAAAAATGCATATAAAGTTCTCAGTCTAACTCTAAAAAATATGATTGTCCTTGAATCAGTAGATTTTTTTCATAATCTTTAATCTTCATAATCTTTTAACAGTTACTGATTTTATTTGAATCACTTTTCCCATTTTAAAGCCATAAACGAATAAATCATGATAATCATGATAAAGTTTGAGTGTTGAATCTGAACTGCTCTGTCTCTCTCAAACTACAGATATCTGCTTTGCTTGTGAAGTTTTGGTATTTCCTCATTAATTTAATTTGTAATGTGTGTTATATATGTTATATATACAAACAGTAAACTTTAAAGTTTGTCTTGATTTAGACTAGAGTAATTTAATATTTATTTAGTTTTATCTCTCAATGTGAACTGTATTATTAACTTACCATTGTGTTAATAAATGCATTTCAATAATACATTCAATCCTGAATTTTGTTATCTTTTCTTATTTGTATTACTATATATATTTTAGGTAAATGTCTATGCACTTCTGTGATTTTACACAAAAGTGTGCGGGACTTTTATTTTGGTGTGGGGGTGTGACGTCATAGGGCCGTGCCGCGCCGCGATCCTACATCTGTTCGGCTGAAGAAAGGTTTGTGTTTTAAGCGACTCGGAATGAATTATATATTATTAAATTTAACACTGCATTGCTTTATCTAACATCCAACTCTTTATCGTGAATCAGTTCAAACAAGAATTCAGTCTCTGGCGAGTGACGAGAGAACCGGAGCTTTAGACTCTCCGAGTCAATTGAACCGATTGCTTCACAACAAATGATTCAGTGATTCGAAGCGCTGCGTTTCTATCTTTATTTAGATTTCTACAACTCATTCATATCTAAACTAATATATTAGTATCTGTATAATTTCACTATTTTATTCATTTGTTGTGTTAGTTTTGAGTGTTTTTGTCGAATCTGGTCATTTAGATGCATTAACTGAACTACTGAACTAGAGCTGATGGAGACACTCAGACATTTTGTGTAGATTTGTTTGTTAATTATTCTCCTCTTAAAGTTTTCAGGAGTTTCCCAACACAACTCCTGGTGAAGTGACTGAGGTCCACGTACATAAAGATGGCGTTTATTAAAGAGGAGAGTGAAGACGTGAAGATTGAAGAAACATTGAGAGTGAAACATGAAGAAACTGAGGAACAAACAGAGAAAGAGGAGAGTGAAGACGTGAAGATTGAAGAAACATTGAGAGTGAAACATGAAGAAACTGAGGAACAAACAGAGAAAGAGGAGAGTGAAGACCTGAAGATTGAAGAAACATTGAGAGTGAAACATGAAGAAACTGAGGAACAAACAGAGAAAGAGGAGAGTGAAGACGTGAAGATTGAAGAAACATTGAGAGTGAAAGATGAAGAAACTGAGGAACAAACAGAGAAAGAGGAGAGTGAAGACGTGAAGATTGAAGAAACATTGAGAGTGAAAGATGAAGAAACTGAGGATCACTCAGGTTGGTTTTATTCTCAAAGCTGCTCTCACTCATTTGATCATTATTAAAACCTCCAGCTCTAAAGAAATGAAGGAAATGAATATTATATGAGTGTCCCGATTAAAGTGCTATTATTTGACATAGAGCGGGTCTCCCGTGTTGAGATCACATGACCTGACAAACACTAACACTGCCTTCATGTAAACCTGTAAATATCTGACTTACATTTGTTATTACAACACATTATATTAGGAAAAATTATTCAGTTATAACCTTTTATAATTACTTGTGACATTAAACCCAAATCTACTTCTGAGTGTCACTTAATTATACTTGATAACAGTATCTAACTAAATCTGTATTTTGCATAAAGCAAAGCAAAGCATGAAATGTGACTGATCAGCTTTACATTTGTTGTCTAAAAGGGATTTTCTCATCCTCAGAATCGCTCTCTGTTTAGCTGACATGTTGTACTACAGGACATTTTGTTCATAATCCATTTTGTCATTGACTGAAATGGTAATTTGATATAGGGATTATGAGTGTAATCGGTAGAACAGTTAGAGATGGAAGTGTGTGAACATTTGAAGTAAAACACTGAGTCCTGCACGTGGGAGAGTGAACCGCTGGTATTTAATGAAATGAGTGGAAATATTGAGCTTGTCATTTGTGGTGCGGCTGCAGGTCAGGAATCAATAGACATGGGTCGATTGAGGAAAGAGATGAAATGGTATTTATAGTGGGACAAATTTTCCTGGTTATCAGTATATTAATATTTCTGCTACAATTGACTGTGAATGTTCAAAAATGAATGATGCAAACTGAAATCATTTCACCAAGTTTGATAATAAACTAACAAATGCACTTTAATGCATTAACATTTATGATGACGTCATGTAGCCATGAGAGGTAAACATTTAATATAATTTAAGAACATTACAACCATTTCATGTAGTGAACCACAACCACGAAGATTAAAAAAAGCTATTTTATTATTTCATACTGTCATTTATTAATGCATCCTCAGTGTTTTTGAAGGAAATGAAAATCTAATAGGAATATGATACCTGACATTGACTGTGATTGGACTAATTTAATCCATCATGTGTTATCACAGAAATATGTCATTTTACGCACAAAGTGAAACTTTTGAAGAAAAAGAACTTTTGCTTTAAAAAATTTTTAATTAAAAGCAGTCTACCTCAGTGTTATATGTTACCGTATAATTGCAAATTTGAATAATTGTGTAACGATCGGTGTGGATCCTAAATCTGAGAAAATCATAGGAGCGGTGGATGATTTTAGCAGCCGATTCAGGTGACGTGAGAGCTGGGGCCTATACCATGAAGCCGGTTTAGCTAGCTAGACAGATATGTTTAAGCTTAGTTTGTACCAATCCTGGGTTTTAGGTACCATTAAAGTGGTTTGGCTTTTAGCAGTGTTCATCTCCATACTAACCTGCTCCGGAGCAGGTTATGTTCGGGATAAGAGATCGCAAACTGAATTTGAACCAATCAGCTGTGAGCAAAGTGACTCATCTCTGATGCAATAAAGCCACTCCCCCTGGTTCTCTTGCTCCAAATTAAAGGTCACTATATGATATATATATATATATATATATATATATATATATATATATATATATATATATATATATATATATATATATATATTAATGATGATTACTTAATATAATAATTGAACAATTATAAATTACATAGTAAAATATGTTCAAATAGAAATCAGTTATTTTACATTTAATATTTCACAATATTAAAGTTTTATAAACATATATATATAACATAAATGCAGACTTGTTGAGCACAAGATATAAATAAAATAAATAAACTACTTTCACAACTATTTTCTTTATTTATCCTCTTACATGGAAAATTATTTTCTTCTTTGTAAATGCTTTTAAATTCTTTATATATACTTCAATGTCTTTATCTTCAGCAAAAGAGTTTTGAATCACGTTAGCTCTCTCATGAGAAATGAGTCACACTTTGCGTTGAAAGGCATGTGATTGGCTGCTCACTGATGATGTCACACTTTCACGTGCACATGCTCCACAAACTCAAGATCAAAAAGTTGATGATCAGCATCATGGGACCAACAAAGCCTGAATTGATTGGTTTGGTTTTGTCAACTCAAAACTAATCCTATAACCCTGAGTTTGTTGATCTGCCATCATGGTACAGGTCCCTGATCTCTAGTGTGCATAGCGATGTGCATTATTAGCATTTATATTTACTCATTTAGTAGAACTTTTTGTCCAATAGTGGTCACAGAGCCGAGGTGTCGCTCATTCAATGACCACAGCTGATGGGAGAGGGATTTACTGGAACGGCCAAACCTTACATTTAATTCTGGCTGCAACTGGGAGACAGTGAGGCGAGATCAGGATGGTGTGATGAGGGTTCTCTTTGGCTGATCGAAGACCAAAAACGCTCGTTACTAACGTAACCTCGGTTCCTGAGAAGAGGGAACAAGTATTGCGTTGCTAAACACTATGGGGAATTCCTTTCCTCGAGATATTGAAGCAACATTTTTATCCTAAAAATACCATATAACACGCAGTGCGCAACTGAATTTGAACCAATCAGCTGTGAGCAAAGTGACTCCATTCTGATGCACAAAGCTACACTCCTGGTTCTTGTTCAAATTAAAAGGTCACTATATGATATGATATATATATATATATATATATATATATATATATATATATATATATATATATATTAATGATGATTACTTAATATAATAATTGAACAATTATAAATTACATATGTAAAATATGTTCAAATAGACAAATCAAAGCTTAGTTTGTACCAATCCTGGAGTTTTAGGTACCATTAAGAGTATTTGGCTTTCGCAGTGTTCATCTCCATGGTAACACTCGTCTTATGGCTAACTGAGGATGCAAACTGAATTTGAACCAATCAGCTATGAGCAACATGACTCATCTCAATGCATAACATGAAAATGCCCTCCTTGTTGAGCACAAAGATATCGCTTAAAAAGGTCATATATGATATAATATATATATATATATATATATATATATATATATATATATATATATATATATATATATATATATATACTTGCAATACAAAGCACACAAAGAGCTGTTCAGTGTGCCTGAAAACAGCAGAACTCTCTATGTATATTCTCAGCGCCTGATAGGACAGAGCAAATTAGCATCCTCTTCATCTAACGATGATGAAAGTGCTGAAAGTGAAATGACCTGTGCTCTGAACGGAGTTGAAAGCACTTTAGGTAATGCGTATCCATGCCTTGGTTTAAAGACTTTAGAATCGTTTGGCCCAAATTCCAGACAAGAGGCGCTCACAGAGAGCGTGCAGCAGATCACCCACCCACTTAACTGATGCGATCGCCAGCAGAAAAGCGGTCTTTAGTCACAGGAGCTTTAAGCTCACCGAATGCAGAGGCTCGAATGTAGAGTCTTTCATGGCATCCAGGACCGTAGACAAGTCCCTTATAGGGACTGAAGGGGGGCGAGGTGGGTGAAGCCTTCTAGCCCCTTTAAGGAAGCGCATGATAAGATCGTTTCTTTCCCAGTGACGGTCCGCTCACTTGAATCTGGTGTGCTGCTATAGCGGCCACATAAACTTTGAGCGTGGAGGGGGAACGACCCGTGTCCAACAGCTCTTGTAAAAAAGTGAGCACTTCTGACACTTCACAATTATGTGGGGTCAGGCTTCGTGCTTTACACCAGTCTGAAAAGACTGACCATTTGCCTGAATAGAGCCGCCTGGTCGCGGGGGCTCTAGCTTCAGAAATAGTGTTTAATACATTTTCAGAGAGGTTCTCATGTACCCGTTGCCAGATCTGCCGTTTCGCCTGCATGAGAAGGTCTCTCCTCAGCGGATTTGGCCACAGAGCTGTAGCTGACATCTGACTTAGCAGTGAGAACCATGGTTGATTTCTCAAAAGCGGGTCTATTAAAAGCACAGCGCACTTGCTCTCCCTGATCCTCTCTATGACCTGAGGTAACATTGAGACTGGGGGAAAAGCATAAAGAGGAAGGTTGGGCCATCTGTGGGCCAACGCATCCTTGTGCTTGGAGAAATATGTTAGGCATTGAGCATTGTCTTGTGAGGCGAAAAGATCCACTTTTGCCTCTCCAAACCTGCCCCAAATTGTCTGAATTGTGTGTGGGTGAAGAGACCACTCTGCTGGGGACACTTTGTCCCTGGACAGCATGTCTGGACCCAAATTCAGAATGCCTGGCACATGAGTCGCTCTCAGCAAACTCAGGTTGCACTCTGCCCATATTAGGACTTTTTCCGCCATTGTGTGCAGATCGAAAGATCTTAGACCGCCCTGGCGATTTATATAGGCTACCACCGACCTGCTGTCCGCTCGACCAAGACATGGTGGTGCTTTATGTACGGGAGGAAAGCTCTTAGCGATAACGTGACCGATTTAATCTCTAGACAGTTTATGTGAAGGCTCTTCTCAGAGTCTGACCAGAGACCGGAGACTGGCCTGCCCTCGTGAAGGGCTCCCCAACCTAGGTTGGATGCATCTGTCGAGATAACTTTCCACTTCGTAACAGTGCCCAATCTCACGCCCGTCTGATACAAGACGGGATTTTTCCAAAGAGCCAGAGCCAACACACAGCTGTGATCTACCTTGATTTGTAATCGGCCCGAGAGCCATGCGTGAGCTGGAACGCGGCGATTCAGCCAGCGCTGTAAGGGGCGCATGTGTAACAGACCTAGTCTGAGAATTGGTGCCGCCGAGGCCATGAGACCCAACATCCTCTGAAAGTGTTTGAGAGGAGTGCACCGGACCTGAGGGAAACCACTCGGTTCTGAACAGAGAGCGCGCTGTGACGTCAGTCGCGCGTTCATCTGCCGTGAGTCCAATACTGTTCCCAGAAACAAAATGTTCTGTGTGGGAGACAATGAGCTCTGCCACGTTGATTCTGAGGCCCAAGCATTTTAAATGGTTTAGAAGCCAAGATCTGTGGTTTAATAACGGTATCTTTGACTGAGCGATTATGAGCCAGTTGTCGAGATAGTTGAGAATTCTCATTCCCCGAAGCCTCAGCGGGGTTAGCGCCGCTTCCATGCACTTCAGAACGCAGCGGGGAGCCAGAGATAGACCAAAGGTTAGCACCCTGTATTGGTATACTTTCCCTTCGAAGGCGAATCTCAAGAATGGCCGTTTTGGAAGAGGGCGAGATGGTAAACCGGCCGAAGCGGGTATTCTCCACCTTCTCTTTGTGCCTCTGGCTAGGACGGCTTCGGCGGCTCAGGTTTCGACACATTGCTGGGTCAGGGACCTTGACGCTCTGGCAGTCTGCTGCGGCTCGTAGAGCGGGAACGCTGTCTGGGCTTAAAAACCGTGCGAGGCTAGTGAGCTGGTTGCGCTGCCTTGGTGGGCTGGGCTGGTCCAGCTTTAGTGTGACGGCTAGCAGAGGAGCTGGAACGCTTGGGCAGGAAATGTCGCATGGCCTGCGACGCCTTTTGCGCCTCGGTGAAGTGTTCCGTGAACCCAACCACGGAGGGACCGAATAGTCCTGAAGGCGATATAGGCGCCTCCAGGAAAGCGGTCTTGTCCGAGTCTTTCATATCAGTTAGGTTAAGCCACAAATGGCGCTCCAACACCATCAAGTTGGCCATACATCTGCCGATCGCCTGAACGTTGGCCTTGGTGGCGCGCAGGGCCAAGTCAGTGGCGCCGCAGATCCTTCAGAGCCTCGTTATCAGGGACAGACTCATCCAGGAACGGAGGAGTCTGGCCTGAAGACCTGAAGCACCGCCATAGAGTGTAGTGCTGAGGCCGCTTGGCTGGCGGAAGCGTATGCTCGACCGGCGAGGCTGGAAGTAGTGGCAGGCCTTGGAAGGGTGCACAGCTTTGACTGCCATACTCTGGCGGAGGGCGGCAAAGGTGTGCAGCGACGGCTTCCTCGAGGGGAGGAAGGGCTTGGTATCCTTTTTTCTGAGCGCCATCGACCACCGAGAGCGCTGGAAAAAAAGAGGATGTCGCTTGGCGACAGTTCTCGTAAACCACTCGTCCCAGTCTGCTTCTCATGGGCTTCTCGGGTTGAGACCAGTCAATGTCGAGGTCGCCCACGGCCTTCGTGAGCAGGCGATAAGCTCAGCGCCCACTGAGGTTTTGCCGCTGGAAGTCCGCGTCAAAGTGGAGTGCACCGAGACGGTATCCGACCACCCGCTTTCTGATGCAGCAAGAGAAAGACTGTCATCCTTCTCCTCCTCCGGTGCGCCGAAGGAAACAGTAGCAGCCGCCAAACGAGGGGAGCTGTGCTGTTCTGACGAACATGACAGGCGATGGCGAAGGACGGAGGGAAATGACCGGCGTGTCTCGCCAGAGCGCCCGGGGCCTCTGGTCGCGACATTTCTTTTCCGTGGCTCGAGAGGCTGAGAGCAAGGGACGGGATTCGGGTCGAAACTGGCGAACCGAGCCCGATGGATCTGCAGCGCCAGTTCGTCGCACTCCGGGCAGCCGCCCTGGTTGAGTGCAGCCAGCGCGTGGTCTCGTCCGAGACATGATACGCAGATGATGTGTCGATCCTCGTCCGAGATAAAGCCTCTGCACGAGGCGCATGAACGAGACATTATGAAAGAAAGGTAATTTAAAGGATATGTGCCGGATGGCGCAGCTGGAAGGCAGGCTGAAGGCGGAGAGTCCGACTTCCTCAGGCTGAGGAGTTCTGCTGGGTGCGTGTTGACGGCAGGCTTCGATCCAGAGCTCAGCGAGGTGAGTCGCTGAAGAAGAATTAGTCTGACTAACCTGGCGAGACAGGGTGTTATGTACCCTTGGCTATGCAAATTCTGTTGCCCCTTGTGACGGGAATTTAGAAGGAGCTGATTGGTCCGTCCCGCCCAACGGTCTCGCCATAGGTTGCTGCAGTTGCAGCGGCACAGCCAATCAGCACGCAGCAGCTTCCTGCTGAGAGCTGTGCAGCTGCACTGCGTGTTATATGGTATTTTTAGGATAAAAATTTTAGTTCAATATCTCGAGGAAAGGAATTTCATAGCGCTTTAGCAAACGCAATACGAGAGTACTCTCGAAAGGGAACCCAAATTTGATGACTAACTAACTTTTAAAGGTCCCATATTGTCAAAACAGAATTTTATATCATGGTAACTCAGGTCTAGATTCTACTACATGGCATTCTGCTTCATGCTCAATTATGTCAATGATTGGTTGATTTTTAGCTCAATTAGAGCAGATTGCGGTTCAGCATTGAGAAGATGTTCTCGACCATATGAAGGAACTGGGGATAAGACTCAAAGCGAAGAAAAGCGTGCGTTTTCCAGCTCACAGAACTACCTATCGAGGTGTGATTTTTGTGATTTTTCTCTGCTTTCTTCTCTAAATATGAATTCAGTCGATATGGTGAACTGGTTTGACCCCGGTTCACTAAAAAGAACCGGTTCAAAAGAACAATTCATTCACAAACTAGATTACATAAACAGAGAATATTTGAGTTTGATTTAATGTACATAATTTAAAAACCTGACATTTCAACATTTTTTTATTCATGTCTCATATTGGTGTGACAAGTATTCACTAAGTTGCAGTTCAGTATCAGAATGGACTTCACTGAGAGAGAGGCGGCAGATCGCACATCCTGTTTGTTTTCTTTGTTTTGCATATAGTATAACATTTAGTTTTTATTGTGAATGTACAAAATATTTTGTGTCTTTCACATTGAAATGAAAAAAGTGAGTGTCTTGCTGGACCTCTAGGGGTTAATGCCTGTTGTGTTGTTCTATTAAACTGGGGTTAACTTTTGTCCTTTTTTGTCTTAGACCTGATGCTGTTGAAAGAGGAGTGTGAAGTACTAAAGGAAATGGAAGAAAAAGATCAATATGAGAATTATCATGATAATCAGTGTGGAAAGAGTTTCAATCATAAAGGACACTTTCAAGTCCATTTAAAAATTCACACTAGAGAGAAGCCGTACATCTGCCAACAGTGTGGAACAAGTTTCACTCTAAAAGGATGTCTAAATCGGCACATGAGAATTCACACTGGAGAGAAGCCATTCACCTGCCAAGAGTGTGGAAAGAGTTTCAACCAAAAGGAAGTCTTAATCGGCACATGAGAGTTCACACTGGAGAGAAGCCGTTCATTTGTGATCCCTGTGGAAAGAGTTTCAGATATAAAGAAACCTTTAACCACCACATGAGCATTCACTCATGAGAGAACGGATTTATATATCAGTAGTGTGGAATGAGTTTCAGACAGAAAACTCATAATCTGAAGGTAAACTTACGTTATTTAAAAAAGTTATTTTACGTGAATGTGCACAGTCAAACGCACAGCATTGCAAAGTATACTTCTTTTGACTCAGATAGCATGGGCATTCTGCACAGTTTTGAGCAATCTCTCGCCATGAGTTACAACCCATGTAAACATCTTTGTATTCTTTCATGCTAGAGGTGTAAAAATGAGGGTACTTTTACAATCTCTTGTCTGTGTAGCCCTCTGTTGTAGCTTATGTAAGACTGGAGAACCTTATGCCGAGTTCAGACTATACGATTTTCAAACTGGTCGGATCACTGCTCTTTTCACTGCATGACTATCTGGGGTAGCATTCAGTCACTGCTGTGTTCACACTGACCGATGGATAGGCGTCAGGGGGTTTCACACCACATGACTGTACAAGAGGAATAATCGCCGATAACTCTCTCTCTGTCTCCGTGCGCAAACTACGCTTCCCAACATCCCAACCAAGCACACGGGCGATGTGACAAGTAAACAACGATGATCACACGCGCCAGACTGGAGTTCTCGCGAGACTGGAAATATTATTATAAATGATAAACTGCAGAAAGTTTGTGCTCTTAATTGTCTGTGCGCTGATTTGCAGCGAAAAGGAGAAAAAGATTAAGGCGGAAAGTTTAAGGTAAATAAATCATTCTGCAATGTTCTGCTGCTGCGGCTGGACGTGCAAATGTTTGGGCTTTGTTTCTGTTTGACATAATTGTAAATATATCTATTAAAATACTGATATTATGGTCTATAACTCCTGCCTGAACCTCCGCTGATCTGTATCTTGTTCTCTCATTGGCTGTTGGGCAGCGCGATGTTATTTTCAGTCAGAACTCATTTCACACAGCAGGAGTTTGAATCGCCGACAGGTCCAGATATTTAGCATGCCAAATATCTCACGGGCGTTGGCAACTTGTCGGCGATTCTCTCTGATCGTCTCTTTGATAATTCACACTGCGTGATTGACACTTGCGTGCACGAGCACCGATTTGGCTATGATTTCAGGCATTTGTCGGTGATTTCGCAAAACCTGTCGCCGAGTCAAAATCGGGGCTAAAATCGGGCAGTGTGAACTTGGCATAAGATAACCTTGCTTTCTGGAATACCCCCTGAAGGATTTGGGTTAAGGATCAGGGATTAGCTGGAACAGGTGTGTTTAATTAGCGTTGATGCTAAGGCTATGGCCCAACAGGAACTAAGTTTGACACCCCCTTATTAGGTGCTCTGTATGGGTTTTGACTGTTTAAATGTAAATATAAAGGAGATGTTTGTATGTTCTTTTATTGTTCTGGTTTCTATATCTTCAAATAAAAACACGTAAAGTGACCCCCACATTGACTCTTCTACATGTTTTTTTCACATGGTTTATCTACACTGAAATGTGATTTCCTTTAGAGCACTAATATGAAAAACTAGCACAAAGTAAAATAGATTACTTGGTCCTGGATAGCAAAACATTGAATTTCTAGATCCAGATTAAACGATTTGAATAACTAGGCCTAGAAAATCTGGTGTATCTTCAGCTGAGCAGGCATAAAAGTCTAAAGGACACCATTTAGTATATCTTTTTCAGGCATCATTTAGGGCCGCTTTTCAGGTATTTCAAAGCATATTGTTATGGACAGGATATCAATGCCCTTGTATGTTTGTTTTGATGCTTTACATGTCATTTTATATTTGTTTTTATCTGTGCGATTCAAATGCTTTGCAGTTAAACTGGTGTTATTGTGCATTTGTCTCTTTCGCCTTAGACCTGACGGCACTGAAAGAGGAGAGTGAAGTACTGAATGAAATAGAAGAGAAAGAGCAATATAAGAATCATGATTTCATAACTGGAGAGAAAACTTTAGTTGCTCACTGGCTGAAAAGACTTTTCACGTAAAAGAGCTAAAAAGAAGGAAACTAGAAGTAATTTCACCTGCCAACAGTGTGGAAACAGATTTACTCTTAAAAGAAGCCTTTACAGTCACATGAGAGTTCACACTGGAGAGAAGCCTTACACCTGCCAACATTGTGGAAAGACTTTTGCTCAAAAAGGAAGCCTTAACAGGCACATGAGAGTTCACACTGGAGAGAAGCCTTACATCTGCCAACAGTGTGGAATACGTTTCAACCGAAAAGGAAACCTTAATTGCCACATAAGTATTCACACTGGAGAGAAGCCTTACACCTGCCAACACTGTGGAAGACGTTTCAACCAAAAAGGAAACCTTAATAGCCACTTGAGAGTTCACATGTTAGAGACACATTGGGAAGAGTTTTGATCAACATAAAAACTTTAAAGACCACATGAGAAGTCACGCTGGAGAGATATCCTACACATGCCCTCAGTGTGGGAAGAGTTTCACTAAAAAAATTAAACCTTAACAGACACATGATATTTCACTCTGGAGAGCAACTCTACACATGCCAACAGTGTGGAAAGAGTTTCACTCTAAAACAACACTTTGGAGACCACATAAGAGTTCACACTGAGAGAAGCCTTACACCTGCCAACAATGTGGAAAAAGTTTAAACCAAAAGGAATCCTTAACAGGCACATGAGAGTTCACACTGGAGAAGCCGTTTACATGTGGTCACTATGGGAAAAGTTTTAGGTATAACATAGCCCTTGAGTACCACATGAGTATTCATGCATGAGAGAACATCTCTGTTATGTATGTAACCCAGGGGTGTCAAACTCAGTTCCTGGAGTGCCACAGCCCTGCAGAGTTTAGCTCCAACTCTGTTCCAACACACACCTCTAGTTTTCAAATGAGCCTAAAGGACTTGATTAGCTGGATCAGGTGTGTTTAATTAGGGTTGAAGCTAAACTCTGCAGGGCTGTGGCCCTCGAGGAACTGAGTTTGACACCCCTGATGTAACCCTTGTTCCCTGAAGGAGGGAATGGATACGTTACGTCAGTGGATCGTGAATCGGAGTGAAACAGTGAAACGGAGACTGACGGAATGGGGGTTTCACTTAGAAGCCTATCACCTTCGAATTCTACAAAACGAGCCAATGGCAGAACAGTACCATGGGTCTGCAGAATTTGCATAGCAAACTCCATCCACCAGCGTATATAAGGAGCTGGACATGCCATTTCTCATAAAGTTACCTGCTGAGAAGCTGTGGAAATATGCAACACAATGCCTGCACGCAGGAGCACTTAAGAATACACATATGACCAGTACGGGATTCATATGGAGCACTCTGAAGGATCCAGCCCGCAGGGTGTAATGTTTCAACCCCAGGAGTGGCAAGTTGGTCTTGCAAAGGGAAAGAGACATGCTCAAGGAGACTTGCTGTGGAAATAGACATGTAGGGGTTGCCCGGAGGGGGACCCATGCACATGGAGGCACCTAGCCTAACACGAGGGCTGACTGACCAGGCATGCACTCCAGTGTCTACATCAACAGTACTGGAGGAACTCAAGGCTTCACTTAGAAACTCACCTAAAATAGCGTATGTGATCCAGTCTGAGGAGAGGAATGCTGCAGAAAGCGATGACACAGAGCCAGTCCTACTTACTGGCCACTGGGAGCAAGTACACAGAGGACACTGGCTCTACACGGAGATTGTAGAATCTCACCAATGTGTTAGGTGTCGCCCAGCCTGCAGCTCTGCAGATGTCTGTTAGAGAGGCGCCATGCGCGCTAGAGTCCTGGTGGAGTGTGCCTTAACCCCTAGGGGGCATGGCAGGCCTTGAACCTGGTATGCTAGCACAATTGGAGAGTTCGGAGAGAGTCTTCCCTTTCTGCTGCCCTCCATTGCAGACAAAGAGCTGGTCTGAGGTCCTGTCTACAAAGTGCAGAGAGAATGCTTGTTTCCGTCAGATGGACTAACTAGTCGACCACACCCTGAAACATATAAACAAGACATTTTGAAAAAGGTGTCCCACAAACAGCTCTTTCAGAAGGAGTAAAACTCAGCAGAATGCCAAAGAGCCCAAGGAGAACACATACGCTGTGAGAGATCACTGCACAGATCTCACTTAACTCGCTGGAACGCGCTCACACACCAATAGACTAGAGAGTCGCTCTTCTTGAAGAGAAAGCTCAGAAGGCAAGTGAACACTTGGCTCTGAAGTAGAAACATAATGCAAGATTGCATGTCTCTTTATATACCCACGCTGGTTGGTGGAGTTCACTATGCAAATTCCATAGACCCATGGCATTGTTTTGCCATTGGCTCGTTGTAGAACTTTAAGGTGATAGGCTTCTAAGTGAAACCCCATTCCATCAGTCACTGACGAACTCAGCATGAAAGGGAACTGGTTTTATATAATCAGTGTGGAATTAATTTCAAAGAAAGGAAATGCCTGTTGAGAGACTGTATAATGTGCTGATTGTTGTTACGGTACTAAGTCACCTTAGAGGCCTGAATTCCCAATTTAATGTACAGTGACTCGAGAAGAGTAAAGAAGCCAGAGTCAATAATTCGATTCAATGTAGTGATTAGTCAAATGAAATTTGAAATAACAAAGATAATTTTTAATCAGACTGGAAGTTAGTGAGATCGCAAAACAAAAAATCGGATAAATGTTTGCCTTCTTGTGTTTTGCTTGCTTTTCACTTTTTAGCGTCAATGTTTTACCAGTTTTACAATAAAAAGTGATACAGTGGTGATAACTAGTTTGTGTCTGGATTTTACAGTAATCATACAAAAGTAAAGTGGATTTTATTGCTATTTCACAAATGAGGGAATATATACTTATTCAGTCATGTCTGTTTCTGTTTATTTGTAGTCACGGACAGCACAGAACTCTGGGGATTTAGTCCAAAAGCATGCACATTTAAAAAAAACAACAATCATGTTTACATCTCATTCCTTAGCAAGATTCATTTCTATCATTTTATCACATCCAAGGAGCTCTGAGTGCTCCCTCTAGTGGATTGAGCGTGCAGCAGCACAGACGTTCAAGCTTGCATTACATTTTGCAGCGGAAAGTTTGTATTTTGGTCGAAATGGCAAAGAAAGCAATCGACACTCTCTTAAAGCTGGGGCAGTCTTGGATTGGGCTGATCGTCCTGATTGACAGGTCTTGATATACTGTGTGGCGGTGCGCATGACACTATTGTGAAACCAGACTTCATTTGCCCCAATAGAAAGCATATTTACACTGTTTGGATCATTCCCTATCCCCTATATAGTGTACTATGTGCCATTCACCATGTGGAAAAAAGTAATTGTGTGAATTTCAGTCGCAGCTTCAGCATCTATTTATTATGTATCTAAAAACACATTAACAAAGTTATACATTTTGTTTTACTTACATTACCCAAATGTTTCCAATAATGTTTAAATGCAGAAAATCTAATTTGGATGAAAACTCAACACTCTGCAAACTTTGTAGAGGTCTACACGGGTCCAAAAATGTGTACCGGAGAGACCAATAATGTGCAACACAGAACCGACCCGGACCCATTATTATATGAAAAGCTGGACCTGGACCTGTGCAGATCCGAGATATGCCAAAAATGTAGTACCCAGAACTGACATGGACCCGTCTATCATTCGATAGCTGGGGACCAGCGGCACAGGACCACCGGAACACGATCCACCGGAACTGGAACCCTGGAACACAATCTACTGGAACTGGGACCACCGAACACGGACCACTGGAACACAGTCCACCGGAACTGGGACCAACGGAACATGATTCACCGGAACTGGGACCACCGGAACACGATCCACCGGGACTGGAACCACCGAACACGATCCACCGGGACTGGAACCACCGAACACGAACCACCGGAACTGGGACCACCGGAACTCGATCCCCTGGCTCGGGGACCACCGGCTCTGGGACCACCGGAACAGAGTCAGAGTTCACCATAACAGGGATCCTTGGAACCGTCATGGAGGGAGCCTTCCTTCTCCTCCTCCGTTTCGTGACCACTGGAACATAGTCCACCGGAACAGGGTCCATCGGAACAGGGACCACCGGAGCAGGGACGACTCAAAACAGTCCTCCTCTCTCTGGCCTCTTGTTCCTGCAGGCGAGCGAGGCCCTCTACCATCAACCCAAAGGAGGCACTCTCGTAAGCGCTCCTAAGCAGCCAGTCCATGGGTCCGTCAAGCACATAAACAAATAAGTCCTTAAGAGGTCCTTCATTTAACCTCAGTCCCACCGCCGCTCTCAGGAATTCCTCTGCAAAATTCCTTAAATCCACCCCTTGTTGGCGGAGGGATACTAGATGCTGGAACTGTACAATGCGCTCATACTGGGGGCACAAGGCAATGGGTGCTGGTGGGTGACGTGCATTCTTGCGCTGAGTCTTTGACATGGTCGGATCGTTCTGTTACGTTCACACAAAAGACAAACGGGTGTGAGGACTCAAGTGCAGAAATAAGGGGAATTTATTAACAAAATAACATAAATACAAAACAAACACCTACGAGGGGCAAACACATAACCAAAAGACACAAATAAACTCAACACATACCAACTGGGAATTCACGGGGAAATGGGAGACGTAGACACATCAACGATCCGAAAAAGACTGACAAACACAAGGAGTCTATAAAGGGGAGAAATCAAGCAGGGAATCAGGGAACACAGGTGGGGCAAATTAACCAATAATCAGATAACGAGGGGGAGGGATCAGACAATGACAGGAGCACATGCTCAACAAGACAAAACCCACATGTGCACACAAGACAGGACAAGCATGTGACATTACCCCTCCTTGGAGCGGCTACCAGACGCTCCACTAGGGACGGGAGGGACAGACCAGGGCGGCACGGGTGGGACAGAAATCTTTAAAGAAATGACTTACAGTACCAGAAAAAAAACTGGTTGTTTATGTTTAATATACAGGTGCTGGTCATATAATTAGAATATCATCAAAAGTTGATTTCACTAATTCAAAAGTGAAACTTGTATATTATATTCATTCATTATGTAACCCACCCATAAATTTGAGGCTGTATTAACTATGCATTTTCATGTAAAAATTTTCTCTTTTTTTTGTTGCCTAATGCATAAAATGTTCAGACATGTGGTTTAGTTATTTTATTTTATCCCACTGAACAACACTGAAAAACACCATTTCAGTACACACACAAAACCCATAGCAGTGTGTCCACATGGTATATCTCATTCATTATCCAAAACAGAATACAAACCTCCAGAAATTCTATAAGTTGAGAAGAAAAAAATCAAATCTCATATCCAAGAAGTTCTATAAGTTGAGAAAAATCCTGTAAGTTGAGAAGGTGTCCCTCACAGATCTCTAATCCAAATACCTCCTGTATGTAAATAAGTATTCTCATTTGTGACAAATGGTGAAACCCATTCAAACACATAATATAATCAAATTTCCCATTTGTGACCCCTGAAAGGGTAAAATCACAAAACACCATAATCTCTAAACCATCTGTATCTATTGAAGTGACACACTGTTTTGAGTTGTCTTGTCTTAGGACGTCTGATTTCTGGAATCCTTGATTCTTGAATTATTGTTTCAGTATATGATTGATTGATGCTTTTATCCTTTGAATTGAACTTTGATCGATGTTTCTTAATTGATTGATCGTTTTTATCCTTTGACAACGTTAATGATCAGTATATCCTGTTGTAATAACATTACAAATATAACGATTTTGTGTCATAGTATAACACATATATTAAAATAGTATGAAGCACACCAGACTGATGTTTTGCACACCAGATGTCTTAGAGCAAGCACAAAGCACATTGAAATGTATACTTGGACTGAAGAGATTGATAGATCAAACGAGTCTATTCCTTAGAACAATAACAAATTGTTAGACCAATCTAAATAGGGCAACCTCAATTCCTGATTATTGTAACATTGTTCTAATTGCGACACGTGGGAAACCACGGCATGATTATAGAGTTATCACTGGAGCTAGCAAGTTGGTCGCTTGATTCTGTGGTAATGGTCATGGCCTCTGATTGGAAACAATGTTGCATTAATTAATGCAGCAGATCCAAGAGAACTGAATAAAAATATTCTGGAATGATCACAGTGGTTACGGACGTCCAGAATATCAGTGAGTCACCTCTGCCTTAATGACCAAGACTGACGAGTTTGTAATAGAGACCGTAACTGGTGCAAAAAGTTATCGGAATCTCTAAAAGTTATCGGAATGCTGAGTTTAACATAAGATAAACGATTTAAATTGAAAGATAATATATAAATCTAAAGTTAATGATTAACAAAATCATTTAATACCTTTTCATTAATGGAGTCAGATGAATCAATGAGGTAAATGAATACAAAGAAATGTATTTAATTTAATCGTGTTGTGTTGCAAAAAAGGAAAGACAGTAGCACGCAGATACATTCGCCGTGCCATCGAGAATTGGACCAGTGGGTGGACTTACATGTGGCTATCGTTAATCTTATCCATCTTCGTCAATTTTCTCATAAATCAATGTCTGAACTGTTTTATTGCATTAGGTAAGTCACTATTTTCATAAATATTGTTTAAGTATGTATTTGTTCATATAATGAAATGTGGATGGTTAATGCTGTTCGTTAATCGGGTATAAAGTGTGCAATACAATTCATGTAAAGTGTTTCCCACTGTATTTGTATACTTGTTAAACCTGTTTGCACATTTACATTATGAAATAATGTTGTATGTTTAAAAGTTATTATTGTTATATGCATTTTTGGTGATGGATGCTGACATCACATGCGTGCCAGCTCGTTGAAGAGAGAGATGTGAGCCACATGTGTGGCTATCGTTAATCTTATCCAACTTCACAATAACTGTTTTATTGCATTAGTAGGAGTTCAGACTGTCTCAGTGCTCGGTGATAGTGTTGGACTTGCACAGACAGACAGACAGACAGACAGACAGACAGACAGACAGAGAGAGAGCCGCTGGATTTCGCTACGCAGTGATTTCGTCATCTCAGGACTTCGCTTTTAAGGAGGCAGCGTTTCTTTCGTCCATTCCTGCAAGTCCTGTAGTGCTTCATCATGTTTATCGTCATTTATTAGTTTATGGCTTTAAAATTGGAAAAGTGACCCCATTAATGTCTATAACCGTTGGAAGATTATGAGGATTTCATTAAAAAATCTACTGATTCTTGGACATTGTAGATCTATTTTCAGGTATGTTTAGACTCAAATGAACTTTTTATGTCCACATTTTTAATATCGGAAATAAAACATTTATATGCATTAGTTTAAAGCATTTGCTTATCCATGAACATGATTTCTGCCCGACTTCGTCTGATTCCTTCTCATCGGCTCCCATGATTCCTGTTACCCTTGTCAGCTGCGGATGCCATTATGTCCCAGCAGATGACAGTCTCGGCCCTTACTGTCGCCATAGACTCCGTTTCCCAGAACTCTCTGCTCATGATTAGTTAACCAGCTGTGTCTTTTAATCATATCATTTTAATCATATCATTACCTCTGTTGCCCTTTGGCATGGTACCTTTATGAAGCTTTGTTTTCCGTGTTCCTGACAGTATTTCTGAGCGGGTTCTTTGTCTCCTGTGTTTCTCTCTGCCTTGTCTTGGATTTCTCGCTCCTGTTTCTCCCGTGTAGTTTTATGATAACTTGAATAGTATTTGACTATTGAGGCGCAAGGAGAATGATCACGTGTGAGACAGGGAGAGAGCATGTGAGAAAGAGCGCTTCTGTTGTGTGTCATTCAGCCTTCACTAACTGCAAGTTAATCGATAAAGAATTGTAATTGAATTGTAATTTTGTGATACGACTGTCTTGGCATTTCATTTGGCTGTAGGCTGAAATTATATTCAGCCCGCCAAAGTGGCTAGTGGGAGTGGCTGGCTACCCGCCGAAATCCACCCGCATTTGGCAGGTGTTAATGTCAAGCCCTAGATGTATCTAGTCTCATTGCTCAAAAAGTATTGCAGTTTTGCATTTTAATAAATATTTAGATATGATCAAACACTAAATTTCTTTAAATGTGAAATTTTAAAACATATTTAATATCCTCCTGTAGGAGCTTTCCCCGGAAATCCTTTCTGAGATCCTCAAGGAAGTTATTTTAACAACTGGTGATTCTGCATATTTGACCCCTTCACTGGTATGCAGGTGGTTTAGGGATGTGGTCACAGATGAAGTTTTTCGGAAAGCAGCACACTTTGCCTGGCTAGACAGTAAGTTTTTTTTTTTTTCACTGGTTCAATCCAATTTTTTTTTCTCCAGATTTTCTGTGGTATGAGGCATTTAAACTTGAAATCTTTATTTATCTTTCCTGTATTTTTTCTTTACACTTTAAGGTGTGGCCAACTGGAAATGTTTCTCTCAGGAATACCACTTAGAGTTCAGAGAGATGTACAACATCAGGGAATGCTTGGACAGCAAAGCCCTTTTCAAGCCACATCCACCAGGGCATAGAGGAAGAGGTAGACAGGTCAGCTGTTGGGCTTCTTCTCAGATGTTTGCACAGGATTTTGCTCCCAGGACTGTTTTTGCTGCTGGAAACACATTGATGTGTTGAATTGTTAACTTGTGCAGAAGGGAAGAGAAAGATGAATTAGTTTTGATGTAATGTACTTAAAGCAGTGTATAGTAATCTCTGAAAAGGTATGGCAAACATGTATGCGTCAAAAAACAGGTTTTACTCTTTTACATCTCTATGGTTCTTATTGTATAAATTACATTATGCTGTTCTTAAATTTGATGCCAACGTCATTTGCTATGAATTGAAGTCTAACAAATAATTTCTTAATTTGCTTGTGAAAATGTGTGCCATATTTCAGTAACCGATGAATTTAGAAAAAAAAATGAAGGGGGGCAATGATTAAACGTATTGATTTATATAGTTTTTTAATATAGAAGGGGTGATTTACAATATTTGGTTAAGGTTTTACAGTAAAGTGCAGTCCATGTAATAAAGAAAAAGTGACGAGTCTGTCTTGTCTTTTTTTTAAGTTCTTCAGAACATGTATAGATCCTCCCTTTAAAAAATAACCATGATTTTATTATAGCACTATTTGTGAAACCAAAGAAGTATCATAGTTAAACTAGTTTTTGTGGCAAAACCATTGTTAATGTGTGGCTACCATGGTTTACAGTATTTATTTATTCTGATTTGTAGTAAAACCATAGTTACCTTTCTAAGGGGCAAGCGAAAATGTAATGGTTATTATATGGTGGCGTTCTGAGACTTGGCGTGTCTTAGTTTACTTTATATTATATTATACAGGTCCTCCTCGGTTGAAATCGAGTCTGCTGTTATTGTGTGCATTGTGGGTGGAGTTGTTTGGGGGTCATCATCAGTAGTAGCAGTAGGCATTGCAATTTTTGTGAATTGGTGTTATGGTTTTGAGCGTTTAGTGGTGAGTGTGATCTTGTCATTGATGTTTCTGGTGGATAAATTGGTAAAGTTGTAAGACTTGTTGGCGTCGACAAGGTTTATTTGTGCATCCCATAAGGACAGTGAGATAGTGCCAGTCGTGTCTGCCAGGCAGGAGGTCTTTAGTTCACAGTCATTTTCTCTTATGGTGACTGTTGTGTTGGAAATGTCCATTGAGTAGACCAATGCGTCCAGTTTCCAGGTGATCTGTAATGAATAAAATGTTATGTTAAAATGGGATCTGGGGATGTGGCTGTGACCATCTCACCCTCGGTTACGATCTAACATGGCGGCACCCTAAATCTCAATTAAAACAAAAACAGAACGATCTTCTCATCAGTACTCTACTATTACAACATCGATCACTTTAATAACAGAACCGGATCAAAACCCATCGTGGAATACCTGGAAAAGTTCATACGGCTACTTCAACAGCTTGTACAACATACCACAACCACAAAAGAAACAACTGCGCCGGGAATACTCAGCTAAGTCCGAGGATGGAACTACTACAACAATGAAGGTGGGACTTCTAGAATCCATTAACAATAAACTGGCAATTCTTGAACTACTTCATCAAGACATCAAAGATCTTAAAACCAGTCTGGAGTTCAGTCAATCACAGACAGACTCATTGCAAAAAGACAATATAGAAATGTATAAAAAGATATCAGAACTCACAGCAACAATAAAACATCTTACAAACAAAAATAAACTATTGAAAGAAAGCTCATTAGACATCCAGTGCCGCAGCATGAGAGACAACCTGATCTTTTCAACTCTAAAGCACAAATCCAAGAAAATCCAGAACAAGAAATTAAATATTTCATGCATTCTTCTCTTCATGCGAACTCCCACAAGAATCTGTCAACAATATTACCTTCCACGCTATTATGTTGATGGTCAACTTTACAGGAATGACAGTATGTACTGGTTATAATCCATCACAAAAAAATAAAATAAAAAATTTATGTAATGACACATAATACAAGATAAACAAACATTACCTTCTTCACACATTCAAATGTTTTCTGTGTGTCTATTTGAAAAGAAGAGTTATTATTGTTGTATGTTGTGTTTGTCTGACACTGAATATGTACTGCATGTATATTTTATATCTATATCATATAGTAGGGCACAGATACTTATAATAAATATTGAACAAAGTTACATCATTCTAACATAGAATGTCACATCTAAAAATAGTAAGCTGGAATGTGCAGGCATCAACTCAGCAGCTAAAAGATCAAAATTTTAAACCACATAAAAAAACTCAAGGCAGATATATGTTTGTTGCAAGAAACACATCTTTTGGACTCAGTATATAAATACACAATTAACACAAATATATTCAGCATCCTATAACTCAAAGAAAAGAGGTGTAGCTATATTAATCAATAAAAACATAACAGTTATTAATCACTCAATTCCATAAATCATATTCACATATTGATTATTTCTTGACAAGCAATTCCCTCCTCCCTGATATTTTAAGTACAACAATAAACCCTATCGTTATTTCTGACCATGCACCAATTACTATAACTATTTCTAACAGGAACGATACTAAAAAAACATTCAGATGGAGGATGAATATATCATTACTTCAAGACAAAGAATTTAATGAATACTTTCAAAAGGAATGGACATCTTTCATGGAAATAAACGACACACCAGACATCTCTGCCGCAACAATCTGGGAAACAGCTAAAGTTGTACTTCTAAAGCTGTAAAAATCTTACTCCGCATATAAATACAAACAGGAACAAAGTCGAGAAAAAGAGTTAGAAAATAAAATGCATACATTACACAATATTTATTCTCATAGCCCTAATGAACAGATTATAGAGGAAATAAATACAACAAAAGGTGAATACGTAGACATCATAAATAAAAGGATAGAATTCCAAAAACAATGCCTAAGATATACACACTTTGAACATAACGACAAATCAGGAAAATATCTGGCTAATTTACTCAAACGTAATAGAGAAAAGACACGTATCCCAATAATCAAAAATAGTCTCATTAGTTTTAATGAAGATGATTGTGTTTTTGAGCATCTAAGACTTACTTTCAGTTTCACTTGCAGAAGTTTGCGTGTTGGCTTGCTTTACTCATTAATGGCGACACGTGTTGCATAGCGCCGTCATATCTGACTGCAACATGATCTCGCACGTTTATTCTTTAACAAATTGCCAGGAGTAAAATGTACATATGTGGTTTAAACAACCAGATGCATTTACACCTGTCCGGTTTCGTCTGAAACGCGTTTAAGTGATCGGATTTAAATCCGTCTTTTCACGATCATAAAGATATCTGGTCAGAGAAAGGAATGAAGGGACCAGTTGTAAAAAAGTCCATAATTCGCTCGCTCGCTAATTAAACTAAACACTGTGAGAGACAGCCTTGACAGTCCCAGTATTACGGTCTCACGTTGTTTCGACCAGTGCTGCACATCTCATTGTTTCTTTTAATTAATTAATGTGTATAATATAAAACGAAGGAGAAGCCTAAAAAAGGCCCGAAGCCCGGCCAGCATTTAAGGTATGACGTGAAAATTGGCCCGAAGCCCGGCCCTAGGGGCGTAAAAAAGTCGGGGCACGTTGGGCTCGGGGAGAAATGCAGGGCTCTAATATGGTACTGGTTGATTTGGCACTGTGTGCAGGTGCCAAGTCCTGTTGGAAAATTAAATCTGCATCTCCATAAAGTTCAGCAGCAGGAAGCATTAAGTGCTCTAAAACTTCCTGGTATACGGCTGTGTTGACCTTTGACCTCAGAAAACACAGTAGACCAACACCAGCAGATGACATGGCACCCCAAACCATCACTGACTGTGGAAACTTTATAATGGACCTCAAGCAACGTGGATTGTGTGCCTCTCCTCTTCCTCCAGACTCTGGAACCCTGATTTCCAAAGGAAATACAAAATTTACTTTCATCAGAGAACATAACTTTGGACCACTCAGCAGCAGTCCTGTCCTTTTTGTCTTTAGCCCAGGCGAGATGCTTCTGGTGCTGTCTGTTGTTCAAGAGTGGCTTGACACAAGGATGCAACAGCTGAAACCCATGTCTTGCATACGTCTGTGCGTAGCGGTTCTTGAAGCACTGACTCCAGCTGCAGTCCACTCTTTGTAAATCTCCACATTTTTGAATGGGTTTTGTTTCACAATCCTCTCCACTTTTCCCAGTAACCACATGTAAACGGCTTTTATCCAGTGTGAATTCTCATGTGCCTGTTAAGGCTTTCTTTTCGATTGAAACTCTTTCCACACCGTTGGCAGGTGAATGGCTTCTCTCCAGAGTGAATTCTCATGTGCCTGTCAAGGCATCCTTTTCAGTTGAAACTTTTTCACATTGTTGGCAGGTGAACGGCTTCTCTCCAGTGTGAACCCTTATGTGGTCTTCAAAGTGTTGTTTTGTAGTGAAACTCTTTCCACACTGAGGGCACATGTAAGGTTTCTCTCCAGTGTGAACTCTCATGTGAACCTTTAAGGTTTTAATGTCGATCAAAACTCTTTCCACAGTGTTGGCAGGTGTAGTGTTTCTCTCCAGTGTGAATTCCAATGTGTCTGTTAAAGCTTCCTTTTTGAGTGAAACTTATTCCACAGTGTTGACAGGTGTAAGGCTTCTCTCCAGTGTGAATTCTCATGTGCTTGTCAAGGGTTCCTTTTTCAGCAAATCTCTTTCCACACTGTTGGCATGTGTAAGGTTTCTCTCCAGTGTGAACTCTCATGTGGACTTTAAGGCTTCCTTTTATAGAGAATATCTTTCCACACAGTTGGCAGGTGAAAAGGCTCTCTCCTCTGTGAATTCTCATATGGATGTTATGCTGTCCTTTACTACTGAAACTCCTTCCACACTGAGGGCAGGTGTAAGGCTTCTCTCCAGTGTGAACTCTCATGTGTCGGAAATTACTTCTAGTTCCCTTATTTTTACACTTTTGTTTTGACAAAGTCTTTTCAGCCTGTGAGCAACTAAAGGTTTTCTCTTGTTATGGAATCATGATTCTTACATTTATATTTCTCTTCCATTTCATTCAGTACTTCATTCCCCTCTTTCCGTCAGGTCTAAGGCAAAAAGAGACAAATGCAAATTAACACCAGTTTAATGATACAAAGCAACACAAACATTTAGACATGTAAAATATCAAAACCAACTTGTAATTAACACATTTGTTTTCTTAGAGTCCTCAATGCCTAACATTCTCTCTTTTAGAACTCTCAGTGAACCTCTCACAGAATGGCCAAAGACCAGCTCTGATGGGCTGAACTTGAGACTCCTCAACCGTTTCACGGATAGACAATAAAAGCAAAGGAACACCTTCGTCCCACTCAGACCATGTCTCGATGCAGTATTTCCTAAGCATTGCTTTTAAGGTCTGATGGAACCTTTCGACCCCTGACTCTTTGGGTGATAAGCTAAAGATATGCAATATGTAATATTGAGCGATTTAAAGACTTGAGCACACTATTTAGATAGAGCATAGCCCATTGATCAGTCTGGAAAATTCTCAATAAACCAAAAATGGTAAAGAATTTTGTTAAAACTTTAACAACTGCTTGCGATGTGATTACGGAGTAGAATTGCTTCTGGGTATCTGGTAGCTGAGCACATAATCGTCAATAAAAACTGGTTACCAAATGATCAAAATGCTCTAGGCACCATAAAAACCTTCCCCCTTTCTCTTTGGTCAAACTTGATCACTGGCCCGGCCCAAAGAGTCACAAACCACCTCTCTTCAAATGCCGTTATCACTTCTGCTCTCCTGAATGACTCTAGCAGAGATGATGCCTGGAACCCTCAAAGGCAGCACAGGAGACCAGACGGCACTAGCCATTTGGTCAAAGAAGCGACGTTGCAGCCATAATTAATTCTAAAGAATTAGAATAAAAAATAAATTAAAATCAACTTTAAATGTTAATGCAATTCAAATATATTTATTATTTATTTTATTGTCATCTCACACATGGATCTGCATTCAGATAATTAGCATCAAACAAACAATATAATCCTTATTCTCAGTGAATAAAGATTACTTATTAAACTAAGACACTGGTGGCAATGTGCACTAAGGTAGGTTATGTAACTCGTAATGGAAGTATATGTGACAGTAAGTTAACATTGCTTTCTGGAATGCACCCCTGGATTGTAGTAAAAACAATAGATATGTTGCATGTACTCTGATTAAGTGCACAAAAAACTTTACCAATTAATTGGATGAAGCCACATTCTCCAACAATGGCCCAGTAGATAGAAAAACTTGAATCTATTTATAAAATAGAATATTTGACTGCCCAACTTCAACTGAAAATGGACATCTTCTTACAAAGGTGGACACTTGTTAGTATATACACTCACCTGAAGGATTATTAGGAACACCATACTAATACTGTGTTTGACCCCCTTTCGCCTTCAGAACTGCCTTAATTCTACGTGGCATTGATTCAACAAGGTGCTGAAAGCATTCTTTAGAAATGTTGGCCCATATTGATAGGATAGCATCTTACAGTTGATGGAGATTTATGGGATGCACATCTAGGGCACAAAGCTCCTGTTCCACCACATCCTAAAGATGCTCTATTGGGTTGAGATCTGGTGACTGTGGGGGCCATTTTAGTACAGTGAACTCATTGTCATGTTAAAAAAAAAAAAAAACAATTTGAGATGATTCGAACTTTGTGACATGGTGCATTATCCTGCTGGAAGTAGCCATCAGAGGATGGGTACATGGTGGTCATAAAGGGATGGACATGGTCAGAAACAATGCTCAGGTAGGCCGTGGGATTTAAACAATGCTCATTTGGCACTAAGGGGCCTAAAGTGTGCCAAGAAAACATCCCCCACACCATTACACCACCACCACCAGCCTGCACAGTGGTTACAAGGCATGATGGATCCATGTTCTCATTCTGTTTACGCCAAATTCTGGCTCTACCATCTGAATGTCTCAACAGAAATTGAGACTCATCAGACCAGGCAACATTTTTCCAGTCTTCAACTGTCCAATTTTGGTGACCTTGTGCAAATTGTAGCCTCTTTTTCCTATTTGTAGTGGAGATGAGTGGTACCCGGTGGGGTCTTCTGCTGTTGTAGCCCATCCTCCTTAAGGTTGTGTGTGTTGTGGCTTCACAAATGCTTTGCTGCTTACCTTGGTTGTAACGAGTGGTTATTTCAGTCAAAGTTGCTCTTTTATCAGCTTGAATCAGTCGGCCCATTCTCCTCTGACCTCTAGCATCAACAAGGCATTTTTCGCCCACAGGACTGCCGCATACTGGATGTTTTTACCTTTCGCACCATTCTTTGTAAACCCTAGAAATGGTTGTGCATGAAAATCCCAGTAACTGAGCTAATCACTAATTGTGAAATACTCAGACCGGCCAGTTTGGCACCAACAACCATGCCATGCTCAAAATTGCTTAAATCACCTTTCTTTCCCATTCTGACATTCAGTTTGGAGTTCAGAAGTAAATCATCAGTGCTATGCTTTGTCAAAGGAGTCAACTACTTCTAATGAAAGTATTACTTTCCTTTCCAGCCAAATCGTTACCTAAAAGATCAGGTAGATGTGCGGGTAGACACTGTCGACTTCATCTTTAGTCTATTCAAAATGCACTCTCTGATTAACTGCATTCACAAAAGCAATATCTTTTGTTTGGGCCTGCTGCTGCTTCAGGGACAAACACCCTGCTATAACATGTCCTTTCTTGCAGCAGTACAAACACTCATTTCTTTTGGCTTTTCACAACTCAGTGTGGGCTGCTGAACCTTTGTTGGCGCCCTCAAAGAACTCTTTTCAACACTTGCTGAGTGAAAAACATTTTGGTGTGTGAGCCTAAATTTCATCCGCTAACACCGCTGTCTGAGACAATGTTGTTAATTTTTGAAGCTCCTGAGAGCAAACCATTCTTTCACAAATGTTTGTAGAAGCATCTGCATGCCTAGTGCTCTTGAAGCATTATTAAGTTTTAAAGCGTTGTGAATCAGTGAGTCGATTCAGCGGTTTAGATCGCCAAAGTCACGTGATTTCAGCAGTATGGCAGTTTGACACGTGATCCAAATCATGATTCTACTCACTGATTCATAACGCTTCAAAAGCTTCATGATGCAGTGTTTTGTAATCGGTCATCACTGTAAGTCGTTATTTAGGGTTTTCACTATTGTTCCGAAGATTACCGAGGTCTTACGGTGTCGAGCGACATGAGGATGAGGAATTTTGACAGAATTTTCATTTTTGGGTGAACTAACCCTTTAAACACAGTACAATCCTCTCTGGAAGACACTGAAAATCTTCAAGTAACACAAGCTCTCTAAGAGATGTAAAATTCTAGACTTTGATAGAAGTACACCAATCCATCAAAAATATATATTTTCCTTGTCTCAGGCAAATTCAACGTGTGTTTGACTGGCGTTTTTCTTACGAGTGCTGCCTGTAGTCCTCTGGGACTAACTCATAAGCTTTGAGTACAGCTAGCTTAACCACACCTTACTTAAGGCTGTCTCTAAAGACAAGGGTTGAATAAACCTCTAAAGATTTCCCAGCTAATTTGCATTGCAACAATAATGACCATACATCTTTTTGGCCAAAGAAGTTGCAATATTTTCAAAAGCGGTTAAATAGCTTATACATTGTACATACATTGAAGCATAGAAAACATCCTGCTGCGAAAGGAAAAAAGAAACAGTGATGTCTGAGATGCAAAATATACTAACTTGCAAATCATTGAATTCAGGTGTTCCAATCACTTCCATGTTGTCTGGCTATCACCTGACCAAGCTCAATTTCAGATTGAACATTGGTCTGGGAGTCTGCTATGTATTTTCTACTGCACAAGAGGCGTTATAAACAAGCATAATTCAAATGACTCTGTATGCAATTGGATAGTCCCTACTGCATTGGGTTGCATTGAATGCAATGACCCTCATTTTAAACCCACCAATAGCGTGCCAGGTGGATAAGTTAGTCTGTGATTGGTTCCCAAAAAGTGTAACAGAAGCAGTAGAAATTAATGTACAGGTTTCCAGACTGAGTTGCAGGGCAAAATCAAATCACCGGCAGATCAGGCTGGGTTTACCCAATCTAACTTCCATGACCACAGGTGTATAAATCAAGCACCAGGCATGCAGACGCTTCTACAAACATCTGTGAAAGAATGGGTTGCTCTCAGGAGCTCAGTGAACTCAAGCGTGGCACCAGGATGCACTATGGGAAGAAGGCAAGCTGGCGGAGGCAGTGTGATGCTTTGGATAGTGATGGTGAAGTGAAGCTTTCAGCTCAATTGTATCAGAAAAAGGTTCATTACTCAAAGCTTTTCAAATCAGAGCTCGATGAGGACCTCTGCTGGTGAAAGTGAGGCAAAGTTCTGTTTCGCAAAATGTTTTCAACCAACACAATATCTTAGCAAAACAATAATTAATAAATAGATTAATAAATTAATGAATGAGTCAATATATGAAATACATGACAAAAATCTGTTCCATTGCATACTCCATTGCGTAACTCAACCCAATAAAGATAACATTTTGTATTGTGAATGTGGACATTTGTCCTGTTTGTAAAACAAATAAAAATCATGAACAAAGGAAGTAGACTAAATAAATGCAGGTGCGTGCAAAGACACACACACACACACACACATACACAAATATATATATATAAAACATATTATTTGTTGCTTTAAATAGTTCATAAAGACATCAATGGTTGAAAAGCTACATTCAAAATGATTTCTTAAATATTAGCAAAATTCAAATTACACTACCGGTCAAAAGTTTTAGAACGGTAAGATTTTTAAAATGTTTTTAAAGAGGTCTCTTCTGCTCACCAAGGCTGCATTTATTTGATTCAAAATACAGCAAAAACAGTATTATTGTGAATTATTTTTACAATTTAAAATAATGTTTTTCTATTTGAATATATTTTAAAATGAAATGTATTTATGTGATTCAAAGCTGAATTTTCAGCATCATAACTCCAGTCTTCAGAAGTCATATGATCCTTCAGAAATCATTCCAATATACTTGATCAATTTAATGCATCCTTGCTGAATAAATGCATTCATTTCTTTAAGTTCTTCCCCCCCCCCCAAAAAAAATTCTGACCCAACACTTTTGAACATTATAGTACAATGTTACAAAAGCTTTCTATTTCAGATAAATGCTTTTCTTTTGAACTTTCTATTCATCAAAGATTCATAATTGTTTTATACACAACTGCTTTCAACATTGATAATAATCATAAATGTTGCTTGAGCAGCAAATCCTCATGTCAGAATTAATTCTGAAGGATCATGTGACACTGAACACTGGGATATAGAGCCCTGCATTTCTGCCCGAGCCCGACGGGCCCCGACTTTTTTACGCCCCTAGGGCCGGGCTTCTGGCCAATTTTCACTTCATACCTTAAATGCTGGCCGGGCTTCGGGCCTTTTTTATGCTTCTCCTTCGTTTTATATTATAGACATTCATTAATTTAAAGAAACAATGAGATGTGCAGCGCTGGTCGAAACAACGTGAGACCGTAATACTGCGACTGTCAAGGCTGTCTCGCACAGTGTTTAGTTTAATCAGCGAGCGAGTTATGGACTTTTTACAACTGGTTTTTACAAATGCCTTTTTACTGTAGTGGTGGTAGTATTTAAAATAAATGTGTTTTATGCTTGAAATGTTTTATATTTATGGATTTTATTATAAGCAAGACAAGTCAAGTGTTGATTTGAGAGGCTAAATTAATTAAACATGTGGTTGCTCACTGTCGGCCGCTGGATGCTTGGTCGTCACTTAAAAAAACAAAAACTTTAATTTAACAAAAAAATACTCTAAACTTTTTTCTAAATTAATTTAATAAAGAAACGAAACAAAGTATAACTACTTTGACATTAAAAACAAAACTGAACTATTTTAATGGCTGCAACAATGTGTAATAGGGAGGATAAAAAAACATGCTCGGCTCACTAAAGTTTTGTTTGGGTGACGATTGTAATGAAGATAAAGAAAGGCGATTACAGTGGCGTGCAGGAGTCATACATTATAGGCACACGTGAGTGTTATTATTGATGCCCAAACAAACCGTGAGTGTGCACGCTCTCGGCTCACTGATTGCACATCGTATTTCTGCACGAGCGCATGAATGTGAGTGTTTTATAACAGATGCTCACCAAAGAAGCGTGTTTGGAGAAGTTTGTGAGTATCAGTGGTGTATGTACACATGGGCATCAGCGCCATAGACATGATTGCTTGTTCACTGATGACGTCGGCTAAGTTTCATACATTCAGAATTGTATTTTTAATTTGTATTTTAGTATGTGTATTATGAATGGATCTGAATAGTTGTTATATACATATAGTTGTCCTTTGGCATCTCCTAAGGTCTTGTTTGGTATGGCAGGTTGACTTGTGCTTAGATATTATAAAGATTAAAAAAGGCTGTATAGTAAAGCAATGCTATTCTGATGCTTTTGATCAATTCTCGTTTGAATTTGCAGAGTATCACGTCTGCCAATTGCGTCAATCAATTACCATTGAAAGCATAAGGCTACATTCTGTCTGACAGATGCCACCATGTCAAGTGAAATGCACGCTTTGTGCAATCATAGCATTACCATCCAAAAAAAAAACTTGAATAAACACAAGCAGTTATGTTAATCCAGCTATAAAGCAACAAGTAGAGACCAAACCAGATAACATGGTATACGGTTGAATTAAGAAGTTTATTAAAACTACTAAAGTCACACGACCAGGTTAACTTCTTCACTAGACACCACAGTTTGTCCACTAGAGATGGTCTTGACATTAGCTTCTCTTCCTGGAAAAGAAATGGTAGAATTGTGGATGGCATTTAAAAACCAAGTTCTCATGGTTCCTGAAGTCAGTTTACAACAAACACTCACTTTTCCTAGAGCAGCTTTGCTCACAGGAGCCAGAAGCGTTATGGCACACCGCTGTACTACAGTGGATGAAGATCTAACAGAGGGGGAAAGGGTTAAGCCACAGAAATCACCATAACAATATTAAGGACTCATGCAAGGCTGCAGAGCATACGGTTTCCTGTAGAGGAGCCAGTGATGCTGGATTCACAAATGTAAACATCTTCACAGCAAAGCGCTTGTAGTGGGTTGGGAACTGAAGGCCAGAAGATCCAGCAACCGGAACCAAAGTGGTCAGGTAACGGTCATCCTGGTAAGGGCATCTGAAAGGCAAAGAGGCAGTCAGAAATGCCTTACAGCACATTAGATGGAGGAAGACTGACCTTACTCACCCATCGACCAGAAGGTCCCACTGGGGTAGACTGAGTGGACTAGGGGTTGATGTCGCCCAGCAACGTCCCAGCATTAGGACAATGTTGGGGTCGGTCCTCTCCAAAATGCGCACCTCAACATACACAGGCTCCCGCAGGACTTTTGTAACCGGATAATCAGCGTCGCCGTAGTAGGATGTGTACGCCTCATCCCCTGAGGAAGAACACAGGCATTTAACCATAAACGGCTGCAATCTGGAGTTTCAGAAAATACTTATACATACTTGGGACAGACACTTACCTTCTGCACAGCCTTTGGTGACACATTGACCATTTGCCAGCCTAAGCTCCACCCTGAGGGTCCAGGAGCAGCTACTGGTGGAGGTGCAGGAACAGTGTTGACCTCCACAACCAGAGCTTCCACAGAAGTAGCAGAGTACCTACACTGGAAGAGAAGCCTGGACAACAAACAGTGATCTTGTAGCATTTCTCAAGGATTAACATTTATGCGAAAGCATAAAACCACCTACTCAAAATGGCTGTCCTTGTGATGGAACCAAGTGGCCCGACACCCACTTCATACGAGGAGGTCATTCTGTTTTCATACACCACATATCCACTGTCCTCCTGCAAATAGTAACTGTTGGCATCCAGTCCATTCCAAACCATGCAGAACAGAACCACAAGCAGCTACTCACCATCATGCTTGTGCCACATGCAGTGACAGGGAACTGGTATATAGCAAAGGAAGGTGTGGATCCCACAGGACTGCAAGGTGGGTCATTTCCACCCAGGAGACGGACTGAATCCAGGCTCAAGCGAGGTAGCGTAACATCTCTAGCCACCACTACCACAAACTGACCATCTCTTATACACTGGACAGTCACTGGAACAAGGTACAACAGCAGGTTTTGTTGAGGAGCAGTTTAACATAAACTCCTTTACATGACTCAACCCTTACCTGCCTTCCCATAGAAACACTGTTGTCCGTTAAAGCAGCAGTTGAGAGCTCCACACTCAGCACCACTGATACCAGGTGGGCCACATTGGATCTGCTCATAATCAGCTACAGCACATTTGTCAAGGGGTTCTGCCTGCACCACTGGCTGCTTAGGCTGAAATTGTTGAGGAACCTGTTGACTAGCTTGCTGTTGAACCTGCTGAGGAAACTGTTGACTAGCTTGCTGTTTAACCACCTGAGGAAACTGTTGACTTGCTTGCTGTTTAACCAGCTGAGGAAACTGTTGACTAGCTTGCTGTTGTACCTGCTGAGGATACTGTTGACTAGCTTGCTGTTGAACCTGCTGAGGATACTGTTGGCTAGCTTGCTGTTGAACCTGCTGAGGAAACTGTTGACTATCTTGCTGTTTAACCCGCTGAGGAAACTGTTGACTAGCTTGCTGTTTAACCAGCTGAGGAAACTGTTGACTAGCTTGCTGTTTAACCAGCTGAGGAAACTGTTGACTAGCTTGCTGTTGAACCTGCTGAGGATACTGTTGACTAGCTTGCTGTTGAACCTGCTGAGGATACTGTTGACTAGCTTGCTTTTTAACCAGCTGAGGAAACTGTTGACTACCTTGCGGTTTAACCAGCTGAGGAAACTGTTGACTATCTTGCTGTTTAACCCGCTGAGGAAACTGTTGACTAGCTTGCTGTTTAACCCGCTGAGAAACTGGCGACTAGCTTGCTGTTTAACCCGCTGAGGAAACTGACGACTAGCTTGCTGTTTCACCAACTGAGGTAACTGTTGACTAGCTTGCTGTTGAACCAGCTGAGGTAACTGTTGACTAGCTTGCTGTTTAACCAGCTGAGGAAACTGTTGACTAGCCTGTTGCTGAACCTGTTGAGGAAACTGTTGACTAGTTTGTTGAACCCGCTGGTCAGTTTGCTGAAATGTCAGAGCTTGAGGATTCTGGGGCAGATTACTCCACTGTGGAACAGCATGACAGAAAGCACAAAACCACACACAAAGTGCCAGAGACTGAAGGGCACACCAACTTCCTGCCATTGTTCAACAGCTAGTCACACTGTTGAGATGTTGTCCTTTGGTCTTTTTTGTATTCTACAGCTGTTGGCTAATTAACAATAATCCCTCCCTCTTCATTAACAGTCATGAATCTCCAGACTTGCCAAAATGGGAGCTTATGCTATGGCCCACTAGAAGATTCTCACTGGTTCTCAAAATTACACGTATGTGATGTTTCTTGATTTCAGTTAGTCAGATTTGTCATATTGTAGATAATTAAAAAGGTTCATGCTCAGGTTTTCTACTGTAGCTTGCCCAAAGTACTTTGAGTAGATGTTTGGTGCATTCTGCTTTGCTTGCAAACATGCAGAAATACTTTTAAAATATCTTTATATGGCAGAAATAGTAAGAGTTGTGTGTGTTAACTTCCCCCTCGAGGTAATCCCTGTCACCAATTTGAAGTGTTTCAACAGTGGACAAGGGAGGTTTATATGGACAGACCCTCGACTCCTTGGCTACATCTGAAACCGCATACGTCCCTACTAGTAGAGGAAAAGAAGTAGGCGGCGAATGTGTATTTCTGAGTCCTCAGTATTAATAAAAGAGAAAGGCGGGCAAGACTATTTAACAAGAACCGTAAACAATGTAATTTTGTCTGTCCATCATCCTACGAAGTTGGCCAGCGCCGCCTCCTGGGTTGATGATATGAAACAATGGCCAGCGGTCACATATGTTGACATATTCAATTATCTTGTTTTATCTGAGGTAGTAGATGGTAAGGAGCCTAGAAATTATAAAAGCACGGAAGCATACAATTACTTACACAGTAATAAAATCAGACAAATTATTTGTCACAATCATCAGCAGTTCACATTCCTAAAAGCGGAGGTAGAGTCGAGTCAGACTAAAAATAATCCCAATCAGATCGCGTGGGTTATGTTACAAATAACGGAGTAGTGGAAACAGCTGGATGCTCCTGCGTAGCTGGCCCTGGTAGGTTTTGTAGCCACGCTGCTGCTGTGTTGTGGAAGGTGGGTATTTATAAATAGACACTGCTGGTGTGGCTAAACGTATATCAAATACATTTAAATAGTCTGTATGAGCTGCGTGATTCAATGTGAAGAAGTATTTTTTTACTGAAATATAATACATTTCAATTATAATGAAATTGTTCAGCTGTAACAAAGTAAATAAAGTAAACAATATATTGTGAATTTTGAAAGGTGCAGAATGCAGTGGCGGTGGTATGACAGGGCTATCTTGTACTGATGAGCAGCGTAGATGGAGAGCAGGGACCAGAAGAAATCTAGAACAGAAAAGAGTCAGTCAGATAACATTTAGACTTCACAAAGAAGAAAGGCTGCCATCTACACCAAGCTATGACACACATCAAGACTTCAGGGAGAGAGTTCTTCAGGCACAAAACCACTTTTGGAAAAGTGCTACAATGCCAATGTATCCGAGCAGGCAGAAGACATTGATAGGCTTGAACTCCACCAGCCACATGGAGAGACTTTGACTTGCAGTAAATGTGATGCATTTTACAGTAAATACATAGAAATGAACAGCGACCAGGCAGATGAATTAGAGAATCAAACACAAAATCAGAGTTTGTCAGAGGTTTGGCATAGTGCAAGACAGATAAGGATCACTGCTAGTTCAGCTAAAGGTGTACCAGTACGAGCAACAACAAATTCAGATAAATTCATGAGAGAGCATCTCTTCCCTACCTTTCGGGGTAATGTGGCTACAAAGTATGGGAGTGAGAAAGAGGCAATAGCTCGAAACCTTCTTGTAGAAAAAGGTCTACAGGTGTCCCTCTCAGGTACCAGGGTCAGCCTGACAGAGCCATGGCTGTCTGCAAGCCCTGATGGCATAATCAATGGTGTGGAGCTTCTGGAAGTAAAGTGCAATGTCTCAAAGCAAGGTTTCAAAAATTCAAATTTATTTGATAGTTCCTTGTTTTCAGGTTTTGCACTGTAATTGCACACATTTTGTATGGTATGTTTTCTTAAATTTAATTAAAAAGCATATACGTACATAGTATACAAAAACAGAAAACACTGAGATAAGATTGTTTTTAGAATTAAAAATGTGAAGTATTGTGATTCAATACATATGTACAAATTTGATTACATGCAACAGTGTGAGCATTAATTATCTGCTTCACGGATCAGGTCACCATGCAGATTCACTAAAGCTGCAGAATGTTATCAATCTTTGGCATAAAGGTGATAGGCAGGGTTTGTGACAACACCTTGTACACTTTCAGTCTCCTAACTGCACGCTCAACATGTATTCTTACATTTGCAATCCTGCGACTACATGTGACTTTTTCTTCAGTCGGCTGTGTTTTGTTGGCGAAATAAAGAATTATCAAGTTGACTTGTCTTTCATACAGTAAGTCTCTAATCAAGAAACCCCTGTCCACCATCACTTCATCTCCCGGTTTAAGGTATTCAAGAATACCAGAGTCACATGTGATGAATGTGTCTCTACAGAGACCTCCATATGCTGCTGATATAAACATTACTAGGCCACAAGGTGCAATAGCCACTAAATATTTGATGGTGTTACAAGCATAGCAGTGGCTGTATGATTCAGACCTTGAGTCTAGGTTTCTTGGTTTTTGGATTTTGAACAATATATATGAACAAGTACTGATAGGTATTATTCTGTTAAATAGTGTGATCTGAGCTGTAATATGACGAACACTTAAACATCTTGTACTGCTGCAACAAACAGGCCACACTCTACAGCCAAAATAGTTAGTCAATATTTAAGTGTGTGGACATTTGGGTAAACCCGTTACAGTAACAAACTCATCTTTGACTAAAGGGAAACAACAATCTCTTTATATTCATAAAAAAACCCTCCCTGGACTTTATAGTTGACTCTCTCAAAGTGGAGTGTAAAATGTAGGTTTAGTTAGACTCATTAAACCATTCATCCTACAGAATCGAACCACTCTAACACAGAGTTTGATGCTGAATTTGGAACCGCATACTACTCATATATTTTTATGGCAGAAATAGTAAGAAAACTTAAAGTCAGAATAATTATTAACTTAAGTGCCAATGCTAAGAGTCATCGTTAAATGATTCCACTTGTGATTGTCTGATTTGAATCATGCAGTGAAGACAACACAGTGTTTACTTAACAAGTAAACTTATGTTTAAGGACACATCATGAGAAATTGGTCGCCCGCACATACTGATAACACTGTATCTGTGTCGTAATGCCGCACTTCGATCGATTGTGCAGACCTAGTAGCATGTTAGTTTTGTAAATAATGTTAGTGAATAAACTCCCCTTTGTCTGGACAAATTCGTTGTCTTCTCTTCTTTCTTAATGGACGATCATATCCTAGCCAAAGTTCAGGATATGGATTTTCCGATGTTGGTTGTCTGTTCACAAAGTGGAATGAGCATACATGGATGTTACAGGGCGGAAATTTCAAATTAAGCGCCGTGAGCCATTTTCTTTGCTCTCGTCATCGGATGGTTTGTTGTTGGTTTGTGGTCGTAACACTCACGTTCCAGAAGATTTTTAAGCTTTCTGTAGCTGTTGTGACAGCCTTTAATTCCCCCAAAGCCTTCACTAATCGCCATCACCAGTAACATTGTCTCACTGATAACATTACTAAACGGAAGTTCAGAGCATCGTATCGAAGTAACTGGTCGCTATGGCACCCCCACGGAGAAGTGAGGAAAAGGTGAATAGCTGTGAACAGATGGAGCGCCTTTAACGGTCTCCAGACAGAGCGCAAACACAATCACGGCCAGAGTCGCCGCTCCACCACACGCTGCACGTAGGGCACCAAGTGCTGAGGGCGGCACCACAAGAAAATTCTCTCAGCCCCACGTTAGTCACAGAAATGTCCTCGATTTACATCGTTTAATTACATCGTTATATATTTTTCGCATGTTTTTAAAAAGGAAAGGGCCGACGTGATTTACCAGCACCCTCGAAGATAACACCTTCATGCAAAATGCAGCTTTTCAGACTGATGTT
This sequence comes from Gobiocypris rarus, assembly GCA_023029165.1. Taxonomy (NCBI): domain Eukaryota; kingdom Metazoa; phylum Chordata; class Actinopteri; order Cypriniformes; family Gobionidae; genus Gobiocypris; species Gobiocypris rarus. The sequence continues at coordinate 33,325,730 of CM040935.1, read as the reverse complement.
ACGCAACATTTAAATGCACTCCGATGCATAAATCCGATGAACCTGAACGATGTGGCTGCATTTGAAGCAAAACTGGACCTGTTCGCGCAGCAACTACAGGAAGGTTGTTGAGAAATGTCTTTGTAGTGTTCAGAAAGAGGATATTTCTTGTTTGTGAAGTCCAGTGTTGGGTCAAGCTGTTGCATTGTTTGATTGTAGTTTTCATCGTTCACTCGTGGTAAAACAGCACTGATGGTGAAATACAGAACGTGTGGATTGACCAGTGAGATTCTGGCAACCAGAGTTTTCATTCGCTGGACGACAGTCGACGCAGGCGCTCCACTTGCGATGTCGTTTGGTCCTATGTGAGAGTCACTATTGTGTACTTGTGTAGTTTCTCAAAGTGTGTTCTTCTGTTGATTGTAGTTGTAATTGTGCTTTTTCTAAAGAGAAATGAAGAATATTAGATTAAAATAAATCTGTTAGAAAACATCCTTCAAGAGTTTCAAGCAGTTCATTATAAAGTTACTGACCGTTTCATTTGCTCAGCAAGGCCTTTAAATGAAGCACAAATGCAGACAGCAGCTCTAACTCTAATAAAGCTTTTCTCCAGCTGACACACTTGATATAGCAGCAGTTTTTGACTCATTTATTGCTTGATTCAGTGAACATTTGCTGCTATTTATGCCATAGTATGATGTTTTACAACAGATTTTTACTAATTTAATGTGAGAATGAATCCAACCTGTTTGTTCCTCAGTTTCTTCATGTTTCACTCTCAATGTTTCTTCAATCTTCACATCTTCATGTTTCACTCTCAATGTTTCTTCAATCTTCACATCTTCATGTTTCACTCTCAATGTTTCTTCAATCTTCACATCTTCATGTTTCACTCTCAATGTTTCTTCAATCTTTGTCTGCCCTCTTCACTTTAATAAATGCCATCTTTATTATCGAGCTCAGTCTCTTCACCAGGAGTGCGGCAGTCATCAAGTGTGACTAAAGCAGAGAAATATTGTGATTTTATAGAGATTTCAGGGGCCATCCTTACAGGTCGAGATAAAGCACACAAAGCCTGTAAAGGGTGTGAGCAGTTAGAGGAACAGCTCTAATCCAATCAGATCAACTATAGCCCTGATTATCATAGAGATCAGGAAGAGTCACACCTTCATCCATTCATTCACACTTGACTCAGATACTGATTAGCATCAACAATCACAGCAATTAAAGTCATGAGGCAGAATCAGCAACAGCCATTAAACACAAGAGGTGAAAAGCCTCACTTACCTTGATTTTACATTTGTGTTTCCCACACACCTGAAGCAAAAGAGATTCACTTTAAACATTTGTCCTTCTGCTGACTTTCTGAGGTGAAATCATTTTATCAAAATATTGTAAAGGTGTGTCTTGTGGCTGTAAAACCATAGTTAGCGTTGTCTTTTGTCTCTGTGATGCTCTTGATGATTCTGCATAATTTCTTTAGTTGGTGTTGTTGGTCTTGCTATTGAATTTGTAAACTACAACACCTGACGGTGCACAGGCCCTGTTTGCCCTCTACCATTGTTTAAATTAGTTTATTTAGAAGTTAAATTGAATTAGGATTATTTGAGTAGTATTATAGTAGTATAGGTTTTAATATATTGAATATACAGAAGGGTGCACACGTCTTATATTTCACTGTTTAGACCACTTGTTACTAGTGATGGACACTTTTGACACGCTCAATAAATCTTTGAAACCTTGTGAATCTTTTGTTTCAAATCAGTGGTTCAGATCTCATATCAAACTGGCCAAATCAAATGATTTCAGCTAACAAGGCTTTATGTCATTGGCTGCATCTAAAATTGCATACTTTAAAAAAGTAATTGCCTATTTTTTGTTATTTTGTCTTTTTTTGCCTACTCTTTTATGAGTATTGTGAATTTAAACAAACTACTTTTGTCACATACTGTTTTTTTGCCTACTATATAGTGGGTGCTTCTCAAAACTGAAACGGATGCTTCCTCATTTCCTCACTCCTCCGTCCTTCAGCCTGTGACCGGAAACTGATCAAAGTTAGCCATCTTGAACAGAAGACCGAGGCTGCCTTTCACTCCACCTTTAGACACACACTTGGGATCTTCCTAAGCACTTCCCTTGGGGGAATCCACGCTGCAATTTTGAAGTGCGCCACTTCGTGAAGTGAACGAGGAAGTTTATAAGGACAGACCCTCGCTCCTTCGGTCAAGTCTACTTCATATGGACACTTCAGGCAGCTTCATATACCACAATGCAACACGATTGTGACGTCATTGCATATTTAATTTATCCCACCACAAACAACTCTATGAAACACACCTATATACACATATACAATGCTGCATTAAACAATTTCGTAAGGAAAAATAAAAATCAACTCCATAGTGGATTCCAAGTGATCAAGGGCTTAGGATGTTCCAGTTCAGTCCATAGCAAAGGTTCTGCCAGTAGTGGACGCTCATGCATCGTCAGCAATGACACACATCCGAGTGAACGAGACGGAGGGAAGTTAGCAGTGAAGGGCATAATAAAACCAACTGGAACGCAGCACAGGAGTCAGAAGTATAATCAACTGAAGAAAATTTTACTGTTATTGTATTGAATCCAATTAGGTCAATTTGACACAAGGCTTGAGTGCAAAAACCTAACACAACACAAAAACAGAAATGTGCAACTTTTCTACAGCATTACCATAATGAAATATATTCTGACTCTAAAAATCAAATACTGTCAAAGCAATTAGATGAAACTGAATGCCTACACAAATGTTAGTCTTTCAGTTCATTAACAACCATCGGGAAATTTAGGAATAAATGTTGAACAGTAATGAAAACTTGTACCATAAGAATAACGCTGCCTGATGATAGTGTTTTTAGATCAGTGTTTTATGTGTGGCAAAGTCTGTCAGTTCATTAACATCCATTCAAAGCGGAAACTGAGGAATAAATGTTGTATGTATATATATATATATATATATATATATATATATATATATATATAAATCACAGTAAGTGAGGCTTTTCACCTCTTGTGTTTGATGGCTTTTGCTGATTCTGCCTCATGACTTTAATTGCTGTGATTGTTGATGCTAATCAGTATCTGAGTCAAGTGTGAATGCATGGATGAAGGTGTGACTCTTCCTGATCTCTATGATAATCAGGGCTATAGTTAGAGCCCCCTGAAATCTCTATAAAAGCACAATGTTTCTGTGATTTAGCCACACTTGATGACGGCAGCACTACAGGTGAAGCAACTGAGATCCACGTGACACACTATTATAAAATGGCATTTATTAAAGAGGAGAGTAAAGACATGAGGACTGAAGAAACATTGAGAGTGAAAGATGAAGAAACTGAGGAACAAACAGAGAAAGAGGAGAGTGAAGAAATGAGGATTGAAGAAACATTGAGAGTGAACCATGAAGAAACTGAGGAACAAACAGAGAAAGAGGAGAGTGAAGACATGAAGATTGAAGAAACATTGAGAGTGAAAGATGAAGAAACTGAGGAACAAACAGAGAAAGAGCGTGAAGACATGAGGATTGAAGAAACATTGAGAGTGAACCATGAAGATACTGAGGAACAAACAGGCCGGTTTCATTCTCAAAGCACGACCATCACACACAACATGTCTGTATCGTGGTCAGTAGACGAGGTGCAGACGTTCCTCTCGTTGGTAGCTGAGGAGCGGATCCAGCGAGAGCTGAATGGGACGACCCGGAATGAAAAAGTTTTTCAGGAAGTCGCTCAGCTGTTGGCACCACGGCTACCACCGGACCTACAAACAGTGTAGGGACAAGTTAAAAACTGAAAAGCAACTACAGAACCATAAAGTACCAGAACAGCCGGAGTGGTTCAAACAGAAGAACGTGGAAGTGGTTCGACCAAATGGACGCCATCTATAGAAGTAAACCAGCGAGCAATGGGAGGGGGGGTGCCCTGCACTCGTCAGCGCGCTGTTGGAGAACACGATGGAGGATGGTATGTTGTGTGTTAACTCTATATTACGCTTGAAAGCTTCACTTTACTGACTATCTACTTTTACATCTATGCCTATTTAATGGTTAAATGTGTGTAAAATCAGCATGCTGACAACAACTGCTGAATGCAGCACAAAGAGCTAATAGCTAACCGCTAGCAATAGTGCTTGTTCTGTTGTTTTGTTGCTAGTTTGTTTTGTGTTGCAGTAATTTGTACATTCACAAACTAACTGTACAAACTTTTTGTTTCAAATTCATTGTCCACAATTGATTCTTTAGCACTTTCTACGTGCAATGATGGCTCAACTTCCCAAACGGTGCTAACAGCGCCACCACCAGCACGACTGCCAACACCAGCACCAGCATCAGCAGCAACAGCCTCCAGCATTAGCATGAAACCAGAGCGCATGGTCACAGGTATGAAATATGACGTCAACACTACAAATCATATCTCTAGACTAAGCTTACCTAATGCTTTACTCATGATGAGTAGAGTGCCTGAAATAATATAGGATATATCAGCATTTTTTATATACACACACAATTGTTTTAGATTGATTGAAAAGGTGTAAAGGGAGTAACATTAATTTAGGAGGACAGGTATTTTAGGCTGCTGCCCTTTAAGACCAAATTGTAATTGTGATTGGATGGTAATTTTTGTTGTATGATGAGCTTGGCTACTTTTGATTAGGCTATTCTGGCATGACAGGAGACTGGTGACTACTCGCTCTGTGATCACCCAGCCATAAAGACATTTTAGTACAGATCAAATATGGGACAAAACTTATAATATATATATATATATAATATATATATTAGGGATTGGGACAATTACCGCTTTCATGATAAAACCACAATAAAATGTACTTGACGGTTAGTTTTATCATTTAAAATGTAATTATCATTAAATCAGTGATAGATTATCGCGATTTCGAAAAACTTGTGGTAAATCCTGTCCAGCCAGCATCAGCTTCAGTCAAATCTTTTCGTGACCATCACACACTGTTGTATAGCGAACATGGCGAAGTGGACTTTGACCTCAGTACCAAAACTACATCTGGTTTAAATATGTTCTCACTCACTTGAAATCAATGTGAAGCTTCCACAAAGAAGTTTGTATTGATAATCGTGATAATTTTGCTCACAATAATCATGATAATAAATGTTCATACTGTCCCATCCTATATAGTATTTATGAATTCCTGATGCTAACCATAAATACATTATTGCTAGTTACGGTGATTAGTTCATACTGTAGATCATTTAAGGGATGTTAATGTACAGTTGTTTCATCAATTAATTGATATTATGATCACGTTAGCTGCATTGTACTCTCAAAAATAGTTAATCACTGTAAAAACCTTTGGTTTGTCCAGGCCAGAGGAAACGGAGCCAGCAGCATCAGGAGCATCTTGCTGTTTTCAGAGAGCTGCAGGTGGCTGATATTCAGCAGCAGGAGCTGAACCGGGAACAGAGGGAGCGCCATGTGCAGATGGCAGTCGATGAGGCCCGGCTAGCGAGGGAACAGGAAGCGGCCTTAAGAGCGGAGGAAAACACACAAACGACTGCATTCAATCAAGCCTTCCTCAGTGTCATGGGGACGCTTGTACAGGCGATGAGTGGCCGGACAGAACTGGACTCTGCCTGACTAGGTGTTGTTCATGGTTAGTTCATGCTAAATAATGTTAACTAATACAACCTTATTGTAAAGTGTTACCGTTTTTTTTTTTTATACTGAATTGGTCAATTTTTCTGAGTTTTCTTTATTATGTTGTCATAAGAAAGCCAGCATTAAAGATTATTATTATTAGTCTCAATCAGCTCCCCAGGTCAGTAGTCAGGGCACTGATCAGGGAGTCTGTCAGCCCATTGACTTCTGAACTAGGGAGCTGATTGAGACACACACTAGGTCTTTTCTACTCTCTCTCCCTTTTTGCATCAGTTTAAATGACAAATAAATGCATGAATTTAATTCATAAATAGGCAATATCTGTGTATGAGAAAAAGCTTTAGGGTGTACTCACACAAGGCACTCTGAACCGTGCATTTAGCCTCCTTGTTAGAGCGTCTGACTCTCATGCTGGTGGACCTCAGTGATACACTACAACAACAGCGATAATAAAAGAAACACGTGGGTAAAACGGTCTCTCTTTGTAAACTTTGTTCAATGCATGCGAGTGCTCCCGTTTGTTGGAATATGACCAGTCGTTTCCACCATCATCACCGGGTGTAGAGCCAGAAGACGCAAATGAGAACTCACAGCGCTGAGAGAAGATCTGTCTCTGTGCACTCATCTGAAAGCGTGCACTCGTCTCACAGCGTGCAAATATTGAGTTCTCTTTCAAGTCTTTGCGCTTAAACGGACAAACTCACACAGAAAGTGTGTCAACATGTCCATCTTGATGAGTATCCCTGCAGACATAAAGTCTGTATATGCCTTAAGTGAACTGTATACAGTCGAGAAAGACGCATATCCCTGCATTAGGTCTTAAAGCGGGCAGTAGCCTTTACTGCGGTCTGATTAATCTCAACAAAAGACAAGGACATCACTCACTGCTCTTGATTGAATAGCTTTTGTAAGTTTAACAAGGATTAATCCTTAATTTAAACAGTTAAATATGCAGTTATTTTATGTTTGATTACTTTATTAAATGTCTGTACCTTTCTGCAGGCCAGTAGGCCTGTACATTATTATTTAATGTACACATGAGTGAGGTCAAGTTAAACATTTTATTTTATACTGTGCATTGTTGCAATGTGCTAAATAAATATTTGCATAATTTGTAATTGATTTTATTATTTGAAACTTTAATATTAATTTATGCAATTGCAGTGCCTGGATTTTTAGTAAAGTTGCAAAGTCATAGCCATAAATGCAATGGTACTAATAATTGGCATAATTTCTTTCGGTGTTTCGGTTTTCGGCTTTTGGCCAAGAAATTTGATTTTGCATCCCTAATCAAGACTGCACAAGAGTTATGTGAATATGTGATATGTTCTGTTGATGACACAAACTCTGTTAATAAAAATAGCATCGCGTTCACATGTGGCAGTTGCTGCGTTAATTAATGGGACTTACAGCACACACTTTGAGAGCACAGGAATATTAGGAGTCCAAAGCAACTACATCAGCCGCAGTGCTTCATGGGACAAGGTTTTCTCTGCTGAGCTTTTGGAATGATTTGCTTGCCAAATCTTTAAGAGTATCATGGATATGCTTTTCAACACGAAAAAAATTGTAATGTAAAGTGACTCTTCAAAGAAGAGGGGAGAGGGGAACAACCTAATGCTTTTGACTTTCTCTGTGTAAATCCACTTGGGGTCCAGTATTTTCTTCCCACATCTAATATAATTATGTAGGTTTGTTTCATTAATTCAGTGTATATTTCTTGATTTAGCCCATAAACACATTGTAACATGACAACTTAAAATGTTATCAGACAAAACACACAAACTAAAAGTCAATAAATAAAAATTCTATTTCAAATAACATGCCATTAAATAACTAAAAATATACTAATTTGAGTTGACAAAAACAGCATAGTTAAAAACCATAACTTCTGAACATTGACTCCTTTTTCTCATTGTTTCCTCTATATAATTAAAGTATAGAATCGCATAGGTCTAACAGTTACAACATGCCCTACCTGAGCTGTGGGTCCCAGAGATGCATAAACTCTACAGGTCCAGAGGAGAATCAAACGTAATCAATTAAACTAAAAGGGAGGAGCAACCTTCATTCAAAGCTGTACAAAATGGAAAGCCAAGCCCTGGTGTGTGTTGTGACATTTGTGTCAAAGTTTACCAGGATGGAGTTTTTGAAAGGTGTGCTAGTGGTGGTTATGGTTGTTGTGTTTGATCTGCCTGATACTTGGGGAAGTTTGAGGTACAGTCAAAGTCCAAGAAGCGTGGGGCCAAAGTCAGATCCAGCTTCCAGAAGTCCTGCCCTTTCTCCTCAAGGGATCTGGAACCCTTTGCAACCCTCTCAGTTTCAGGGTCCTTTGGGTCCTGCGTCCAGAGGCTTCGCACAGGAGCCTTTTGGTCTTCAGGAGAAGCAGCTGTTGCAGGGTCCAGTGAGGCCTTTGGAGTGGAGGTATCCTGTCGTTCCCCAGGTGCAGAGCGAGTTGGCGGTGGACTTCAAGTTGAGGCAACCCGTGACTCACAGCAGTGTGGCGGTTCAATGAGGAGAGGACAGTGTTCTTGTAGAGGTCCAGCAGGACTTGTTTAGCAATGGTCAGTTGATCGAGCCAGCTGGTCTTTCTTTAGGTGGATGTCCTGTTGTTGGTGTGGACTCTGCGTCTAGGGTGCTCATCTTTGAGTATGAATTACAGAACTGCAACAGCGCAGATGGTAAGAACTCCTAAATCTAAATGGGTTGTATGTGGCAGAGGGTAGCTGATTTCGCCAATTAAAAGCAAATACGCATGTTCAGTCCTAAGTGCACTGCTGCATCCCAATTTGCGTACTATCCGTACTAAATGGTATTTGAAAATCAAATTAGTAAGTCCCAAATTGTAGTACGTTGAAAAGGGTATTTAAAGATACCCGGCTGGTTTATTTCCGGTCAGAATTCGAAGTGCAGATTGCACACTCTAACGGCTGCTATTTGATTTGAAATACAAATGTAATGTTTGGACATTAACTTTTAAATCCATTATATTTAAACTGCAAACACATGAGGATAGTCTCTGCATTAAAGACATGCATGGCAGATCAATGTGCTACTACATTTCTCTGATACGGTAGGAAATTAAATTGAATGTGGAGGATTTTAACTTTGACGATGATTGTCTGTCCCAAAGCTTGCATACTCTTTTGTTACACACTCAAAAGTATGTTCTTCACAGTACATTTTATTTGGGATGACCCTGTTGGTAACCACAGTCTCTTACAGATGAACGAGGATGAGCTAGTCTACACCTTCTCTCTTACCTACACCCCTGAGGCTCTTTCAGATACTCCGATTACCCGGACCGATAGTGCAATTGTTGGTGTACAATGCCATTATCAAAGGTAAGTGGTCTGTGACTTTCTGTCTGCTTGTGCATCTCTGATACCATTTAATGGGCACTTTCATGAACCACAGGCTTCAAAATGTAAGCAGTGATGCTTTGAGGCCAACATGGGTCCCTTATGCCTCAACGGAGGCTGGTGAAGAAGTCTTGCTGTTCTCCTGAAGCTCATGATTGGTAGGTGCAGGTTTTTAATGAAATAAGTTTAACCTGTGCCTAACTGTGCCCTTTTCCTTTGTAGACGATTGGTCCTAGCAGAGGCCTTCCTACTCCTATTTCCTGGGTGGTGTTATTAACATTGAGGCATCTGTGAAGCAGTACAATCATGTGCCTCTGCGTGTGTTTGTGGACAGCTGTGTGGCCACTCAAGTGCCTGATGTGAACTCCTTCCAAGATACTCCTTGATTGAGAACTATGGGTAGGGACATGGCCCATGATGCTATAGGACCATTTTAGTTGTTTATTTTTATAAACCTGTAATTTAGTATCATGGGTAAGGTCTAGTTGCTTGACGTTCTAGAGTTGACATTCATGAGTTACTTTGTGGTGACTATCATCAGGTGCTTTGTAGATGCCAAGGCTACAGCTTCCAGCTCCCGCTTCATGCCTCGGTCCCAGGTGGACAAGATCCAGTTCCAGCTGGAGGCATTCATGTTCCAGGAGAGCTCCAGTCCTTCTGTATGTACTATGTATAGGCTGAGTTAATTCAACTTCTCTTCCTATCTGCTTTGGCTTCCTGACTTATCTGTCATCCCTTGCAGATCTACATAACATGTGTTCTGAAGGCAACTATTGCTTCTGCACCCAGTGACGCTCAGCACAAATCCTGTTCCTTTGCCAATGGGTATGTTGCACTTTAATTGTTTTCTTTAAGCTGTCTTTGCTCATTAAGTGCTTTGCCTTGTTGCAGGTGGTTTGCTGCTGATGGAAACGACCAAGTTTGTGGTTTCTGTGACTCCACATGTGGTCCTGATGGTGGAATTGCTGCTGCTCCTATGGAGGTTGGTAGCTCTTGCTTTTAAGGTTGCTTTTGACACTTGTGCTCTAACTTGTCTCTATTTCTCCTCTAGGTGTTCAGTGGGAAGGGAAGGCCACACTTGGTCCTGTAATGGTTCAAGGGCAAAAGAAAGTTTCTCAATAAAACTGACATCAATCCTTGCTTGTATCTGACTTGTCACGTTTCATGTCTGTTTTAACTGCTTCTGGCTTGGAAAGTGCCTTATTCTGTTGGAGCTGATAGTCCTACTGTACCTTTGCAAGTCCCATTTAGTCTTCAACCCATGGTTGCATGCTGTATGCAACTTGCAAAGGTACCGATGTAAATGCACAACATAACGAGGGCTAGTTGTAACCGTTTAGTCTCCACACATGCCAGGATAATGACACCTAATGCAGTCAGTATTTATTTAGAGACACTGCACCAGTTAATTCTCTGGATGCTTACACTGAACTTAACCATAGCAAATTTAAGTTTATATAATGATAACTCTATGTAAAAGTTGAGTTTGTTAATGCTGTTCTAACCAGAAGATGCTGGGTTTAAATCCCAGTTGTGCTGGTAGGGCATGTTGAAACCGTTACACTCTGGCACTATTAGACCTATTCTAAATTACACTAATTTGAATTGACAAATACAGCCATAGTTAAAAGCATATTTTTAGTCATTAAATGGCATGTTATTTGAAAGTGCCTTTTCTATTGACTTTTACTTTGTCTCAACATTTTAAGCTGTCATGTTACAATGTTTCTCAAATGTTTATGGGGCAGGTTGTTGCATTTCCAGTCTTTTGGGGTAAATAAAGAAATTTACACTGACTTAATGAAACCTACATAATTATACTAGCTATGGGGAAAAAATGTATACGCTGAACCCCAAATGGATTTGCACAAAGTCAAAAAGCATTACGTTGTCCTTCACTCTCCCTTCTTTTGAGGAGGTCACTCTACAATCTTTGTTGTTGAAAAGCATATCCATGATACTCTTAAAGATTTGGCAAGCAAATCATTCCGAAAGAACTCTGCAGAGTCCTTTATCTTAGTTTAATACAGTAACAGAACCTTAAAGAAAATAATAAAGCATTTTCTTTCTTTCAATTTCTTTTTATTTTTTGCCAACATAAATCACAGAACAAAAACACGGACAATCGGTATGATTAATGAACAATGCATAGGCCTACTTATAGTACAGAAAATAAGATACATAAGTTGTAGTTTGCCAGCTGCCGCTGATACACGTTGAGTGTGTCAGGTTTGGCGTGAATACTACCCCCTGCATGTCGCATATTTACAATACAGACATACATGGCAGTCCATCATTGGCATTTGGCCCACTTTTACCATCGTCTTCCTATGCTTTTTCAGTTTTCCGTGGTGAACTTTTATACTACGGCTTTCATAAATAATCAACCTTTCTTCCATTCTGTTGTAGCAGCTGTTTATTTACTAACAGGGTATCACATAAATTTGCACATAGTATCACTTCCTATTATACAACTGAGGTTCTGCTAAGCTAAAGAGTGTTCCTATAGAGCTACATCTACTTTTAGGGGATGTGGTGATTAATTTTACAAGATACCACCTTATGCAGAGCATGGTTTTCTACATCAGGGCTCAGGTACTCAGGCTACTCTTCACATTCTAATAATGTCATCCGTGAGTAAAATGCTTGGGCCTCCGCTATCATGTAGGTGTGGGGCATTGGTGATAAGGGTCTCTTACAGTGCTTCTCACTGCCGAGTGGAATGCTATGAGGTCCTCGTGGCAACATAAATCCTGCGTGGTGGAACAAGGGAGCTGAAGGTTGGTTTGATTCTTGTACAATTGCATTTTGTTTGGTTGTATTGCCAGTGCGCCATCAAAACTCGTGAGAGCTGTGCTTTTCATACAATATTAAAGGACACACTTTGTGATTTAGCATACGCTTGTATCAGTAGAAAACCAGCAGTATTTTTTTAATAGATTCATGCTTTCTCCCTGAGATGAGAGACTGTTATGTATTTTTTGTCTGGAGAAACATCATCATTGTTTACATGCACACCTTTTGATTTAGTTCTTTCAACCCAATTCATTCCGGATTTGTGAATCTAGAATGTAGTGTTTACATGGATGGGCCAACTTTAATGTGCTTCTCCCTCCAGGGAGATACGAGACCAGTGAAGTCACACATTTCATCTCAATTACTTTAAAACGGATGCCACCGCCTTCGCAATCGGTTTCTCCCACGGATCAGTCTCGGCCCTGGTCGCCAAATCACTGGGGATGACTGTGGAGTGTGGACACCTTTTGGGCGTCTTGGATATCCAGCGTGGCAGATGAGCGCTCACATGGGAAGGACTACTAGTAGGTTCCAGCTTTCCGTTGTTTACACCATCCGCACTTCTGCTCTATCGGTAGGAGTGGCTCTGCGCATTCCTGAGAGGTATTGTCTTTCATCCCCATAACCGTACTGCTTTTCTAGCTCTTCTCAGTCTAGAGGCTCCAAATTCAAAAATAATGTCACATTTCTACTACATAAATGATCCCATTTTAAATGCATTCATCTTTCCAGAGCTGAAGTTTTTTTTTTTACTTACCTGTTCTTATGTTTTCCTCTGAAGTCCTCTAATGGAGACCTGACTTTAGCTACCTGCTCTGTTCCTCAGACTGACTGCCTAACTTTTCTTGAATAACCTTTTCAAAGATATGTAACTTTAAATAAATATGTTATGGACAATGTATCTAATTAATATCATGCATTTAATAAGTTAACAAATGGAAAATGTTAGGCAATATAAAACTTGCCTGTAGGCGACTGTTGGTCAGTTGAAAGACTGACAAAATGTGAGCTTACAAACAGCAAGTCTTTGGCCTCCTTGTTGCACATGATACTTGAATGTGTACTTCCTCTTGGCAATCTCAGTCTCATGCCCACGTGGTCGTCTGCGACTCACCTTGTGCTAGAATTAAAAAGACATGAAGTAAAAATAAAAATTGGTTAGCCATCGTGTAGAGCTGTCAAGTTAAGATCATTGAGAACGTGAGTAGGCTTTGGTTAGAGAATGAATAAGCCATGTGTGTGCCTTTAGGGCACCAAAGCGCTGTGGTCTTTAATGCCTACTTGATGCCGATCATCCTTCATCCATCCTCACAAAATTTAACATTTACAGTGATCAGGCATGTGCAGTCTTAATGAATTGAAGGCATACAGTAGTGTTCAATTCACTGGCTATTTCATTGGCCTACATTGTATTACAGATCGCATACTGTTGACATGATATGGTCACAAATTGCTTAAGTTAGCCTACGTTACCTGCTCCAAACCAGAGAGAATGATAGCCTGCTGCCTCTCATAAGAGACAGCATAAAACTCTGTGAAGAGCTGGAGTTTTCTTTGGTCTGTTAGGCTTGAACACTGCCTGGGACATGTCTCCTTGCACACCTTGCCCTTCACAGAAACAAAGTCACATTAACGTTTTGTTTAGCTATAAAACACTAGAGCTATTAGCAGCTGTTCAGGTTACTTGCTAGAATATATAAAAGCTTACACAATCAATGATTTTTTATTATTACCTTTTAAAATTTATTTTTATTATTTATTAAATAACAAGTAACAAACATAGCACAGCATACAATATTACAAAACAAAGTGTTGGTTAAAATGGTAAAAGGGGATCCAATTATATTAAAATATTCTAAACATGTCAATTACTTTTTTTCTTCACCAATTTCAATGAGGAAATAAAGCAATCAAATTCTAATCTAAACATCTTAAAGATTGTGGATGAATTTACATATGCTTGTTTATGTATATAATATTCCAGCAGTACATAAACACAATCAATGAATTATAACATTAGCCTCCGTGACGCAGCAGCTGGGCTGGTGTTAGAGACGCCTAAAGCGCTTTCAATTCATTTCGCCGTGGTTATAAGGAGTAGAGACATGTTTAAAACGTCCCCTGACTTCTAATTTTCTCAGATTTCATCTCGACTCATTCATGACTTCATCCTTTAAACAGCGTAATCTATATGAACTGTAGTAGACGACGCCCAGTAGCCTACACGCCTCTGACTGTAGACGCTAACTTTACGTAGATACTTTGTATACGGTTTTCACTCACCTCTTTTGGTGGGTCTTTTCCTCGTTTTTGCTCTCCTCTCCGGTTCACATATGGTTTCCAGCATCCTCAAAGACTTCCTTGCTCTGTCCTTCCATTCATTCATGTTCGCTTCCTTTTTTGCAGAGGTTTTTTATTAATGTCCGCAGCGGACATGAAAGCAACCGCCTCTCCATTTTTTGTTAGTGGACATAAACGTTTTTTCCAAGCGTGAGACTATTTTAAAGTTTGAAATACAGAGTTTTGGTCACGCGAACATCCCCCCACTCGTACATTCAAGTCACATGGTTATCTCAGTTTTTGGCCACTTGTGATTCATATACAGCACCTGCTGCAGTTTGCAGTATTTCAATCACCAAAACAGCCCGACGCTTTTTAAAATGTGAATGTTAAAAACACTAAATAATCCTTATAAGTGCAACCCGCCCTTAAAGTGCCTTAATGTACAATAATAGTGATATTAATAGATTCAATTCAATTTACATCTTTTTGACGATGCATACTATACACAGGCGAGTAGGTGAGCCACGAATATAAAAGCAATGCGTTTTCTTCATAATGATTTTTGATGGGAAAACACTTTACGAGTGTTTACCTTGTGTTATAGTTCATTTGCCTGTACAAAGTATGCAACATCAATCATGTGTGTATTGAATTTGGTCTTTTAATATCACTGTCTTACTACATTAACCCTCTGAATGCACAAGCGCTTTTGCTGGATTTTTCCTCATGACAGTGTAAAACAACTTAAAGTACTCTGTCATTTTTGGCCTCACAGACGTGAACGATATGTCTTTAGAAAGCTTTTGTCTACTTTTATTTATGTACACTCAAAATAAAAACGAAATGTTGTGCTTTTCACTAAATAAAGAAAACAAACAGGATGCGTGTTCTCCGCCTGTCTTCCCGTGAAGTCCACTCGCCTGAAATTGAACTGTTACTCAGAGAATACTTACCACACAGACAAATGTCCTTTAGAAAGATACGTTTGAGTAAGAAAATATCCATATTTAAAACTTTATTAAGTAAAGTTTCGCCGATCGCCTTCCACATTCAGTTTATGGAAAAGGTGTAGAAAATGCCTCTGCAAAGGCTTACGCCACCAGGTATGTTTGTCAGACGTCGATTATATATCTCTGCTTGCGCTGTATAGCTAGCAGAAAAAATTGGGGATTGGAGATGTTTTACATGATGGAGGAGATTTTAAAACAATAATTAAAACATTATTAATAATACTAATGATAATCAACTGGTGTATCTCATTGAGTTCAATTTATGGTAGGAGTTCTTTGAAAATCCATACACTCGTTGGAGGAGATTCATCCTTTGAGGATAATGAATGTTCACAGAAATGTACCCAATTGATTTGGATTTGCTTTATCATGTTAAATGATGGGACGGATAGATTGATAATTATTAAGTCTCACCAGTGGAGAATTAAGCTAACCAAAAATCTACATTGATTCAGTGTTTGTCTTTTCAACACTGGAAAGCATTGAATTTTCAACATTGGTCCAATATTAATTTTTAGCATCAGATTTTCAACATTGATCCAATATTATTTTGCATTGAATTTTCAACATTGGTCCAATATGTTTTTAGCATCGGATTTTCAACATTGATCCAATATTACTTAGCATTGAAATTTCAACCTCACCAAAATGATGATTCTGATGGAATTTCAACATTGACTCAATGTCACAATGCTATCTGGGATATATGTAGCAAGGCATTCGGTTATTTTTAAAGGTCAAAAAGACAGTTGTCAGTGTATTTTATTGGACTTAAATTTTGCCAGCTTTAAAAATCCTGCATTTCGTTATGCTTTAACCCCATATTTTTGTTGAGATTTGGCATAGGCTACTGCTCTGACAGATGACAGTTGCTCGCCCCTCTTTCTCCCCTGCCCCACCCCTCCCCTCTTCTCACGGGTATCCACGCCCATTTAAGTAGCATTTTTCAAAAGATTACGAGGTGGATTTGAGCTGAAAGAGGGGGTTTCATGACCCTTTAACATGACATTAACTACAAATAAAAAATATATATGTGTGCATGAAGGTGTAGAGAAGTTTTTGTCAGGTTTTATTGTTTTTTTATTTAGCACGTCCAGACATTCAGTTTTTCTTTTGTCAGGGCAACGTTGTGCGATAAGGGTACTTTTAAGGAGCTTTTTGCTGACAATGTGTTTGGATGTTATCGCATATCATTACATGTATTTGTGCACAATATAATAATAAGAATATATATATTTTACTTTTACAGGCTAGTTTTCGTGCAATATCATGCTAATGACAGACGTTTTCTTGAAGGCCAAAATCTGTTTTGTTTTTTTGCTTTGTTTTCTGCACTGATGTTTATAAGAACATAGACGCAGGGACATTTTATGGTAGAAAGGACACAAATGATCTATTTGTTAGAATCATACTCAACAATGGATTTTGTAGCAAGGAATGTGTGAGCTGTGAAGATATTGGAGGAAAGGAAGGCCATTCTATCAATGTTACAATTGTCTAAAAGTCTAGAGCAGTGGAGATGTGTTCTCTGGAGTGACCAATCACGCTTCTCTGTCTGCCAATCCCATGGACGAGTCTGGCTTTGGCACTTGCCAGGAGAACAGGACTTGCCTAACTGCATTGTGCCAAGTGTAAAGTTTGCTGGAGGGGGGATTATGGGGTGGGATTGTTTTTCATGGGTTGGGCTTGGCACCTCAGTTCCAGTGAAAGGAGCTCTTTATGCGTCAGCATTCCAGGACATTTTGGACAATTTCATGCTCCCAAATTTGTGGGAAAAGTTTAGGGACGGCCCCTTCCTGTCCCAACATGACTGCGCTCCAGTGCACAAAGCGTCGATCCATAAAGACATGGATGAGTGAGTTTGGTGTGGAGGAACTTGACTATCCTGACCTCATCCCTATAGAACACCTTTGGGATGAATTAGAGCGGAGACTGCGAGCCAGGCCTTCTCGTCCAACATCAGTGCCTGACCTCACAAATGCGCTTCTAGAAGAATGGTCAAACAATCCCATAAACACACGCCTAAACCTTGTGGAAAGCCTTCCCAGAAGAGTTGAAGCTGCAAAGGGTGGGCCAACTCCATACATCCCAGAATGGGATGTCATCAAATTCCATGTGCATGTACAGGGAGACGTCCCAAAACTTTTGGCAGTATAGTGTATTTTAGTGGCCAAATGCCATAATTAAATATTTGAAACACATTTTCCACTGAAAAGAGTGATTTTCTTAATAAATGTTAAGACAATATTACATTTTTCTCTGTGATTTACTACCTATACTGCATAACGTTGCCCTGGGGCAACAAACATAACTCATGCATTAGAGGGTTGTGCACTTTTAAGCAATTTTTATTTTAATATATTTCTTTACACAAATATTATTTTCTACTTTAAAAAACTATAATTTAGTTATTTTTTTAACCCAACTAATGACTCCGCGCTTTCTATATACGTGAAGGAAAAGGCTTCCTTCCACTTAGGAAGAGTCGTCCACTTTTAAGCACTTTTTATATATGTCTCTTTACATATTTTTTATACTTAAAAATTATAATTACGTTATTTTTCTGACCCAACTAATTACTCATCCGCTTTCCAGTAGGTTGCACGCACTTTCCTCAATACATTTAGGAGATAATAATTTTTTTCAAACGGTTGTTCGTGTAGCCCTAGTTCATAATGACCACTTTACAATATTTCAACAACATAGTTTATTTAGAAACCTTTGCTGTTTTCTTGTACAACAAAAAATTTCTAAGTTAAATGCAGAGTAAGACAAAAATAAAAAAGTCGAGAGGCTAATATTGTGAAGATCAATATCTGTGTAGCCTGCCTGACACGGTATTTTCACAGACGTCACATCTCTCATGGACTAGATTTAAAATGGCATATATGCATCAGTTATATTATCAATTTAATTTACAGAGCAATCCCTGCAAAGTTATTAGATTAACTATAGAAGAGACCAGGAGTGTCGCACTCGCAAGACTCACAACGGTGCGCGTGGCATCAGGATGGTTGCGCTCTATCGTGATGTTGGTCAGCCGTCACGGCACAACCCTACTGTACATTACCATATACTTGAAACCACATTAAATGACAGGCATTTAGGAGATTATCTACACATTTTTAATTGGCCTTAATTTGAGACCGGCCTTTATTTGTTCGTGCTGACCACGCCCCGGCCACTATCAGAGGCCCGGCGTTTAATTGAACACAGGCTTTTATTTGAGGAATTACGGTATACAATTATGCTTAAGTTTTAACACAATGGCAGATGTTGTTTAATACTGCCATTTATTTTGTATCTTGGTAATATAAATAGTATGCACCCCCACACATTGTAGGTGATATGCTGATTGGTGACATGGGTAGTGGGTACAATTGATACTTGATAATTGATCTAAAAGTCTAAAAAGTTCTAAAAAGTTAGGGATTTGTTAATTTATAGTCCTACTATAAATACCCCGAAGCCACACTGATACTTCTCAGTTCATTTTAAAGGTGGAATCCTTTTTCAAGCAAAGATAACAACTTAATTGAATTAAAATGGTCCATACACGCACCCCATTTACATTTCATTGTTAAAGATGGCCTACTGTTAACACTTGAAAATACAAAAAAAATAATCAAATGCATTTTTAAAAACAAGGGATTTTTTCTTTTCAGCCTTTAGTCCTTTACCTCATCTTTAACCAGACCAGGGCTCAGCAGATATTTGTGTTGTTTAATCTTGGACTTCTGCCTCACCAGAAAAAAAGGAACTGTATAATTTTACAAGCATGTGGCGTTATAGGTGAAGTAAAAAATAACTGCTGTAATGCACAATAATAATGAGGTTTTTTTTTAACATAATTTTTCGGGGTTTTTTTAAACGCATGAACAAAAAACAGCCAACAAGTGCTCAACGTGTAAAGGACTGTTGCAAATCCAGTTGGAAAACCATTGTCTAAGTAAAGGTGGCTGAGAGAATGCCAAGAGTGTGAAATGCTGTCATCGCTGCAGAACTTGGCTGCTTTAAACAGCCTAAAATATCAAACATGTTGTTTTGTTTACTACATATCCCCGCATGTGTTCATTGTTTTGAGGTTTGTTCTATAATGTAGAAATAGTCAGTAAAAAAGATAGGTGTGTCCAAACTTTTGACAGTACATTTTCTCAGGTTAAAAAAAAAAAAAAAATTATTGGCAGTCTAAATATCTACTACTCTGTTTTCAAGGTCTAGCCACATAATTATTGCAAGGTGTATGATTCTGATTGGCTCAGAGAAAATAAATTTAGCATTTCAGTAAAAGGAAATATGAAATGAATAAAATATTATAAAAATGAAAGACAAATCCATATTTCATCTCTGGAAGCCGGGCTAAGTGAGCAAACACTGTTACTGCACTCCTGTCAGGTTAGAGGTGTGTGATACCTCAAAATCCAAACAATCAGTGGCTCTATTGATCAAGTCAAATCATAACTGGAATGACTCATTAGAAATCATAATAGTACTATAGGAGGATAAATATTATTAAGGCTTTGGTTATGAATTTAATTAGGATATTTACAGGTATATTGAAGCGGCAGTGGATTCCAAAATCCAACCTTTCAAAACAATGGTTAATTATGAAGAAATAATGAATTCAAAAGCACAAACATGCAAGTGTGTTAAAGCAGTGTTTTAAAGAAGAGTCATTTATTTGTTTAAGTGAATCACATTTATTAATGACTTGTAGTCAGGGGATTGCAGTGGTTATGTTAAGTCCTTTCACTCATCAGCACAGGCTTGTGTTCTCTGTGGGATCCAGTGATAATGTGAACTGGCTTAACCTTCCACTGAAGCCCACATCAGGTGCACAGTGTTTAAAGAGTCCATGGCTGTGTTCAAATAATTATTAAACAGCGAGCACAAACTATGCAGAAGCAGCAGGCCTTCCTGTGCCCTCAGTGTCCGAATTTACTCACTTGTTTTTATTCACTCACTCAAGTGGACTTTATTAGTGGAGTAATGTAGGGAATTCACGTGTCGTCACACGCTTATAGGAACGCCCACCTGGAGGGCAAAAAAATGCTTTCCTCATTGCCCACCAGTCATTTTTACCAGGTTTGTAGTCAGCATTAATGCAGTAAGACAGTGATATCAAAATACCAAATTCAATATACACCTTATTGATGTTGCATACTTTGTACAGGAAAGCAGATAAATGCAGAATATTAAAGGGGTGATAAATAGAGAAATCAACTTTCCCTTGAGCTTTTGATATATATGAAAGGTCATGGTAATATAAGAATATCCTGTAAGTTTCAAAGCTGAAAACTTCCTTGTTAGTCAAAGAAAAGCTTTTATAGACACTAGGCCCAGAAAACGATCGTCGTCTTCGACGCCAATCGTGTGGCGAAACCCCGCCTCTACAGAATAATAAGCACGTGTAGTTCAGTAGCCCCGCCCACAGACTCATCGGATCACACTAGCCAGCAGCAATCAAGATGTCGAAGAAGACAGCAAGATATTGTGGAAGAACACAGTCGCTGCATAAGCTTCCTTCAGATACTAATATTAGGAATGTGTGATACTTCATTTATTTTTAATGAAGTTCCAGCTCACGTGGGAAGACATGTATGTGTGTTCTTCATTTCACTGCTGAATCGCTTTGTAAACAGGTCTCAGGTGCTGGATTTGCAGACACAGTGTTGTGCCTTCTATATTGGATTCGACAGGAAAGGTGCAACAAACTTATGTGAGTAAACATCTTTTATATATGTAATAGTAGTCCTGGGGCTTTGTGTTTTCCAGACGGGCTACCAAATCGTAAGCCCATCGGCAGGCCGATGAATCTCAAATAGTGAAATAATATTTCTTTCTTGATCTGGGCACGCGCTGTTCACGCTTATATCGACCAATCGGGCGGGCCATGTAATACAGAAATAATATTCCAATCAATCTCGGGTGGATGAGAAATAAATCATTGTGTTTGTTTGATGAAGACGTTTACAAGCCCTGTGATCGAGAGAATCAGGGGCGGTTCTAGACTTTTCAGTCGTATCGAGTCGTTGTTTACAAATGTGCGGAAGGAGGATTCAAAATTGTCCGACATCATTGTTTTACCTTTTAACTCCCTTTTTGTAAACGCGCTTGACTGAGTATGTGCACGTTCAACACTGACTCTGTATTTCCTCCTACGACAAGCGTGACCTTTTCAACGTAACTGCGTATTACATGACGTGACGTACACATATCACAGAACGGAGCAAGGCCAACATTTGTGCTTATAAAACGTAAACTTTTGAAAAACAAATTTAAATGACCGATGGTTTCGTTAGATAAGACCCTTATTCATCGTCTGGTAAGGATTAAAGCCCTTTGAAGCTGCACTGAAACTGTCATTTGGACCTTGAACCGTTTGGGGTCCATTGAGTCTGTTATAAGGAGAAAAATCCTGGAATGTTTTCATCAAAAACCTTCATTTATTTTCGACTGAAGAAAGAAAGACATGGACATCTTGGATGACATGGGGTGAGTAAACTATCAGCAAAAGTTTATGTAAAAGTGAACTAATCCTTTAAGCCGCTTTTAAAAACGTCCTGCTGTTTTAGTGACTGAAATACTGCAGCATGTGCTGTATATGGATCTTAAGTGCCCAAAACGTGCCTCTTGCTCACATATTTACATATTTTTGTTTTAAGATGGAAACTAGATAGGCTTGTGCTGCAGTTCTATTGCAGTTTTGCCCTCCAAGGCTCTGCGACAGTCACGTGACTGAAGACTATGGATAGTGAATGAGGCTAAAGGGGCGATTTCGAACCCAGAACGTGTGTCAGAAAAGACCACTGTCTGTACCCTCACTAGTCAGCACTTACATTGCAGTACACTCTACAGTACACCTGCTATACATGTGCAAACACGTGAATATATCATTATACAAAGCTTTCTACATCCCCTAAAGTCGAAACTATTCATCACATAAACATGTTTCATATAACTTACAGATCTTCCTGTTACAAGTTATGTGTCTAACATGATCTCATGAGCGTATCAATACGTAAAGTGACGGTCTGATATCCTTGAATTTGCATAAACACTAATTACGTATGTACAAATCAGTTTTACATATGAACACTTTAGAAATCTTTTTCTACTTCTTCCCAGTGTGAATTTTCATGTGGGATTTAAGATTTCCATCCTGACTGAAACGGTCTCCACAGTGAGGGCAGATGAAAGACTTCTCTAGTGTGACTTATCATATGGTCTTTAAGGTTTACATCTCGACTGAAACTCTTCCGCACTGAGGACACGTGTAAGGCTTCTCATCAGAGTGAATATCCATGTGGTAACTAAGGCTTCCTTTATATCGGAAACTCATTCCACACTGTTGGCAGGTGTAAGGCTTCTCTCCAGTGTGAATTCTCATGTGGAGTTTAAGGTTTCCTTTATATCTGAAACTCTTTCCACACTGTTGGCAGATGTACGCCTTCTCTCCAGTGTGAATTATCATATGGGCTATAAGGTTTGCATTTTCAGTGAAACTCTTTCCACACTGTTTGCAGCAATAAAGCTTTTCTTCAGAGTGAACTCTAAGATGGGCTACAAGGCTTTCATTATCAGTGAATCTTGTTCCACAATGTTGGCAGGGGAATGGGCTCTCTCCAGTGTGAATTCCCATGTGGTAATCAAGGTGTTCTTTTTGTCTGAAACTCAATCCACACTGTTGGCAGGTGAAAGGCTTCTCTCCAGTGTGAGTTTTCATGTGAGCTTGAAGGTTTCCTTGTTGATTGAAAATTACTCCACACTGTTGGCAGGTGTAAAGCTTTCTTCTAATATGAACTCCCATGTGAGCTTCAAGGTTTTCATGATTTTTGAAACGTAGTCCACACAGATGGCAGGTTAAATCACTGATAGTCCCAGTCTTTTGAGCCATTTTTCCTGAAGTATTTTTTCAGTCTTTGAGAAATTAAAAGATTTTTCTTCAGTAATGAAATCATGATGTGTCTTGTCCTGATCTTGCTCTTCTATTTCACTCAGATCTCGACTCTCCTCTTTCAACGGCATCAGGTCTAAGGCAAAAAAAGACTAAAGTTAATCCCAGTTAAATGCCACAAAGCAACAGACATCAAAACATTTAGACACGCAAAACATTAAAACCCTATGCAATTTGGGTTCAGGGTCCATCATTCCTTGTTGATTGAAACTTATTTCATACAGTCGACAGGTATAAAGCTTCTTTCTGTGTGAACGCTCATGTGGACTTTAAGGTTTGTCACGATTCATGAGTTCATTGATTCATTCTCTCTGTTTGTGTGGTTGTGTTGGAGGTGTGGTTTCTGATTGCCACTCTCATTATCACTTCCAGCTGCACATGATTATCTCTCCTATTTATTCACCTCAATCACGCTCATAATTGTCAGTTCATTGCAGGCCTCGTAGAGTGTGTCTCTCTCTTTGTTCTCCTTGGAGAGCTGCTCGTCCTGGATTCCTTCACCGTGGTTCTGCCTATTGCATCCCTGCGTCACTACCTGCACGCCACCTGCCTGTTCTTCTGCCTGCCTGGAGATTCCTATCCTCGGGACTTCGATCTTCCAGGAATAGAGGCAAGGCTTGGGTTACTGTACTTTAAAAGGTACCCATCTCTCCCATCTATCCTGAAATGGCCAATCATATGTGGGAGTTTTAGGCGGGAGAAAACTTCCTTTGTCACCTGATCATGACTCCATTTGCCTAATTTATGATGGTGTCAGAATTGGTACATTTCTACCCAAAGGGTGGTAAACATAAAATTATACCTTTCATCATCACATACTATGCTTATGGTTAAGTATTTGAACATCTGTCTATCAGCTAGAATTCTGACCCTCAAAGACCTGTTAGTCTGCCTTTAAAATGTCCACCTCCACTCCATTTATTATCCTAAATTAGATGCTCCTGTTTGAGGTATTTAGCCGCATAAAGACACCTGTCCACCCCATACAATCAGTAAGAATCCAACTACTAACATGGCCAAGACCAAAGAGCTGTCCAGAGACACTAGAGACAAAATTGTACACCTCCACAAGGCTAGAAAGGGCTATGGGAAAATTGCCAAGCAGCTTGGTGAAAAAAGGTCCACAGTTAGAGCAATCATTAGAAAATGGAAGAAGTTAAACATGACTGTCAATCTCCTCGGACTGGGGCTCCATGCAAGATCTCACCTCGTGGGGTCTCAATGATCCTAAGAAAGGTGAGAAATCAGCTCAGAACTACACGGGAGGAGCTGGTCAATGACCTGAAAAGAGCTGGGACCACCGCTTCAAGGTTACTGTTGGTAATACACTAAGACGTCATGGTTTGAAATCATGCATGGCACGGAAGGTTCCCCTGCTTAAACCAGCACATGTCCAGGCCCGTCTTAAGTTTGCCAATGACCATTTGGATGATCCAGAGGAGTCATGGGAGAAAGTCATTGGTCAGATGAGACCAAAATAAAAAATAATAATAATTCCACTAAATGTGTTAGGAGGAAGAAGAATGATGAGTCCCATCCCAAGAACACCATCCATCATGATTTGGGGGTGTTTTTCTGCACATGGGACAGGGCGACTGCAATGTACAGGGAGTGCAGAATTATTAGGCAAATTAGTATTTTGACCACATCATCCTCGTTATGCATGTTGTCTTACTCCAAGCTGTATAGGCTGGAAAGCCTACTACCAATTAAGCATATTAGGTGATGTGCATCTCTGTAATGAGAAGGGGTGTGGTCTAATGATATAAACACCCTAAATCAGGTGTGCATATTAGGCAACTTCCTTTCTTTGGCAAAATGGGTCAAAAGAAGGACTTGAGAGGCTCAGAAAAGTCGAAAATAGTGAGATATATTGCAGAGGGATGCAGCAGTCTTAAAATAGCCAAGCTTCTGAAGCGTGATCATCGAACAATCAAGCGTTTTCATTCAAAATAGTCAACAGGGTCGCAAGAAGCGTGTGGAAAACCAAGGCGCAAAATAACTGCCCGTGAACTGAGAAAAGTCAAGCGTGCAGCTGCCAAGATGCCACTTGCCACCAGTTTGGCCATATTTCAGAGCTGCAACATCACTGGAGTGCCCAAAAGCACAAGGTGTGCAATACTCAGAGACATGGCCAAGGTAAGAAAGGCAGAAAGTCCACCACCACTGAACAAGACACACAAGCTGAAACGTCAAGACTGGGCCAAGAAATATCTCAAGACTGATTTTTCTATGGTTTTATGGACTGATGAAATGAGAGTGAGTCTTGATGGGCCAGATGGATGGGCCCGTGGCTGGATTGGTAAATGGCAGAGAGCTCCAGTCCGAACCCAGACGCCAGCAAGGTGGAGGTGGAGTACTGGTTTGGGCTGGTATCATCAAAGATGAGCTTGTGGGGCCTTTTCGGGTTGAGGATGGAGTCAAGCTCAACTCCCAGTCCTACTGCCAGTTTCTGGAAGACACCTTCTTCAAGCAGTGGTACAGGAAGAAGTCTGCATCCTTCAAGAAAAACATGATTTTCATGCAGGACAATGCTCCATCACAGGCGTCCCAAGTACTCCACAGCGTGGCTGGCAAGAAAGGGTATAAAAGAAGAAAATCTAATGATATGGCCTCCTTGTTCACCTGATCTGAACCCCATTGAGAACCTGTGGTCCATCATCAAATGTGCGATTTACAAGGAGGGAAAACAGTACACCTCTCTGAACAGTGTCTGGGAGGCTGTGGTTGCTGCTGCACGAATGTTGATGGTGAACAGATCAAAACACTGACAGAATCCATGGATGGCAGGCTTTTGAGTGTCCTTGCAAAGAAAGGTGGCTATATTGGTCACTGATTTGTTTTTCTTTGGTTTTTGAATGTCAGAAATGTATATTTATGAATGTTGAGATGTTATATTGGTTTCACTGGTAAAAATAAATAATTGAAATGGGTATAAATTTGTTTTTTGTTAAGTTGCCTAATAATTATGCACAGTAATAGTCACCTGCACACACAAATATCCCCCTAAAATAGCTAAAACTAAAAACTACTTCCTAATAAACTACAAAAATATTTTTTTGTGTTCATTGAGAACATGGTTGTTGTTCAATAATAAAATTAATCCTCAAAAATACAACTTGCCTAATAATTCTGCACTCCCTGTATAGATTGCCTGATTCAGAGTAAAACACAACATGGTGTTCATTTTTCAATTTATAGTAAATGCTACTCTGTAAATGAGGAACGCCATTGGTTTGAATTGCTGTCAATGCATTTGCAATGTAAAGCCTTGGCAATAAGTGACTTGAATCTGAATTTGTCAATCGCTGATTGAGATGCAGAGTTTTTCAAATAGGAGGAAGATACACAACTCTAACACAGACCCACGACTCTGTTCATGGTGTATAAACACTCAATTATAAATATCGCACTAAGACAATATTTATTCTGATTCCTTTAATGTGACTGATCATGCTATTATATGGAGCTAGTATAAGTAACAGAAATACTCTCTCTGTGTTAAGATTTGACTGCAATATTTATGCAAAAACTGATATTTAAAAAAATCTACATTTAAATGTCAACTTTTACAAAAATGAGTCTGGATATATGTAACAGACATAGGCCAGAAAGGGCTGTGCGTGTAAACCTTACTCCCCTTTAGCATCCTTGTTAGCGCCCGCCTCCCACGCCAAAGATACAGATATCCAAATGAATAACCCAATACAAGTAATGAACTTTATCTTGTGTTCTCAATCAGCAGGAACTGGTTATATTCATGTAAGGCCATACAGTCATCTAGTGCTTACACCCTGATATTGCAGATGATAAATGGTGCATAACTCAGAGGTAAATATTTAGTATAATAACTAAGTATTTAGGGGATTTTTTAAAGTAAAATCCCCCTTAAGATAGAAAATATTAAAGGGAAAATATTATTGACATTCTTCCAAAATATCCTTCAATTCTGTAGATCTGGAGACTTTCATAAGGACCAAATGACTGAGTTCAGCTTTGAGAATGAAACCAACCTGTGTGTTCCTCAGTTTCTTCATGTTTCAAACTGAATACTTCCTCAATCTTCAGGTCTTCACTCTCCTCTTTCTCTGTTTGTTCCTCAGTTTCTTCATCTTTCACTCTCAATGTTTCTTCAATCTTCATGTCTTCACTCTCCTCTTTCTCTGTTTGTTCCTCAGTTTCTTCATGTTTCACTCTCAATGTTTCTTCAATCTTCATGTCTTCACTCTCCTCTTTCTCTGTTTGTTCCTCAGTTTCTTCATGTTTCACTCTCAATGTTTCTTCAATCTTCATGTCTTCACTCTCCTCTTTCTCTGTTTGTTCCTCAGTTTCTTCATCTTTCACTCTCAATGTTTCTTCAATCTTCATGTCTTCACGCTCCTCTTTCTCTGTGTGTTCCTCAGTTTCTTCATGTTTCAAACTGAATACTTCCTCAATCTTCAGGTCTTCACTCTCCTCTTTCTCTGTTTGTTCCTCAGTTTCTTCATGTTTCAAACTGAATACTTCCTCAATCTTTAGATCTTCTCTCTCTCTCTTTAATGAACTCCATCTTTATAATAATGTGTCGCGTGGATCTCAATCACCTGGAGTTTTCCTGTTTAAGATGAGAATAATTAACAGAAAGAAAAATAAATCCACACTAAATCTCTCCTAGTTCAGTGGTAAGAGAGTTCTGAAAATTGTGTTTTGAGTTTAGTTTAGTTTGATGAATATAACATTTTCCTAATAACAAAAACAAATTAATAATATATATTTTTCAAAAGTCATCGAATAAAGTAATACAGATTTAAGACGAGGTTTCAGTTCATTTTAACTCATCTCATATCTAAAGTGTTGTTGCCAGGACATATTCTGTCATCAATGTTAAATGACTCCTCTTTGGTTTTATTTGTTACACAATACCCACTGAGAAATACCCAAAAATGTTCAAACTAATTTAGATGAGATATACAAAAAAAGAAAGAGAGAGCGAGATCTAGTCGATTGGTCACTGCATTTATCATTAATTCAATCAAGTTTATCTAAAAACAAATGTTTGGATTATTAGAACTAAAATTGTGTGATTTAAATTGTATGTGGAATATTTTCAATCAATTTCTTTCTTATATGCAGTTTTGATATCAACTCTAAACAGCTCTTCGGTTATCTAATTTTCAGAGGCACGCTTCTCTCACTGCGTTTTTATTAGGAATAACGCATCACACATTAGTTTTCAGTCTAATATATTTTTAGTTGGTCAGTTGTTGAATTCTGATGGTCGGGTTTTGAGTAATACTGAACTAAATTTAAGTGTCATATTTCTATATTGAAATATGAATATTGTATTGTCATGAATTCTATTTCTGCCAAAATGATCTCTCTTCATCAGTCAGTGATAGGCAATAGATCTAAATCACCTGATTAGACAAAAACTGACACTACAGATTAATAAAAGAATGCAAATTATACAGATCCTTAATATATTCCTTTAGTTATTTAATAATTTGTTGAAATCGAAATCACTGAATCAATTGGAGAGTGGAAAGTCTCCCTCTCGTCACTCGCCAGAGACTGAGGCGTTACTCAATATGCGTCTTGTCTGTTCTCGTGGATCATCAGTCGCTGCCCAAGTGTTCAAACTCAAAGTTCACATCTATCCAAGTTCAGTTCAAATCCCCGGATGTCAACTTGATCCTCCCCTTTTATCGAGGATACATCAAGAGGAGACTTGTGTGGCCTTCAGACAGGCTGGTATCCCAGAATTCAACTTGCACCAACCAGCAAGCGTCAATAGTGGATGAGAAACCCGGCTTAATTTAAAAACACTACTGTTATTGTGTCATGAAATGTAGTTTTAAGAGGCGAGACTGTACTTGTGTAAAGCTCAAATCTGTGGTTTATTTATAAAGAGCACCTGGTGCTTCTGACGTCTCGGCTCTAATGTCTCTGACATTTGTCTTGTGTTGATCTAACAGCCGATCTATGGACTCATGAATCTATCATTTGTTCACTTGTAAATCGTTTTGGCTGAGGGCAGATTGATGTTTCATAACTTTATATTTTTAAGGATATTTAACTTTACTGAGTTGTAGCCTACTAGCGCTGATTGTGTATGTTTGACTGAATTGTTTGCTTTATTCATCGGAAAGCTTCTTTACTTTTATAATAGCTATTATTGATAACAAAAAGACACTGGGTTGTGTTTTATGTCATATTTAAATTGGCTGAACCACATTATATGTTCTCTTCATCAGTCAGTGATAGGCAATAGATCAATCACCTGATTAGACAAAAACTGACACTACAGATTAATAAAAGAATGCAAATTATACAGATCCTTAATATATTCCTTTAGTTATTTAATAATTTGTTGAAATCGAAATCACTGAATCAATTGGAGAGTGGAAAGCTCCGGTTCTCTCGTCACTCGCCAGAGACTGAGGCGTTACTCAATATGCGTCTTGTCTGTTCTCGTGGATCATCAGTCGCTGCCCAAGAACTGTTCAAACTCAAAGTTCACATCTATCCAAGTTCAGTTCAAATCCCCGGATGTCATCTTGATCCGCCCCTTTTATCGAGGATACATCAAGAGGAGACTTGTGTGGCCTTCAGACAGGCCGGTATCCCAGAATGCATCTTGCACCAACCAGCAAGCGTCAATAGTGGATGAGAAACCCGGCTTAATTTAAAAACACTACTGTTATTGTGTCATGAAATGTAGTTTTAAGAGGCGAGACTGTACTTGTGCAAAGCTCAAATCTGTGGTTTATTTATAAAGAGCACCTGGTGCTTCTGACGTCTCGCCGGGCTCTAATGTCTCTGAGATTTGTCTTGTGTTGATCTAACAGCCGATCTATGGACTCATGAATCTATCATTTGTTCACTTGTAAATCGTTTTGGCTGAGGGCAGATTGATGTTTCATAACTTTATATTTTTAAGGATATTTAACTTTACTGAGTTGTAGCCTACTAGCGCTGATTGTGTATGTTTGACTGAATTGTTTGCTTTATTCATTGGAAAGCTTCTTTACTTTTATAATAGCTATTATTGATAACAAAAAGACACTGGGTTGTGTTTTATGTCATATTTAAATTGGCTGAACCACATTATATGTTTAATATTTTAAATGTAAACGAAAAGAAGAAGGGTTGTTTTATATTTCGTTTTGATATAGGCTACATATGCATTGAGATAGTCAGGGTATGCATTGCCTGAACACATCTGAGTGGCTATTAATGTGTTTGTTTGTTTTTCTATGAAAAAAGAGGCAGAGACTGCTCCCTTAGCAGAAACACCGGACTTGTGTCCTCCCGTCCTCTGGAGTTCGTTCTCCTGAGTCGAACATATCGAGTCTGAACTACCAAGGACGCAAATCACAAGTTCGTTCTCCTGATATTGAGAAACGGCTTGAATTCATGTTTGCACTGATTCACGACAAAGAGCGAAATGAGACACTCCTTCTGTTACTCATGAGTTTATTCTGTTACTTTACTCACACTATGTTAGATAAAGCAGTGTCATGCTACATTTAATAATACATAATTCATTATGCGTCAGTTTAAACACTTTAAACGCTTAAAGCACAAACCTTTCTTCAGCAGAATCACAACAGATGCAGGAGCGCGGCGCAGCGCATGACGTCACACATAAACCCAAAATAAAAGTCCTGCTCACTGCTGAGTCTAAAATCACCAAAGTACACACACTAAAAACACTGTTGCTTGTGCAAAGGGGCAAAAGTGAACAGAAATTTACCTAGAAAAAAATATATATTTACAAAAAATAAGAAAATAATAAAATATTCTGAGTCAAATGTAATGGTGAAATGCATTTAATAACACAATAGTAAGTTAATAGTACAATTTATATTGAGAGTTAAAAAATAAAATGAAAGCCATAAATGCATTCACAATTTCCCTGATATTGATCCACTCCAGTGTCTCTCCGGTTCATCCACTGTCCCAGAGTAAAAGCAGAGGCGCTGCGGTCTGGAGATATGAAGATATCTGTCGTTTGAGAGAGTAGAGACTGAGCTGTTTAGCTTAATTCAACCCTCAAACTAAAGCTTTATGTCTGCTTCATCATGCTTATCGTCATTTATTAGTTTATGGTTTTAAAATTGGAAAAGTGACCCAAATAATGTCAATAACTTTTGGAAGATTATTAGGATTTCATTAAAAAAAATCTACTGATTCTTGGACATAGTAGATTAATTTTTAGGTATGTTTAGACTCAAATGAACTTTATATGTCTACATTTTTTATATCAGAAATAAAACATTTATATGCTTTAGTTAAAATAAGCATTAAAATGTGTTTTCCATAAGAAAACTACTGAAAATACACTGACTCCTACTGAATACTGCACTGAGCCAACGCAGAGCCCGGCACACGACTCCCTCTCGTGACGTAATATGACCCAATGTTTAAAAATCTGCGTTTTTGTTTTTTTATCTACTAAATTTGTGCTCTTATGTCTTTTAAAAACATTTTAAATCCCGCATTACCTTTTCATATGTCATTTTCATACAAGGTTATAAATTATAATTTTTTACCTGCAAAACGCTCTTCAAAGGTCTGATGTTTCCACAGATGGATCACACACGAGTTTGTTTGAATCCCGCTGCTGACGTAAGACGCTGCTGCTGTGTTGTCTGGTGCGTCAGAGCGTCCATGTAGTCTGAGGGAGATGCACGCTTTGTGTCTTATGTCAGCAGCGTCACTGTGGACTCGTGAATGCGGATTCAAACAAACGCGGAAGAGAATACAATGCTGGATAAAGTCGTAGTTTGTGTTATTTTTGGACCAAAATGTATTGTCGATGCTCCAAAAGAGTCTAACTAACCCACTGATGTCACATGGACTACTTTGATGATGTTTTTCATACCTTCTTCTTACCTTTCTGGACACGGACTGTAGAGTGTGCATACACTTTCAATTGAAGGACAGAAGGCTCTCGGACTAAATCTAAAATATCTTAAACTGTGTTCTGGAGATGGACGGAGGTCTTACGGGGTTGGAACGACATTAGGGTGAGTCATTAATGACAGAATTTTCATTTTTGGGTGAACTAACCCTTTAACAGCATCCATGATCAAACAAACTCTAAACACAGGGCGCTCACATGACGTAAGCATTTTCTGGCGCATTATGTGACGTTTGAGAACCTGAAACCCCGTTTCGCCCAGTTGACATGGCAACACATAACCAGCGTTTTCAGAAATCTCCTCTTTGGCCGTAGTTTTTAGAAATAATCCTTTTCTGAGATAAAAATGCCGTTTTGGTGTAAATGACAGGCCAAAACGCAGGGAAATATTTGCGTGAAACTCTTTCCACACTGTCAGCAGGTGTAAGGCGTCTCTCTAGCATGAATTCTTAAGTGTCTGTTAAGTTTTCCTTTTAAAGTGAAACTTTCTCTCTCCAGTGTGAATTCTTATGTGTTCTTGTAAATGTCCTTTTTGATTGAAACTTTTCCACACTGTGGGCACCTGAAGGGTTTGTTTTCAGTGTGAACTCTTTTGTTGTAATTAAACTCTTTCCACACTGTCAGCAGGTGTAAGGCGTCTCTCTAGCATGAATTCTTAAGTGTCTGTTAAGTTTTCCTCTTAAAGTGAAACTTTTTCTCTCAGTGTGAATTCTTATGTGTTCTTGTAAATGTCCTTTTGATTGAAACTTTTCCACACTGTGGGCACCTGAAGGGTTTGTTTTCAGTGTGAACTCTTTTGTTGTAATTAAACTCTTTCCACACTGTCAGCAGGTGTAAGGCGTCTCTCTAGCATGAATTCTTAAGTGTCTGTTAAGTTTTCCTTTTAAAGTGAAACTTTCTCTCCAGTGTGAATTCTTATGTGTTCTTGTAAATGTCCTTTTGATTGAAACTTTTCCACACTGTGGGCACCTGAAGGGTTTGTTTTCAGTGTGAACTCTTTGTTGTAATTAAACTCTTTCCACACTGTCAGCAGGTGTAAGGCGTCTCTCTAGCATGAATTCTTAAGTGTCTGTTAAGTTTTCCTCTTAAAGTGAAACTTTCTCTCCAGTGTGAATTCTTATGTGTTCTTGTAAATGTCCTTTTTGATTGAAACTTTTCCACACTGTGGGCACCTGAAGGGTTTGTTTTCAGTGTGAACTCTTTGTTGTAATTAAACTCTTTCCACACTGTCAGCAGGTGTAAGGCGTCTCTCTAGCATGAATTCTTAAGTGTCTGTTAAGTTTTCCTTTTAAAGTGAAACTTTCTCTCCAGTGTGAATTCTTATGTGTTCTTGTAAATGTCCTTTTGATTGAAACTTTTCCACACTGTGGGCACCTGAAGGGTTTGTTTTCAGTGTGAACTCTTTTGTTGTAATTAAACTCTTTCCACACTGTCAGCAGGTGTAAGGCGTCTCTCTAGCATGAATTCTTAAGTGTCTGTTAAGTTTTCCTCTTAAAGTGAAACTTTTTCTCTCCAGTGTGAATTCTTATGTGTTCTTGTAAATGTCCTTTTGATTGAAACTTTTCCACACTGTGGGCACCTGAAGGGTTTGTTTTCAGTGTGAACTCTTTGTTGTAATTAAACTCTTTCCACACTGTTGGCAGGCATACGGCTTCTCTCCAGTGTCAACTCTCATGTGGTCCGTAAGGTTTCCTTGTTAACTGAAACTCTTTTCACCCTGAAAGCAGGTAAAATAAGTTCCTGTCGTTTGAGCTTTTTCTCTTGAAGAAGTCTTTTAGTCTGTGAGCAACTAAAAGCTGTTTCTTCAGTTATGAAATCATGGTGTTTCTCATATTGATCTTTCTCTTCCATGTCATTCAGATCTTGACTCTCCTCTTTCAGTGACATCAGGTCTAAGGAATAAAAAGACAAATAAAAGTTAACCCCAGTTTAATAGCACAAAGCAACAGACCTTAAAACATTTATACATGTAAAGCATTTAAACCAACACACAGTTAGATCCTACACCCACTTAGCTGAACAAGGTGTTAAATGTGTAGTGACTGAGAGAGATCAGACACAATTATTTACTATGTTTAATAAATAATACCCTGACCCAACTAGGTCCAAATCTGATTATTTGTGTATCCAATTGGAATCTGATCTAGAAATTGTGACTTTTCACACTGTTTATCACAACTGTTCAGATCCAATCTGTGTGGCCATGCAGCTCTTTCGTTTTCCAGAATATCTGCATTAGTTTCTATGGCAGTGACGTTGCTTGTTTGGTATCCTTATCCTTGAGTTATGCAGCTTAATACAATCTTGTGTGGAATTTATTCTAGTTTTAACATCCTTACAACAAGCAGAAGCAGCTTTGAGGAATCCTGTGCCTCCGTCACCTACTGAAGCGGAGGCATAAAAATACACTAGAAGGATCTTTGTCCACTTAATCAGTTTTATTGTTTCATGATATTTAAAAAAGACATTCTTATGCTACATCTGTGTCATTTCATTCTGAGTGGAATATATTTTGGTTTATTTATCATAATTATCTTGTGTAGATATACATGTATAATTAGTGTAGCTGTAAGTTAATTTAATAAACTGCCAATCACAGTAAATGTGAGGGAATGTCTAAAATGTCTGAATAAATACGATGTCTTAGTCATAGTCAAGACAAGTCATAGCCACATCATTTGCCTGGATCCCATTAATTAAGGATGAAGCTATGTCAATGACTATGACTTGACTATGTCTTCTGCGTAGATATTTTCAGTTCACAAGCTAATGAGGACAGTCATACATTGACATGCTGTATATGTCAGGAACTGTTTAAACTACTTACAGCCCTGCATAGACGTGTCTGAGACTGACATCTAGTGGACGTTTTATGATCTGTGACTTTATGAGCAGACGTTTGCACACGTCACTCAAACACAGAAGCAGGAAACAGGAATCGCATGAGTTCAGAGAAACAGAAACTGAAGTGGAGTTAAGCTGTTGTGTGTTTGTGTCTCTTTATTCATGCATTAAAATGTCAGAAGCCAGAATTTCTCAGGATGAGTTTGTGTGCCCAGTGTGTCTGGATCTCCTGAAGGATCCAGTGACCACTTCTTGTGGACACAGTTACTGTAAGATCTGTATTACGGGCTGCTGGGATCAGGAGGATCAGAAGAGAGTCTACAGTTGCCCTCAGTGCAGACAGACCTTTAGTCAAAGACCTACTTTATCTAAAAACACCATTCTGGCTGAAATGGTGGAGAAACTGGAGAAGTGTAATCGTCCTGCTGAGTTTTACGCTGGAGCTGGAGATGTGCAGTGTGATGTCTGTACTGGAAGAAAACACAAAGCCATCAAGTCCTGTCTGGTGTGTCTGGAGTCTTACTGTCAAACTCATTTTAATCATCATGAGGAATTTCACTCACGTAAGCCACACAAAGTGATGGATGCAACTAGGCGAATGCAGGAGATGATCTGCCGTCAACATGACAAGATCCTTGAGGTTTTCTGCCACACGGATCAGAAGTTTATATGTGTGCTGTGTACGATGGATGAACATAAAAACCATGACACTGTATCAGCTGGAGCTCAGAGGACAGAGAAACAGGTATGAGCTTTAAATGAGACACAAATGAAATAATGCTAACACTATTATACAATACTAGAGGT
Organism: Gobiocypris rarus; assembly: GCA_023029165.1. Taxonomy (NCBI): domain Eukaryota; kingdom Metazoa; phylum Chordata; class Actinopteri; order Cypriniformes; family Gobionidae; genus Gobiocypris; species Gobiocypris rarus. The sequence continues at coordinate 33,290,121 of CM040935.1, read as the reverse complement.
TTTTCAGAATCCGTAGAAAGAGCGCATGATCGCATACAGAAAGGCTGTTAAAACTACTAGATCTGAGAGTGGCTAAACTAACCAAAAACAAAGCAGTAATGACTTTATGAACTTCTTTACGTGTAAAGGCCTGTTCAAACCGGGACGAATTTCGCGCGCAATATTCGCCGACGTTTAACGCCCCGTGACTAAACAAATTGCGCCAATGTGAGTGTGCACACCGACGCGAATAACGTCATTTTTAAAAAAACGCCTCGGGTTCGTTTTTTTGGTGTGACGCGCCGCATCAAAAACTATACGACCAATGAGATTGCCGCTTTTGCTCACGTGTCTGGAGCTTCTGAAGTTACAGTAAAACACAACTTGCGGGCGCTCAAACACAAAACGGTCTTGCCGAGCACACATACGTAACGGCCAAGAAGATATACTAGCGTCTACACTGCCAGGAAGAAATAAGACAAGGAAGATGCAAGGCAAGATGAATGTAGCTGCTGGTCTCGTTCTTTGTATGATTTTGACAAGCGTAAGCACTTGCTCTCTTCTTCTTCTCTTGTGTACCGGGTATTTCTGTTTTACATTGCGCCATCTAATGTCAGGGAATGAACTTGCATGTTCACTCGGCTCATCGTCAGCGAAATTCGCTTGGGTGTGAACACAAAAAACGCGTTGAAAACCGCTGGCGAATAACGAGCGCCGATATTCGTCCCGGTGTGTACGAGACTTAAGATTGATAATATTATGAAGAAAATTATAACCATGCATCCGTCTACTACAGTATCACATTAGACAGAGCATTTTAGTGTCACCGAGGAAAATTACACTCATTCACTGCTATAGGAGAGGAAGAATGGGCTAAACTCGTAAATCATCTAAATCAACAACATGTATGATTGACCCTGTACCGACTAGGCTATTAAAAGAGATGCTACCAGAGGTCATAGATCCTCTTCTTAATATCATTAACTCATCTTTGTCATTAGGATATGTACCGAAGACTTTTAAGTTGGCTATTAAACCACTTATTAATTAAACCACTTATTTAAAAAAATTAGTCAATTACAGGACAATCTCAGATCTACCCTTTCTGTCAAAAATACTAGAAAAGGCAGTGTCACAATTATGTTCCTTTTTTAGAAAGAAATGGTATCTGTGAGGATTTCAGAATTTAGACCGTCATAGTACTGAGACTGCTCTCATCAGAGTTAAAAATGATTTACTCTTATCATCCGATCGTGGTTGTTTCTCTCTGTTAGTGTTACTCGATCTAAGCGCTGCATTCGATACTATCAACCACAATATTCTTTAGAATAGACTTGAGGATTATGTAGGCATTAGTGGAACTGCATTGGCATGGTTTAAATCATTCCTATCAGTTTGTAGCAGTAAATGAAGAGATGTCACACCGATCACAAGTTCACTATGGAGTACCGCAGGGCTCAGTGCTAGGGCCATTGCTCTTCACCCTCTACATGCTACCACTGGGAGATATCGTTAGGAAGCATGGCGTTAGTTTTCGTTGTTATTCTGACGATACTCAGCTCTGTATTTATTCACGCCCTGAAGAAACTTATCAATTCACAAGATAAAGGGAATGCATAGCTGATATAAAAAATGTATTGTCTAGTCATTTCCTGCCACTTAACTCAGAATTTTTTAAAATAATTATTATTGACAAAAAAACTCTGCAAGTAGTAACCTAGAATACTGTCTAACCTCGATGGCTGCTCTGTCAAGCCCTTGTCCAGTGAGGAACCTGGGTGTGCTCTTTGATACCAATCTTTCGCTTGAAAGCCACGTTTCTAGCATCTGTACAACTGCATTCTACCATCTTAAAAATATATCTAAATTACAACACATGCTCTCAATGCAAAATGCTGAACAGTTAGTTCATGCGTTCATGACCTCAAGGCTAAATTATTGTAATGCTCTACTGGGTGGTTGCCCTGCTCGCTTAATAAACAAACTCCAGCTGGTCCAAAACGCAGGAGCTCGAGTTCTTACTAGAACCAGGAAGTATGATCACATTAACCCAGTTCTGTGAACACTGCACTGGCTCCCTATTAAACATCGTGATACATTTTAAAATCTTGCTTATTACTTACAAAGCACTAAATGGTTTATCTCCCCAGTACTTGAGTGAGCTCTTAACACATTATACTCCATCACGTCTACTGCGGTCTCTAAACTCTGACCAGCTGATAATACCTAGAATATCAAAATCAACTGCAGGCGGTCGATCTTTTTCCTATTTAGCACCTAAACTCTGGAACAGTCTTCCTAGCAATGTTCGGGAAGCAGACACACTGTCAGTTTGTCATGTCTTCACTATGGCATACACATAGAACATGATCAATTTCTATTATTCAAATCAGTAAATTATTGTTTAGCTGCATTATCTAGGTCAGCCGGAACCGGGAACACTTCCCATAACACCTGATGTACTCACATCATCAGAAGAATGGCATCTACCCTAATGGTAGTCTTTCTGTTTATCCCGAGGTTTACTGCAGTCAGACGGAACCGGGCTATATTCACATCAGATAGCGGACCTGCACCTAGACATGACCAACATATCCCTGAAATGTCTGCAGAGAGCGTGTCAATTAAACTCTGCCCTGTAAATGCTGCATCGACACGACATCCTAAATAAACCCGTCTCCAGCACAATGACTCCAATCTTTCGTATATATATTTATCCAATATGACTTCTGAACTGTAATGTTGCCAGAATTATAATCATACACTGTTCAGCCAGAGGAGAACTGGCACCGACTGAGCCTGGTTTCTCCCAAGGTTTTTTTCTCCATTCTGGCCCTGAAGGAGTTTTGGTTCCTTGCCACCGTTGCCTTTGGCTTTTGGATTGCTCAGTTGGGGACACCTAAATATCAACTATATTACCGTCTGCCCACATTGACACTATATGATAACTTAGATAAATTAGCTGGATAACATCACTGTTTTCACCAGAGCGTCTGTACAAATTCTTTTGCATTATTTTCCTGCACTGTGAAGCTGCTTTGAAACAATTGGACTTGTTAAAAGCGCTATATAAATAAAGGTGATTTGACTTGACTTATTATATTGGCACTCCTCATTAGGTAACATCATTCACAGTGTGAAGCTTTACATCCGTGTCAGTTTTGCTTATATGATACTAACACTTACACTGTGAAACAGGCCTTATGCCAGGTAAATTCATGTACAATAGTGAAACTGGTCAATCCTCCTTCAGGAGTTTGAACCTACAGCCATTGGTTATTAATTCTACTGTTACTGGATTCAACTCCTCACATGATGATTTATTGACAGCTGTATAATGTGATATCTCTGTTATTGGTTTGTGCTTCAGAAGCAGCTGAAGGAGACGCAGAGGTCGATCCAGCAGAGAATCCAGCAGAGAGAGAAAGATCTTCAGCAGCTGAGAGAGGCTGTGGAGACTCATAAGGTGAGTCTGGAGAAGAAGAGAAGTTTGAGAAGTCTCATTCAGCACTGTATAATTGTGGTGTGTGTCCTAACAGCTCGGTACAGACAGCAGTGGAGGACAGTGAGAGGATCTTCACTGAGCTCATCCGCTCCATTGAGAGAAGCCGCTCTGAGGCCACACAGCGGATCAGAGATCAGGAAAAGACTGCAGTGAGTCGAGCTGAAGAACGACTGGAGCAGGAGATCAATGACCTGAGGAGGAGAGACGCTGAGCTGGAGAAGCTTTCACACACACAGGACCACGTCCATTTCCTGCAGGTAACAGAGGTCTAGAAGAACAAGAGACTCACAGAGAATCATTTCATGAGAGCAGAATGAGCCATTGACTGAAGTGTTGACTCATCCCTGATTAAAAAAAACTGCTTTTCCTGATCAAATCTACTCAACCCTGTCATGTGACTCTATTGATACACTTGATCTGTTACACCTATGTTATTGCCAGATGTTTGATCATCCAAGTGCTTTCCTAGAAAATTCAACTTATAGCTCTAACGTGATATAATAAATATAAAAAGATTGAAGCTGATGCTGTGAAAGTGCTGGATTGAGGAGAGTTACTAAAGATCAAATCTGACAGTAGTGCAGGTTATTGGCTGAAGTGTGGAGGTGATGAGCTTTGATTTCTGTTTCCTGTAGAGTTTCCAGTCTCTCTCAGCTCCTCCTGAATCTACAGACGTCAATGACAATCCCTTCAGCTCTCGCCTCCTGTTTTGATGGCGTGAGAGAATCTGTCCGTCAGCTGAGAGACAAACTGGAGGATTTCTGCAAAGAGGAGCTGAAGAAGATCTCTGACAGAGGTAAAGTCGTGGAGATTCATCTGCTCTCAGAAATCATCCTCCATCATCTCATATCATGTAGAAGATCAGATTAGAAATGTGATCATTTGCATCATGCATCATTTTCTCTTGACATGATAATCACACTCTTGATTTCCACAGACATTCTTCCCAGGACGAGGAACGACTTCCTACAATGTAAGTCACACAGAAAACAAGCAGAAAAACTCACTGAGTGTGTTCATGTTCTTCCTGTAGAAGGAGAAAGAAAACATGACAGAAGAGTTTTAGACTTGATCATGTAAATGATGATTAAACTGAACTGAGACACAGCAGATATATTGAACATGAAGAGTTCAGCTACGTTAAAAGATTGTATTCATAATTCCTGATTGTGATGTGTTTTCTCTTCATCAGATACACACCAGTCCACTCTGGATCCAAACACAGTGAATAAACTCCTCCGTCTGTCTGAGAGGAACAGAGTGATTACATTCACTCTCACAGAGCAGCCGTATCCTGAGCATCCTGACAGATTTGATGGATATAATCGTCAAGTGTTGTGTAGAGAGAGTGTGTGTGGACGCTGTTACTGGGAGAATGAGTGGAGTGGTGAAATGTTTGGTGTGTTAATATCACTGTCATATAAGAGCATCAGCAGAAAGGGAGGGGGAAAGAGTGTGTGTTTGGATCTAATGATCAGTCCTGGAGTTTGATCTGCTCTTCCTCCAATTACTCATTCAGACACAATGACACAGAGGCTAAAATCCCTCTAAAGCCCATCAGTCGTAGAATAGGAGTGTATGTGGATCACACAGCAGGAACTCTCTTCTACAGTCTATCTGGAGACACAACGAGCCTCATCCACACAGTCCACACCACATTCACTCAGCCGCCTATCCTGGGTTTGGGGTTGGTCCTGGATCATCAGTGAAACTGTGTTGATGATATAAGAATAGACTTAGAGAGATTCTACCCATAATGCATTATCATTCACTCATTCATTACATTAATATGTTTAAAATACTAATATTGTAGTAATATAATAAAAATAAAATATTTTACAAAATTAAAAAGATGTTGTTTCTATGGCTTCCAATTTTCAACAAATAAATTAAACTTGAATTATAGTGATTTCTGTGTCTGCCTAATTAAGTTGATTTAATGCTTTTAATTAATAAAGTATTATGATATTAAAAGTACTGGAAACTAAAAGATGGTAGAAAAGGAAATATTCAATAAAAAGCAAAGCGCATCATGCTGCCAATACTTCTGAAACTAAGAATGTGGAATTAGAAATGTCTCAGCATCTTCTTTCTTCAATGGAAAGAACTGTTGAATTTGTCTACTGATTATACAATCGCTTGCAACCAAAAATCCACAGCAAACTTGAATAAACTGAATTAATTTCTTTACTGAAGGCAAAGAGTATGAATACAAATATCAGGCCAGCAGAGCTCTCGCTGAAAACAACAGGAGAACAACTTCAGAAAGGAAGATACATGGTCTGAGAGAAGCATATTAATTACAGAAATATCGGCTATAGATGACACATTAATAAATACATGAACCCTTAGAGGTCGAAGATCACGCCGGCGCGACCACCCCAATTGTTTTCATATCAGTGCCAAAGAGACAGTGTCGATTTTATAATTCAGGCAAGTGCTATACATCTTTATAATCTGTTAAGTATCCACATTTATTTGTGTATACTCACAATAAAAACAAAATGTTGTATTTTTTGCAAAATAAAGAAAATTAATCTGAAGTCCAATCTGAATCTCTTCAGAAAATAAACTATAACTTAGTGAATACTTGTCACACAAACATGAGTCGTATGTCTAAAGAAACATTGAAATATCAGGTTTTTAATAATGTAAATCTAATCGAAAACAAATATTCTATGTTTGTGCAATCTGTTTGAAAAGTGAGAGATTTCAGTCGTTCATGAGCACCTTCATTATCCGCAAATGCGGCCACACCCACGGAGTGTGTTCATTCTTTTGAAAGTCAAATACTGAAAGTCAATGCCCACATCAACTTCAATAAACCCATCAAGATTCGTGGAACATACTTTACATTGTTCTGAGATGCGGTGAGGAATAATCCTGGAATTATTTACCTCATAAGAAAAGCTGTTTATTTCTATGAGTAACTGATCCAGCCGGGGATTGTGAGGTAAGTTTATTCTGTTAGTGTCTGTGCATATTAAACCGCAAAAACACTGTTTAAATATGAATCCTGCTGCATCATAAAATGTCAGACGTAAGACTGTTTAGACAATATTTCTTTGGCCTGTTTTGGATAGATTATGAAGTGTTTACTATAAAATAGACTAATGTCACATCAATAAAGCTTTTGTTAGAAAATTTCTGCTAAGATGCTATAAGTTTTGTGTACTTGTAGTAGCCATTAAAATGTTTTTTTTTTCATATTGAAGTTTAAATATTATAGCCTAATGTTATTTTTTTTTATTTAATCTATGTTGATTATGAAAAGTGAACAGCATGAGTAAGAAAGGACACATGATAAGATGCACAATATGTCGGAGACATGGAGTTTGTCAGAAATGACCACTTCATTACATTTACATTTACATTTAGGCATTTAGCAGACGCTTTTATCCAAAGCGACTTACAACATAGGAGTACAGGAAGCGATCGGTCATGAATAGGCGCAAACGCAAAAAGTGCCTTAAATACCAAGTTTTGGATATTACATAGAATAAGGTTAAGCTAGAATAAGGAAGGAATAAAGAGAAGAGTTTTTTTTTTTTTCATTAAGTTTAGTTTTCAGAAAGCTTTTCTTTAAAGTGAATTTCGTTGTGTATAAATTGGATCTTAATTTGAATCAATGTTTCATCAGCCAATTGACTGGATTTAATAAATAGGAATCAAATATAACAGACAATAGCCTATAACAGGTGCCGGCGTGATCCCAGATAGCATACATATCCGGGCCTCATCTGGGCCAATTATGGCACATATGGCTCAGTTCTGGCAGCGGTTAAGGTCACAGGGTGATAGCGTTCGGCACCACGCCGGATTTCCGGCGTAGGCTACTGTGGCTGCTGAAAAAAATTCTTGTTATATTGGTCTACAGCGGCGTTTTAGTGTTAAAAACAAAAACAAATAATAATAATAAAAGATTGTCTAATGTTTATTTGATGTCTGTTTTTAAAAGCACGGAAGAGAATATGTGCTGTTCTGTTAGACATCGTTTCAGCTATTAAAATAGTTCCGTTTTGTATGTATGGCAAAGTGATTTCGTTTCTGTTTTTATTAATTAAGTTGTAATGGGAAGATTTTTTATTCCTCAGATATAAATAAGGTATAGGCGCATATCCATTGGTTTGTGCGGAGAGTGGAAGCTTGCACAATGCAATAGCGCCAGAGCCGTCACTTGCACTTTTTTTATCCAGTGGAAACGAATTATCCTCAAAACAATACATGCCTTACCGACATCAAATACATAGATGGAGAGATTTAAATTGTTGCTTAACGAAATAAAACAAATCAAACCAAAAACTCTTTCATTATATCTGTAAAGATGCATTTCTCAGGTCAAAGTGGAGATTTCTATTAAGGATCTTGCTTCACTGATTTAGAATACACTAGTTTATTCATAAATAATTCAAATATCCCCTTACCCTCCGACACATTCATTGTTATGTACAAGGAATACAAGTTGATGTTGACCAGTGGTTTTCAGTAGATGCATAACAATTTATTTGTTGATGTTTTATTTATTTTTTTAGAAATTTCTATTTTTATGGAGTCCCGCGAATAGTTTTATTCTCCGCAACCCGCACACACACGAATACCTTACCGCCTGCGCCCGCACTCAGCCATCAAATCTAGTCCTCGCTGCACTCTACAGTATATTCGTTGAGTCCCGCGAGTGCAGGTCTCTATTCCCAAGCACATTTTTGCGAAATGAAGAGGATGATTTTTTCCATCAATATTGGGATGCGAGTGAAGTACAAAGCCTATAATAAATAATTGTTATACATCCAAATGAAATAGCCTACATCGCGAGTATGGAAATTGGATTCGAATGAGGAGTCAGACTATCCAAAGCTGGTTACTTTCAGTTTCTCATTAAATTATTTCGTTTTGGCTTTATATAGTTATTTTTTAATTCTTGATCCATTCTGAATACTGTTCACTTTGAAGGATTTGATGTGGAGTGAGGAACTAAAATAGCTATGTCTGTAGTGTTTATAATGTTTGTACATTATTTCGCTTTATATACAGTTTTTCTGGATGCAATTAAATGCGACTTGTACATGACTTAGGCCTACCTGATTTTTCTCTCTCAAAAACATTATATATATATATATATATATATATATATATATATATATATATATATATATATATATATATATATATATATATATATATATATATATTTGTTATAGTGTAGTTGTAGTGTATTTTGAAGCATGCAGCAAGCGATTAATTCGTTAAAATTATTGTTGGTTAACGGTTAACCAGTTAATTAGCGTTCCATATATAGGCCTATATCAAATTAGTGCAGAATCAACTTTAATTTGCGACGTCAATGATCAAAAGCGGTTGTGTGGAAAAGTGCTGAGCTGAACTTTTGTGCCATCTAGTGGTTTAATGGAGAATGCAGTCAAATGGCCCATTGTATATAGCCTAAGTATTATGCCTATATGGGTCGACAACTTAAGAAAAAAAGAGGGTCGCTCTTAAAAAGTTTGAAAACCACTGATGTAGACTAATATAAATTTAAAATACATCGTTTTAATAAATACAAATCAGCAAAACGATTTCAAGTGATAGGCATTATTCAATTAAAAGTATCAATGAATAAAACATTATGTTGACCAGGTGGATTATTCATTGAAATCATGGAGAATGACATTTAGTTTTATTTTCATCATGAATGATATGAGTATATTCATTTTTATAGTTTTTCAGTTGAATGGTGCATATTTTGCAATTAAATTTGTGAAAGAAAAATGAATGTGTGTCCTTTTCATGTCCTTTAGGTAATCAATTCCTGTGTACTTTGGAGTACTATTATTGCCACTTACTGACCTGTCTTGGTATGACTGTAGCATCTGCAGCATTTACTTCCAGTGATTGTACTGAGATGGGCTAATAAGGTCAATGTAGGCACTGAACATATTGAGAAGAAAATGCTGTTTTCTTGAATAATACTGAGGGCATAATGCAAATATGAAAATATCTAAAAAAGAGCCACTTGTCAATAATGATGATCAGGGTTATACATACTTAGGCTGTTTATATATTTGGGCCCAGGGGCCAACAAGTTGTGTTAAAAGTGTGTCGCATACATAGTACCCTCTCGGGGGGCAAGGAAAAAAAGTTCAGGCTCAGGAATTTTTTTCACTATCAGCCCTGGTATTTACACTTGACTAAACATTGGTATGTGCCTTACACCTGCCCTTCGCTGTATAGCGCAGCTTCACCACACATACTTGACTCCGCACAGTTAAATATAACAGGCGGGTGCTGAGATTTTCTTCACTAATCGGCGAAACCACGCACGAAAAAGAAATCTAGCCGAAATCTCATGTTCCGTGCATTAATCTAAACAAAACAAAAAAGTATAAACAGGCAGTTTTATCTTTCCACGTTATTCCATTACAGATAAGAAATGAAATGATCAGATGATGCTCTGTTCGACTTTTCTGACATCCTTTACTCTTCCCTCATGATGGCCTCTGACCTACTTTCTGTACGATCTGAATTTGATGATCTGAATTTCTGCGTTTTGAATTTTAGAAAACTGAATTTGATGATCTGAATTTTTGTGTTTTGAATTTTAGAAAACTGAATTTGATGATCTGAATTTGAAATCTTGAATCTGTATTTTCAAAAACTGAATATTTTCAGTCTATTAATTCAGAACAAAATATCTGCTGTTTGAAAATACGTGTATACGTGTATGAAATAAAACATTTCAGATTACACGTGTCAATAATTCAGATTTATACAATTCAAATTCAGAACATTTAGTCATATTTCTAGCTCCATATAATACGCCCCCAGGAGATTGTCTTGACCAGGACCACCCCTAAATGCATTGAAGCAACTGCCATGTGATTGGTTGATTAGATAATTGCATTAATGAGAAATTGAACAGGTGTTCCTAATAATCCTTTAGGAGAGTGTATAAATAGTAAATTAACATTTTAGGCTAGATGTAAGAATGGTCGTTGTCATCACTTCACGGACGAACAAACTCAGGATGCTGTAATTATACATCGTATGGAAAATTCGATAGAGAACACTTATTAAAGGACTTACATCGTATCATCGACGCACAACTTAAACATATCCACTTTGACCATAAAAGTTAAATTCAGTCCACATGCTGCAGAAACCCAAGTGGTACCTCTCGCTCGACTCATCAGGAACTGAAATCAAAGTGACTGACGTAAATGTAATAACAACTGATCTGATTGGGTGTTGAAAGAGAAAATAGTAAAACAAACTTGATAAACAAATAAATGTTCACAGAGCTGGTGATACAGTTACACCTCTTCACAGCTCTACGTTACTATCTGTGATACACTGTATGCTTAAATATCACAGTCAACTCGTGTGTAACAAACACTATACGCTACACGGCAGTACTAGAAGATGACCGTTTCAAAATGCAGAAATAGGAAAATACTAAATATCAGTACAGAAATATGGAAGTAATGAAACACGATTCCAAAACGTTACAATACAGCAGTGGGAATACCCCTTCAAGTAAAGTGTTAGCTTTTGTTCTGTTTGTGCATAAGACTGACATGACACATTCTTTTATGCATGTTTATGACAACTCTCATTAAGTGTCAGTCACTCAATTATTTCATGTTTAATGTAAAGACGACATGATTTGAGATGTCTTTATGACATCTTGACATAAACTAATACATCACAACTTATGTCATGACAACTTGACATTACCAAGACAACATAACCTACCATAAACATGACATGGTAGATTCATTATCTAACTTAAGTATTCAAATATTATCAAAATTAAGTTGTAATACTCTGTCAAATTATTTTATAATCAGTGTCATAAATATTTTTCTTGACGTAAACTATGGCGTCATAAATCGTAGTCATTGAAAACTTATGATGGTGTCTTACCTGGACTCATCCATGATGTAAAAATAAGCATTTCAAGAGAATATAAATGTGTGGGATGCGGTAATGAACTGTTTTTGAAGTGACATGGATCAAACGCTGCATTGCTTAACCCACCATTGTACTGTGTTTTTTTTTTTTTTTGGGGCGCCATGCACTGAATCATTCTCCAAATGCAATAAAATATAATTTTATCAATTTTTAATTATTATTGGATGATTGATTTTATTTCTTGAACACCTATTCTTATTTTTAAGACATTTGAAATTGTCTATTACCTGACCTTCTGTGGTACTGTTACTTTGGGTTTCGGGCCAGGTCCGAGCTCAAGCCCTACCCCGGACAGCACGGCAAATAAATTATATGTAAGTGTGAACTCGTGAATTAGCTAATTGGCTAATGATAGATATCGTGTTTCATATGCACTATTATGTGCATATGCTAGTGTTTTACGGACATTGTAGAGGGTTGTTCATTCTTCATTTGACTAATCGACACATTCTGACTCTGGCCTCTTTACTCCTCACAGTCAGTGGACATTATTTGGGAATTCAGGCCTCTAAGTACTGTTCATTATACAGTCTCTCAAACATGAGGCGTTTCCTGTCTGTGAAATTTATTCCACACTGATGACATATAAACAGTTCTCTCATTCATGAATACTCATGTGGCACTCCAGGGCTTTTTATACCTAAAATGTTCCCACAGTGTCCACATGTAAACGGCTTCTCTCCAGTGTGAACTCTCATGTGCCTGTTAAGGCTTCCTTTTAGGTTGAAACTCTTTCCACACTGTTGGCAGGTGTAAGGCTTCTCTCCAGTGTGAACTCTAATATGGTCTATAAATTGATGTTTTCGATTGAAACTCTTTCCACACTGGGGCAGGTGTAGCGTTGCTCCCAGAGTGAAGTCTCTTGTGTCTGTTAAGGTTTACTTTTTGACTGAAACTCTTTCCACACTGAGAGCATGTGTAGGGTTTCTCTCCAATGTGACTTCTCATGTGGACTTGAAAGTTTTCATGTTGATCAAAACTTTTCCCACACTGTTGGCAGGTGAAAGGCTTCTCTCCAGTGTGAATTCCAATGTGTCTGTTAAGGCTTACTTTTTGAGTGAAACTTATTCCACAATGTTGACAGGTGAACGGCTTCACTCCAGTGTGAGTTCTCATGTGTTTATTAAGGTTTCCTTTTAGGTTGAAGCTCTTTCCACAGTGATGGCAGATGTAAGGCTTCTCTCCAGTGTGAATACTCAAGTGCCCATCAAGGCTTCCTTTTTCAGCAAATCTCTTCCCACACTGTTGGCAGGAGTAAGGCTTCACTCCAGTGTGAATTTTCATGTGCCGGTTAAAATTTCCTTTTAGAGCGAATCTCTTTCCACACTGTTGGCAGGTGAAAAGGCTCTCCAGTGTGAATTATCATATGGACGTTAAGGTTTCCTTTACTACAGAAACTCCTTCCACACTGAGGGCACACATAAGACTTCTCTCCAGTGTGAGTCATTATGTGCCTGTTGAGGCTCCTTTTTAGAGTGAATCCGTTTCCACACTGAGGGCAGGTGAAATTACTTCTAGTTCCCTTATTTTTAGCCTTTTTTCGAGACAAAGTCTTTTTAGCCTGTGAGCAACTAAAAGGTTTTTCTCCTGTTATGGAGTAAATATTCTTAAATTGATCTTTCTCTTCCATTTCATTCAGTACTTCACTCTCCTTTTTCAGGGCCATCAGGTCTAAGACAAAAAGAGACAAATGCAAATTAACACCAGTTTAATGGCACAAAGCAACAGACAACAAAACATTTAGACATGTAAAGCATCAAAACCAACATACAACTAGATCCTATTGCATCATGAAAGACTCCAGCACTGTTTCACGGATTGAGAATAAAAGCAAAGGAACACCTTCATCCCACTTGGACCATGTCTTGATTTTTCCTAAGCATTGCTTTTAAGGTCTGATGGAACCTTTCCAATGACCCCTTCCCATAGGAAAGAAAAATCCAAAGTGAGATCTCTTTAGCATCTCAAATGTTTCTCCTAGACAAAAATGAAGTTCGTTTAATATCAAATGGAGACTTTTGCTTAAGACCCCTTTTTCTCGCGCTTGTCTCCTGAGACAAAAACTCTAACACTCTCACAATGGTCTCCTCTAAAGTTTTAGACGAGATCTCAACAACATCACACACTGTGCTCAGATTTGTCTCCTTAGCTAGAGAGACTGGATTGCTCATATTTGTCTCCCTAGAAAGAGTCTCTGGAATTCTCACTTTTGTCAAACAAATGATGTGCCCTATGCACATAAAGTGTACAGCTTTCTTACTGTATCAACAATTAAGAGTAACGTTAACCTTAGTTACTGAGGTCTCTTCTAAAACTATAGAGGAGATAAATGTGAGAGGTTCAGAGTCTTTAGTTTAGGAGAAAAGTCTGAGTACAGTGTGTGATGTTACAGAGATCTCTTCTAAAACTTCTCCATTGTAACTTGCACTCCACGGCTAACCTGCAGGAAGGTTATGTTCAGGATAAGAGATCTCAAACTGAAATTGAACCAATCAACTGAGAGCTAAGTGACACACCTCTGATGCAATAAAGTCACTCGCCCTGTTTCTACTCCAAATTAAAGCTCACTACATAGCAAATGGTTTTTAAAGACTAACGCTTCTGGCTTTTAACAATGCTTATAATAATAATCATTTTGAAAGATTTAGATATCATTTATGTAATTATTATACCCTTAATCAATTACACATGTATCATTTTAGTTAATCAATCATTAATAGGCACTTAATTAAAATTAATATATAAAGGTCTTTAAAAATAAGGATTTGTCAACTCGAAACTAATCATGTAACCCTGAGTTTGTTAAACTACCATCATGGTACAGGCCCCAGAAAATAAAGGATAAACGCAATCCACTATCACATGCTCAACAGGTTCTCCTACGACAGGAACTGGGATTAAAGGAGCTGGTGAAATCACCTGGTTTGGTTTCCCAGCATATTGGCAAACATGACATGTCTTGCAATAGTCACGCTTCTAACCGTGCCAAAAAATCCATCCTCTCTGGAAGACACCTTAAAATCTTCAAGTAACACAAGCTCTCTAAGCGATGTAAAATGCTCCTCATTGCTAGAATATCACTATCTATCAAAAATAATTCCGTAAATAATAATCAGCGCACAGACAATTTGGAAAGCAAACTTTCTGTAGTTTATAACAAATAAACTACAGAAAGTTTATAACAAATCCAGTCTCACGCGACAACTCTGGTCTGAGGCATTTGTGATAATAGTGAGTCTGGGTTTAACGGTTGCCAGAAGAACTGTACTTGCCTGACTGCATTGTGCCAAGTGTAAATTTTGGTGGAGGGGGGATTATGGTGTGGGGATGTTTTACAGGGGTTAGGCTTGGCCCATTAGTTACAGTGAAAGGAACTCTTAATGACTCTTAACTCTTGGTCAAAGAGTGGTCAAAAATGGTATGACGCTCATCTGCACTCACGCACTGGCCTTGCACTGCTGCTCAAGGCTCTCATCCCCCCTGCTTGTTACAAATGGGATGTCAATAGGCAGTCATAATGTTATGCTGGATGTGTATATTCCAGCCACTAACAGGTGCCATGATGAAGAGAAAATCTGTGTTATTTACTTCATCTGTCCTGTGATGGCTAGATGACTGGGTCAGAGCATCTCCAAAACTGCAGCTCTTGTGGGGTGTTCCTGGTCTGCAGTGGTCAGTCTCTATCAAAAGTGCTCCAAGGAAGGAACAGTGGAGAACCGGCCACAGGGTCATGGGCGGCCCAGGCTCATTGATGCACGTGTGGAGCGAAGGCTGGCCCGTGGTCCGATCAATCAGATGAGCTACTGTAGCTCAAACTGCTCAAGAAGTTAATGCTGGTTCTGATAGAAAGGTGTCAGAATACACAGTGCATCGCAGTTTGTTGTGTATGGGGCTGAATAGCCGCAGACTAGTTAGGTGCCCATGCTGACCCCGTCCACCGAAAACACCACCTGCCATAAAGCAAAAATGCTTCAGGAATGGTTTGAGGAGCACAATGAGTTTGACTTGACCTCCAAATTCCACAGATCTCAATCCAATTGAGCATCTGTGGGATGTGCTGAACTAACAAGTCTGATCTCACAACTGACAGGACTTAAAAGATCTGCTGCTAACATCTTGGTGCCAGATACCACAGCACACCTTCAGGGGTCGAGTGGAGTCCATGTCTTGATGGGTCAGGGCTGTTTTGGCAGCAAAAGGAAGAGCAACACAATATTAGGTAATAATTCAGCTTTGAGAATGAAACAAACCTGTTTGTTCTTCAGTTTCTTCTTCTTTCACTCTCAATGTTTCTTCAAACTTCATGTCTTCACTCTCCTCTTTAATAAACGCCATCTTTAATCTTTATAATAATAGTGTCAGGTGGATCTCAGTCACTTCACTGGGAGTTTTTCTGTGTTTGTCCTGTTTAAGACGAGAATAATTAAAGAAAAAAATAAATCCAAATGAAATCTCTCCTAGTTCAGTGCACTGACAAGAAAGTGCTAGTTTTTTATTATTATTATATATATTTTTTTACTTTCTAAAATGACAGAATTCAACAGCAAGTTTCTTGACACATTTTTACTTTTTGAAATTGAAATAAAAAGAAACTAAAAAGTTGAAATTAAAATTAAAGGGCATCACCAATATGTTAAATTAATTTCAGACATTTTGGAAAATGAGCAAAATTTGGTTTTAAATGAGTCCATTTAGTTTGATGAATAGAACATTTCCCCCAATGACAAAAACAAATCAATAATTTATACTTTTCATTTTTATTAAGTAAAACATATGTAAGACTAGGTTGCAGTTCATTTGAACCATAAAGTAAGACATCTCATATCTAATGTGTGTTTCTCAGGATATATTCTGTCAACAATGTTAAATGACACTTCTTTGGTTTTATTTGTTACACAATACCCACTGAGAAATACCCAAAAATCTTCCCACTCAACTGAGGGTGAAGGAGAAGAGATTAAAAAAAAAAAGATCTAATCGATTGGTTATTGCATTTATCATTAATTCAGTCAAATTTATATAAAAGTACTGTTCGGTTTTTAAACATAACTCCTCTTCTCACTCCTTTCTTATTATTTGAAATAATATGTAAATAAACAAAATTTTTAGACAATGGTTTGAGTTTAATATATTATTAGTTGGTCAGTTGACTTCTGATGGTCAGCTTTTGAGTTTTACTAAACTATGTCTTAAATTTAAGTGTCATATTTCTGTTAAAGAATATTTTATTGGCATAAACTATATTTCTGCCAAAATTTTATTTAGAGTGTTGGACCAAACCTTATTTGACAAAAACACTCAAAACTATCACAACAAATTAATTTAAAAAAATGCAAATTATACAGATCCTTGATATATTAGTCAGTTTGTCTATTGAATGATTTGTAGAAATCGATATAGAAATAGAAATTGAGCGCTTCTAATCACTCGGTTCAATTGACTCGGAGAGTCTAAAGCTCCGGTTCTCTCGTCACTCGCCAGAGACTGAACTCATGTTTGAACTGATTCACGATAAAGAGTGAAATGAGACGCTCCTTCTCTTACTCATGAGTTTATTCTGTTACTTTACTCACACATCGCTGATAAATGTTAGATAAAGCAATGCAGTGTAATATTTAATAATACATTCATTCATTCTACTTCCTTTTAAACGCTTAAAACACAAACCTTTCTCCAGCCGAATCACAACAGATGCCGGAGCGGCGCGGCCTTAAGACGTCACACTACCGCACCAAAATAAAAGTCCTATTCACTGCTTTGAGTCTACAATCACAGGAGTGCTATATATATATATATATATATATATATATATATATATATATATATATATATATATATATATATATATATATATATATATATATATATATATATATATGTGTGTGTGTGTGTGTGTGTGTGTTACAAAACATTTTGTATATGTTTTATATCTCTCGACAGAAAGGTTTTTGCAGGTTTTAATAAAATGTAATTTAATATTTCCAGTACGTGTCTCAGGCTTGCATTGTATCAACTCCTCTGGTTGATCCGGCTCATTCGGCTCTTTTTGAGTCTGATGTGCTCCTTCAGCTGTTGTCATCAACCCAGAACTAGATTCGATTAGTGAACCAGATCAAACTGCTTAAGAACTTTTGTAGACATATGAAATAAATAAAGTCAAACTGGTTACTAATAAGTGAAGATTGTAATTCTGATTTACCTGAGATGTTCAGTCATACTGAGATTGTCATGATCCCAGCATGCGTTTCCCTGTCTTGTGAGGACTTTGGTGATTTCCTGTCTTGTGCCATGTTTTGTAGTTCTTTGTAGTCTTTGTGGATGATTAGTTTTCCTCAGGTGTTGCCTATTAGCCACTCCCTCTTGTTATCCTGTAAACCTTGTTTCCCTTTGTGTATAAACGCCCCAGAGCTTCAGTTGTTGTTCTTGCATGTGTTCCTGCCTTCTTTCTGTGGACTCATGGATTATCTCTTTATGTTTTTAATAAATGTTCGTGCTGCGTTTGTATTCCCACTCTGCTTCATCCCTGCTCACAGTTACGGAGATATTGATAGAGTTAATGTCTTAAAGGCTGTGTGGCTCAGGTGTGGCTCAGTTGTGGCTTTGTGTGTGTATGTGTATAGATGACAGACTCATTAATACCTAACATAGGCGTAATTTACGGGTGGGACGGGTGGGACATGTCCCCACCACTTTTGCCAAGCTCGATATTGTCCCCACCACTTTTTAAAAGTAATTGAAAATAGATTGTGGAAGGTGTGTTTTAAAGCAAAAGCACAATCTACAAATCGTCATTCTTCATAATCTAATTCATTAATTTAACACATTTTTCCACGGTCGGAAGCTTTTCAACGTCCTCAAAGATGAATATTAAATCTCTGGTGAAGCTATCGCGAGACACGCGATGTGCACGCTGCGCGTCATGGGAAGTTAGTTTCCTCTCATAATAATTTGTCTAACGTACATATTCCTTTCTATTTGCGATGTTCGTATTGTTTGGATACTGTTTCAAGGTTGAAATATTTTATTTGAGATTTATGAGAAAATTAATGGGACAATATCTGTGGTCCACAACAAGTACTTCTGTATTCATGATGACTGGACGGTGGACGATGGTTCTTCTTCAACTACGCAGTGAGGTGAGTTCACTTGAGGCACTGTATGATTAAGTGTTATATGAAAAATTAAGTTATGTAAGAAGTAAATCATTCATTTTGTAAACTCAATACAGTAGTTACTACTGTCGTTACGATGAAGCAGTTGAGGCTTGACGTTAGCTAGCTAATGCGATCATTATTGGTAAAAATCATACAAATTCGTATAGTTTTGAGACCTCTTGAAAGTAAAATTTACAATGAATTGGCTTTTATTGTTAACTAATGTTTTAATTCTGTAACATCGTTTTTAGTAAAACTTTTGACGTCAGCCTTTGCCAGGATTTTACACATCACAAGTGCGGACTAAAGAGGTAATTTTGTGCTACCATAAAATGTTATTGATGTTATTTCATTATTATTAATTTATTTATTTATTTATTTATTTATTTATTTATTTACAGTTGCAATTACTTTTTTGGAATATCATTTTATATATGTTTTGCCTCTAATGTAATGCTACATAGTATTTTAAGCATAGTATCATAACATTTAATAAGTGATAAAGTTGAAAATGTGTGACAATGATGAGCAACAAAGATACATGCTTTTGTTAGAAGTCAACAGTAATCTTGTTTATTAACAATAAAAAATAACAAATGTTTATGAACACATCAAAATTGAACTGTAATAAGAAATAAAAATAATATTGTAATGGGTGTCGAAAAAAAGAGTATCAGAGTAACATCTTTTTAGGTTTAGTTCGCTTTGTCCACTAAAATGAACTAAAAACCTGAGCTCGTCTCTCTGAGGCCTTTATGAATCCCTGGCATATTTTTGTTGTGTCTAATTTATTTGTTCTGTCTTTGTGAACATGACAGACAACAACGCTGTTAAGACGGTTCTGGGACATAGTTGATCGAAGCCATGTTTTCAGACGCCGGAGAGCACTGAAGCTTCTCTCTGCCTCAGCTGATGATGCAGGAACTACAAGCAGTAAGCGGACCAGAGTCTCCACTTGCTTAAAGAGTCCACGGACCTCAGGTACCATGTTCTTCAAAATATTGACCACTTCTGTACAACTTTGGTATTTATAATTTGTGCGAAACATGGCCATCTGCACCTTTAGGGACCGGGTTTCCAGCTCAGGGTACAGTTCAACAATGTTGTTGACTTGCCCAGAGATCAGGACATCTTCAAGCATGACAATGTTGCGCAGACCCTCCTGTTCAAATCGATGTCAGCTGTGTCATCACTGTATCAAGCACTTTGAAGAACTGCACACGATAGTACTCCTCATCTGTATTTGGAATGTAGGACTGAGCTGGACCAGCGTGTCTTGTAGAAGGCCTTCTAAAATGTGGTACTGTTATCTCCTCGAGGTCCAGAGATCTTACCACCTCAGATGCCTGTGTGTAGAGCTCTCTGAAACTTTCATCTGATCTTTTGTTCTGAAAGCTATTTTTCACACAATCAACTGCACTTAGCATGCCTCCGACTGTTGCTCCTCTCACTTGCAGTGAGGTGTTCAAGCATTCAAGGCCTATCATGATGTCCTGTGCCAACAGCAGTCCAAGGACAGTGTTCCCTTTCTGGAAACGCTCGAAGGCCATTGGCTTTGGAGGCAGAGTCATGTGTGCCGGATGATGCCATTTCCTCCAGTGCTGTCAGGACAGCTTCATATTGGGTGAGGACAGAATTGATGGCTGGTGTACGCACTGTCCATCTAGTTGGACACAATGGTTTCAGTGTTGTATAGCAGCCAGATGTAGATTTTGCCACAGACTTAAAAATGGTTTTAAACTTGCCTGACTGGCCAAATAAACAGCCCAGCTCATGTATCCATTGCAAAGAATCGCAAATTATTGGAGCTGCTGAACAGGCTGCTTGTGTGACCAAGTTCACGCAGTGGGGGCCACAGTGAACAAAAGTGGCAAGTGTTAAAGATGTCCTACTGTACACACATGAAAATACAATAAAAATAATCAAATGCATTTTTAAAAACAAGGGATTTTTTTGTTTTCAGCCTTTAGTCCTTTACCTCATCTTTAACCAGACCAGGGCTCAGCAGATATTTGTGTTGTTTAATCTTGGACTTCTGCCTCACCAGAAAAAAGGAACTGTATAATTTTACAAGCATGTGGCATTATAGGTGAAGTAAAAAATAACTGCTGTAATGCACAATAATAATGAGGGTTTTTTTAACATAATTTTTCGGGTTTTTTTAAACGCATGAACAAAAAACAGCCAACAAGTGCTCAACATGTAAAGGACTGTTGCAAATCCAGTTGGAAAACCATTGTCTAAGTAAAGGTGGCTGAGAGAATGCCAAGAGTGTGAAATGCTGTCATCGCTGCAGAACTTGGCTGCTTTAAACAGCCTAAAATATCAAACATGTTGTTTTGTTTACTACATATCCCCGCATGTGTTCATTGTTTTGAGTTTTGTTCTATAATGTAGAAATAGTCAGTAAAAAAGATAGGTGTGTCCAAACTTTTGACAGTACATTTTCTCAGGTTTAAAAAAAAAATTATTGGCAGTCTAAATATCTACTACTCTGTTTTCAAGGTCTAGCCACATAATTATTGCAAGGTGTATGATTCTGATTGGCTCAGAGAAAATAAATTTAGCATTTCAGTAAAAGGAAATATAAAATGAATCAAATATTATAAAAATGAAAGACAAATCCATATTTCATCTCTGGAAGCCGGGCTAAGTGAGCAAACACTGTTACTGCACTCCTGTCAGATTAGAGGTGTGTGATACCTCAAAATCCAAACAATCAGTGGCTCTATTGATTAAGTCAAATCATAACTGGAATGACTCATTAGAAATCATA
This sequence comes from Gobiocypris rarus, assembly GCA_023029165.1. Lineage (NCBI taxonomy): Eukaryota > Metazoa > Chordata > Actinopteri > Cypriniformes > Gobionidae > Gobiocypris > Gobiocypris rarus. The sequence continues at coordinate 33,268,739 of CM040935.1, read as the reverse complement.
ATACTATAGGAGGATAATTATTAAGGCTTTGGTTATGAATTTAATTAGGATATTTACAGGTATATTGAAGCAGTGGATTCCAAAATCCACCCTTTCAAAACATGGTTGATTATGAAGAAATAATGAATTCAAATGCACAAACATGCAAGTGTGTTAAAGCAGTGTTTTAAAGAAGAGTCATTTATTTGTTTAAGTGAATCACCTTTATTAATGACTTGTAGTCAGGGGATTGCAGTGGTTATGTTAAGTCCTTTCACTCATCAGCACAGGCTTGTGTTCTCTGTGGGATCCAGTGATAATGTGAACTGGTTTAACCTTCCACTGAAGCCCACATCAGGTGCACAGTGTTTAAAGAGTCCATGGCTGTGTTCAAATAATTATTAAACAGCGAGCACAAACTATGCAGAAGCAGCAGGCCTTCCTGCACCCTCAGTGTCCGAATTTACTCACTTGTTTTTATTCACTCACTCAAGTGGACTTTATTAGTGGAGTAATGTACTAGGGAATTCACGTGTCGTCACACGCTTATAGGAACGCCACCTGGAGGGCAAAAATGCTTTCCGCATTGCCCGCCAGTCATTTTACCAGGTTTGTAGTCAGCATTAATGCAGTAAGACAGTGATATCAAAATACCAAATTCAATATACACCTTATTGATGTTGCATACTTTGTACAGGAAAGCAGATAAATGCAGAATATTAAAGGGGTGATAAATAGAGAAATCAACTTTCCCTTGAGCTTTTGATATATAAAAGGTCATGGTAATATAAGAATATCCTGTAAGTTTCAAAGCTGAAAACTTCCTTAGTCAAAGAAAAGCTTTTATAGACACTAGGCCCAGTAAACGATCGTCTGCTTCATCCTGACGTCAATCGTGTGTGGCGAAACACGCCTACAGAATAATAAGCACGTGTAGTTCAGTAGCCCCGCCCATCGACTCATCGGATCACACTAGTCAGCAGCAATCAACATGTCGAAGAAGACATGAAGATATTGTGCAAGAACTCAGTCGCTGCATAAGCTTCCTTTGGATACTAATATTAGGAATGTGTGATACTTCATTTATTTTTAATGAAGTTCCAGCTCACGTGGGAAGACATGTACGTGTGTTCTTTACTTCACTGCGGAATCGCTTTGTAGACAAGTCTCAGGTGCTGGATTTGCAGACACAGTGTTGTGTCTTCTATATTGATTCGACAGGAACGGTGCAACAAACTTATGTGAGTAAACATCTTTTATTTATATATGTAATAGTAGTCCCGGGGCTTTGTGTTTTCCAGACGGGCTACCAAAACGTAAGCCCATCGGCAGGCAGATGAATCTCAAATAGTGAAATAATATTCCTTTCTTGATCTGGGCGCGCGTTCACGCTTATATCGACCAATCGGGCGGGCCATGTAATACAGAAATAATATTCCAATCAATCTCGGTGGATGAGAAATAAATCATTGTGTTTGTTTGATGAAGACGCTACAAGCCCTGTGATCGAGAGAATCAGGGGCGGTTCTAGACTTTTCAGTCGACAGTCGTTGTTTACAAATATGCGGAAGGAGGATTCAAAATTGTCCGACATCATTGTTTTACCTTTTAACTCCTTTTTGTAAACGGCGTTTGACTTAGTATGTGCACGCTCAACACTGACTCTGTATTTCCTCCTACGACAAAGCGTGACCTTTTCAACGTAACTGCGTATTACATGACGTGACGCATACATATCACAGAACGGAGCAAGGCCAACATTTGTGCTTATAAAACGTAAACTTTTGAAAAACAAATTTAAATGGTCGATGGTTTCGTTAGATAAGACCCTTATTCATCGCTGGTAAGGATTAAAGCCCTTTGAAGCTGCACTGAAACTGTCATTTGGACCTTGAACCGTTTGGGGTCCATTGAGTCTATTATAAGGAGAAAATCCTGGAATGTTTTCATCAAAAACCTTCATTTATTTTCGACTGAAGAAAGAAAGACATGGACATCTTGGATGACATGGGGTGAGTAAACTATCAGCAAAAGTTTATGTAAAAGTGAACTAATCCTTTGCGTTTTAAAAACGTCCCTGCTGTTTTAGTGACTGAAATACTGCAGCATATGATGGATCTTAAGTGCCCAAAACGTGCCTCTTGCTCACATATTTACATATTTTTGTTTTAAGATGGAAACTAGATAGGCTTGTGCTGCAGTTCTATTGCAGTTTTGCCCTTCAAGGCTCTGCGACAGTCACGTGACTGAAAACTATGGATAGTGAATGAGGCTAAAGGGGCGATTTCGAACCCAGAACGTGTGTCAGAATAGACCACTGTCTGTACCCTCACTAGTCAGCACTTACATTGCAGTACACTCTACAGTACACCTGCTATACATGTGCAAACACGTGAATATATCATTATACAAAGCTTTCTGCATCCCCTAAAGTCGAAACTATTCATCACATAAACATGTTTTATATCACTTACAGATCTTCCTGTTACAAGTTATGTGTCTAACATGATCTCATGAGCGTATCAATACGTAAAGTGACGGTCTGATATCCTTGAATTTGCATAAACACTAATTACGTATGTACAAATCAGTTTTACATATGAACACTTTAGAAATGTTTTCTTTATTCTACTTCTTCCCAGTGTGAATTTTCATGTGGGATTTAAGATTTCCATCCTGACTGAAACTGTCTCCACAGTGAGGGCAGATGAAAGACTTCTCTCTAGTGTGACTTATCATATGGTCTTTAAGGTTTACATCTCGACTGAAACTCTTTCCGCACTGAGGACACGTGTAAGGCTTCTCATCAGAGTGAATATCCATGTGGTAACTAAGGCTTCCTTTATATCGGAAACTCATTCCACACTGTTGGCAGGTGTAAGGCTTCTCTCCAGTGTGAACTCTCATGTGGAGTTTAAGGTTTCCTTTATATCTGAAACTCTTTCCACACTGTTGGCAGATGTACGCCTTCTCTCCAGTGTGAATTATCATATGGGCTATAAGGTTTGCATTTTCAGTGAAACTCTTTCCACACTGTTTGCAGCAATAAAGCTTTTCTTCAGAGTGAACTCTAAGGTGGGCTACAAGGCTTTCATTATCAGTGAATCTTGTTCCACAATGTTGGCAGGCGAATGGGCTCTCTCCAGTGTGAATTCCCATGTGGTAATTAAGGTGTTCTTTTGTCTGAAACTCAATCCACACTGTTGGCAGGTGAAAGGCTTCTCTCCAGTGTGAGTTTTCATGTGAGCTTGAAGGTTTCCTTGTTGATTGAAAATTACTCCACACTGTTGGCAGGTGTAAAGCTTTCTTCTAATATGAACTCCCATGTGAGCTTCAAGGTTTTCATGATTTTTGAAACGTAGTCCACACAGATGGCAGGTTAAGTCCCAGTCTTTTGAGCCATTTTTCCTGAAGTATTTTTTCAGTCTTTGAGAAATTAAAAGATTTTTCTTCAGTAATGAAATCATGATGTGTCTTGTCCTGATCTTGCTCTTCTATTTCACTCAGATCTCGACTCTCCTCTTTCAACGGCATCAGGTCTAAGGCAAAAAGACAAGTTAATCCCAGTTAAATGCCACAAAGCAACAGAGATCAAAACATTTAGACACGCAAAACATTAAAACCCTATGCAATTTGGGTTCAGGGTCCATCATTCCTTGTTGATTGAAACTTATTTCATACAGTCGACAGGTATAAAGCTTCTTTCTGTGTGAACGCTCATGTGGACTTTAAGGTTTGTCACGATTCATGAGTTCATTGATTCATTCTCTCTCTGTTTGTGTGGTTGTGTTGGAGGTGTGGTTTCTGATTGCCACTCTCATTATCACTTCCAGCTGCACATGATTATCTCTCCCTATTTATTCACCTCAATCACGCTCATAATTGTCAGTTCATTACACGCCTCGTAGAGTGTGTGTCTCTCTCTTTGTTCTCCTTGGAGATCTGCTCGATACGGTCCTGGATTCCTTCACCATGGTTCTGCCTATTGCATCCCTGTGTCACTACCTGCACGCCACCTGCCTGTTCTTCTGCCTGCCTGGAGGTTCCTATCCTCGTGACTTCGATCTTCCAGGAATAGAGGCAAGGCTTGGGTTACTGTACTTTAAAAGGTACCCATCTCTCCCATCTATCCTGAAATGGCCAATCATATGTGGGAGTTTTAGGCGGGAGAAAACTTCCTTTGTCACCTGATCATGACTCCATTTGCCTAATTTATGATGGTGTCAGAATTGGTACATTTCTACCCAAAGGGTGGTAAACATAAAATTATACCTTTCATCATCACATACTATGCTTATGGTTAAGTATTTGAACATCTGTCTATCAGCTAGAATTCTGACCCTCAAAGACCTGTTAGTCTGCCTTTAAAATGTCCACCTCCACTCCATTTATTATCCTAAATTTGATGCACCTGTTTGAGGTCGTTAGCTGCATAAAGACACCTGTCCACCCCATACAATCAGTAAGAATCCAACTACTAACATGGCCAAGACCAAAGAGCTGTCCAGAGACACTAGAGACAAAATTGTACACCTCCACAAGGCTGGAAAGGGCTACGGGAAAATTGCCAAGCAGCTTGGTGAAAATAGGTCCACAGTTTGAGCAATCATTAGAAAATGGAAGTTAAACATGACTGTCAATCTCCCTCGGACTGGGGCTCCATGCGAGATCTCACCTCGTGGGGTCTCAATGATCCTAAGAAAGGTGAGAAATCAGCCCAGAACTACACGGGAGGAGCTGGTCAATGACCTGAAAAGAGCTGGGACCACCGTTTCCAAGGTTACTGTTGGTAATACACTAAGACGTCATGGTTTGAAATCATGCATGGCACGGAAGGTTCCCCTGCTTAAACCAGCACATGTCCAGGCCCGTCTTAAGTTTGCCAATGACCATTTGGATGATCCAGAGGAGTCATGGGAGAAAGTCATTGGTCAGATGAGACCAAAATAAAAATAATAATAATTCCACTAAATGTGTTAGGAGGAAGAAGAATGATGAGTCCCATCCCAAGAACACCATCCATCATGATTTGGGGGTGTTTTTCTGCACATGGGACAGGGCGACTGCAATGTACAGGGAGTGCAGAATTATTAGGCAAATTAGTATTTTGACCACATCATCCTCGTTATGCATGTTGTCTTACTCCAAGCTGTATAGGCTGGAAAGCCTACTACCAATTAAGCATATTAGGTGATGTGCATCTCTGTAATGAGAAGGGGTGTGGTCTAATGATATAAACACCCTATATCAGGTGTGCATATTAGGCAACTTCCTTTCCTTTGGCAAAATGGGTCAAAAGAAGGACTTGAGAGGCTCAGAAAAGTCGAAAATAGTGAGATATATTGCAGAGGATGCAGCAGTCTTAAAATAGCCAAGCTTCTGAAGCGTGATCATCGAACAATCAAGCGTTTCATTCAAAATAGTCAACAGGGTCGCAAGAAGCGTGTGGAAAAACCAAGGCGCAAAATAACTGCCCGTGAACTGAGAAAAGTCAAGCGTGCAGCTGCCAAGATGCCACTTGCCACCAGTTTGGCCATATTTCAGAGCTGCAACATCACTGGAGTGCCCAAAAGCACAAGGTGTGCAATACCGAGACATGGCCAAGGTAAGAAAGGCAGAAAGTCGACCACCACTGAACAAGACACACAAGCTGAAACGTCAAGACTGGGCCAAGAAATATCTCAAGACTGATTTTTCTAAGGTTTTATGGACTGATGAAATGAGAGTGAGTCTTGATGGGCCAGATGGATGGGCCCGTGGCTGGATTGGTAAAGGGCAGAGAGCTCCAGTCCGACTCAAACGCCAGCAAGGTGGAGGTGGAGTACTGGTTTGGGCTGGTATCATCAAAGATGAGCTTGTGGGGCCTTTTCGGGTTGAGGATGGAGTCAAGCTCAACTCCCAGTCCTACTGCCAGTTTCTGGAAGACACCTTCTTCAAGCAGTGGTACAGGAAGAAGTCTGCATCCTTCAAGAAAAACATGATTTTCATGCAGGACAATGCTCCATCACACGCTGGCCCAAGTACTCCACAGCGTGGCTGGCAAGAAAGGGTATAAAAGAAGAAAATCTAATGATATGGCCTCCTTGTTCACCTGATCTGAACCCCATTGAGAACCTGTGGTCCATCATCAAATGTGCGATTTACAAGGAGGGAAAACAGTACACCTCTCTGAACAGTGTCTGGGAGGCTGTGGTTGCTGCTGCACGCAATGTTGATGGTGAACAGATCAAAACACTGACAGAATCCATGGATGGCAGGCTTTTGAGTGTCCTTGCAAAGAAAGGTGGCTATATTGGTCACTGATTTGTTTTTCTTTGGTTTTTGAATGTCAGAAATGTATATTTATGAATGTTGAGATGTTATATTGGTTTTACTGGTAAAATAAATAATTGAAATGGGTATAAATTTGTTTTTGTTAAGTTGCCTAATAATTATGCACAGTAATAGTCACCTGCACACACAAATATCCCCCTAAAATAGCTAAAACTAAAAACTACTTCCTAATAAACTACAAAAATATTTTTTTGTGTTCATTGAGAACATGGTTGTTGTTCAATAATAAAATTAATCCTCAAAAATACAACTTGCCTAATAATTCTGCACTCCCTGTATAGATTGCCTGATTCAGAGTAAAACACAACATGGTGTTCATTTTTCAATTTATAGTAAATGCTACTCTGTAAATGAGGAACGCCATTGGTTTGAATTGCTGTCAATGCATTTGCAATGTAAAGCCTTGGCAATAAGTGACTTGAATCTGAATTTGTCAATCGCTGATTGAGATGCAGAGTTTTTCAAATAGGAGGAAGATACACAACTCTAACACAGACCCACGACTCTGTTCATGGTGTATAAACACTCAATTATAAATATCGCCCTGCTCGCACTAAGACAATATTTATTCTGATTCCTTTAATGTGACTGATCATGCTATTATATGGAGCTAGTATAAGTAACAGAAATACTCTCTCTCTGTTAAGATTTGACTGCAATATTTATGCAAAAACTGATATTTAAAAATCTACATTTAAATGTCAACTTTTACAAAAATGAGTCTGGATATATGTAACAGACATAGGCCAGAAAGGGCTGTGCGTGTAAACCTTACTCCCTTTAGCATCCTTGTTAGCGCGCCTCCCACGCCAAAGATACAGATATCCAAATGAATAACCCAATACAAGTAATGAACTTTATCTTGTGTTATCAATCAGCAGGAACTGGTTATATTCATGTAAGGCCATACAGTCATCTAGTGCTTACACCCTGATATTGCAGATGATAAATGGTGCATAACTCAGAGGTAAATATTTAGTATAATAACTAAGTATTTAGGGATTTTTAAAGTAAAATCCCCTTAAGATAGAAAATATTAAAGGGAAAATATTATTGACATTCTTCCAAAATATCCTTCAATTCTGTAGATCTGGAGACTTTCATAAGGACCAAATGACTGAGTTCAGCTTTGAGAATGAAACCAACCTGTGTGTTCCTTAGTTTCTTCATGTTTCAAACTGAATACTTCCTCAATCTTCACGTCCTTCACGCTCCTCTTTCTCTGTTTGTTCCTCAGTTTCTTCATGTTTCAAACTGAATACTTCCTCAATCTTCAGGTCTTCACTCTCCTCTTTCTCTGTTTGTTCCTCAGTTTCTTCATGTTTCAAACTGAATACTTCCTCAATCTTCAGGTCTTCCCTCTCCTCTTTAATGAACTCCATCTTTATAATAATGTGTCTGGATCTCAATCACCTGGACTTTTCCTGTTTAAGATGAGAATAATTAACAGAAAGAAAAATAAATCCACACTAAATCTCTCCTAGTTCAGTGGTAAGAGAGTTCTGAAAATTGTGTTTTGAGTTTAGTTTAGTTTGATGAATATAACATTTTCCTAATAACAAAAACAAATTAATAATATATATTTTTCAAAAGTCATTGAATAAAGTAATACAGATTTAAGACGAGGTTTCAGTTCATTTTAACTCATCTCATATCTAAAGTGTTGTTGCAGGACATATTCTGTCATCAATGTTAAATGACTCCTCTTTGGTTTTATTTGTTACACAATACCCACTGAGAAATACCCAAAAATGTTCAAACTAATTTAGATGAGATATACAAAAAGAAAGAGAGAGCGAGATCTAGTCGATTGGTCACTGCATTTATCATTAATTCAATCAAGTTTATCTAAAAACAAATGTTTGGATTATTAGAACTAAAATTGTGTGATTTAAATTGTATGTGGAATATTTTCAATCAATTTCTTTCTTATATGCAGTTTTGATATCAACTCTAAACAGCTCTTCGGTTATCTAATTTTCAGAGGCACGCTTCTCTCACTGCGTTTTATTAGGAATAACGCATCACACATTAGTTTTCAGTCTAATATATTATTAGTTGGTCAGTTGTTGAATTCTGATGGTCCGGTTTTGAGTAATACTGAACTAAATTTAAGTGTCATATTTCTATATTGAAATATGAATATTGTATTGTCATGAATTCTATTTCTGCCAAAATGATCTCTTCATCAGTCAGTGATAGGCAATAGATCAATCACCTGATTAGACAAAAACTGACACTACAGATTAATAAAAGAATGCAAATTATACAGACCTTAATATATTCCTTTAGTTATTTAATAATTTGTTGAAATCGAAATCACTGAATCAATTGGAGAGTGGAAAGCTCCGGTTCTCTCGTCACTCGCCAGAGACTGAGGCGTTACTCAATATGCGTTGTCTGTTCTCGTGGATCATCAGTCGCTGCCCAAGAACTGTTCAAACTCAAAGTTCACATCTATCCAAGTTCAGTTCAAATCCCCGGATGTCAACTTGATCCTCCCCTTTTATCGAGGATACATCAAGAGGAGACTTGTGTGGCCTTCAGACAGGCTGGTATCCCAGAATTCAACTTGCACCAACCAGCAAGCGTCAATAGTGGATGAGAAACCCGGCTTAATTTAAAAACACTACTGTTATTGTGTCATGAAATGTAGTTTTAAGAGGCGAGAGTGTACTTGTGTAAAGCTCAAATCTGTGGTTTATTTATAAAGAGCACCTGGTGCTTCTGACGTCTCGCCGCGGCTCTAATGTCTCTGAGATTTGTCTTGTGTTGATCTAACAGCCGATCTATGGACTCATGAATCTATCATTTGTTCACTTGTAAATCGTTTTGGCTGAGGGCAGATTGATGTTTCATAACTTTATATTTTTAAGGATATTTAACTTTACTGAGTTGTAGCCTACTAGCGCTGATTGTGTATGTTTGACTGAATTGTTTGCTTTATTCATCGGAAAGCTTCTTTACTTTTATAATAGCTATTATTGATAACAAAAAGACACTGGGTTGTGTTTTATGTCATATTTAAATTGGCTGAACCACATTATATGTTTAATATTTTTAATGTAAACGATAAGAAGGGTTGTTTTATATTTCGTTTTGATATAGGCTACATATGCATTGAGATAGTCAGGGTATGCATTGCCTGAACACACTGAGTGGCTATTAATGTGTTTGTTTGTTTTTCTATGAAAAAAGAGGCAGAGACTGCTCCTTAGCAGAAACACCGGACTTGTGTCCTCCCGTCCTCTGGAGTTCGTTCTCCTGAGTCGAACATATCGAGCCTGAACTACCAAGGACGCAAATCACAAGTTCGTTCTCCTGATATTGAGAAACGGCTTGAATTCATGTTTGCACTGATTCACGACAAAGAGCGAAACGAGACACTCCTTCTGTTACTCATGAGTTTATTCTGTTACTTTACTCACACTATGTTAGATAAAGCAGTGTCATGCTACATTTAATAATACATAATTCATTATGCGTCAGTTTAAACACTTTAAACGCTTAAAGCACAAACCTTTCTTCAGCAGAATCACAACAGATGCAGGAGCGCGGCGCAGCCTTATGACGTCACACATAAACCCAAAATAAAAGTCCCGCTCACTGCTGAGTCTAAAATCACCAAAGTACACACACTAAAAACACTGTTGCTTGTGCAAAGGGGCAAAAGTGAACAGAAATTTACCTAGAAAAAAATATATATTTACAAAAAATAAGAAAATAATAAAATATTCTGAGTCAAATGTAATGGTGAAATGCATTTAATAACACAATAGTAAGTTAATAGTACAATTTATATTGAGAGTTAAAAAATAAAATGAAAGCCATAAATGCATTCACAATTTCCCTGATATTGATCCACTCCAGTGTCTCTCCGGTTCATCCACTGTCCCAGAGTAAAAGCAGAGGCGCTGCGGTCTGGAGATATGAAGATATCTGTTGTTTGAGAGAGTAGAGAGACTGAGCTGTTTAGCTTAATTCAACCCTCAAACTAAAGCTTTATGTCTGCTTCATCATGCTTATCGTCATTTATTAGTTTATGGTTTTAAAATTGGAAAAGTGACCCAAATAATGTCAATAACTTTTGGAAGATTATTAGGATTTCATTAAAAAAAATCTACTGATTCTTGGACATAGTAGATTAATTTTTAGGTATGTTTAGACTCAAATGAACTTTATATGTCTACATTTTTTATATCAGAAATAAAACATTTATATGCTTTAGTTAAAATAAGCATTAAAATGTGTTTTCCATAAGAAAACTACTGAAAATACACTGACTCCTACTGAATACTGCACTGAGCCAACGCAGAGCCCGCACACGACTCCTCTCGTGGCGTAATATGACCCAATGTTTAAAAATCTGCGTTTTTGTTTTTATCTACTAAATTTGTGCTCTTATGTCTTTTAAAACATTTTAAATCCGCATTACCTTTTCATATGTCATTTTCATACAAGGTTATAAATTATAATTTTTACCTGCAAACGCTCTTCAAAGGTCTGATGTTTCCACAGATGGATCACACACGAGTTTGTTTGAATCCCGCTGCTGACGTAAGACGCTGCTGCTGTGTTTTCTGGTGCGTCAGAGCGTCCCATGTAGTCTGAGGAGACGACGCTTTGTGTCTTATGTCAGCAGCGTCACTGTGGACTCGTGAATGCGGATTCAAACAAACGCGGAAGAGAATACAATGCTGGATAAAGTCGTAGTTTGTGTTATTTTTGGACCAAAATGTATTGTCGATGCTCCAAAAGAGTCTAACTAATCCACTGATGTCACATGGACTACTGATGATGTTTTTCATACCTTCTTCTTACCTTTCTGGACACGGACTGTGTAGTGTGCATACACTTTCAATGGAGGGACTGAAAGCTCTCGGACTAAATCTAAAATATCTTAAACTGTGTTCTGGAGATGGACGGAGGTCTTACGGGGTTGGAACGACATTAGGGTGAGTCATTAATGACAGAATTTTCATTTTTGGGTGAACTAACCCTTTAACAGCATCCATGATCAAACAAACTCTAAACACAGGGCGCTCACATGACGTAAGCATTTTCTGGCGCATAATGTGACGTTTGAGAACCTGAACCCCGTTTCGCCCAGTTGACATGGCAACACATAACCAGCGTTTTCAGAAATCTCCTCTTTGGCCGTAGTTTTTAGAAATAATCGTTTTCTGAGATAAAAATGCCGTTTTGGTGTAAATGACAGGCCAAAACGCAGGGAAATATTTGCGTTTTCCCATCGTGTAAACGGGGCCTAAGAGTGAAACTCTTTCCACACTGTCAGCAGGTGTAAGGCGTCTCTCTAGCATGAATTCTTAAGTGTCTGTTAAGTTTTCCTCTTAAAGTGAAACTTTTTCTCTCCAGTGTGAATTCTTATGTGTTTTTGTAAATGTCCTTTTTGATTGAAACTTTTCCACACTGTGGGCACCTGAAGGGTGTTTTCAGTGTGAACTCTTATGTTGTAATTAAACTCTTTCCACACTGTTGGCAGGCATACGGCTTCTCTCCAGTGTCAACTCTCATGTGGTCCGTAAGGTTTCCTTGTTAACTGAAACTCTTTTCACCCTGAAAGCAGGTAAAATAAGTTCCTGTCGTTTGAGCTTTTTCTCTTGAAGAAGTCTTTTTAGTCTGTGAGCAACTAAAAGCTGTTTCTTCAGTTATGAAATCATGGTGTTTCTCATATTGATCTTTCTCTTCCATGTCATTCAGATCTTGACTCTCCTCTTTCAGTGACACCAGGTCTAAGGAATAAAAAGACAAATAAAAGTTAACCCCAGTTTAATAGCACAAAGCAACAGACCTTAAAACATTTATACATGTAAAGCATTTAAACCAACACACAGTTAGATCCTACACCCACTTAGCTGAACAAGGTGTTAAATGTGTAGTGACTGAGAGAGATCAGACACAATTATTTACTATGTTTAATAAATAATACCCCTGACCCAACTAGGTCCAAATCTGATTATTTGTGTATCCAATTGGAATCTGATCTAAAAATTGTGACTTTTCACACTGTGTATCACAACTGTTCAGATCCAATCTGTGTGGCCATGCAGCTCTTTCATTTTCCAGAATATCTGCATTAGTTTCTATGGCAGTGACGTTGCTTGTTTGGTATCCTTATCCTTGAGTTATGCAGCTTAATACAATCTTGTGTGGGAATTTATTCTAGTTTTAACATCCTTACAACAAGCAGAAGCAGCTTTGAGGAATCCTGTGCCTCCGCCACCTACTGAAGCGGAGGCATAAAAATACACTAGAAGGATCTTTGTCCACTCAATCAGTTTAATTTATCATGATATTTAAAAGACATTCTTATGCTACATCTGTGTCATTTCATTCTGAGTGGAATATATTTTGGTTTATTTATCATAATTATCTTGTGTAGATATACATGTATAATTAGTGTAGCTGTAAGTTAATTTAATAAACTGCCAATCACAGTAAATGTGAGGAATGTCTAAAATGTCGATAAATAATAAATGTCTTAGTCATAGTCAAGACAAGTCATAGCCACATCATTTGCCTGGATCCCATTAATTAAGGATGAAGCTATGTCAATGACTATGACTTGACTATGTCTTCTGCGTAGATATTTTCAGTTCACAAGCTAATGAGGACAGTCATACATTGACATGCTGTATATGTCAGGATCTGTTTAAACTACTTACAGCCCTGCATAGACGTGTCTGAGACTGACATCTAGTGGACGTTTTATGATCTGTGACTTTATGAGCAGATGTTTGCACACGTCACTCAAACACAGAAGCAGGAAACAGGAATCGCATGAGTTCAGAGAAACAGAAACTGAAGTGGAGTTAAGCTGTTGTGTGTTTGTGTCTCTTTATTCATGCATTAAAATGGCAGAAGCCAGAATTTCTCAGGATGAGTTTGTGTGCCCAGTGTGTCTGGATCTCCTGAAGGATCCAGTGACCACTTCTTGTGGACACAGTTACTGTAAGATCTGTATTACGGGCTGCTGGGATCAGGAGGATCAGAAGAGAGTCTACAGTTGCCCTCAGTGCAGACAGACCTTTAGTCAAAGACCTACTTTATCTAAAAACACCATTCTGGCTGAAATGGTGGAGAAACTGGAGAAGTGTAATCGTCCTGCTGACTGTTACGCTGGAGCTGGAGATGTGCAGTGTGATGTCTGCACTGGAAGAAAACACAAAGCCGTCAAGTCCTGTCTGGTGTGTCTGGAGTCTTACTGTCAAACTCATTTTAATCATCATGAGGAATTTCACTCACGTAAGCCACACAAAGTGATGGATGCAACTAGGCGAATGCAGGAGATGATCTGCCGTCAACATGACAAGATCCTTGAGGTTTTCTGCCACACGGATCAGAAGTTTATATGTGTGCTGTGTACGATGGATGAACATAAAAACCATGACACTGTATCAGCTGGAGCTCAGAGGACAGAGAAACAGGTATGAGCTTTAAATGAGACACAAATGAAATAATGCTAACACTATTATACAATACTAGAGGTTTTTCGTAATCAGAAAGAGCGCATGATCGCATACAGAAAGGCTGTAAAAACTACTAGATCTGAGAGTGGCTAAACTAACCAAAAACAAAGCAGTAATGACTTTATGAACTTCTTTACGTGTAAAGGCCTGTTCAAACCGGGACGAATTCGCGCAATATTCGGCGTTTAACGCCCCGTGACTAAACAAATTGCGCCAATGTGAGTGTGCACACCGACGCGAATAACGTCATTTTTAAAAAACCGCCTCGGGTTCGTTTTTTTGGTGTGACGCGCCGCATCAAAAACTATACGACCAATGAGATTGCCGCTTTTGCTCACGTGTCTGGAGCTTCTGAAGTTACAGTAAAACACAACTTGCGGGCGCTCAAACACAAAACGGTCTTGCCGAGCACACATACGTAACGGCCAAGAAGATATACTAGCGTCTTAACTGCCGGGAAGAAATAAGACAAGGAAGATGCAAGGCAAGATGAATGTAGCTGCTGGTCTCGTTCTTTGTATGATTTTGACAAGCGCGTAAGCACTTGCTCTCTTCTTCTTCTCTTGTGTACCGGGGTATTTCTGTTTTACATTAAGCGCCATCTAATGTCAGGGAATGAACTTGCATGTTCACTCGGCTCATCGTCAGCGAAATTCGCTTGGGTGTGAACACAAAAAACGCGCTGAAAAACGCTGGCGAATAACGAGCGCGATATTCGTCCCGTGTGTCTGAGACTTAAGATTGATAATATTATGAAGAAAATTATAACCATGCATCCGTCTACTACAGTATCACATTAGACAGAGCATTTTAGTGTCACCGAGGAAAAATTACACTCATTCACTGCTATAGGAGGAGAAGAATTGGCTAAACTCGTTAAATCATCTAAATCAACAACATGTATGCTTGACCCTGTACCGACTAGGCTATTAAAAGAGATGCTACCAGAGGTCATAGATCCTCTTCTTAATATCATTAACTCATCTTTGTCATAAGGATATGTACCGAAGACTTTTAAGTTGGCTATTAAACCACTTATTAATTAAACCACTTATTTAAAAAAATTAGTCAATTACAGGACAATCTCAGATCTACCCTTTCTGTCAAAAATACTAGAAAAGGCAGTGTCACAATTATGTTCCTTTTTTAGAAAGAAATGGTATCTGTGAGGATTTCAGAATTTAGACCGTATCATAGTACTGAGACTGCTCTCATCAGAGTTAAAAATGATTTACTCTTATCATCCGATTGTGGTTGTTTCTCTCTGTTAGTGTTACTCGATCTAAGCGCTGCATTCGATACTATCGACCACAATATTCTTTAGAATAGACTTGAGGATTATGTAGGCATTAGTGGAACTGCATTGGCATGGTTTAAATCATTCCTATCAGTTTGTAGCAGTAAATGAAGAGATGTCACACCGATCACAAGTTCAGTATGGAGTACCGCAGGGCTCAGTGCTAGGGGCATTGCTCTTCACCCTGTACATGCTACCACTGGGAGATATCATTAGGAAGCATGGCGTTAGTTTTCGTTGTTATTCTGACGATACTCAGCTCTGTATTTATTCACGCCCTGAAGAAACTTATCAATTCACAAGATAAAGGGAATGCATAGCTGATATAAAAAATGTATTGTCTAGTCATTTCCTGCCACTTAACTCAGAATTTTTTTTTAAATAATTATTATTGGACAAAAAAAAAAACTCTGCAAGTAGTGCCCTAGAATACTGTCTAACCCTCGATGGCTGCTCTGTCAAGTCCTCGTCGTCAGTGAGGAACCTGGGTGTGCTCTTTGATACCAATCTTTCGTTTGAAAGCCACGTTTCTAGCATCTGTACAACTGCATTCTACCATCTTAAAAATATATCTAAATTACAACACATGCTTTCAATGCAAAATGCTGAACAGTTAGTTCATGCGTTCATGACCTCAAGGCTAAATTATTGTAATGCTCTACTGGGTGGTTGCCCTGCTCGCTTAATAAACAAACTCCAGCTGGTCCAAAACGCAGGAGCTCGAGTTCTTACTAGAACCAGGAAGTATGATCACATTAACCCAGTTCTGTGAACACTGCACTGGCTCCCTATTAAACATCGCATACATTTTAAAATCTTGCTTATTACTTACAAAGCACTAAATGGTTTATCTCCCCAGTACTTGAGTGAGCTCTTAACACATTATACTCCATCACGTCTACTGCGGTCTCTAAACTCTGACCAGCTGATAATACCTAGAATATCAAAATCAACTGCAGGCGGTCGATCTTTTTCCTATTTAGCACCTAAACTCTGGAACAGTCTTCCTAGCAATGTTAGGAAGCAGACACACTGTCAGTTTGTCATGTCTTCACTATGGCATACACATAGAACATGA
Source organism: Gobiocypris rarus (assembly GCA_023029165.1). Classification (NCBI taxonomy): domain Eukaryota; kingdom Metazoa; phylum Chordata; class Actinopteri; order Cypriniformes; family Gobionidae; genus Gobiocypris; species Gobiocypris rarus. The sequence continues at coordinate 33,252,562 of CM040935.1, read as the reverse complement.
TCAATTTCTATTATTCAAATCAGTAAATTATTGTTTAGCTGCATTATCTAGGTCAGCCGGAACCGGGAACACTTCCCATAACACCTGATGTACTCGTTACATCATCAGAAGAATGGCATCTACCCTAATGGTAGTCTTTCTGTTTATCCCGAGGTCTACTGCAGTCAGACGGAACCGGGCTATATTCACATCAGATAGCGGACCTGCACCTAGACATGACCAACATATCCCTGAAATGTCTGCAGAGAGCGTGTCAATTAAACTCTGCCCTGTAAATGCTGCATCGACACGACATCCTAAATAAACCCGTCTCCAGCACAATGACTCCAATCTTTCGTATATATATTTATCCAATATGACTTCTGAACTGTAATGTTGCCAGAATTATAATCATACACTGTTCGTCAGCCAGAGGAGAACTGGCACCGACTGAGCCTGGTTTCTCCCAAGGTTTTTTTCTCCATTCTGGCCCTGAAGGAGTTTTGGTTCCTTGCCACCGTTGCCTTTGGCTTTTGGATTGCTCAGTTGGGGACACCTAAATATCAACTATATTACCGTTCTGCCCACATTGACACTATATGATAACTTAGATAAATTAGCTGGATAACATCACTGTTTTCACCAGAGCGTCTGTACAAATTCTTTTGCATTATTTTCCTGCACTGTGAAGCTGCTTTGAAACAATTGGACTTGTTAAAAGCGCTATATAAATAAAGGTGATTTGACTTGACTTATTATATTGGCACTCGTCTCATTAGGTAACATCATTCACAGTGTGAAGCTTTACATCCGTGTCAGTTTTGCTTATATGATACTAACACTTACACTGTGAAACAGGCCTTATGCGTCAGGTAAATTCATGTACAATAGTGAAACTGGTCAATCCTCCCTTCAGGAGTTTGAACCTACAGCCATTGGTTATTAATTCTACTGTTACTGGATTCAACTCCTCACATGATGATTTATTGACAGCTGTATAATGTGATATCTCTGTTATTGGTTTGTGCTTCAGAAGCAGCTGAAGGAGACGCAGAGGTCGATCCAGCAGAGAATCCAGCAGAGAGAGAAAGATCTTCAGCAGCTGAGAGAGGCTGTGGAGACTCATAAGGTGAGTCTGGAGAAGAAGATAAGTTTGAGAAGTCTCATTCAGCACTGTGTAATTGTGGTGTGTGTCCTAACAGCTCTCGGCACAGACAGCAGTGGAGGACAGTGAGAGGATCTTCACTGAGCTCATCCGCTCCATTGAGAGAAGCCGCTCTGAGGCCACACAGCGGATCAGAGATCAGGAAAAGACTGCAGTGAGTCGAGCTGAAGGACGACTGGAGCGACTGGAGCAGGAGATCAATGACCTGAGGAGGAGAGACGCTGAGCTGGAGCAGCTTTCACACACACAGGACCACGTCCATTTCCTGCAGGTAACAGAGGTCTAGAAGAACAAGAGACTCACAGAGAAACATTTCATGAGAGCAGAATGAGCCATTGACTGAAGTGTTGACTCATCCCTGATTAAAAAAAAACTGCTTTTCCTGATCAAATCTACTCAACCCTGTCATGTGACTCTATTGATACACTTGATCTGTTACACCTATGTTATTGCCAGATGTTTGATCATCCAAGTGCTTTCCTAGAAAATTCAACTTATAGCTCTAACGTGATATAATAAATATAAAAAGATTGAAGCTGATGCTGTGAAAGTGCTGGATTGAGGAGAGTTACTAAAGATCAAATCTGACAGTAGTGCAGGTTATTGGCTGAAGTGTGGAGGTGAGGAGCTTTGATTTCTGTTTCCTGTAGAGTTTCCAGTCTCAGCTCCTCCTGAATCTACAGACATCAATGACAATCCCTTCAGCTCTCGCTCCTGTTTTGATGGCGTGAGAGAATCTGTCCGTCAGCTGAGAGACAAACTGGAGGATTTCTGCAAAGAGGAGCTGAAGAAGATTTCTGACAGAGGTAAAGTCCTGGAGATTCATCTGCTCTCAGAAATCATCCTCCATCATCTCATATCATGTAGAAGATCATATTAGAAATGTGATCATTTGCATCATGCATCATTTTCTCTTGACATGATAATCACACTCTTGATTTCCACAGACATTGTTCCCAGGACGAGGAACGACTTCCTACAATGTAAGTCACACAGAAAACAAGCAGAAAAAAACTCACTGAGTGTGTTCATGTTCTTCCTGTAGAAGGAAGAAAGAAAGCATGGCAGAAGAGTTTTAGACTTGATCATGTAAATGATGATTAAACTGAACTGAGACACAGCAGATATATTGAACATGAAGAGTTCAGCTACGTTAAAAGATTGTATTCATAATAATTCCTGATTGTGATGTGTTTTCTCTTCATCAGATACACACCAGTCCACTCTGGATCCAAACACAGTGAATAAACTCCTCCGTCTGTCTGAGAGGAACAGAGTGATTACATTCACTCTCACAGAGCAGCCGTATCCTGATCATCCTGACAGATTTGATGGATATAATCGTCAAGTGTTGTGTAGAGAGAGTGTGTGTGGACGCTGTTACTGGGAGATTGAGTGGAGTGGTGAAATGTTTGGTGTGTTAATATCACTGTCATATAAGAGCATCAGCAGAAAGGGAGGGGGAAAGAGTGTGTGTTTGGATCTAATGATCAGTCCTGGAGTTTGATCTGCTCTTCCTCCAATTACTCATTCAGACACAATGACACAGAGGCTAAAATCCCTCTAAAGCCCATCAGTCGTAGAATAGGAGTGTATGTGGATCACACAGCAGGAACTCTGTCCTTCTACAGTCTATCTGGACACACAACGAGCCTCATCCACACAGTCCAGACCACATTCACTCAGCCGCTCTATCCTGGGTTTGGTGTTGGTCCTGGATCATCAGTGAAACTGTGCTGATGAATCAGGATAGACTTAGAGAGATTCTACCCATAATGCATTATCATTCACTCATTCATTACATTAATATGTTTAAAATGCTAATATTGTAGTAATATAATAAAAATAAAATATTTTACAAAATTAAAAAGATGTTGTTTCTATGGCTTCCAATTTTCAACAAATAAATTAAACTTGAATTATAGTGATTTATGATTGCAGTGTCTGCCTAATTAAGTTGATTTAATGCTTTTTAATTAATAAAGTATTATGATATTAAAAGTACTGGAAACTAAAAGATGGTAGAAAAGGAAATATTCAATAAAAAGCAAAGTGCATCATGCTGGCAATACTTCTGAAACTAAGAATGTGGAATTAGAAATGTCTCAGCATCTTCTTTCTTCAATGGAAAGAACTGTTGAATTTGTCTACTGATTATACAATCGTTTGCAACCAAAAATCCACAGCAAACTTGAATAAACTGAATTAATTTCTTTACTGAAGGCAAAGAGTATGAATACAAATATCAGGCCAGCAGAGCTCTCGCTGAAAACAACAGGAGAACAACTTCAGAAAGGAAGATACATGGTCTGAGAGAAGCATATTAATTACAGAAATATCGGCTATAGATGACACATTAATAAATACATTAACCCTTAGAGGTCGAAGATCACGCGCACAACCACCCCAATTGTTTTCATATCAGTGCCAAAGTGTCGATTTTATAATTCAGGCAAGTGCTATACATCTTTATAATCTGTTAAGTATCCACATTTATTTGTGTATACTCACAATAAAAACAAAATGTTGTATTTTTTGCAAAATAAAGAAAATTAATCTGAAGTCCAATCTGAATCTCTTCAGAAAATAAACTATAACTTAGTGAATACTTGTCACACAAACATGAGTCGTATGTCTACAGAAACATTGAAATATCAGGTTTTTAATAATGTAAATCTAATCGAAAACAAATATTCTGTGTTTGTGCAATCTGTTTGAAAAGAGAGAGATTTCAGTCGTTCATGAGCACCTTCATTATCCGCAAATGCGGCCACGCCCACAGAGTGTGCATTCTTTTGAAAGTCAAATACTGAAAGTCAATGCCCACATCAACTTCAATAAACCCATCAAGATTCGTGAACATACTTTACATTGTTCTGAGATGCGGTGAGGAATAATCCTGGAATTATTTACCTCATAAGAAAAGCTGTTTATTTCTATGAGTAACTGATCCAGCCGGGGATTGTGAGGTAAGTTTATTCTGTTAGTGTCTGTGCATATTAAACCGCAAAAACACTGTTTAAATATGAATCCTGCTGCATCATAAAATGTCAGACGTAAGACTGTTTAGACAATATTTCTTTGGCCTGTTTTGGATAGATTATAAAGTGTTTACTAAAAAATAGACTAATGTCACATCAATAAAGCTTTTGTTAGAAAATTTCTGCTCAGATGCTATAAGTTTTGTGTACTTGTAGTAGCCATTAAAATGTTTTTTTTTTTTTTTTCATATTGAAGTTTAAATATTATAGCCTAATGTAATTTTTTTTTTATTATTTAATCTATGTTGATTATGAAAAGTGAACAGCATGAGTAAGAAAGGACACATGATAAGATGCACAATATGTCGGGAGACATGGAGTTTGTCAGAAATGACCACTTCATTACATTTACATTTAGGCATTTAGCAGACGCTTTTATCCAAAGCGACTTACAACATAGGAGTACAGGAAGCGATCGGTCATGAATAGGCGACAAACGCAAAAAGTGCCTTAAATACCAAGTTTTGGATATTACATAGAATAAGCTTAAGCTAGAATAAGGAAGGAATAAAAGAGAAGAGTTTTTTTTTTTTTTCATTAAGTTTAGTTTTCAGAAATCTTTTCTTTAAAGTGAATTTCGTTGTGTATAAATTGGATCTTAATTTGAATCAATGTTTCATCAGCCAATTGCCTGGATTTAATAAATAGGAATCAAATATAACAGACAATAGCCTATAACAGGTGCCGGCTGATCCCAGATAGCATACATATCCGGGCCTCATCTGGGCCAATTATGGCACATATGGCTCAGTTCTGGCAGCGGTTAAGGTCACAGGGGTGATAGCGTTCCGGCACCACGCCGGATTTCCGGCGTAGGCTACTGTGGCTGCTGAAAAAAAAAAAATTAGGTTCTTGTTATATTGGTCTACAGCGGCGTTTTAGTGTTAAAAAAAACAAAACAAATAATAATAATAAAAAAGATTGTCTAATGTTTATTTGATGTCTGTTTTTAAAAGCACGGAAGAGAATGTGCTGTTCTGTTAGACATCGTTTCAGCTATTAAAATAGTTCCGTTTTGTATGTATGGCAAAGTGATTTCGTTTCTGTTTTATTAATTAAGTTGTAATGGGAAGATTTTTATTCCTCAGATATAAATAAGGTATAGGCGCATATCCATTGGTTTGTGCGGAGTGGAAGCTTGCACAATGCAATACAGAGGCGCCAGAGCCGTCACTTGCACTTTTTTATCCATTGGAAACGAATTATCCTCAAAACAATACATGCCTTACCAACATCAAATACATAGATGGAGAGATTTAAATTGTTGCTTAACGAAATAAAACAAATCAAACCAAAAACTCTTTCATTATATCTGTAAAGATGCATTTCTCGCGTCAAAGTGGAGATTTCTATTAAGGATCTTGCGTCACTGATTTAGAATACACTAGTTTATTCATAAATAATTCAAATATCCCCTTACCCTCCGACACATTCATTGTTATGTACAAGGAATACAAGTTGATGTTGACCAGTGGTTTTCAAACCCTGGGTCGCGAGAATTAAAAAAATTACCAAAAGCTAGTTACACTAAAAATAATAAATAAATATTTTTCATAAAATCAGTCTATAGGCCGATAGGCCTATATAAAAGGAATAAATATGCGAAATATAATTGATTTAAATAATTAACAGATCAAACAAAAGAAAGAAAGAAATGTGTGACAGTGCTGCTGAGTTTGGTTTATTGTTTGAGGCGGTGCTCCTTGAACAAGTTCACGGAAACCGGAGTTAAGTTAGTTTTGTTTTTGAGATTCGCCGCACATTCGGTCGATATATGACAATAACTGCAAAACGCCTTGCCCAAAAATAATCTGTACAGTATTGTGGGTAAGAGAGCTAAGCTAATAATGTTTCACAACCTTAATTGTATTTTTTAGAGCTCGATCTAGTGAGCACTGGTCCTTAAAAGACGTCACAATGTGAATTGCGCAGGGAAGCCTAGCTCTTGGTGAAGCTGTAGGTTAGGGACCGTGGAGAAAGTGCACATTTTCTTCGTTTTTGCTTTAACTCGGTGAGTGGTCTATATACATCAAACCAGTGTCATTCAAAAGAAGGGGCCAGGGGACATCTTTCACAACCTTTCTTTTGACCCCCTACTGGTGGTAAAAGGAACTGCATGCCTAAAATTTACTGTTTTTTGTAATAGCTTTTTTCGCCAGGGAGAGAGAGACATCAAACCAGTGTCATTCAATAGAAGGGGACAAGGGACATCTTTCACAACCTTTCTTTTGACCCCCTACTGTTTGGAAAGGGAACTGCATGCCTAAAATTTACTGTTTTTTGTAATAGCTTTTTTTCGTCAGGGAGAGAGAGACATCAAACCAGTGTCATTCAATAGAAGGGGGCAGGGGACATCTTTCACAACGTTTCTTTTGTCCCCTACTGGTGGTAAAAGGAACTGCATGCCTAAAATTTACTGTTTTTTGTAATAGCTTTTTTCATCAGGGTGAGAGAGACATCAAACCAGTGTCATTCAATAGAAGGGGCAGGGGACATCTTTCACAACCTTTCTTTTGACCCCCTACTGGTGGTAAAAGGAACTGCATGCCTAAAATTTACTGTTTTTTGCAATAGCTTTTTTCGTCAGGGTGAGAGAGACATCAAACCAGTGTCATTCAATAGAAGGGGGCAGGGGACATCTTTCACAACCTTTCTTTTGACCCCTACTGGTTTGGAAAGGAACTGCATGCCTAAAATTTACTGTTTTTGTAATAGCTTTTTCATCAGGGAGAGAGACATCAAACCAGTGTCATTCAATAGAAGGGGCAGGGGACATCTTTCACAACCTTTCTTTTGACCCCTACTGGTGGTAAAAGGAACTGCATGCCTAAAATTTACTGTTTTTGCAATAGCTTTTTCATCAGGGTGAGAGAGACATCAAACCAGTGTCATTCAATAGAAGGGGCAGGGACATCTTTCACAACCTTTCTTTTGACCCCTACTGGTGGTAAAAGGAACTGCATGCCTAAAATTTACTGTTTTTGTAATAGCTTTTTCGCCAGGAGAGAGAGAGACATCAAACCAGTGTCATTCAATAGAAGGGCCAGGGGACATCTTTCACAACCTTTCTTTTGACCCCTACTGGTGGTAAAAGGAACTGCATGCCTAAAATTTACTGTTTTTGTAATAGCTTTTTCATCAGGGTGAGAGAGACATCAAACCAGTGTCATTCAATAGAAGGGGCAGGGGACATCTTTCACAACCTTTCTTTTGACCCCTACTGGTGGTAAAAGGAACTGCATGCCTAAAATTTACTGTTTTTGCAATAGCTTTTTTCGCCAGGAGAGAGAGACATCAAACCAGTGTCATTCAATAGAAGGGGCCAGGGGACATCTTTCACAACCTTTCTTTTGACCCCTACTGGTGGTAAAAGGAACTGCATGCCTAAAATTGTACTGTTTTTTGCAATAGCTTTTTCATCAGGGTGAGAGAGAGACATCAAACCAGTGTCATTCAATAGAAGGGGATAGGGACATCTTTCACAACCTTTCTTTTGACCCCTACTGGTGGTAAAAGGAACTGCATGCCTAAAATTTACTGTTTTTTGCAATAGCTTTTTTCGTCAGGGTGAGAGAGACATCAAACCAGTGTCATTCAATAGAAGGGGCAGGGGACATCTTTCACAACCTTTCTTTTGACCCCTACTGGTGGTAAAAGGAACTGCATGCCTAAAATTTACTGTTTTTGCAATAGCTTTTTCGCCAGAGAGAGACATCAAACCAGTGTCATTCAATAGAAGGGGCCAGGGGACATCTTTCACAACCTTTCTTTTGACCCCTACTGGTGGTAAAAGGAACTGCATGCCTAAAATTTACTGTTTTTTGTAATAGCTTTTTTCATCAGGGTGAGAGAGACATCAAACCAGTGTCATTCAATAGAAGGGGGCAGGGGACATTTTTCACAACCTTTCTTTTGACCCCCTACTGGTGGTAAAAGGAACTGCATGCCTAAAATTTACTGTTTTTTAAAATAGCTTTTTTCGCCAGGGAGAGAGAGACATCAAACCAGTGTCATTCAATAGAAGGGGCCAGGGGACATCTTTCACAACCTTTCATTTTGACCCCCTACTGGTGGTAAAAGGAACTGCATGCCTAAAATTTACTGTTTTTTGCAATAGCTTTTTTTCGCCAGGGAGAGAGAGACATCAAACCAGTGTCATTCAATAGAAGGGGCCAGGGGACATCTTTCACAACCTTTCTTTTGACCCCCTACTGGTGGTAAAAGGAACTGCATGCCTAAAATTTACTGTTTTTTGCAATAGCTTTTTTCGCCAGGGAGAGAGAGACATCAAACCAGTGTCATTCAATAGAAGGGGCCAGGGGACATCTTTCACAACCTTTCTTTTGACCCCCTACTGGTGGTAAAAGGAACTGCATGCCTAAAATTTACTGTTTTTGTAATAGCTTTTTTCATCAGGGTGAGAGAGACATCAAACCAGTGTCATTCAATAGAAGGGGCCAGGGGACATCTTTCACAACCTTTCTTTTGACCCCCTACTGGTGGTAAAAGGAACTGCATGCCTAAAATTTACTGTTTTTTGCAATAGCTTTTTTCGCCAGGGAGAGACATCAAACCAGTGTCATTCAATAGAAGGGGCCAGGGACATCTTTCACAACCTTTCTTTTGACCCCTACTGGTGGTAAAAGGAACTGCATGCCTAAAATTTACTGTTTTTGTAATAGCTTTTTCATCAGGGTGAGAGAGACATCAAACCAGTGTCATTCAATAGAAGGGGCAGGGGACATCTTTCACAACCTTTCTTTTGACCCCTACTGGTGGTAAAAGGAACTGCATGCCTAAAATTTACTGTTTTTTTAAAATAGCTTTTTTCGCCAGGAGAGAGAGACATCAAACCAGTGTCATTCAATAGAAGGGGCCAGGGACATCTTTCACAACCTTTCATTTTGACCCCTACTGGTGGTAAAAGGAACTGCATGCCTAAAATTTACTGTTTTTGTAATAGCTTTTTTCGCCAGGGAGAGAGAGACATCAAACCAGTGTCATTCAATAGAAGGGGCCAGGGGACATCTTTCACAACCTTTCATTTTGACCCCCTACTGGTGGTAAAAGGAACTGCATGCCTAATATTTAATGTTTTTTGTAATAGCTTTTTTCATCAGGGTGAGAGAGACATCAAACCAGTGTCATTCAATAGAAGGGGATAGGGGACATCTTTCACAACCTTTCTTTTGACCCCCTACTGGTGGTAAAAGGAACTGCATGCCTAAAATTTACTGTTTTTGTAATAGCTTTTTTCGCCAGGGAGAGAGAGACATCAAACCAGTGTCATTCAATAGAAGGGGCCAGGGGACATCTTTCACAACCTTTCTTTTGACCCCCTACTGGTGGTAAAAGGAACTGCATGCCTAAAATTTACTGTTTTTTGTAATAGCTTTTTTCGCCAAGGAGAGAGAGACATCAAACCAGTGTCATTCAATAGAAGGGGCCAGGGGACATCTTTCACAACCTTTCTTTTGACCCCCTACTGGTGGTAAAAGGAACTGCATGCCTAAAATTTACTGTTTTTTGTAATAGCTTTTTTCGACAGGGTGAGAGAGACATCAAACCAGTGTCATTCAATAGAAGGGGATAGGGGACATCTTTCACAACCTTTCTTTTGACCCCCTACTGGTGGTAAAAGGAACTGCATGCCTAAAATTTACTGTTTTTTGTAATAGCTTTTTTTTCGTCAGGGAGAGAGAGACATCAAACCAGTGTCATTCAATAGAAGGGGGCAGGGGACATCTTTCACAACCTTTCTTTTGACCCCTACTGGTGGTAAAAGGAACTGCATGCCTAAAATTTACTGTTTTTGCAATAGCTTTTTCGCCAGAGAGAGAGACATCAAACCAGTGTCATTCAATAGAAGGGGCCAGGGGACATCTTTCACAACCTTTCTTTTGACCCCCTACTGGTGGTAAAAGGAACTGCATGCCTAAAATTTACTGTTTTTTGCAATAGCTTTTTCATCAGGGAGAGAGAGACATCAAACCAGTGTCATTCAATAGAAGGGGCCAGGGGACATCTTTCACAACCTTTCTTTTGACCCCTACTGGTGGTAAAAGGAACTGCATGCCTAAAATTTACTGTTTTGTAATAGCTTTTTTCATCAGGGTGAGAGAGACATCAAACCAGTGTCATTCAATAGAAGGGGGCAGGGGACATTTTTCACAACCTTTCTTTTGACCCCCTACTGGTGGTAAAAGGAACTGCATGCCTAAAATTTACTGTTTTTTGCAATAGCTTTTTTCGCCAGGGAGAGAGAGACATCAAACCAGTGTCATTCAATAGAAGGGGCCAGGGGACATCTTTCACAACCTTTCATTTTGACCCCCTACTGGTGGTAAAAGGAACTGCATGCCTAATATTTAATGTTTTTTGTAATAGCTTTTTTCATCAGGGTGAGAGAGACATCAAACCAGTGTCATTCAATAGAAGGGGATAGGGGACATCTTTCACAACCTTTCTTTTGACCCTCTACTGGTGGTAAAAGGAACTGCATGCCTAAAATTTACTGTTTTTTGTAATAGCTTTTTTCGCCAGGGAGAGAGAGACATCAAACCAGTGTCATTCAATAGAAGGGGCCAGGGGACATCTTTCACAACCTTTCTTTTGACCCCCTACTGGTGGTAAAAGGAACTGCATGCCTAAAATTTACTGTTTTTTGTAATAGCTTTTTTCATCAGGGTGAGAGAGACATCAAACCAGTGTCATTCAATAGAAGGGGCCAGGGGACATCTTTTACAACCTTTCTTTTGACCCCCTACTGGTGGTAAAAGGAACTGCATGCCTAAAATTTGATTGTTTTTGTAATAGCTTTTTTTCGCCAGGAGAGAGAGATCAAACCAGTGTCATTCAATAGAAGGGGATAGGGGACATCTTTCACAACCTTTCTTTTGACCCCCTACTGGTGGTAAAAGGAACTGCATGCCTAATATTTAATGTTTTTTGTAATAGCTTTTTTCATCAGGGTGAGAGAGACATCAAACCAGTTTCATTCAATAGAAGGGGGCAGGGGACATCTTTCACAACCTTTCTTTTGACCCCTACTGGTGGTAAAAGGAACTGCATGCCTAAAATTTACTGTTTTTGTAATAGCTTTTTTTCGCCAGGAGAGAGACATCAAACCAGTGTCATTCAATAGAAGGGGCCAGGGGACATCTTTCACAACCTTTCTTTTGATCCCCCTACTGGTGGTAAAAGGAACTGCATGCCTAAAATTTACTGTTTTTGTAATAGCTTTTTCGCCAGGAGAGAGAGACATCAAACCAGTGTCATTCAATAGAAGGGGCCAGGGGACATCTTTCACAACCTTTCTTTTGACCCCTACTGGTGGTAAAAGGAACTGCATGCCTAAAATTTACTGTTTTTGTAATAGCTTTTTCATCAGGAGAGAGACATCAAACCAGTGTCATTCAATAGAAGGGGGCAGGGGACATCTTTCACAGCCTTTCTTTTGACCCCCTACTGGTGGTAAAAGGAACTGCATGCCTAAAATTTACTGTTTTTGTAATAGCTTTTTCATCAGGTGAGAGAGACATCAAACCAGTGTCATTCAATAGAAGGGGCAGGGGACATCTTTCACAACCTTTCTTTTGACCCCTACTGGTGGTAAAAGGAACTGCATGCCTAAAATTTACTGTTTTTGTAATAGCTTTTTTCGCCAGGGTGAGAGAGACATCAAACCAGTGTCATTCAATAGAAGGGATAGGGGACATCTTTCACAACCTTTCTTTTGACCCCTACTGTTTGGAAAGGAACTGCATGCCTAAAATTTACTGTTTTTGTAATAGCTTTTTCATCAGGGTGAAGAGACATCAAACCAGTGTCATTCAATAGAAGGGGCAGGGGACATCTTTCACAACCTTTCTTTTGACCCCTACTGGTGGTAAAAGGAACTGCATGCCTAATATTTAATGTTTTTTGTAATAGCTTTTTTCATCAGGGTGAGAGAGACATCAAACCAGTGTCATTCAATAGAAGGGGATAGGGGACATCTTTCACAACCTTTCTTTTGACCCCTACTGGTGGTAAAAGGAACTGCATGCCTAAAATTTACTGTTTTTGTAATAGCTTTTTTCGCCAGGAGAGAGACATCAAACCAGTGTCATTCAATAGAAGGGGCCAGGGACATCTTTCACAACCTTTCTTTTGACCCCTACTGGTGGTAAAAGGAACTGCATGCCTAAAATTTACTGTTTTTTGTAATAGCTTTTTTCGACAGGGTGAGAGAGACATCAAACCAGTGTCATTCAATAGAAGGGGATAGGGACATCTTTCACAACCTTTCTTTTGACCCCTACTGGTGGTAAAAGGAACTGCATGCCTAAAATTTACTGTTTTTGTAATAGCTTTTTTTTCAGGGAGAGAGAGACATCAAACCAGTGTCATTCAATAGAAGGGGCAGGGGACATCTTTCACAACCTTTCTTTTGACCCCTACTGGTGGTAAAAGGAACTGCATGCCTAAAATTTACTGTTTTTGCAATAGCTTTTTCGCCAGGAGAGAGAGACATCAAACCAGTGTCATTCAATAGAAGGGGCCAGGGGACATCTTTCACAACCTTTCTTTTGACCCCTACTGGTGGTAAAAGGAACTGCATGCCTAAAATTTACTGTTTTTGCAATAGCTTTTTCGCCAGGGAGAGAGAGACATCAAACCAGTGTCATTCAATAGAAGGGGCCAGGGGACATCTTTCACAACCTTTCTTTTGACCCCCTACTGGTGGTAAAAGGAACTGCATGCCTAAAATTTACTGTTTTTGTAATAGCTTTTTCATCAGGGTGAGAGAGACATCAAACCAGTGTCATTCAATAGAAGGGGCAGGGGACATCTTTCACAACCTTTCTTTTGACCCCTACTGGTGGTAAAAGGAACTGCATGCCTAAAATTTACTGTTTTTGCAATAGCTTTTTCGCCAGGGAGAGAGAGACATCAAACCAGTGTCATTCAATAGAAGGGGCCAGGGGACATCTTTCACAACCTTTCATTTTGACCCCCTACTGGTGGTAAAAGGAACTGCATGCCTAATATTTAATGTTTTTTGTAATAGCTTTTTTCATCAGGGTGAGAGAGACATCAAACCAGTGTCATTCAATAGAAGGGGGCAGGGGACATCTTTCACAACCTTTCTTTTGACCCTCCACTGGTGGTAAAAGGAACTGCATGCCTAAAATATACTGTTTTTGTAATAGCTTTTTCGCCAGGAGAGAGAGACATCAAACCAGTGTCATTCAATAGAAGGGGCCAGGGGACATCTTTCACAACCTTTCTTTTGACCCCCTACTGGTGGTAAAAGGAACTGCATGCCTAAAATTTACTGTTTTTGTAATAGCTTTTTCATCAGGTGAGAGAGACATCAAACCAGTGTCATTCAATAGAAGGGGCCAGGGGACATCTTTTACAACCTTTCTTTTGACCCCCTACTGGTGGTAAAAGGAACTGCATGCCTAAAATTGATTGTTTTTTGCAATAGCTTTTTTCGCCAGGGAGAGAGAGACATCAAACCAGTGTCATTCAATAGAAGGGGATAGGGGACATCTTTCACAACCTTTCTTTTGACCCCCTACTGGTGGTAAAAGGAACTGCATGCCTAATATTTAATGTTTTTTGTAATAGCTTTTTTCATCAGGGTGAGAGAGACATCAAACCAGTTTCATTCAATAGAAGGGGGCAGCGGACATCTTTCACAACCTTTCTTTTGACCCCCTACTGGTGGTAAAAGGAACTGCATGCCTAAAATTTACTGTTTTTGTAATAGCTTTTTTCGCCAGGAGAGAGAGACATCAAACCAGTGTCATTCAATAGAAGGGCCAGGGACATCTTTCACAACCTTTCTTTTGACCCCTACTGGTGGTAAAAGGAACTGCATGCCTAAAATTTACTGTTTTTGTAATAGCTTTTTTCGCCAGGGAGAGAGAGACATCAAACCAGTGTCATTCAATAGAAGGGGCCAGGGGACATCTTTCACAACCTTTCTTTTGACCCCTACTGGTGGTAAAAGGAACTGCATGCCTAAAATTTACTGTTTTTGCAATAGCTTTTTTTCGCCAGGGAGAGAGAGACATCAAACCAGTGTCATTCAATAGAAGGGCAGGGGACATCTTTCACAAGCCTTTCTTTTGACCCCCTACTGGTGGTAAAAGGAACTGCATGCCTAAAATTTACTGTTTTTGTAATAGCTTTTTCATCAGGGTGAGAGAGACATCAAACCAGTGTCATTCAATAGAAGGGGCCAGGGGACATCTTTCACAACCTTTCTTTTGACCCCTACTGGTGGTAAAAGGAACTGCATGCCTAAAATTTACTGTTTTTTGTAATAGCTTTTTTCGACAGGGTGAGAGAGACATCAAACCAGTGTCATTCAATAGAAGGGGATAGGGGACATCTTTCACAACCTTTCTTTTGACCCCTACTGGTGGAAAGGAACTGCATGCCTAAAATTTACTGTTTTTTGTAATAGCTTTTTTCGTCAGGGAGAGAGAGACATCAAACCAGTGTCATTCAATAGAAGGGGGCAGGGGACATCTTTCACAACCTTTCTTTTGACCCCTACTGGTGGTAAAAGGAACTGCATGCCTAAAATTTACTGTTTTTGCAATAGCTTTTTCGCCAGGAGAGAGAGACATCAAACCAGTGTCATTCAATAGAAGGGGCCAGGGGACATCTTTCACAACCTTTCTTTTGACCCCCTACTGGTGGTAAAAGGAACTGCATGCCTAAAATTTAATGTTTTTTGTAATAGCTTTTTCATCAGGGTGAGAGAGACATCAAACCAGTGTCATTCAATAGAAGGGGCAGGGGACATCTTTCACAACCTTTCTTTTGACCCCTACTGGTGGTAAAAGGAACTGCATGCCTAAAATTTACTGTTTTTAATAGCTTTTTCGCCAGAGAGAGAGACATCAAACCAGTGTCATTCAATAGAAGGGGGCAGGGGACATCTTTCACAACCTTTCTTTTGACCCCCTACTGGTGGTAAAAGGAACTGCATGCCTAAAATTTACTGTTTTTTGTAATAGCTTTTTTCATCAGGGTGAGAGAGACATCAAACCAGTGTCATTCAATAGAAGGGGCCAGGGGACATCTTTTACAACCTTTCTTTTGACCCCCTACTGGTGGTAAAAGGAACTGCATGCCTAAAATTTACTGTTTTTTGTAATAGCTTTTTTCGACAGGGTGAGAGAGACATCAAACCAGTGTCATTCAATAGAAGGGGATAGGGGACATCTTTCACAACCTTTCTTTTGACCCCCTACTGGTGGTAAAAGGAACTGCATGCCTAAAATTTACTGTTTTTTGTAATAGCTTTTTTCGCCAGGGAGAGAGAGACATCAAACCAGTGTCATTCAATAGAAGGGGCCAGGGGACATCTTTCACAACCTTTCTTTTGACCCCCTACTGGTGGTAAAAGGAACTGCATGCCTAAAATTTACTGTTTTTTGCAATAGCTTTTTTCGCCAGGGAGAGAGAGACATCAAACCAGTGTCATTCAATAGAAGGGGCCAGGGGACATCTTTCACAACCTTTCTTTTGACCCCTACTGTGGTAAAAGGAACTGCATGCCTAAAATTTACTGTTTTTTGTAATAGCTTTTTTCGTCAGGGAGAGAGAGACATCAAACCAGTGTCATTCAATAGAAGGGGGCAGGGGACATCTTTCACAACCTTTCTTTTGACCCCCTACTGGTGGTAAAAGGAACTGCATGCCTAAAATTTATTGTTTTTTGCAATAGCTTTTTTCGCCAGGGAGAGAGACATCAAACCAGTGTCATTCAATAGAAGGGGCCAGGGGACATCTTTCACAACCTTTCTTTTGACCCCCTACTGGTGGTAAAAGGAACTGCATGCCTAATATTTAATGTTTTTTGTAATAGCTTTTTTCATCAGGGTGAGAGAGACATCAAACCAGTGTCATTCAATAGAAGGGGGCAGGGGACATCTTTCACAACCTTTCTTTTGACCCCTACTGGTGGTAAAAGGAACTGCATGCCTAAAATTTACTGTTTTTGTAATAGCTTTTTTCGCCAGGGAGAGAGACATCAAACCAGTGTCATTCAATAGAAGGGGCCAGGGGACATCTTTCACAACCTTTCTTTTGACCCCCTACTGGTGGTAAAAGGAACTGCATGCCTAAAATTTACTGTTTTTTGTAATAGCTTTTTTTCGCCAGGGAGAGAGAGACATCAAACCAGTGTCATTCAATAGAAGGGGCCAGGGGACATCTTTCACAACCTTTCTTTTGACCCCTACTGGTGTAAAAGGAACTGCATGCCTAAAATTTACTGTTTTTGCAATAGCTTTTTTTTTCGCCAGGAGAGAGAGACATCAAACCAGTGTCATTCAATAGAAGGGGCAGGGGACATCTTTCACACAGCCTTTCTTTTGACCCCTACTGGTGGTAAAAGGAACTGCATGCCTAAAATTTACTGTTTTTGCAATAGCTTTTTTCGCCAGGGAGAGAGAGACATCAAACCAGTGTCATTCAATAGAAGGGGCAGGGGACATCTTTCACAACCTTTCTTTTGACCCCTACTGGTGGTAAAAGGAACTGCATGCCTAAAATTTACTGTTTTTTAGCTTTTTCATCAGGAGAGAGAGACATCAAACCAGTGTCATTCAATAGAAGGGGGCAGGGGACATCTTTCACAACCTTTCTTTTGACCCCCTACTGGTGGTAAAAGGAACTGCATGCCTAAAATTTACTGTTTTTTGTAATAGCTTTTTTCGCCAGGGAGAGAGAGACATCAAACCAGTGTCATTCAATAGAAGGGGATAGGGGACATCTTTCACAACCTTTCTTTTGACCCCTACTGGTGGTAAAAGGAACTGCATGCCTAAAATTTACTGTTTTTGTAATAGCTTTTTCATCAGGGTGAGAGAGACATCAAACCAGTGTCATTCAATAGAAGGGGCAGGGGACATCTTTCACAACCTTTCTTTTGACCCCTACTGGTGGTAAAAGGAACTGCATGCCTAAAATTTACTGTTTTTGTAATAGCTTTTTCATCAGGGTGAGAGAGACATCAAACCAGTGTCATTCAATAGAAGGGCCAGGGGACATCTTTCACAACCTTTCTTTTGACCCCTACTGGTGGTAAAAGGAACTGCATGCCTAAAATTTACTGTTTTTGTAATAGCTTTTTTCATCAGGGGAGAGAGACATCAAACCAGTGTCATTCAATAGAAGGGGCCAGGGGACATCTTTCACAACCTTTCTTTTGACCCCCTACTGGTGGTAAAAGGAACTGCATGCCTAAAATTTACTGTTTTTTGTAATAGCTTTTTTCGACAGGGTGAGAGAGACATCAAACCAGTGTCATTCAATAGAAGGGGCCAGGGGACATCTTTCACAACCTTTCTTTTGACCCCTACTGGTGGTAAAAGGAACTGCATGCCTAAAATTTACTGTTTTTTTGTAATAGCTTTTTCATCAGGGTGAGAGAGACATCAAACCAGTGTCATTCAATAGAAGGGGCAGGGGACATCTTTCACAACCTTTCTTTTGACCCCTACTGGTGGTAAAAGGAACTGCATGCCTAAAATTTACTGTTTTTGTAATAGCTTTTTTCAGGGAGAGAGACATCAAACCAGTGTCATTCAATAGAAGGGGCCAGGGGACATCTTTCACAACCTTTCTTTTGACCCCTACTGGTGGTAAAAGGAACTGCATGCCTAAAATTTACTGTTTTTGTAATAGCTTTTCATCAGGGTGAGAGAGACATCAAACCAGTGTCATTCAATAGAAGGGGCAGGGGACATCTTTCACAACCTTTCTTTTGACCCCTACTGGTGGTAAAAGGAACTGCATGCCTAAAATTTACTGTTTTTGTAATAGCTTTTTTCGCCAGGAGAGAGAGACATCAAACCAGTGTCATTCAATAGAAGGGGCCAGGGGACATCTTTCACAACCTTTCTTTTGACCCCTACTGGTGGTAAAAGGAACTGCATGCCTAAAATTTACTGTTTTTGTAATAGCTTTTTTCGCCAGGGAGAGAGAGAGACATCAAACCAGTGTCATTCAATAGAAGGGGCCAGGGGACATCTTTCACAACCTTTCTTTTGACCCCCTACTGGTGGTAAAAGGAACTGCATGCCTAAAATTTACTGTTTTTTGTAATAGCTTTTTTCGCCAGGGAGAGAGAGACATCAAACCAGTGTCATTCAATAGAAGGGGCAGGGGACATCTTTCACAACCTTTCTTTTGACCCCTACTGGTGGTAAAAGGAACTGCATGCCTAAAATTTACTGTTTTTGTAATAGCTTTTTCATCAGGGAGAGAGAGACATCAAACCAGTGTCATTCAATAGAAGGGGCCAGGGGACATCTTTCACAACCTTTCTTTTGACCCCCTACTGGTGGTAAAAGGAACTGCATGCCTAAAATTTACTGTTTTTTGTAATAGCTTTTTTCGACAGGGTGAGAGAGACATCAAACCAGTGTCATTCAATAGAAGGGGCCAGGGGACATCTTTCACAACCTTTCTTTTGACCCCTACTGGTGGTAAAAGGAACTGCATGCCTAAAATTTACTGTTTTTGTAATAGCTTTTTCATCAGGGAGAGAGAGACATCAAACCAGTGTCATTCAATAGAAGGGGCAGGGGACATCTTTCACAACCTTTCTTTTGACCCCTACTGGTGGTAAAAGGAACTGCATGCCTAAAATTTACTGTTTTTGTAATAGCTTTTTCATCAGGGTGAGAGAGACATCAAACCAGTGTCATTCAATAGAAGGGGCCAGGGGACATCTTTCACAACCTTTCTTTTGACCCCTACTGGTGGTAAAAGGAACTGCATGCCTAAAATTTACTGTTTTTGTAATAGCTTTTTCATCAGGGAGAGAGAGACATCAAACCAGTGTCATTCAATAGAAGGGGGGGACATCTTTCACAACCTTTCTTTTGACCCCTACTGGTGGTAAAAGGAACTGCATGCCTAAAATTTACTGTTTTTGTAATAGCTTTTTTAGAGAGAGACATCAAACCAGTGTCATTCAATAGAAGGGGGCAGGGGACATCTTTCACAACCTTTCTTTTGACCCCCTACTGGTGGTAAAAGGAACTGCATGCCTAAAATTTACTGTTTTTGTAATAGCTTTTTCATCAGGGAGAGAGAGACATCAAACCAGTGTCATTCAATAGAAGGGGGCAGGGGACATCTTTTACAACCTTTCTTTTGACCCCTACTGGTGGTAAAAGGAACTGCATGCCTAAAATTTACTGTTTTTTGCAATAGCTTTTTTTTCGC
Source organism: Gobiocypris rarus (assembly GCA_023029165.1). Taxonomy (NCBI): domain Eukaryota; kingdom Metazoa; phylum Chordata; class Actinopteri; order Cypriniformes; family Gobionidae; genus Gobiocypris; species Gobiocypris rarus. The sequence continues at coordinate 33,233,131 of CM040935.1, read as the reverse complement.
CAGGAGAGAGAGACATCAAACCAGTGTCATTCAATAGAAGGGGATAGGGACATCTTTCACAACCTTTCTTTTGACCCCCTACTGGTGGTAAAAGGAACTGCATGCCTAAAATTTACTGTTTTTGTAATAGCTTTTTCATCAGGGAGAGAGAGACATCAAACCAGTGTCATTCAATAGAAGGGGCCAGGGGACATCTTTCACAACCTTTCTTTTGACCCCTACTGGTGGTAAAAGGAACTGCATGCCTAAAATTTACTGTTTTTGTAATAGCTTTTTTCCAGGAGAGAGACATCAAACCAGTGTCATTCAATAGAAGGGGCAGGGGACATCTTTCACAACCTTTCTTTTGACCCCCTACTGGTGGTAAAAGGAACTGCATGCCTAAAATTTACTGTTTTTGTAATAGCTTTTTTCGCCAGGGAGAGAGACATCAAACCAGTGTCATTCAATAGAAGGGGCAGGGGACATCTTTCACAACCTTTCTTTTGACCCCTACTGGTGGTAAAAGGAACTGCATGCCTAAAATTTACTGTTTTTGTAATAGCTTTTTCGCCAGGGTGAGAGAGACATCAAACCAGTGTCATTCAATAGAAGGGGCCAGGGGACATCTTTCACAACCTTTCTTTTGACCCCTACTGGTGGTAAAAGGAACTGCATGCCTAAAATTTACTGTTTTTTGTAATAGCTTTTTCATCAGGAGAGAGAGACATCAAACCAGTGTCATTCAATAGAAGGGGGCAGGGGACATCTTTCACAACCTTTCTTTTGACCCCCTACTGGTGGTAAAAGGAACTGCATGCCTAAAATTTACTGTTTTTTGTAATAGCTTTTTTTCGCCAGGGAGAGAGAGACATCAAACCAGTGTCATTCAATAGAAGGGGGCAGGGGACATCTTTCACAACCTTTCTTTTGACCCCCTACTGGTGGTAAAAGGAACTGCATGCCTAAAATTTACTGTTTTTTGTAATAGCTTTTTTCGCCAGGGAGAGAGAGACATCAAACCAGTGTCATTCAATAGAAGGGGGCAGGGGACATCTTTCACAACCTTTCTTTTGACCCCCTACTGGTGGTAAAAGGAACTGCATGCCTAAAATTTACTGTTTTTTGTAATAGCTTTTTTTCGCCAGGGAGAGAGAGACATCAAACCAGTGTCATTCAATAGAAGGGGCCAGGGGACATCTTTCACAACCTTTCTTTTGACCCCCTACTGGTGGTAAAAGGAACTGCATGCCTAAAATTTACTGTTTTTTGTAATAGCTTTTTTCATCAGGGTGAGAGAGACATCAAACCAGTGTCATTCAATAGAAGGGGCCAGGGGACATCTTTCACAACCTTTCTTTTGACCCCCTACTGGTGGTAAAAGGAACTGCATGCCTAAAATTTACTGTTTTTTGTAATAGCTTTTTTCGCCAGGGAGAGAGAGACATCAAACCAGTGTCATTCAATAGAAGGGGGCAGGGGACATCTTTCACAACCTTTCTTTTGACCCCTACTGGTGGTAAAAGGAACTGCATGCCTAAAATTTACTGTTTTTGTAATAGCTTTTTCGCCAGGGTGAGAGAGACATCAAACCAGTGTCATTCAATAGAAGGGGCAGGGGACATCTTTCACAACCTTTCTTTTGACCCCTACTGGTGGTAAAAGGAACTGCATGCCTAAAATTTACTGTTTTTTTAATAGCTTTTTTCGCCAGGGAGAGAGAGACATCAAACCAGTGTCATTCAATAGAAGGGGCCAGGGGACATCTTTCACAACCTTTCTTTTGACCCCCTACTGGTGGTAAAAGGAACTGCATGCCTAAAATTTACTGTTTTTTGCAATAGCTTTTTTCGCCAGGGAGAGAGAGACATCAAACCAGTGTCATTCAATAGAAGGGGCCAGGGGACATCTTTCACAACCTTTCTTTTGACCCCTACTGGTGGTAAAAGGAACTGCATGCCTAAAATTTACTGTTTTGTAATAGCTTTTTCATCAGGGTGAGAGAGACATCAAACCAGTGTCATTCAATAGAAGGGGCAGGGGACATCTTTCACAACCTTTCTTTTGACCCCTACTGGTGGTAAAAGGAACTGCATGCCTAAAATTTACTGTTTTTTGTAATAGCTTTTTTCGCCAGGGTGAGAGAGACATCAAACCAGTGTCATTCAATAGAAGGGGATAGGGGACATCTTTCACAACCTTTCTTTTGACCCCTACTGGTGGTAAAAGGAACTGCATGCCTAAAATTTACTGTTTTTGTAATAGCTTTTTCATCAGGGTGAGAGAGACATCAAACCAGTGTCATTCAATAGAAGGGGCCAGGGGACATCTTTCACAACCTTTCTTTTGACCCCTACTGGTGGTAAAAGGAACTGCATGCCTAAAATTTACTGTTTTTTGTAATAGCTTTTTTCGCCAGGGAGAGAGAGACATCAAACCAGTGTCATTCAATAGAAGGGGCCAGGGGACATCTTTCACAACCTTTCTTTTGACCCCTACTGGTGGTAAAAGGAACTGCATGCCTAAAATTTACTGTTTTTGTAATAGCTTTTTCATCAGGGTGAGAGAGACATCAAACCAGTGTCATTCAATAGAAGGGGCCAGGGGACATCTTTCACAACCTTTCTTTTGACCCCCTACTGGTGGTAAAAGGAACTGCATGCCTAAAATTTACTGTTTTTGTAATAGCTTTTTCATCAGGGTGAGAGAGACATCAAACCAGTGTCATTCAATAGAAGGGGGGGGACATCTTTCACAACCTTTCTTTTGACCCCTACTGGTGGTAAAAGGAACTGCATGCCTAAAATTTACTGTTTTTGTAATAGCTTTTTTTCCAGGGAGAGAGAGACATCAAACCAGTGTCATTCAATAGAAGGGGCAGGGGACATCTTTCACAACCTTTCTTTTGACCCCTACTGGTGGTAAAAGGAACTGCATGCCTAAAATTTACTGTTTTTGTAATAGCTTTTTTCGCCAGGGAGAGAGAGACATCAAACCAGTGTCATTCAATAGAAGGGGCAGGGGACATCTTTCACAACCTTTCTTTTGACCCCTACTGGTGGTAAAAGGAACTGCATGCCTAAAATTTACTGTTTTTGTAATAGCTTTTTCGAGAGAGAGACATCAAACCAGTGTCATTCAATAGAAGGGGCAGGGGACATCTTTCACAACCTTTCTTTTGACCCCTACTGGTGGTAAAAGGAACTGCATGCCTAAAATTTACTGTTTTTGTAATAGCTTTTTCGCCAGGGAGAGAGAGACATCAAACCAGTGTCATTCAATAGAAGGGGCAGGGGACATCTTTCACAACCTTTCTTTTGACCCCTACTGGTGGTAAAAGGAACTGCATGCCTAAAATTTACTGTTTTTGTAATAGCTTTTTTCATCAGGGTGAGAGAGACATCAAACCAGTGTCATTCAATAGAAGGGCAGGGGACATCTTTCACAACCTTTCTTTTGACCCCTACTGGTGGTAAAAGGAACTGCATGCCTAAAATTTACTGTTTTTTGTAATAGCTTTTTCATCAGGGTGAGAGAGACATCAAACCAGTGTCATTCAATAGAAGGGCAGGGGACATCTTTCACAACCTTTCTTTTGACCCCCTACTGGTGGTAAAAGGAACTGCATGCCTAAAATTTACTGTTTTTGTAATAGCTTTTTCGCCAGGAGAGAGAGACATCAAACCAGTGTCATTCAATAGAAGGGGCCAGGGGACATCTTTCACAACCTTTCTTTTGACCCCTACTGGTGGTAAAAGGAACTGCATGCCTAAAATTTACTGTTTTTTTGCAATAGCTTTTTTTCGCCAGGGAGAGAGACATCAAACCAGTGTCATTCAATAGAAGGGGCCAGGGGACATCTTTCACAACCTTTCTTTTGACCCCTACTGGTGGTAAAAGGAACTGCATGCCTAAAATTTACTGTTTTTGTAATAGCTTTTTCATCAGGGTGAGAGAGACATCAAACCAGTGTCATTCAATAGAAGGGGCCAGGGGACATCTTTCACAACCTTTCTTTTGACCCCTACTGGTGGTAAAAGGAACTGCATGCCTAAAATTTACTGTTTTTGTAATAGCTTTTTCGCCAGGGAGAGAGAGACATCAAACCAGTGTCATTCAATAGAAGGGGCCAGGGACATCTTTCACAACCTTTCTTTTGACCCCTACTGGTGGTAAAAGGAACTGCATGCCTAAAATTTACTGTTTTTGTAATAGCTTTTTCGCCAGGAGAGAGAGACATCAAACCAGTGTCATTCAATAGAAGGGGCCAGGGGACATCTTTCACAACCTTTCTTTTGACCCCTACTGGTGGTAAAAGGAACTGCATGCCTAAAATTTACTGTTTTTGTAATAGCTTTTTCATCAGGAGAGAGAGACATCAAACCAGTGTCATTCAATAGAAGGGGCAGGGGACATCTTTCACAACCTTTCTTTTGACCCCTACTGGTGGTAAAAGGAACTGCATGCCTAAAATTTACTGTTTTTTGTAATAGCTTTTTTTCGCCAGGGAGAGAGAGACATCAAACCAGTGTCATTCAATAGAAGGGGCCAGGGGACATCTTTCACAACCTTTCTTTTGACCCCCTACTGGTGGTAAAAGGAACTGCATGCCTAAAATTTACTGTTTTTTGTAATAGCTTTTTCGCCAGGAGAGAGAGACATCAAACCAGTGTCATTCAATAGAAGGGGCAGGGGACATCTTTCACAACCTTTCTTTTGACCCCTACTGGTGGTAAAAGGAACTGCATGCCTAAAATTTACTGTTTTTGTAATAGCTTTTTCATCAGGGTGAGAGAGACATCAAACCAGTGTCATTCAATAGAAGGGGCCAGGGGACATCTTTCACAACCTTTCTTTTGACCCCTACTGGTGGTAAAAGGAACTGCATGCCTAAAATTTACTGTTTTTGTAATAGCTTTTTCGCCAGGGAGAGAGAGACATCAAACCAGTGTCATTCAATAGAAGGGGCCAGGGGACATCTTTCACAACCTTTCTTTTGACCCCTACTGGTGGTAAAAGGAACTGCATGCCTAAAATTTACTGTTTTTGTAATAGCTTTTTTCGCCAGGAGAGAGAGACATCAAACCAGTGTCATTCAATAGAAGGGGCCAGGGACATCTTTCACAACCTTTCTTTTGACCCCTACTGGTGGTAAAAGGAACTGCATGCCTAAAATTTACTGTTTTTGCAATAGCTTTTTCAGGAGAGAGACATCAAACCAGTGTCATTCAATAGAAGGGGGCAGGGGACATCTTTCACAACCTTTCTTTTGACCCCCTACTGGTGGTAAAAGGAACTGCATGCCTAAAATTTACTGTTTTTTGTAATAGCTTTTTTTCGCCAGGGAGAGAGAGACATCAAACCAGTGTCATTCAATAGAAGGGGCCAGGGACATCTTTCACAACCTTTCTTTTGACCCCTACTGGTGGTAAAAGGAACTGCATGCCTAAAATTTACTGTTTTTGTAATAGCTTTTTCGCCAGGGAGAGAGAGACATCAAACCAGTGTCATTCAATAGAAGGGGCCAGGGACATCTTTCACAACCTTTCTTTTGACCCCTACTGGTGGTAAAAGGAACTGCATGCCTAAAATTTACTGTTTTTGTAATAGCTTTTTCGCCAGGGAGAGAGAGACATCAAACCAGTGTCATTCAATAGAAGGGGGCAGGGGACATCTTTCACAACCTTTCTTTTGACCCCTACTGGTGGTAAAAGGAACTGCATGCCTAAAATTTACTGTTTTTGTAATAGCTTTTTCGCCAGGGAGAGAGAGACATCAAACCAGTGTCATTCAATAGAAGGGGCCAGGGGACATCTTTCACAACCTTTCTTTTGACCCCTACTGGTGGTAAAAGGAACTGCATGCCTAAAATTTACTGTTTTTTGCAATAGCTTTTTCGCCAGGAGAGAGAGACATCAAACCAGTGTCATTCAATAGAAGGGGCAGGGGACATCTTTCACAACCTTTCTTTTGACCCCTACTGGTGGTAAAAGGAACTGCATGCCTAAAATTTACTGTTTTTGTAATAGCTTTTTTCGCCAAGGAGAGAGAGACATCAAACCAGTGTCATTCAATAGAAGGGGCCAGGGGACATCTTTCACAACCTTTCTTTTGACCCCTACTGGTGGTAAAAGGAACTGCATGCCTAAAATTTACTGTTTTTGCAATAGCTTTTTCGCCAGAGAGAGAGAGACATCAAACCAGTGTCATTCAATAGAAGGGGCAGGGGACATCTTTCACAACCTTTCTTTTGACCCCCTACTGGTGGTAAAAGGAACTGCATGCCTAAAATTTACTGTTTTTTGTAATAGCTTTTTTCGCCAGGGAGAGAGACATCAAACCAGTGTCATTCAATAGAAGGGGCCAGGGACATCTTTCACAACCTTTCTTTTGACCCCCTACTGGTGGTAAAAGGAACTGCATGCCTAAAATTTACTGTTTTTTGCAATAGCTTTTTTCGCCAGGGAGAGAGAGACATCAAACCAGTGTCATTCAATAGAAGGGGCCAGGGACATCTTTCACAACCTTTCTTTTGACCCCCTACTGGTGGTAAAAGGAACTGCATGCCTAAAATTTACTGTTTTTTGTAATAGCTTTTTTCGTCAGGGTGAGAGAGACATCAAACCAGTGTCATTCAATAGAAGGGGGCAGGGGACATCTTTCACAACCTTTCTTTTGACCCCCTACTGGTGGTAAAAGGAACTGCATGCCTAAAATTTACTGTTTTTTGCAATAGCTTTATTCGCCAGGGAGAGAGAGACATCAAACCAGTGTCATTCAATAGAAGGGCAGGGACATCTTTCACAACCTTTCTTTTGACCCCCTACTGGTGGTAAAAGGAACTGCATGCCTAAAATTTACTGTTTTTTGTAATAGCTTTTTTCGCCAGGGAGAGAGAGACATCAAACCAGTGTCATTCAATAGAAGGGGCAGGGACATCTTTCACAACCTTTCTTTTGACCCCTACTGGTGGTAAAAGGAACTGCATGCCTAAAATTTACTGTTTTTGCAATAGCTTTTTCGCCAGGGAGAGAGACATCAAACCAGTGTCATTCAATAGAAGGGGCCAGGGGACATCTTTCACAACCTTTCTTTTGACCCCTACTGGTGGTAAAAGGAACTGCATGCCTAAAATTTACTGTTTTTGTAATAGCTTTTTCATCAGGGTGAGAGAGACATCAAACCAGTGTCATTCAATAGAAGGGGCCAGGGGACATCTTTCACAACCTTTCTTTTGACCCCCTACTGGTGGTAAAAGGAACTGCATGCCTAAAATTTACTGTTTTTGCAATAGCTTTTTCAGAGAGAGACATCAAACCAGTGTCATTCAATAGAAGGGGCAGGGGACATCTTTCACAACCTTTCTTTTGACCCCTACTGGTGGTAAAAGGAACTGCATGCCTAAAATTTACTGTTTTTGTAATAGCTTTTTCATCAGGGTGAGAGAGACATCAAACCAGTGTCATTCAATAGAAGGGCAGGGACATCTTTCACAACCTTTCTTTTGACCCCTACTGGTGGTAAAAGGAACTGCATGCCTAAAATTTACTGTTTTTTGTAATAGCTTTTTTTTCGTCAGGGAGAGAGAGACATCAAACCAGTGTCATTCAATAGAAGGGGCCAGGGGACATCTTTCACAACCTTTCTTTTGACCCCCTACTGGTGGTAAAAGGAACTGCATGCCTAAAATTTACTGTTTTTTGTAATAGCTTTTTTCATCAGGGTGAGAGAGACATCAAACCAGTGTCATTCAATAGAAGGGGCCAGGGGACATCTTTCACAACCTTTCTTTTGACCCCCTACTGGTGGTAAAAGGAACTGCATGCCTAAAATTTACTGTTTTTTGCAATAGCTTTTTTCGCCAGGGAGAGAGAGACATCAAACCAGTGTCATTCAATAGAAGGGGATAGGGGACATCTTTCACAACCTTTCTTTTGACCCCCTACTGGTGGTAAAAGGAACTGCATGCCTAAAAATTTACTGTTTTTGTAATAGCTTTTTCATCAGGGTGAGAGAGACATCAAACCAGTGTCATTCAATAGAAGGGGCAGGACATCTTTCACAACCTTTCTTTTGACCCCCTACTGGTGGTAAAAGGAACTGCATGCCTAAAATGTACTGTTTTTTGTAATAGCTTTTTTTCGCCAGGGAGAGAGAGACATCAAACCAGTGTCATTCAATAGAAGGGGATAGGGGACATCTTTCACAACCTTTCTTTTGACCCCCTACTGGTGGTAAAAGGAACTGCATGCCTAAAATTTACTGTTTTTTGTAATAGCTTTTTTCATCAAGGTGAGAGAGACATCAAACCAGTGTCATTCAATAGAAGGGGATAGGGGACATCTTTCACAACCTTTCTTTTGACCCCCTACTGGTGGTAAAAGGAACTGCATGCCTAAAATTTACTGTTTTGTAATAGCTTTTTCGCCAGGAGAGAGAGACATCAAACCAGTGTCATTCAATAGAAGGGGGCAGGGGACATCTTTCACAACCTTTCTTTTGACCCCTACTGGTGGTAAAGGAACTGCATGCCTAAAATTTACTGTTTTTGCAATAGCTTTTTCATCAGGGTGAGAGAGACATCAAACCAGTGTCATTCAATAGAAGGGGATAGGGACATCTTTCACAACCTTTCTTTTGACTCCCTACTGGTGGTAAAAGGAACTGCATGCCTAAAATTTACTGTTTTTTGTAATAGCTTTTTTCATCAGGGTGAGAGAGACATCAAACCAGTGTCATTCAATAGAAGGGGATAGGGGACATCTTTCACAACCTTTCTTTTGACCCCTACTGGTGGTAAAAGGAACTGCATGCCTAAAATTTACTGTTTTTGTAATAGCTTTTTTCATCAGGTGAGAGACATCAAACCAGTGTCATTCAATAGAAGGGGATAGGGACATCTTTCACAACCTTTCTTTTGACCCCTACTGTGGTAAAAGGAACTGCATGCCTAAAATTTACTGTTTTTTGTAATAGCTTTTTTCATCAGGGTGAGAGAGACATCAAACCAGTTTCATTCAATAGAAGGGGGCAGGGGACATCTTTTACAACCTTTCTTTTGACCCCCTACTGCTGGAAAAGGGAACTGCATGTCTAAAATATACGTTCTTTTTGTTAGATCTAGAAAGATATTTAATTAATTTACTAATTTCACTATGGCAGTTCTTGTATATGGATGAGGTAATCTTTATGTATTGCAAGTAAATATATTTTTGATTGACTTAACTAGATCTTGCTAATAATCATCAATATTGTCAATATTGAGAGCTTTCTCCCCAGTAAATGTGCCAGATATTTACAATACCACTGTGTTAATAACTGAAAAATAAATTGAAATATTAAAATGAACTATTGTGTATGTCAATTTTAACATACACACACGTTTATTTTTCATGTTTTGTGGCGATATTCCATAGGTGTATATTCTAAATGGCATATTCTGTCCCACTAAACTAACCCTACCTCTATATTTACCCATCATACAAACCTTTCTGCATTTTTACAATTTCAGAAAACACAAATTGAAACCTTGTTCAATTGCAGACAGTATATTTATGAACAATTAATAAACACATGGAACATTAATATGTAAAAATAATATGTACAATTTTCACATTCCAGATAAACCATATTTGACGCCCCATTTGTATGAGCACTCTTTTGCTGTTGGTTCATATAATGTCGCTAATGATATTACATTTTGTCACATTTTTGTACTGTGATTTCGTACATATTTACGTCTATTTATGTTGTGTATATTTGTCATTAGCATTTTTTTATTTGAGCAGATATTTTAAATATATGTTCATTCTGTATAAACATTCGGTAACACTTTACAATACGGGTGCACTAATATGCATTAATTCATGCTAAACTAATGCACAGATAATCATGAGTTAATGTGTTACTAATGGTGAACTAACCCATTTATTAATGATTACTGCATCAGCAACTAATGAATATTCTACATGATTAATAGATTAAGTAATCATTAAATTGTAAGTTGTAGTTAAATGTGTCATAATGTATTAATTCATTAATAACATTATCTTAACTAATAATGTAAATTAATGTATTAATTTACACAACGGGTCAAAGCCATGCATTTCAACTTCAAGTTGTCTGCTTTAATTAATCATTAGCTAATGATTTACAAATGTATTATTATGTTATAATTTTAGATAATAGTCATGTGCCCCAACAAGTAAAGTCATAACATAATAATACCTTTGTAAATCATTAGCTAATGATTAGTAATGCATTAACTCATGATTATCTGTGCATTAGTTAAGCATGAATTAATGCAGTGCACCTGTATTGTAAAGTGAAACCAAAAATGCTCCCTTGTATAAAATAAAAAAGTAAAAGTATGTTTAACTTATTGAGTTAAAGTAATGTAAAAATGTAAACACTTTAATATGGGAACACATATTCATTATTAACTAATAATTTCTGCTGTTAAAGCATTTAAGTTTAGGTATTAGGTAGGATTAAGGGCCGCCAAATTTTTGCCTTATTAGTACCAATAAACAGCCAATATTCTAGTAATAGGAAAAGCTAATCAGCAACTAGTTAATGAGAATTGAACCCTAAAGTGTTACAATTTAAAAATAACAATTTATTGGTCATATATATTTTTATAACACTTTTACCACACTTTTTCACAATTTTTAACAAAATGCTTTTTTGTTGTTTGCACACGTTTATTGCTGAAGTTTGCAGACCTTTATATAACCTTACTACATGTTTATTAATGATCATAAAGTATATAAAATTTAAATTTCCCATTATTTGTGGAATGTAATAGCCTATGCTTCTTGGTAGGCGTTTGATTTCCCACTTCCCAGCGGTAAGCGGGGTGACACCAACAGGCCTTATTTGGAATAGCGCCTAAACAGAATTACAGGTTAAAAAATAAAATAAAACGTTTCTTTTTTTTTTATTTTAATAAATTAATACGATCAATATACAGTTTTGTAAACATTACAAAAACAATTATTTTATGCAGCAAGGAATCATTCAATTAAAAAATATATATATATGTATATTATATTACATGCGAGGCTGGTTATATCATTACATGACATAGTCACTCATTTTGCACGTGCCACACGGAAAATTTGGAGCTGTCGTTTAAGATGCAGTTTGATGCGGACTTTCGTGCACAGTAGGTTGCTGCTATATTACCAAGATATTGCTTTAGACGGCGTTTCATGTCGACATGGGTAGAGTGAAGAGGGGTCAAAAAATGAGAAAACATGATTTATGGAATAAATGTGGAGGAGCTGCACGACTGATAGACAACTTCCATAGTATCAATATAAGAAAGAAGAAAACCCATTGGAGTTCAGAGGTATGGTCACAACTGTCTACAGCTGTGTTTGGAATTAATTCTTCACAATATCGTAAATGGCTTTTTGTTGTGTGGAATGACAATAGAAGAGGCGTAAGAACTCAGGTAATAAAAACAAAAAACGATGATGATAAAGACTATGATGAAAAGTCTGCAGTCCGTCTCTCACCTGTGGAGCTGAGAGACAGTGATGGAGAGCGCGAGGTGGGACCACAGTCTGCGGACCATCTCTCACCTGTAGAGCTGAGAGACAGTGATGGAGAGCGCGACGTGGGACCACAGTCTGCGGACCATCTCTCACCTGTAGAGCTGAGAGACAGTGATGGAGAGCGCGAGGTGGGACCACAGTCTGCGGACCATCTCTCACCTGTAGAGCTGAGAGACAGTGATGGAGAGCGCGACGTGGGACCACAGTCTGGACCATCTCTCACCTGTAGAGCTGAGAGACAGTGATGGAGAGCGCGAGGTGGGACCACAGTCTGGACCATCTCTCACCTGTGGGGCTGACAGACAGTGATGGAGAGCGCGGCGTGGGACCACAGTCTGGACCATCTCTCACCTGTGGAGCTGAGAGACAGTGATGGAGAGCGCGACGTGAGACCACAGTCTGCGGACCATCTCTCACCTGTAGAGCTGAGAGACAGTGATGGAGAGCGCGAGGTGGGACCACAGTCTGGACCATCTCTCACCTGTGGAGCTGACAGACAGTGATGGAGAGCGCGACGTGGGACCACAGTTCATGGACCATCTCTCAACTGTGGAGCTGAGAGACAGTGATGGAGAGCGCGACATGGGACCACAGTCTGGACCATCTCTCACCTGTGGAGCTGAGAGACAGTGATGGAGAGCGCGACGTGAGACCACAGTCTGCGGACCATCTCTCACCTGTGGGGCTGACAGACAGTGATGGAGAGCGCGACGTGAGACCACAGTTCATGGACCATCTCTCAACTGTGGGGCTGAGAGACAGTGATGGAGAGCGCGACATGGGACCACAGTTCATGGACCATCTCTCAACTGTGGGGCTGAGAGACAGTGATGGAGAGCGCGACATGGGACCACAGTTCATGGACCATCTCTCACCTGTGGGGCTGAGAGACAGTGATGGAGAGCGCGAGGTGGGACCACAGTCTGGACCATCTCTCACCTGTGGGGCTGAGAGACAGTGATGGAGAGTGCGGCGTGGGACCACAGTCTGCGGACCATCTCTCACCTGTGGAGCTGACAGACAGTGATGGAGAGCGCGACGTGGGACCACAGTCTGCGGACCATCTCTCAACTGTGGAGCTGAGAGACAGTGATGGAGAGCGCGACGTGGGACCACAGTCTGGACCATCTCTCACCTGTGGAGCTGAGAGACAGTGATGGAGAGCGCGACATGGGACCACAGTCTGCGGACCATCTCTCACCTGTGGAGCTGACAGACAGTGATGGAGAGCGCGACGTGGGACCACAGTCTGCGGACCATCTCTCAACTGTGGAGCTGAGAGACAGTGATGGAGAGCGCGACGTGAGACCACAGTCTGGACCATCTCTCAACTGTGGAGCTGAGAGACAGTGATGGAGAGCGCGACGTGAGACCACAGTCTGCGGACCATCTCTCAACCTGTGGAGCTGAGAGACAGTGATGGAGAGCGCGACATGGGACCACAGTCTGCGGACCATCTCTCACCTGTGGAGCTGACAGACAGTGATGGAGAGCGCGACGTGAGACCACAGTCTGCGGACCATCTCTCACCTGTGGAGCTGAGAGACAGTGATGGAGAGCGCGACGTGAGACCACAGTCTGCGGACCATCTCTCACCTGTGGAGCTGACAGACAGTGATGGAGAGCGCGACGTGGGACCACAGTCTGCGGACCATCTCTCACCTGTGGAGCTGACAGACAGTGATGGAGAGCGCGACGTGGGACCACAGTCTGCGGACCATCTCTCAACTGTGGAGCTGAGAGACAGTGATGGAGAGCGCGACGTGAGACCACAGTCTGCGGACCATCTCTCACCTGTGGAGCTGAGAGACAGTGATGGAGAGCGCGACGTGAGACCACAGTCTGCGGACCATCTCTCACCTGTGGAGCTGACAGACAGTGATGGAGAGCGCGACGTGGGACCACAGTCTGCGGACCATCTCTCAACTGTGGAGCTGAGAGACAGTGATGGAGAGTGCGGCGTGGGACCACAGTCTGCGGACCATCTCTCACCTGTGGAGCTGACAGACAGTGATGGAGAGCGCGCGTGGGACCACAGTCTGCGGACCATCTCTCACCTGTGGAGCTGACAGACAGTGATGGAAAGCGCGACGTGGGACCACAGTCTGGACCATCTCTCACCTGTGGAGCTGAGCAGACAGTGATGGAGAGCGCGACGTGTGGGACCACAGTTCATGGACCATCTCTCAACCTGTGGAGCTGAGCAGACAGTGATGGAGAGCGCGAGGTGGGACCACAGTCTGCGGACCATCTCTCACCTGTGGAGCTGAGAGACAGTGATGGAGAGCGCGAGGTGGGACCACAGTCTGCGGACCATCTCTCAACTGTGGAGCTGAGAGACAGTGATGGAGAGCGCGAGGTGGGACCACAGTTCATGGACCATCTCTCAACTGTGGAGCTGAGAGACAGTGATGGAGAGCGCGACGTGAGACCACAGTCTGCGGACCATCTCTCACCTGTGGAGCTGACAGACAGTGATGGAGAGCGCGACGTGAGACCACAGTTCATGCGGACCATCTCTCACCTGTGGAGCTGACAGAGACAGTGATGGAGAGCGCGAGGTGGGACCACAGTCTGCGGACCATCTCTCACCTGTGGGGCTGACAGACAGTGATGGAGAGCGCGACGTGAGACCACAGTCTGCGGACCATCTCTCACCTGTGGAGCTGACAGACAGTGATGGAGAGCGCGACATGGGACCACAGTCTGGACCATCTCTCACCTGTGGAGCTGACAGACAGTGATGGAGAGCGCGACGTGAGACCACAGTCTGCGGACCATCTCTCACCTGTGGAGCTGAGAGACAGTGATGGAGAGCGCGACATGGGACCACAGTCTGCGGACCATCTCTCACCTGTGGGGCTGACAGACAGTGATGGAGAGCGCGACATGGGACCACAGTCTGGACCATCTCTCACCTGTGGAGCTGAGAGACAGTGATGGAGAGCGCGACATGGGACCACAGTCTGCGGACCATCTCTCACCTGTGGGGCTGACAGACAGTGATGGAGAGCGCGACGTGAGACCACAGTCTGCGGACCATCTCTCACCTGTGGGGCTGACAGACAGTGATGGAGAGCGCGACGTGGGACCACAGTCTGCGGACCATCTCTCACCTGTGGAGCTGACAGACAGTGATGGAGAGCGCGACGTGAGACCACAGTCTGCGGACCATCTCTCAACTGTGGAGCTGAGAGACAGTGATGGAGAGCGCGACGTGGGACCACAGTCTGGACCATCTCTCACCTGTAGAGCTGAGAGACAGTGATGGAGAGCGCGACGTGGGACCACAGTCTGCGGACCATCTCTCACCTGTGGAGCTGACAGACAGTGATGGAAAGCGCGACGTGGGACCACAGTCTGGACCATCTCTCACCTGTGGAGCTGACAGACAGTGATGGAGAGCGCGACGTGGGACCACAGTCTGGACCATCTCTCACCTGTGGAGCTGACAGACAGTGATGGAAAGCGCTGATGGGACCACAGTCTGCGGACTGTGGAGGAAAAATTTAATCATAGAAGAAGATTTATGTTTAAGGTTATACAGAAATCAACATCTGTCTCTGTTATTCAAAAACACCTCTTAGCATGGGGTCACGGACACCTAAATTGGGGACTCTCCGGCCTTAGATGTCACTTATTAAAACACACACACACACACATACACACACACACATACACACACACACACACACACACACATACACACACACACACACACACCTCATAAAATGTAAATGTAAACCCCCCCATCACTGCTTGAGGCCTTGACACAAACACTGATGAGGGAAGATAAGAGGGGGGAACCACTGTGTCCCTTGTTTATTTGCTTTTGTTACAGAAGGGTGGGGGGGAAAGACATTTGTATCACCTTTCCTCACGGAAAAACACTGAGACACTGAGAGGTATAAAAGCTTGGGCCTTCTATTGTTCCTCAGTTCACACTGATGCAGGCATTATCTGGTTGTATTGACTGTGGACTCATTCTTGCAAGAATTAAATCTTTATAAAGACTCAATTGGCTAAGGTTTGTCTCTTATTCAGAAATGCAACGGAGTTAACGTTATTTTGCCGCAACAATTTGGTGTCAGGAAGTTGGATTCCTTGGATGTGCCTTCCGGAACCCTGGGAGCCGACGGTGACTGATCATCCTGGACTTTAGAGTCACAGCCTTACCTCGACTGATTAAGGGAGAAGGGCCGGCTGCTCTAGGGGTTCTGGAGGGCCCGAACCACTGGAATAAGAGAAAAAGAACCCGAAATGGCAACGGGACAACACTGGTAAGAGACAAACTTAAAAATTCTGGGAATTTTAATGTGAATTTAGTTAAATTAAGATTTGGGAAACTAAGGATAAACCATAGGGAGGTCTGATTCTGTGGCGATTGCAACGTGGTTTGATTTGTTTATGTTGAGAAACTAAAATCACGTTGGCAGTGAAAAGGGCAGAGTTGTCCTTGTGGTTTGATTTGTTTATGTTGAGAAACTAAAATCACAGAGAGTGAGAAGGGCTGAGTGGTCCTTAAGGCGTTTATACACATGGACACATCTCTCACACGTGAAGGTTCAGATCTGTACGGAGACGTCCGACAGATTAATAGCGTGCATGCGAACAGCCACAGAAACAGACTGCCACTATGGAAAATCCCAAAGAAGCTAGCAGAATATGATACACCGGTATTTTGTCAAATGAAAAAATTATATATAATAGATATTAATATATAATAATATATAATAATATATAGATGTTGTCTGATCACACAGAAGCTACAGCTATTTAAAGATCATTGGTGAGTATGAACTTTGATAAGCTATGGATAACAGTTTGTGATAACTAAATTAGAGCTAACAATTTGAGAGACATGATCAGTAACTTGATCAGGCCGGATAAAGTTTTGAGACAGAGAGCTGTAAGCAGCTCTGCTCTAGCAATTTAAAGAAATAAGTAGAACTTATTAAGAAAATGGGCAGCAATGTTTTAATTATGTTTAGAAAATAATACGGCAATTTAACTGGCTATAAATTAATTGAGAATAAGAGAAATTAAAATTTCTAGATGTTAGTGCATAATGAATAATGAATAATCATGGGTTGTAAAATGGGTGGAATGCCATTAAACCCTGAAGGAAAGATCCCAGTAACTGTGGGAATCTGATAACATTAAACCCTGAAGGAAAGATCCCAGTAACTGTGGGAATCTGATGTGATTTTTGTTTTGAAAAAGCAGATGAAAGATACCATGAATTGCTGAATGACACAGAGTGTTTTAATTGTGGTCAGCGGGGCTGTGTCCACTCACCATAAGGTGTCGAAGGTGTGACAAATGAGGCCACCACACTAAACCCAGTAAAAAGAAATGAATACAGAGATGAGATTTAAACTCTGTCTAAGAAAATAATGAAATAACAATAGGGTTATAATAAATATGTTCTTGCTCTTCTCACTTTTGCAAAACTCTGATAATGCTTATTGGACTGAATATTGGGTTGTTGAAATAACTTTAGGTAAGTTAATATGTTGGAAACCCTAGAAGTTGATGCTTTGGTTTCAAAAGATAAGCTTGTGCTGAGCTGTAATAAATGCTGATTTGCTTATCTGAATCTGGCACCACCACGTCATTTCTGGTGCTGTGGCCTAGCTTGAGTAACACACACTCAACCTGAGGGTGATTTGAAAGTGTGATTTCAGTCTAAGGATAGAGTTTAAGAGGAAAATGTCTGAAGTTTATTTGAAAACAATATTAATTTCTAACCAGATCTCACTAGCTTGTGTAAAGAGTGAAAAGTTGCAGTGCAGATGAAGATGCAGTGTGCCAGCCCTGAAGGCCTCAGAGTCTCTCTCTCTCATTCAAACCCAGCACAAAGCTGTTATCTGAGCATGTGTCATAAGTCATGAGATACTTATGGTTAAGCACAGGGCATCAGTTGAAAATCATAGAGACAATGATTTGATAAAAAGGAAATTTTTGACTAATAGTTAAAGGATTGCCATGGAGGGCAATGATAGATATTTTGATTAAACAAAATGAGATGTTTTTACAAAACGAGATGTTTTTAAAATATAGAACTGAAAATGTTGTGTCTGATCTAAGCCTTCACCATGTACAGGACCGATGGATCGAGACACAAAGGTAGCAGAACATTAAACTGAATGGACAGTTGTTCTGGCTAAATTCACTGAGTGGTGGATTTTAGTGATTTAGTTGTATTGTGATAATTAACCTGTCTCCATGTTCTACCTATAGTAAGCAGACCAGATGGCTCTGATGACTCTTGAATACACTTTCCACAAAGTTCCAAAACACAGCTGATCCTGTTGAGGGTCAAAGATCTCAAGGCGGGCAGTGGGCACGAGTGATTTTCTCAAAGACGGGTAAGATCCCCTTTTGGCCAGCGGGGGACGACCTAAGACAGAGAAATCACGTAGACACTGAGACTCCGCCCCAAAAGGAGGATGGAGTCTATGTGAGGTGTGTATGAGTCGAGCAGATGTCTGTGAGGCCAGCAGCATCATTGTGTGGGGGAAGCTGTGTTTTGTAGGGGCCGAGAGTGCAGACAGACATAGCAGTCCGCCCAAAAGCAAGGTTCCTCAATACCGCTCACCAAAAAAAAAAAAACCCGCATATATTGTGTTTGAATGCCAGGGAATGCCAGGGAGCACCCTGAGGGAAAGTTATGATGGTAGGGGGCATTCAAGAGCCAGCTGAGACCATGCTGTGAATTGTCATAAATTTTATGGAGAACAGAACAAAATGTATTAATTGGTAGAAGTAAAACTGTGTGATATTGAACTAATATGTCTCTATCATAGTCTTAAATCCTGCAGGTCATTAGATATGACATAGGATCATTCGGAAACATGGTGATGGCTTTAAGATGAGGACAGCTTTTGAAGTTCAAAAGAGAAGGTCTGGATAACAAAGGTATTTAAACTAAAGATTATAGTTTGTTCTGAGTTAAAGTCTCAGAGGCTGTTGAAAAGATTATCTGTGTAAGAGAGAGAGAGAGAGAGCTTGTGGAGGCGGGGATGGCACAGTGTCTGTAATCGGCCATGTTAAAGCTGAGACAAAACCAAAACAACCCAGCTGACTTTTCTAAAGACAACTTAATAGTGAACAGACATGATTTGAAAATGATTAAGAAACCAAGTAGAAGCAAATTTTGAGAATGAGCAGTTCATATTTATGTGTCCTGATTGAGTGTAGTGTTTTATCACTACAGATGGGTTAAGCCAAACGACAAACTTTAAAAGAAGCGTATTATTCTGAGTGATTCTGATAAAAGATGATCCAGAACATGGACGAGCTTTAAGTGGATTGATATCCAGCTTGGTCTGTGACTGGTAATGATGATGACTACTTTTGTCATTTATGATGAGAATTTTAATTACTCTCTGGATTAGTTAAAATAGTAAGCGTAAAAATTATAGACTTGAGGACAGAGACAAAATGACAAATTGGCTTAAGTCATTATCTAAATTATCCAGAGAATCCGTCACAATTATGAAAGGCCAGAGGGCGAACAAAGGAATATAAACTTTAAAATGAAAAGTTTTATTTTTGTGTTTCCTCCATTAAATGGAGGGAGGACATTAATTTATCTAGAGAACTACAATTAATGTAAGAGAACAAAAAAACAAAACAAGAGGCTGTGAGGCTTTCTGTGTGACTAGGATTGAGATGGAGGACAGTAATATTTTGGATTTCTGCAGAGCAGTGGACAGTGGAAAGGTGTGCCGTAGGTGAGACAGAGGACTTCACGGTGAAGGTGAGACTGCATCAAGGATCGGCTCTGAGCCCTTCTTGTTTGCAGTGGTGATGGCCAGGCTGACAGAGGAGGTCAGACAGGAATCTACATGGACTATGATGTTTGAGGATAACATTGTGATCTGTAGTGAGAGCAGGTGGACGAAAGTCTAGAGAGGTGAAGGTTTGCTCAGGAGAGAAGAGGAATGAACGTTAGTCGCAGGAAGACAGAATACATGTGTGAGAATGAGAGGGAACCAAGTGGAACAGTGAGGTTACAGGGAAAAGAGGTGAAGAAGTGTGTGTGTGCAGGCAGGTTGGAATGGGTGGAGAAAAGTGTCAGGTCTGTTGTGTGAGGGTTACAGTAAGAATGAAAGGGAAGGTGTGCAGGACAGTAGTGAGAACAGTGATGATGGTTCGCCCTGAGGAAAAGACAGGAGGTTTAAGGAAGACCAAAGAGGAGGTTTATGGATGTAGTGAAGGAGGAACATGAAGGTAGGGAAAGAAGGAAAAAGAAGATTCAAGACATTGAAAGGAAAATGTACTTTAAAATCCTAATTAATTGGAAAGATTTTGATAAAGAATTGGGTATTGAATATGATTAAGCATAATGTCACAAGAGAAAGATGAGTGAATGAGCTGATTGAATGTAATACGAATAGATAATTATGTTGTTTTGATGAAAAGTTTTCAACATTAACAAATTTAGGTTTATTTTATAAATGGTTAGATATGATGAGTGAAATTGCAGTTGATGGAAACTGTAATTTTGAACAAAAACATGGTGGTTTGTAAAAGAATTGTGTTGAGACAGCGAACTGGAGGAAGTTTGACAAGAATATGATGTTCAGTGAGAAACTGGGAGCATTTAGATCTGAATATAAACATGAAGTTGAATTAGAGAGGATAATGACAACCATGACAGATGCACAAAAGAGAATCAGTGCATGTCAAACATACGGCCTGCATGGGCAGAGGAGTCCTCTGAACTGTGGCCAAAGCACAAACTGAAGGATGTTTATATGGAGATTTAAAGCGCTTAGATGGATTTTTATCTATCTTACTTATTTTTTTTGTCGTTTAGTTTGAGTTGGACAACATTGGGGTCTGTGATGATTTGGAATTATCAAGAGAATCAATGATTGATTTTCTTCCTTTACACTAATCATGTATTTGGTCTCTGAGGAGTGACTGAGGGTCTGAACTAGGGATGTGTGATGTGTCATTAAAACACTTGAAAGCAACAAGGTGTCGTGTGTTTGGATTTTGAAGGTATCACACACCCCTAAATTGACAGGAGTGCAGTAACAGAGCTTACTCATTTAGCCCGGCTTCCAGATTTGAAATACAGATTTTATATTAACTTTCACTGAAACACGAAAGAATCAGGATAAAGATTGCCTGGTTAAGACTGGAGCTTGTAGCCCTGACTGAAATATGCAAGCTGATGAAAGGTAAAAGTGTGTAACAATTTGAACAGATTTGCGTTTTGAGTTCGGAGTTGGGCATAATTTTGGGGCATTGTGGAAACACAGGAAAATTGTAATATCGGATGGGCGCCCAATTCTGAATGGTTCAACTGTGTCTGCTTCTCAAGACACAATTTTCTTGACTGGCCAGGTTGATATCTGTGAATGCGCAGCGCACATTAATAACAAAGATTTTATTTAAACAGGCAGATGAGATTGCGAAGGCCGAGGCAGAAGCAGTCAAAGGAACCATAATGTCTTTTGATATTTGAAATAACCACAAAAGCTTTCATTTCTTTACAGAGAACGGAGACCTTCGCCACAACAGCGGAGAAACAGCTGTGAAACTGTGGCTGCATTTTTCAAAATGGTGTGGTGATGGCAAGCCTTGTTTACCCCAAACATTCTTTGACCATTATGTTTAGATGGCTGCATTTATGATCAGGCAGCCAAAGGGGGAATTAGTTAAATGAAAACTGATGAAAACTGTCTAAACTGATGAAAACTGTCTGAAACTGATGAAAACTGTCTGGGGTACAGTATTTTTATGAAAAATTTTGTAGAAGGAAAGGCCTAGAGCAAATCCGAGTCTGTTCGAGACTGTTTAATACAAGGGGTAAACAATAGCTTACATCGATATAATTTGTGAATTATTGCAAAAGAAATGTCCTCTCTGTGTCTAAGATCTGTGTGCAGGTTAAGGGACTCTTTATATAACATCAGACCAGATGTTTGATGTCGTGATACGACTACAGAAGGAACAGATGGAGAGGAAAAGGTGCTTCTGATGACAAAAACCGCCATCAAGGTAGCTGAGAAAGATCTCACCAGTGGTCGGGAGAAGGAGCCGAGAGGAGCTGGAGGCACATGTCTGTGCGGACGGAGGTCACACAAACATCACGTGCTGCTATCATCTCAGGACCAGAGATGCTGGCACAACATGGAGCTGAGACAACAAGTTTAGAACCTGTTGCAAGCCCACAGAATCAGAGTTGCACAATCTACAGAGAGGTGGCGTCCTTTCATTAACTAGCTGTGCGATTCATCTTGCCATCTGAAAGACTGGTGCAAAGCAAAGCAAAGCCGTGGTGCCCTTTTCGATGCTTGGACTGTGCGACTTGAGAAGAACAACATTCATATATATATTTTAAAATTTTTCTTGTGAATTATCAAAGAATGATAAAAGGGGAATTGTGGAGGAAAAATTTAATCATAGAAGAAGATTTATGTTTAAGGTTATACAGAAATCAACATCTGTCTCTGTTATTCAAAAACACCTCTTAGCATGGGGTCACGGACACCTAAATTGGGGACTCTCCTGGCCTTAGATGTCACTTATTAAAACACACACACACACACACATACACACACACACATACACACACACACACACACACACACACACACACACACACACACACCTCATAAAATGTAAATAACCCCCATCACTGCTTGAGGCCTTGACACAAACACTGATGAGGGAAGATAGGAGGGGGGAACCACTGTGTCCCTTGTTTATTTGCTTTTGTTACAGAAGGGTGGGGGGGAAAGACATTTGTATCACCTTTTCCTCGGTACGGAAAAACACTGAGACACTGAGAGGTATAAAAGCTTGGGCCTTCTATTGTTCCTCAGTTCACACTCGATGCAGGCATTATCTGGTTGTATTGACTGTGGACTCATTCTTGCAAGAATTAAATCTTTATAAAGACTCAATTGGCTAAGGTTTGTCTCTTATTCAGAAATGCAACGGAGTTAATGTTATTTTGCCGCAACAGGACCATCTCTCACCTGTGGAGCTGACAGACAGTGATGGAGAGCGCGACGTGAGACCACAGTCTGCGGACCATCTCTCAACTGTGGAGCTGAGAGACAGTAATGGAGAGCGCGACGTGGGACCACAGTCTGCGGACCATCTCTCACCTGTAGAGCTGAGAGACAGTGATGGAGAGCGCGACGTGAGACCACAGTTCATGGACCATCTCTCAACTGTGGAGCTGAGAGACAGTGATGGAGAGCGCGACGTGAGACCACAGTCTGGACCATCTCTCAACTGTGGAGCTGAGAGACAGTAATGGAGAGCGCGACGTGGGACCACAGTCTGCGGACCATCTCTCACCTGTAGAGCTGAGAGACAGTGATGGAGAGCGCGACGTGGGACCACAGTCTGCGGACCATCTCTCACCTGTAGAGCTGAGAGACAGTGATGGAGAGCGTGGGACCACAGTCTGCAGGACCATCTCTCACCTGTGGAGCTGACAGACAGTGATGGAGCGCGACGTGGGACCACAGTCTGCGGACCATCTCTCACCTGTGGGGCTGACAGACAGTGATGGAGAGCGCGACGTGGGACCACAGTCTGGACCATCTCTCACCTGTGGAGCTGAGAGACAGTGATGGAGAGCGCGACATGGGACCACAGTCTGCGGACCATCTCTCACCTGTGGAGCTGACAGACAGTGATGGAGAGCGCGACATGGGACCACAGTCTGCGACCATCTCTCACCTGTGGAGCTGAGAGACAGTGATGGAGAGCGCGACGTGGGACCACAGTCTGCGGACCATCTCTCACCTGTGGAGCTGACAGACAGTGATGGAAAGCGCGACGTGGGACCACAGTCTGGACCATCTCTCACCTGTGGAGCTGAGAGACAGTGATGGAGAGCGCGACGTGGGACCACAGTCTGCGGACCATCTCTCACCTGTGGAGCTGAGAGACAGTGATGGAGAGCGCGACATGGGACCACAGTCTGCGGACCATCTCTCACCTGTGGAGCTGACAGACAGTGATGGAGAGCGCGACGTGAGACCACAGTTCATGGACCATCTCTCAACTGTGGAGCTGAGAGACAGTGATGGA
This sequence comes from Gobiocypris rarus, assembly GCA_023029165.1. NCBI lineage: Eukaryota > Metazoa > Chordata > Actinopteri > Cypriniformes > Gobionidae > Gobiocypris > Gobiocypris rarus. The sequence continues at coordinate 33,209,519 of CM040935.1, read as the reverse complement.
AAGCGCGACGTGAGACCACAGTCTGCGGACCATCTCTCACCTGTGGAGCTGAGAGACAGTGATGGAGAGCGCGACGTGGGACCACAGTCTGCGGACCATCTCTCAACTGTGGAGCTGAGAGACAGTGATGGAGAGCGCGACGTGGGACCACAGTCTGCGGACCATCTCTCACCTGTGGGGCTGAGAGACAGTGATGGAGAGCGCGACGTGAGACCACAGTCTGCGGACCATCTCTCACCTGTGGAGCTGAGAGACAGTGATGGAGAGCGCGACGTGAGACCACAGTCTGCGGACCATCTCTCACCTGTGGAGCTGAGAGACAGTGATGGAGAGCGCGTGGGACCACAGTCTGCGGACCATCTCTCACCTGTGGGGCTGACAGACAGTGATGGAGAGCGACGTGGGACCACAGTCTGCGGACCATCTCTCACCTGTGGGGCTGACAGACAGTGATGGAGAGCGCGACGTGGGACCACAGTCTGCGGACCATCTCTCACCTGTGGAGCTGACAGACAGTGATGGAGAGCGCGTGGGACCACAGTCTGCGGACCATCTCTCACCTGTGGAGCTGACAGACAGTGATGGAAAGCGCGACGTGGGACCACAGTCTGCGGACCATCTCTCACCTGTGGGGCTGACAGACAGTGATGGAGAGTGCGGCGTGGGACCACAGTCTGCGGACCAACATCAAAAGAAACTTTACAGAAGCACAAGGCCAGGACCCAAGACTTTTACAATTTACATATCAACAATGAAATGGAAAAAGATAAGACCTTTGCCGGGTAGCAGAAAATTGCAGAAATCATGGACACATGTAATTTATGAAAAATTTCGTAAACAAAATCCCTGCTGCACACTGGTTTTTACATACCAGCACTTAAAGGTCGCTCACAGCCGAAAGTATCGGTGTCCATTTATGACAGTCAAGGCGTCATGTTCCTTCAAAACTTGCAAAGCTCATTACTGTTTCCGGATTAAACACAAACCATTGAGCAGTGACAAACGGATACACACACACACACACACACACACACATACACACACACACACACACACCTCATAAATGTAATGGGCAAGATTGCCAAAGAAGTGGTACACGTGTAAGCAATTTGTACTACAAAAATCTAAAAAAAACACCTGTTCCTGAATTGATGGCTGGAAACATCACAAGAAGTTTAAATAAGAATATACTAAAAGTAATATCTTGTGAAATTAAAAATCATGCAGGCTACATGATGATGATCCTGGAGCTGATGTTGACCCAGAAAATCATGAAGGACACAGATCAGTCATACACATTTTGCCCAGGATATGTCCAACATCTGCAGGTGGATCCATTTGGTGTTCATCTTTACACTGAGACAGGACTTGCCATTATAGTACAACATCTCAGAAAAGGGCATCCTGTTACCCTGCATTTGGATGCTACTGGAGGGGTTGTGAGCCGTATTCCAAATCAGCTAAAGAGAGTGCTGTATTACAGCATAAATCTACCAGGATATGGAAAGACAAGCCTCCTCTTCCCATATCTGAAATGATAACCAATGACCACACTATTCCAAATGTGTCTTTCTGGTTGCAGCAAACTGTAACAAAATGCGGAAACTCACTCTCTACAACGTACACCAGGTTGAAACTGACTACAGCTGGGCACTCATCCAGAGTGTGTTATTGTCTTTCAACAAACAAGACATACATACATAATTGAAACCTACAATTTAGTAAACGGAAAGGACACCATGACAGACTTGAGAAGAATAACTGTTCTTCACTTATGTTCTGCCCATGTAATAAAGGCTGTCCAAGGAGCTATTGGCAGAAGAACAACGGATAAGGGATTGAAAGAGTTTGCTACTCACTGTGTGGCACAACTAATAAACAGCACATGTCTGAAGAGGGCATTAGGCCTTTTCAAGTGCATGTGCCATGTTTTCTACACAAAATCACACACACAGTGTGTAAAGGAATGTCTTGAAATACTTCATGATCACATCCGTGGAATAACAATTCCAGAAGACACAGTGGATGAGAAGCAGCCAGTGGATGACTATATCCCTCCAGAGGTGAACACAATTTTGGGCAGGTCACCGTTTACTAAGGAGTTTGCTAGTATACACGAAACTGTCATGTCTATTGAAGAGACTGAGGAGGAAACTACAATGGACAACAACAAATATTGTTGCCCAGAGATACTGGACATTCTGATCAAAGATTACTTGCCGATTTATCCACTCTGGTCAGGGATAATGCTTGGGGATCTGAAAAGGACAGAGAGTCTATCAGAGAGGACAAAACAATACAAAAAACACATGACACGAACTGTCATGCAGAAAATTGGTTCTGCATTGTCAAAGACAAAATTTTACAGAAAAAACTCCACCATCGCCCAGCAACATTCATACAAAAAATGTATGCTTCACTGCAAGGAAGATACAGAGAACATATCCTGCAACATGCCCTTCCAGACAAAATGTTACAGAAGCGGTTCAATGTTAAACAACACAGTTTGGAAGACTCTGAAGAAAAATGGGCCAAGAAAAGCGCGTGTGACCGAAAACAAAAAAAAACAAAGTACTTTCATACCCCAACAGTTATGCCTTCTCCTAAAGAAAAGTGAGTATTACATCCATTTTTAAAGTCTCAAATTAAAGTGATTTTTAAGATTACATACATGACAGTCTTTCTATTATTAACAGAATATTTACTTTTTACACATTGCATCATATCCTTAATTTTTGCCTGTCCTCATAGGCATCAAAAGCTTCAGCAAGACAGCCCAGGTCCAGAAAACCAGAATTGGACAGTGGCAAAGCAGTGTCAGACACTACGAAAGTAAGAATGAGTCAACTAATTAATCAATTATGTGTGGTTGTGGAATTTATAAAAATAATAAAAAATATAAAAATTTCTACATAATATTTATAGTAGTTAACTGCCTATAAAATATGTTCATGAAAATGGACACAAAGTAACACCATCGCTGTGGTCATGTTAGTGTAATTTCTTGTTGTGCAGTGAGAGTTGTTTCTTTTTCTCTCCAATCTAATTTCTTTTAGGCCTTTTGGAGTTCAAAGGACTGTGAAGTGGTGGTTGCAGTGATTCAGTCAGTTGATAAGAGTGTAACATATACATTGCGCCTAACCGAGTTCAAAAGCTTGAAACCACACAACTGGTTGAATGGGGAGGTAATCATATGTCTGCATTACCAAGCACTGATTTATACTACAGTTAGATAAGCAAGGATTTAAATTAAACACCAATGTAAATGCTACATGGTATTGTCAACCTACATCTGATAAAGTATTTTCATATTTGTACTACTTTATGTGAAAGGACGCATTAGTGCTATTGCTTTTACTTTTTTATTTCTTGTTTTTGTAATAAAAAGACAAACGTTTGATGCATATTGTTAAACACTGAAATTTATTACTGTACATGGAGTTTTACTATCACATGAATTTGAAGGACATACATTTAATAGAACAATAATAATACGCTGTTTGTTAATTGGCCAGAGGAGAACTGCCCCCCCGACTGAGCCTGGTTTCTCCCAAGGTTTATTTTTCTCCATTAGGTCTCCTGATGGGATTTTGGTTTCCTTGCCACTGTCGCCTCTGGCTTGGCTTGCTCAGTTGGGGACTTGCTCAATTTATTTTTCAAATAAATTTCCAAATAAATCTAATTTGTAAACTACACTAACCATATAGACTAAATTACTGATCTAATTACTGATCTAAAGCCCACATTGTTACTGTATGATAATCTAAATATATTCTGTTGCATTATTTTTCTGTTTAACACTGTGAAGCTGGTTTGAAACAATCTGCATTGTTAAAAGCGCTATATAAATAAAGTCGACTTGACTTGACTTAATTTTCTTTAATGTTTGCAGATTATTGAAAGCTACATTCAAACACTTTTGAATGCCAAAGGTTATGGAAGGAAACTATTTTTATTTAACCACTACTCAGCTGGTGTTGTTTTATTTGGGGAGAAGTCTGAAATGCCACACCACTTTCCAAAAGGTCAGATGTACAATAATCTTGTTATTCAGTGCAAAATGAAAAAGTCAGAAGGACAAGTCCAATAATATTTCAACTCATTTGCAGGTCAACTTTGAAAACTATGATGCCATCATTGGATTTGTTCAAGTACACAAAAACCACTGGAAGTTCCTGGTGTGTAAAACCATTGTCTAACCATAGTTCATTATTTATGTACATTGCAAACTAACCAAACTTTGTTTTAACAGTATCTCCATAGGACATTGCAGAAAGTGTTTGTGGTGGATCCCCAAGGGATAGATGAAGGGAAAGATTCCGAACTTGCTGCTGCAAGATTCAGGTATTGTATTATATCATTTCATTTAATAGATTTCTTAATTATCATACAGTACATTATCATTTTGTGTTATTAATAACTTTGGTGACAGTCTCTAAATTTGATAATATATAATTCCAACACACGTGTAGAACATACTTCGAAATGCGGCAGGACCTTCATGGTAAGAGAGATTGGGTGGATGTGACATGGACACATGGTGTCTTGAACCACAGCATTCAGGAAGATGCTTGCAGCTGTGGCGTTTATGTGATGCAGGTAACTATAACATTTTATGAAACCTTGGTACAACGCTATTTTTTTCATTACCTCAACAGTGTAATATTTAAATTTCTTATTCTGCTATGGATCATGTATTTTTCTAGTTTATTTAATGCTATTTATGTTACCAAACAGATGGCTAAGGAGGTAGTGGAGGCTTTTCCAGGGACACCATCTGAAATCACGATACCTTCCAGTAAGCGTGTCCTATCAGAGCTGCGTAAAGATTTGGCTGTAACGATCCTAGAAGCATCAGGTATGTATTTCAAGCACACAATCCAGGAGAATCTGAACTGATCTATTGTCATTATGGAGTGGTGAGTTTTATTTTCATTATTATGTTGGCTTAACAATAATACCGAAAACATACTGTTTCTATATTACGCTTATTAGTGTTGGTCCAAGCATGCTGAAACACTATTGTATTTGCAGAGATTCTTTGTGAAGGCATCAGAAAAGTCACAAAAATGAAATGATGAAAAGGAATCCAAATCAACAGCATTACATTATTTGTAATAAAACTTAAAACATGGTACACTGCAATAATATGAATACAGTAATACAGCATATACCAATCATTTGCAAAATATAATTCATATTTTATATATTATATTTCAAAATGTACATTGTTAATATATTAAAAAGAGGCTATGTACAAACAGTAATTTCATTCCTTGTCACTGTAATTAATAATATTGTAATGAATTACATTTATTTAATTAGCTCATTTGAAGAGTTAGATAATAATAGGTAAGTCTTATGCTTTGTTAACAACTCGTTGACTGCAAAGAGTTCTCTCTTTAGATTAGGTGATGGTAGGAGCGTCTTTAAAAAACTTTAAAAAGGACATTTCCGGCACTACAAATAATTGTTCCTTAAAATGAATAGAATTGCATGAAGCATAAACATAAAACCACACATTGACACATTGACATGAGTATTTTGTAAATATATACCTTATACACTGTGTGCAATTGAATATGATAAATGCAGAGCATAAACTCTGAGTATAGGTTACCATACTTGGCCATCACGTCGCTCCTCTGCACTTCACTTCACATAATCCTTTCAATGTGTCAGCGTTGTATGTTTTTATGTCTACGCAAACGCAAGTAAACGTACATGTGAAAGAAAAAATAAATACAAACACTCACAAGATCACATTAAATACTTCTCATAGGTTCAGGGTTAGAATTATCAAAAAATAATTAAAATGAACAGGTGTGGTGGTGTGGGTAAGTTTAAGGGTAAAGTTAGGTACAGGTGTGGTGGTGTGGGTAAGTTTAAGGGTAAAGTTAGGGACAGGTGTGGTGGTGTGGGTAAGTTTAAGGGTAAAGTTAGGGACAGGTGTGGTGGTGTGGGTGTTTAAGGGTAAAGTTAGGGACAGGTGTGGTGGTGTGGGTAAGTTTAAAGGGTAAAGTTAGGGACAGGTGTGGTGGTGTGGGTAAGTTTAAGGGTAAAGTTAGGGACAGGTGTGGTGGTGTGGGTAAGTTTAAGGGTAAAGTTAGGGACAGGTGTGGTGGTGTGGGTAAGTTTAAGGGTAAAGTCAGGTACAGGTTTGGTGTTGTGGGTGAGTTTAAGGGTAAAGTTAGGGACAGGTGTGGTGGTGTGGGTAAGTTTAAGGGTAAAGTTAGGGACAGGTGTGGTGGTGTGGGTAAGTTTAAGGGTAAAGTTAGGAATAGGTGTGGTGGTATGGGTAAGTTTAAGGGTAAAGTTAGGGACAGGTGTGGTGGTGTGGGTGAGTTTAAGGGTAAAGTTAGAACAGGTGTGGGTGAGTTTAAGGGTAAAGTTAGGGACAGGTGTGGTGGTGTGGGTGAGTTTAAAGGTAAAGTTAGGGACAGGTGTGGTGGTATGGGTGAGTTTAAGGGTAAAGTTAGGGACAGGTGTGGTGGTGTGGGTGAGTTTAAAGGTAAAGTTAGAGACAGGTGTGGTGGTGTGGGTAAGTTTAAGGGTAAAGTTAGGGACAGGTGTGGTGGTGTGGATAAGTTTAAGGGTAAAGTTAGGGACAGATGTGGTGGTATGGGTAAGTTTAAGGGTAAAGTTAGGGACCGGTGTGGTGGTATGGGTGAGTTTAAGGGTAAAGTTAGGGACAGGTGTGGTGGTGTGGGTAAGTTTAAGGGTAAAGTTAGGAATAGGTGTGGTGGTATGGGTAAGTTTAAGGGTAAAGTTAGGGACAGGTGTGGTGGTGTGGGTGAGTTTAAGGGTAAAGTTAGAACAGGTGTGGGTGAGTTTAAGGGTAAAGTTAGGGACAGGTGTGGTGGTGTGGGTGAGTTTAAGGGTAAAGTTAGGGACAGGTGTGGGTGAGTTTAAGGGTAAAGTTAGGGACAGGTGTGGTGGTATGGGTAAGTTTAAGGGTAAAGTTAGGGACAGGTGTGGGTAAGTTTAAGGGTAAAGTTAGGGACAGGTGTGGGTGAGTTTAAGGTTAAAGTTAGGGACAGGTGTGGTGGTATGGGTTAAGTGTAAGGGAAATGTCAACAGTGTTATTATAAATGCAACTACAGAAATGCATTACAGATGTAATTACATGCAGGTATTTTTTAAAAATGTAAGTACAATGTAAAATCATGTATGTACACAATAAGTGCATTGTATAAAATGATAATTGTAAATTTTAGTACATAGTTAAGGCCACATAATATAAAGTGGGTACACATATTTTTATTTCTACCATGAAAATTAATGAAGAACACACTATTTGTAAATAGTAATCGATTTATACAGTAACAGTTAAGAGACTACAGTATATAAAGCATGAATTAACTACACAATTTGAAAATAATTTGGAAGAATTTATTACTATATACTTATAAAGTGTAAGCATTGTCATCATTTAATGTGGACAAAAAAAAAATTTGCTTATTACAGTTTTGAGAAATATTGGTACACATATTAATTTGACCGTGATATAAGAATTGTTGTAGATTTGTAATTGTTGGCCATTTCAGTTTTATGTTGTTACCGGATTAATTTGATTTGTTTATGTATCAAATTTATATTAATTTTAGAACATACACTAAAGAAGATGGATTATTGCAGACATAATTTCAAACTTCACAGATCATACTGTAGCATAATTACAGTGTTTTTTTTTTTGTACATTTGCAGATATTGGTTAGCTTGCACAAACTGCCACCACAAGGGCATTTAATTAGCTAATTAATTAACTTGTCTTTTTACAATACTTGAAATTGTTTTGATAACTTTTTTGTCATGCCTGTCTGGGGATAATGAGTACTTGGTACTTGGCAAACGCATGAATGATCTACAAGAACGTCAAAAAAATCAGACACTGTCAAAAATAATTTTTGGGACCTGAATATCTTTGCACTTTTGGGTATGATTTACTGTTTGTCTGTCTATCTATCTATCTAACAGATATATTAGAACACTGATTTGTAATAATGTAATTACAGTGTTCAACCCCAAGGATCATTGCTCCTTTTGTGGACAGGAGTCTCCTGCTGGAAGTGTGCGTCTGAACACATGGGTTAGTTTCCTTTTAAATGAAAAATTACTTTACAGTTATTAAAGAAAAAAAAATTCTCAATCACTTTGTCACATTTTTTTTTAAATGGTCTTAACATTCTCTAAACTATAAGCACAATTGTCACAACTGTTTTCTCATTTGCAACAAGCATGTCTGCAGAATGCAGTTACCCAAAACATTCAATGCTTCAAAATCTAGTTATTGTGTCAGTAAATTGGCCAATACCACCAGAACAAAGTGTTTTTGTCAGTGTGTGAGCCACATTGGTCCACAAGGTTTAGATGTTTTTTCAACATTGAAGTATTTTTTAGATAACATTTTTTATTTATTTAACTGCTTTCTATTCTAGTAAAAATAACATTTGTATTCATACAGTACATTTATTTTTTGGAAGAAATGTGTTACATGTAACCTTATTTAACAGTTGTTTATTCATTTTTTCACACTAGTAATTTTTTATCTAACACACACATATTTCATTTGAAAATTACGTTTAAGCGATTGAGAAAAACTGTTATATAACTGTATTAAGACTTTTTTTAAAGTAATAAAAAAAATCTTTATTGTACTGTATATTGGATTCAATATTTTTTAAAATAGATGTTTTTATATTGAAAATTATATTGCATTGTTATCCATGTAGTATCAAAAGAATGTGTAAAGTTTGTGTAACTTATGTTCAATATCATATAAAAGTATACACAATTTTTAATTGTCACAATTTTTTCCCCACCAGATTCAGTGCAGCAACTGTGAAAGATGGTACCACTCTGTCTGTGTCAACATGACAAAAAAAGAAATACACAAAATTAAGAGAACACTTTGGTTGTGTGTATTCTGTAAGTAAAAACTACAAAATCCTTTAAAATTGTAGCTGAAAAAATATATTATTGTTAACTCTTGTTTTATGTAGTTTTGATCAGTTTGTTCAATCTCCGCCTATGTCTTTGCATAAACACGAGTTCTCTCAAAATGGCTGTTGTCCGGACAATTTTTTGGGTGGGGTCTAGAAACTTCTTAACAACATATGATCATTTTTTATATGTAATTCCGTATTCAAGCAGTAGGATCAAGTCTAGATACCTTTATTTGTATAGCACTTTTGCATACAGATTATTTCAAATCAGTTTTACAGTATTAATAGGACAATTCTACATTGTTTATGTCAAAAATGTCATTGTAGGGATAAAAATATGGTACAATTTTGTACCAATATGGTACAAAACTCCCCTTTGAATATGCAACTTGCAGTTCCCTTTTCCACCAGTAGGGGGTCAAATGAAAGGTTGTGAAAGATGTCCCCTGGCCCCTTCTATTGAATGACACTGGTTTGATGTCTCTCTCTCTGGCAAAAAGCTAATGCAAAAAACAGTAAATTTTAGGCATGCAGTTCCTTTACCACCAGTAGGGGGTCAAAAGAAAGGTTGTGAAAGATGTCCCCTGCCCCCTTCTATTGAATGACACTGGTTTGATGTCTCTCTCTCCCTGACAAAAAAAGCTATTACAAAAAACAGTAAATTTTAGGCATGCAGTTCCCTTTCCAAACAGTAGGGGGTCAAAAGAAAGGTTGTGAAAGATGTCCCCTATCCCCTTCTATTGAATGACACTGGTTTGATGTCTCTCTCACCCTGTCGAAAAAAGCTATTACAAAAAACAATACATTTTAGACATGCAGTTCCTTTTACCACCAGTAGGGGGTCAAAAGAAAGGTTGTGAAAGATGTCCCCTATCCCCTTCTATTGAATGACACTGGTTTGATGTCTCTCTCACCCTGATGAAAAAAGCTATTACAAAAAACAGTAAATTTTAGGCATGCAGTTCCTTTTACCACCAGTAGGGGGTCAAATGAAAGGTTGTGAAAGATGTCCCTGGCCCCTTCTATTGAATGACACTGGTTTGATGTCTCTCTCACCCTGATGAAAAGCTATTGCAAAAACAGTAAATTTTAAGCATGCAGTTCCTTTTACCACCAGTAGGGGAGTCAAAAGAAAGGTTGTAAAAGATGTCCCCTGGCCCCTTCTATTGAATGACACTGGTTTGATGTCTCTCTCCTGGCGAAAAAGCTATTACAAAAAACAGTAAATTTTAGGCATGCAGTTCCTTTTACCACCAGTAGGGGGTCAAATGAAAGGTTGTGAAAGATGTCCCCTGGCCCCTTCTATTGAATGACACTGGTTTGATGTCTCTCTCTCCCTGGCGAAAAAAGCTATTGCAAAAAACAGTAAATTTTAAGCATGCAGTTCCTTTTACCACCAGTAGGGGGTCAAAAGAAAGGTTGTAAAAGATGTCCCCTGGCCCCTTCTATTGAATGACACTGGTTTGATGTCTCTCTCTCCCTGGCGAAAAAAGCTATTGCAAAAAACAGTAAATTTTAGGCATGCAGTTCCTTTTACCACCAGTAGGGGGTCAAAAGAAAGGTTGTGAAAGATGTCCCCTGGCCCCTTCTATTGAATGACACTGGTTTGATGTCTCTCTCTCCTGAAAAAAGCTATTACAAAAAACAGTAAATTTTAGGCATGCAGTTCCTTTCCACCAGTAGGGGTCAAAGAAAGGTTGTGAAAGATGTCCCTATCCCCTTCTATTGAATGACACTGGTTTGATGTCTCTCTCACCCTGTCGAAAAAGCTATTACAAAAACAGTAAATTTTAGACATGCAGTTCCTTTTACCAAACCAGTAGGGGTCAAAAGAAAGGTTGTGAAAGATGTCCACTGGCCCCTTCTATTGAATGACACTGGTTTGATGTCTCTCTCTCCTGGAAAAAAAGCTATTGCAAAAAACAGTAAATTTTAGGCATGCAGTTCCTTTTACCACCAGTAGGGGTCAAAAGAAAGGTTGTGAAAGATGTCCCCTGCCCTTCTATTGAGTGACACTGGTTTGATGTCTCTCTCCCCTGACGAAAAAGCTATTACAAAAACAGTAAATTTTAGGCATGCAGTTCCTTTTACCACCAGTAGGGGGTCAAAAGAAAGGTTGTGAAAGATGTCCCCTGGCCCCTTCTATTGAATGACACTGGTTTAATGTCTCTCTCACGCTGTCGAAAAAGCTATTACAAAAACAGTAAATTTTAGGCATGCAGTTCCTTTTACCACCAGTAGGGGGTCAAAAGAAAGGTTGTGAAAGATGTCCCTGGCCTTCTATTGAATGACACTGGTTTGATGTCTCTCTCACCCTGATGAAAAAGCTATTACAAAAAACAGTAAATTTTAGGCATGCAGTTCCTTTTACCACCAGTAGGGGTCAAATGAAAGGTTGTGAAAGATGTCCCCTGGCCCCTTCTATTGAATGACACTGGTTTGATGTCTCTCTCTCCTGAAAAAAAGCTATTGCAAAAACAGTAAATTTTAGCATGCAGTTCCTTTTACCACCAGTAGGGGTCAAAAGAAAGGTTGTGAAAGATGTCCCCTGGCCCCTTCTATTGAATGACACTGGTTTGATGTCTCTCTCTCCTGGCGAAAAAGCTATTACAAAAACAGTAAATTTTAGGCATGCAGTTCCTTTTACCACCAGTAGGGGTCAAATGAAAGGTTGTGAAAGATGTCCCTGGCCCCTTCTATTGAATGACACTGGTTTGATGTCTCTCTCCCTGGCGAAAAAGCTATTGCAAAAACAGTAAATTTTAGGCATGCAGTTCCTTTTACCACCAGTAGGGGGTCAAAAGAAAGGTTGTAAAAGATGTCCCCTGGCCCCTTCTATTGAATGACACTGGTTTGATGTCTCTCTCTCCCTGGCGAAAAAGCTATTGCAAAAACAGTAAATTTTAGGCATGCAGTTCCTTTTACCACCAGTAGGGGGTCAAAAGAAAGGTTGTGAAAGATGTCCCCTGCCCCCTTCTATTGAATGACACTGGTTTGATGTCTCTCTCTGACAGAAAAAGCTATTACAAAAACAGTAAATTTTAGGCATGCAGTTCCTTCCAAACAGTAGGGGTCAAAAGAAAGGTTGTGAAAGATGTCCCCTATCCCCTTCTATTGAATGACACTGGTTTGCTCTGTCGAAAAAAGCTATTACAAAAAACAGTAAATTTTAGGCATGCAGTTCCTTTTACCAAACAGTAGGGGTCAAAAGAAAGGTTGTGAAAGATGTCCACTGGCCCCTTCTATTGAATGACACTGGTTTGATGTCTCTCTCTCCCTGGCGAAAAAGCTATTGCAAAAAACAGTAAATTTTAGGCATGCAGTTCCTTTTACCACCAGTAGGGGTCAAAAGAAAGGTTGTGAAAGATGTCCCCTGCCCCTTCTATTGAATGACACTGGTTTGATGTCTCTCTCCTGACGAAAAAAGCTATTACAAAAACAGTAAATTTTAGGCATGCAGTTCCTTTTACCACCAGTAGGGGTCAAAAGAAAGGTTGTGAAAGATGTCCCCTGGCCCCTTCTATTGAATGACACTGGTTTGATGTCTCTCTCACGCTGTCGAAAAAGCTATTACAAAAACAGTAAATTTTAGGCATGCAGTTCCTTTTACCACCAGTAGGGGTCAAAAGAAAGGTTGTGAAAGATGTCCCCTGGCCCTTCTATTGAATGACACTGGTTTGATGTCTCCTCTGCCTGTCCTCATAGGCATCAAAAGTTTCTCTCAAGCGAACTAAAAACAATAACATTCAGTAAATTTTAGGCATGCAGTTCCTTTTACCACCAGTAGGGGTCAAAAGAAAGGTTGTGAAAGATGTCCCCTGCCCCTTCTATTGAATGACACTGGTTTGATGTCTCTCTCTCCCTGGCGAAAAAGCTATTACAAAAAACAGTAAATTTTAGGCATGCAGTTCCTTTTACCACCAGTAGGGGTCAAAAGAAAGGTTGTGAAAGATGTCCCCTATCCCTTCTATTGAATGACACTGGTTTGATGTCTCTCTCTGGCGAAAAAGCTATTACAAAAACAGTAAATTTTAGGCATGCAGTTCCTTTTACCACCAGTAGGGGGTCAAAAGAAAGGTTGTGAAAGATGTCCCCTATCCCCTTCTATTGAATGACACTGGTTTGATGTCTCTCTCCTGTCGAAAAAGCTATTACAAAAACAATACATTTTAGACATGCAGTTCCTTTTACCACCAGTAGGGGTCAAAAGAAAGGCTGTGAAAGATGTCCCTGCCCCTTCTATTGAATGACACTGGTTTGATGTCTCTCTCACCCTGATGAAAAAGCTATTACAAAAACAGTAAATTTTAGGCATGCAGTTCCTTTTACCACCAGTAGGGGTCAAAAGAAAGGTTGTGAAAGATGTCCCCTGGCCCTTCTATTGAATGACACTGGTTTGATGTCTCTCTCTGAAAAATCTATTACAAAAACAGTAAATTTTAGGCATGCAGTTCCTTTTACCACCAGTAGGGGTCAAAAGAAAGGTTGTGAAAGATGTCCCCTGGCCCCTTCTATTGAATGACACTGGTTTGATGTCTCTCTCACCCTGATGAAAAAGCTATTACAAAAACATTAAATTTTAGACATGCAGTTCCTTTTACCACCAGTAGGGGTCAAAAGAAAGGTTGTGAAAGATGTCCCCTGGCCCCTTCTATTGAATGACACTGGTTTGATGTCTCTCTCACCCTGATGAAAAAGCTATTACAAAAACATTAAATTTTAGGCATGCAGTTCCTTTTACCACCAGTAGGGGTCAAAAGAAAGGTTGTGAAAGATGTCCCTGGCCCCTTCTATTGAATGACACTGGTTTGATGTCTCTCTCACCCTGATGAAAAAGCTATTACAAAAACAGTAAATTTTAGGCATGCAGTTCCTTTTACCACCAGTAGGGGTCAAAAGAAAGGTTGTGAAAGATGTCCCCTGGCCCTTCTATTGAATGACACTGGTTTGATGTCTCTCTCACCCTGATGAAAAAGCTATTACAAAAACAGTAAATTTTAGGCATGCAGTTCCTTTTACCACCAGTAGGGGTCAAAAGAAAGGTTGTGAAAGATGTCCCCTGCCCCTTCTATTGAATGACACTGGTTTGATGTCTCTCACCCTGATGAAAAAGCTATTACAAAAACATTAAATTTTAGGCATGCAGTTCCTTTTACCACCAGTAGGGGTCAAAAGAAAGGTTGTGAAAGATGTCCCCTGCCCTTCTATTGAATGACACTGGTTTGATGTCTCTCTCACCCTGATGAAAAAAGCTATTACAAAAACAGTAAATTTTAGGCATGCAGTTCCTTTACCACCAGTAGGGGTCAAAAGAAAGGTTGTGAAAGATGTCCCCCTTTCCTTCTATTGAATGACACTGGTTTGATGTCTCTCTCACCCTGATGAAAAAGCTATTACAAAAACAGTAAATTTTAGGCATGCAGTTCCTTTTACCACCAGTAGGGGGTCAAAAGAAAGGTTGTGAAAGATGTCCCTGCCCCTTCTATTGAATGACACTGGTTTGATGTCTCTCTCCTGGCGAAAAAAAGCTATTGCAAAAAAACAGTAAATTTTAGGCATGCAGTTCCTTTTACCACCAGTAGGGGTCAAAAGAAAGGTTGTGAAAGATGTCCCCTGGCCCCTTCTATTGAATGACACTGGTTTGATGTCTCTCTCCCTGAAAAAGCTATTACAAAAACAGTAAATTTTAGGCATGCAGTTCCTTTTACCACCAGTAGGGGTCAAAAGAAAGGTTGTGAAAGATGTCCCTGGCCCCTTCTATTGAATGACACTGGTTTGATGTCTCTCTCCTGGCGAAAAAGCTATTATGCAAAAAACAGTAAATTTTAGGCATGCAGTTCCTTTTACCACCAGTAGGGGTCAAAGAAAGGTTGTGAAAGATGTCCACTGTCCCCTTCTATTGAATGACACTGGTTTGATGTCTCTCTCTCCCTGACGAAAAAAGCTATTAAAAAAACAGTAAATTTTAGGCATGCAGTTCCTTTACCACCAGTAGGGGTCAAAAGAAAGGTTGTGAAAGATGTCCCTATCCCCTTCTATTGAATGACACTGGTTTGATGTCTCTCTCTCCCTGACGAAAAAAGCTATTACAAAAAACAGTACATTTTAGACATGCAGTTCCTTTTACCACCAGTAGGGGGTCAAAAGAAAGGTTGTGAAAGATGTCCCCTATCCCTTCTATTGAATGACACTGGTTTGATGTCTCTCTCACCCTGATGAAAAAAGCTATTACAAAAAACAGTAAATTTTAGGCATGCAGTTCCTTTTACCACCAGTAGGGGTCAAATGAAAGGTTGTGAAAGATGTCCCTGGCCCCTTCTATTGAATGACACTGGTTTGATGTCTCTCTCTCCTGGGAAAAAGCTATTCAAAAAACAGTAAATTTTAAGCATGCAGTTCCTTTTACCACCAGTAGGGGTCAAAAGAAAGGTTGTAAAAGATGTCCCCTGGCCCCTTCTATTGAATGACACTGGTTTGATGTCTCTCTCTGTGAAAAGCTATTACAAAAACAGTAAATTTTAGGCATGCAGTTCCTTTTACCACCAGTAGGGGGTCAAAGAAAGGTTGTGAAAGATGTCCCCTGGCCCTTCTATTGAATGACACTGGTTTGATGTCTCTCTCTCCCTGGCGAAAAAGCTATTGCAAAAACAGTAAATTTTAGGCATGCAGTTCCTTTTACCACCAGTAGGGGGTCAAAAGAAAGGTTGTAAAAGATGTCCCCTGGCCCCTTCTATTGAATGACACTGGTTTGATGTCTCTCTCTCCCTGGCGAAAAAAGCTATTGCAAAAAACAGTAAATTTTAGGCATGCAGTTCCTTTTACCACCAGTAGGGGGTCAAAAGAAAGGTTGTGAAAGATGTCCCCTGCCCCCTTCTATTGAATGACACTGGTTTGATGTCTCTCTCTCCCTGACGAAAAAAGCTATTACAAAAAACAGTAAATTTTAGGCATGCAGTTCCCTTTCCAAACAGTAGGGGGTCAAAAGAAAGGTTGTGAAAGATGTCCCCTATCCCCTTCTATTGAATGACACTGGTTTGATGTCTCTCTCACCCTGTCGAAAAAAGCTATTACAAAAAACAATACATTTTAGACATGCAGTTCCTTTTACCACCAGTAGGGGGTCAAAAGAAAGGTTGTGAAAGATGTCCCCTGGCCCCTTCTATTGAATGACACTGGTTTGATGTCTCTCTCTCCCTGGCGAAAAAAGCTATTGCAAAAAACAGTAAATTTTAGGCATGCAGTTCCTTTTACCACCAGTAGGGGGTCAAAAGAAAGGTTGTGAAAGATGTCCCCTGCCCCTTCTATTGAATGACACTGGTTTGATGTCTCTCTCTCTCCCTGTGAAAAAGCTATTACAAAAAACAGTAAATTTTAGGCATGCAGTTCCTTTTACCACCAGTAGGGGGTCAAAAGAAAGGTTGTGAAAGATGTCCCCTGGCCCCTTCTATTGAATGACACTGGTTTGATGTCTCTCTCACGCTGTCGAAAAAAGCTATTACAAAAAACAGTAAATTTTAGGCATGCAGTTCCTTTTACCACCAGTAGGGGGTCAAAAGAAAGGTTGTGAAAGATGTCCCTGGCCCCTTCTATTGAATGACACTGGTTTGATGTCTCTCTCACCCTGATGAAAAAAGCTATTACAAAAAACAGTAAATTTTAGGCATGCAGTTCCTTTTACCACCAGTAGGGGTCAAAGAAAGGTTGTGAAAGATGTCCCTGGCCCCTTCTATTGAATGACACTGGTTTGATGTCTCTCTCTCCCTGGCGAAAAAGCTATTGCAAAAAACAGTAAATTTTAGGCATGCAGTTCCTTTTACCACCAGTAGGGGGTCAAAAGAAAGGTTGTGAAAGATGTCCCCTGGCCCCTTCTATTGAATGACACTGGTTTGATGTCTCTCTCTCCCTGGCGAAAAAAAGCTATTACAAAAAACAGTAAATTTTAGGCATGCAGTTCCTTTTACCACCAGTAGGGGGTCAAATGAAAGGTTGTGAAAGATGTCCCCTGGCCCCTTCTATTGAATGACACTGGTTTGATGTCTCTCTCTCCCTGGCGAAAAAAGCTATTGCAAAAAACAGTAAATTTTAGGCATGCAGTTCCTTTTACCACCAGTAGGGGGTCAAAAGAAAGGTTGTGAAAGATGTCCCCTGGCCCCTTCTATTGAATGACACTGGTTTGATGTCTCTCTCTCCCTGGCGAAAAAAGCTATTACAAAAAACAGTAAATTTTAGGCATGCAGTTCCTTTTACCACCAGTAGGGGGTCAAAAGAAAGGTTGTGAAAGATGTCCCCTGCCCCTTCTATTGAATGACACTGGTTTGATGTCTCTCTCTCTCTATGAAAAAGCTATTACAAAAAACAGTAAATTTTAGGCATGCAGTTCCTTTTACCACCAGTAGGGGTCAAAGAAAGGTTGTGAAAGATGTCCCCTGCCCCCTTCTATTGAATGACACTGGTTTGATGTCTCTCTCTCCCTGGCGAAAAAAGCTATTACAAAAAACAGTAAATTTTAGGCATGCAGTTCCTTTTACCACCAGTAGGGGGTCAAAAGAAAGGTTGTGAAAGATGTCCCCTGGCCCCTTCTATTGAATGACACTGGTTTGATGTCTCTCTCTCCTGGCGAAAAAGCTATTGACAAAAACAGTAAATTTTAGGCATGCAGTTCCTTTTACCACCAGTAGGGGGTCAAAAGAAAGGTTGTGAAAGATGTCCCCTGCCCCCTTCTATTGAATGACACTGGTTTGATGTCTCTCTCTCTCCTGAAAAAGCTATTACAAAAAACAGTAAATTTTAGGCATGCAGTTCCTTTTACCACCAGTAGGGGTCAAAAGAAAGGTTGTGAAAGATGTCCCCTGGCCCCTTCTATTGAATGACACTGGTTTGATGTCTCTCTCTCACGCTGTCGAAAAAGCTATTACAAAAAACAGTAAATTTTAGGCATGCAGTTCCTTTTACCACCAGTAGGGGTCAAAAGAAAGGTTGTGAAAGATGTCCCCTGGCCCCTTCTATTGAATGACACTGGTTTGATGTCTCTCTCTCCTGAAAAAGCTATTACAAAAACAGTAAATTTTAGGCATGCAGTTCCTTTTACCACCAGTAGGGGTCAAAAGAAAGGTTGTGAAAGATGTCCCCTGCCCCCTTCTATTGAATGACACTGGTTTGATGTCTCTCTCTCCCTGGCGAAAAAAGCTATTACAAAAAACAGTAAATTTTAGGCATGCAGTTCCTTTTACCACCAGTAGGGGGTCAAAAGAAAGGTTGTGAAAGATGTCCCTATCCCTTCTATTGAATGACACTGGTTTGATGTCTCTCTCTCCTGACGAAAAAAGCTATTACAAAAAACAGTAAATTTTAGGCATGCAGTTCCTTTTTCCACCAGTAGGGGTCAAAGAAAGGTTGTGAAAGATGTCCCCTGCCCCCTTCTATTGAATGACACTGGTTTGATGTCTCTCTCACCCTGTCGAAAAAAGCTATTACAAAAAACAATAAAATTTTAGGCATGCAGTTCCTTTTACCACCAGTAGGGGTCAAAGAAAGGCTGTGAAAGATGTCCCTGCCCCTTCTATTGAATGACACTGGTTTGATGTCTCTCTCACCCTGATGAAAAAAGCTATTACAAAAAACAGTAAATTTTAGGCATGCAGTTCCTTTTACCACCAGTAGGGGGTCAAAAGAAAGGTTGTGAAAGATGTCCCCTGGCCCCTTCTATTGAATGACACTGGTTTGATGTCTCTCTCTCCCTGGCGAAAAAAATCTATTACAAAAAACAGTAAATTTTAGGCATGCAGTTCCTTTTACCACCAGTAGGGGGTCAAAAGAAAGGTTGTGAAAGATGTCCCCTGGCCCCTTCTATTGAATGACACTGGTTTGATGTCTCTCTCACCCTGATGAAAAAGCTATTACAAAAACAGTAAATTTTAGGCATGCAGTTCCTTTTACCACCAGTAGGGGTCAAAAGAAAGGTTGTGAAAGATGTCCCCTGGCCCCTTCTATTGAATGACACTGGTTTGATGTCTCTCTCACCCTGATGAAAAAGCTATTACAAAAAACAGTAAATTTTAGGCATGCAGTTCCTTTTACCACCAGTAGGGGTCAAAAGAAAGGTTGTGAAAGATGTCCCTGGCCCCTTCTATTGAATGACACTGGTTTGATGTCTCTCTCACCCTGATGAAAAAAGCTATTGCAAAAAACAGTAAATTTTAGGCATGCAGTTCCTTTTACCACCAGTAGGGGTCAAAGAAAGGTTGTGAAAGATGTCCCCTTTCCCTTCTATTGAATGACACTGGTTTGATGTCTCTCTCTCACCCTGATGAAAAAGCTATTACAAAAAACAGTAAATTTTAGGCATGCAGTTCCTTTTACCACCAGTAGGGGTCAAAAGAAAGGTTGTGAAAGATGTCCCCTGCCCCTTCTATTGAATGACACTGGTTTGATGTCTCTCTCTCACCCTGATGAAAAAAGCTATTACAAAAACATTAAATTTTAGGCATGCAGTTCCTTTTACCACCAGTAGGGGTCAAAGAAAGGTTGTGAAAGATGTCCCCTGCCCCTTCTATTGAATGACACTGGTTTGATGTCTCTCTCACCCTGGCGAAAAAAGCTATTACAAAAACAGTAAATTTTAGGCATGCAGTTCCCTTTCCAAACAGTAGGGGGTCAAAAGAAAGGTTGTGAAAGATGTCCCCTGGCCCCTTCTATTGAATGACACTGGTTTGATGTCTCTCTCTCCCTGATGAAAAAAGCTATTACAAAAAACAGTAAATTTTAGGCATGCAGTTCCTTTTACCACCAGTAGGGGGTCAAAAGAAAGGTTGTGAAAGATGTCCCCTGGCCCCTTCTATTGAATGACACTGGTTTGATGTCTCTCTCTCTCCCTGGCGAAAAAGCTATTACAAAAAACAGTAAATTTTAGGCATGCAGTTCCCTTTCCAAACAGTAGGGGGTCAAAAGAAAGGTTGTGAAAGATGTCCCCTGGCCCCTTCTATTGAATGACACTGGTTTGATGTCTCTCTCTCTCCTGGCGAAAAAGCTATTACAAAAAACAGTAAATTTTAGGCATGCAGTTCCTTTTACCACCAGTAGGGGGTCAAAAGAAAGGTTGTGAAAGATGTCCCTGCCCCTTCTATTGAATGACACTGGTTTGATGTCTCTCTCACCCTGATGAAAAAAGCTATTACAAAAAACAGTAAATTTTAGGCATGCAGTTCCCTTTCCAAACAGTAGGGGGTCAAAAGAAAGGTTGTGAAAGATGTCCCTGGCCCCTTCTATTGAATGACACTGGTTTGATGTCTCTCTCTCCTGGCGAAAAAGCTATTGCAAAAAACAGTAAATTTTAGGCATGCAGTTCCTTTTACCACCAGTAGGGGGTCAAAAGAAAGGCTGTGAAAGATGTCCCCTGGCCCCTTCTATTGAATGACACTGGTTTGATGTCTCTCTCTCCCTGGCGAAAAGAAGCTATTACAAAAAACAGTAAATTTTAGGCATGCAGTTCCTTTTACCACCAGTAGGGGGTCAAAAGAAAGGTTGTGAAAGATGTCCCCTGCCCCCTTCTATTGAATGACACTGGTTTGATGTCTCTCTCTCCCTGGCGAAAAAAGCTATTGCAAAAAAACAGTAAATTTTAGGCATGCAGTTCCTTTTAACACCAGTAGGGGGTCAAAAGAAAGGTTGTGAAAGATGTCCCTGGCCCTTCTATTGAATGACACTGGTTTGATGTCTCTCTCTCCCTGGCGAAAAAAGCTATTACAAAAAACAGTAAATTTTAGGCATGCAGTTCCTTTTACCACCAGTAGGGGGTCAAAAGAAAGGTTGTGAAAGATGTCCCCTGGCCCCTTCTATTGAATGACACTGGTTTGATGTCTCTCTCACCCTGATGAAAAAAGCTATTACAAAAAACATTAAATATTAGGCATGCAGTTCCTTTTACCACCAGTAGGGGGTCAAAAGAAAGGTTGTGAAAGATGTCCCCTGGCCCCTTCTATTGAATGACACTGGTTTGATGTCTCTCTCACCCTGATGAAAAAAGCTATTACAAAAAACATTAAATTTTAGACATGCAGTTCCTTTTACCACCAGTAGGGGTCAAAGAAAGGTTGTGAAAGATGTCCCCTGGCCCCTTCTATTGAATGACACTGGTTTGATGTCTCTCTCACCCTGATGAAAAAAGCTATTACAAAAAACAGTAAATTTTAGGCATGCAGTTCCTTTACCACCAGTAGGGGTCAAAAGAAAGGTTGTGAAAGATGTCCCCTGGCCTTCTATTGAATGACACTGGTTTGATGTCTCTCTCTCTCCTGGCGAAAAAGCTATTGCAAAAAACAGTAAATTTTAGGCATGCAGTTCCTTTTACCACCAGTAGGGGGTCAAAAGAAAGGTTGTGAAAGATGTCCCCTGGCCCCTTCTATTGAATGACACTGGTTTGATGTCTCTCTCTCCTGATGAAAAAAGCTATTACAAAAAACAGTAAATTTTAGGCATGCAGTTCCTTTTACCACCAGTAGGGGGTCAAAAGAAAGGCTGTGAAAGATGTCCCCTATCCCCTTCTATTGAATGACACTGGTTTGATGTCTCTCTCTCCCTGATGAAAAAAGCTATTGCAAAAAACAGTAAATTTTAGGCATGCAGTTCCTTTTACCACCAGTAGGGGGTCAAAAGAAAGGTTGTGAAAGATGTCCCTGGCCCCTTCTATTGAATGACACTGGTTTGATGTCTCTCTCTCTCCCTGGCGAAAAAGCTATTACAAAAAACAGTAAATTTTAGGCATGCAGTTCCTTTTACCACCAGTAGGGGTCAAAAGAAAGGTTGTGAAAGATGTCCCCTGGCCCCTTCTATTGAATGACACTGGTTTGATGTCTCTCTCACCCTGTCAAAAAAAGCTATTACAAAAAACAGTAAATTTTAGGCATGCAGTTCCTTTTACCACCAGTAGGGGTCAAAAGAAAGGTTGTGAAAGATGTCCCCTATCCCCTTCTATTGAATGACACTGGTTTGATGTCTCTCTCACCCTGATGAAAAAAGCTATTACAAAAAACATTAAATTTTAGGCATGCAGTTCCTTTTACCACCAGTAGGGGGTCAAAAGAAAGGTTGTGAAAGATGTCCCCTGCCCCCTTCTATTGAATGACACTGGTTTGATGTCTCTCTCACCCTGATGAAAAAAGCTATTACAAAAACAGTAAATTTTAGGCATGCAGTTCCTTTTACCACCAGTAGGGGGTCAAAAGAAAGGTTGTGAAAGATGTCCCCTGGCCCCTTCTATTGAATGACACTGGTTTGATGTCTCTCACCCTGATGAAAAAGCTATTACAAAAAACAGTAAATTTTAGGCATGCAGTTCCTTTTACCACCAGTAGGGGGTCAAAAGAAAGGTTGTGAAAGATGTCCCCTGCCCCCTTCTATTGAATGACACTGGTTTGATGTCTCTCTCGCCCTGATGAAAAAAGCTATTACAAAAACATTAAATTTTAGGCATGCAGTTCCTTTTACCACCAGTAGGGGTCAAAGAAAGGTTGTGAAAGATGTCCCCTGGCCCCTTCTATTGAATGACACTGGTTTGATGTCTCTCTCTCTCCCTGATGAAAAAGCTATTACAAAAAACAGAATTTTAGGCATGCAGTTCCTTTTACCACCAGTAGGGGTCAAAAGAAAGGTTGTGAAAGATGTCCCCTGGCCCCTTCTATTGAATGACACTGGTTTGATGTCTCTCTCTCCCTGGCGAAAAAGCTATTGCAAAAAACAGTAAATTTTAGGCATGCAGTTCCTTTTACCACCAGTAGGGGTCAAAAGAAAGGTTGTGAAAGATGTCCCCTGGCCCCTTCTATTGAATGACACTGGTTTGATGTCTCTCTCACCCTGATGAAAAAGCTATTACAAAAACAGTAAATTTTAGACATGCAGTTCCTTTTACCACCAGTAGGGGTCAAAAGAAAGGTTGTGAAAGATGTCCCTGGCCCCTTCTATTGAATGACACTGGTTTGATGTCTCTCTCACCCTGATGAAAAAAGCTATTACAAAAACAGTAAATTTTAGGCATGCAGTTCCTTTCCAAACAGTAGGGGTCAAAAGAAAGGTTGTGAAAGATGTCCCCTTTCCCCTTCTATTGAATGACACTGGTTTGATGTCTCTCTCACCTGGCGAAAAAGCTATTACAAAAACAGTAAATTTTAGGCATGCAGTTCCTTTTACCACCAGTAGGGGTCAAAAGAAAGGTTGTGAAAGATGTCCCCTGTCCCCTTCTATTGAATGACACTGGTTTGATGTCTCTCTCACCCTGATGAAAAAAGCTATTACAAAAAACAGTAAATTTTAGGCATGCAGTTCCTTTTACCACCAGTAGGGGGTCAAAAGAAAGGTTGTGAAAGATGTCCCTATCCCCTTCTATTGAATGACACTGGTTTGATGTCTCTCTCCCTGGCGAAAAAAGCTATTACAAAAAACAGTAAATTTTAGGCATGCAGTTCCTTTTACCACCAGTAGGGGGTCAAAAGAAAGGTTGTGAAAGATGTCCCTGGCCCCTTCTATTGAATGACACTGGTTTGATGTCTCTCTCTCTCCTGGCGAAAAAGCTATTGCAAAAACAGTAAATTTTAGGCATGCAGTTCCTTTTACCACCAGTAGGGGTCAAAAGAAAGGTTGTGAAAGATGTCCCCTGGCCCCTTCTATTGAATGACACTGGTTTGATGTCTCTCTCTCCTGGCGAAAAAGCTATTGCAAAAAACAGTAAATTTTAGGCATGCAGTTCCTTTTACCACCAGTAGGGGGTCAAAAGAAAGGTTGTGAAAGATGTCCCCTGGCCCCTTCTATTGAATGACACTGGTTTGATGTCTCTCTCTCCCTGGCGAAAAAAGCTATTACAAAAAACAGTAAATTTTAGGCATGCAGTTCCTTTTACCACCAGTAGGGGGTCAAAAGAAAGGTTGTGAAAGATGTCCCCTATCCCCTTCTATTGAATGACACTGGTTTGATGTCTCTCTCACCCTGATGAAAAAAGCTATTACAAAAAACATTAAATATTAGGCATGCAGTTCCTTTTACCACCAGTAGGGGGTCAAAAGAAAGGTTGTGAAAGATGTCCCCTGGCCCCTTCTATTGAATGACACTGGTTTGATGTCTCTCTCACCCTGATGAAAAAAGCTATTACAAAAAACAGTAAATTTTAGGCATGCAGTTCCTTTTACCACCAGTAGGGGGTCAAAAGAAAGGTTGTGAAAGATGTCCCCTGGCCCCTTCTATTGAATGACACTGGTTTGATGTCTCTCTCACCCTGGCGAAAAAAGCTATTGCAAAAAACAGTAAATTTTAGGCATGCAGTTCCTTTTACCACCAGTAGGGGTCAAAAGAAAGGTTGTGAAAGATGTCCCCTGGCCCCTTCTATTGAATGACACTGGTTTGATGTCTCTCTCTCTCTGATGAAAAAGCTATTACAAAAAACAGTAAATTTTAGGCATGCAGTTCCTTTTACCACCAGTAGGGGTCAAAAGAAAGGTTGTGAAAGATGTCCCTGGCCCCTTCTATTGAATGACACTGGTTTGATGTCTCTCTCTCCCTGGCGAAAAAAGCTATTACAAAAAACAGTAAATTTTAGGCATGCAGTTCCTTTACCACCAGTAGGGGTCAAAAGAAAGGTTGTGAAAGATGTCCCCTGGCCCCTTCTATTGAATGACACTGGTTTGATGTCT
Source organism: Gobiocypris rarus (assembly GCA_023029165.1). Classification (NCBI taxonomy): domain Eukaryota; kingdom Metazoa; phylum Chordata; class Actinopteri; order Cypriniformes; family Gobionidae; genus Gobiocypris; species Gobiocypris rarus. Next base: position 33,184,900 of record CM040935.1, on the reverse strand, counting down.
CTCTCTCTCCTGGCGAAAAAGCTATTGCAAAAACAGTAAATTTTAGGCATGCAGTTCCTTTTACCACCAGTAGGGGTCAAAAGAAAGGTTGTGAAAGATGTCCCTGGCCCCTTCTATTGAATGACACTGGTTTGATGTCTCTCTCTCACCCTGATGAAAAAAGCTATTACAAAAACAGTAAATTTTAGGCATGCAGTTCCTTTTACCACCAGTAGGGGTCAAAAGAAAGGTTGTGAAAGATGTCCCCTGGCCCCTTCTATTGAATGACACTGGTTTGATGTCTCTCTCCTGGCAAAAAGCTATTACAAAAAACAGTAAATTTTAGGCATGCAGTTCCTTTTACCACCAGTAGGGGTCAAAAGAAAGGTTGTGAAAGATGTCCCCTGGCCCCTTCTATTGAATGACACTGGTTTGATGTCTCTCTCACCCTGATGAAAAAAGCTATTGCAAAAAACAGTAAATTTTAGGCATGCAGTTCCTTTTACCACCAGTAGGGGTCAAAAAGAAAGGTTGTGAAAGATGTCCCTGGCCCCTTCTATTGAATGACACTGGTTTGATGTCTCTCTCACCCTGATGAAAAAGCTATTACAAAAACAGTAAATTTTAGGCATGCAGTTCCTTTTACCACCAGTAGGGGGTCAAAAGAAAGGTTGTGAAAGATGTCCCCTGGCCCCTTCTATTGAATGACACTGGTTTGATGTCTCTCTCACCCTGACGAAAAAAGCTATTACAAAAAACAGTAAATTTTAGGCATGCAGTTCCTTTTACCACCAGTAGGGGGTCAAAAGAAAGGTTGTGAAAGATGTCCCTGGCCCCTTCTATTGAATGACACTGGTTTGATGTCTCTCTCTCTCTCCCTGTGAAAAAGCTATTGCAAAAACAGTAAATTTTAGGCATGCAGTTCCTTTTACCACCAGTAGGGGTCAAAAGAAAGGTTGTGAAAGATGTCCCTGCCCCTTCTATTGAATGACACTGGTTTGATGTCTCTCTCTCTCCTGGCGAAAAAAGCTATTACAAAAACAGTAAATTTTAGGCATGCAGTTCCTTTTACCACCAGTAGGGGTCAAAAGAAAGGTTGTGAAAGATGTCCCCTGCCCCTTCTATTGAATGACACTGGTTTGATGTCTCTCTCTCCCTGGCGAAAAAGCTATTACAAAAACAGTAAATTTTAGGCATGCAGTTCCTTTTACCACCAGTAGGGGTCAAAAGAAAGGTTGTGAAAGATGTCCCCTGGCCCCTTCTATTGAATGACACTGGTTTGATGTCTCTCTCTCTCCTGGCGAAAAAAGCTATTACAAAAACAGTAAATTTTAGGCATGCAGTTCCTTTTACCACCAGTAGGGGGTCAAAAAGAAAGGTTGTGAAAGATGTCCCCTGGCCCCTTCTATTGAATGACACTGGTTTGATGTCTCTCTCACCCTGATGAAAAAAGCTATTACAAAAAACAGTAAATTTTAGGCATGCAGTTCCTTTTACCACCAGTAGGGGGTCAAAAGAAAGGTTGTGAAAGATGTCCCCTGGCCCCTTCTATTGAATGACACTGGTTTGATGTCTCTCTCACCCTGATGAAAAAAGCTATTACAAAAAACAGTAAATTTTAGGCATGCAGTTCCTTTTACCACCAGTAGGGGGTCAAAAGAAAGGTTGTGAAAGATGTCCCCTGGCCCCTTCTATTGAATGACACTGGTTTGATGTCTCTCTCACCCTGACGAAAAAAGCTATTGCAAAAAACAGTAAATTTTAGGCATGCAGTTCCTTTTACCACCAGTAGGGGGTCAAAAGAAAGGTTGTGAAAGATGTCCCCTGGCCCCTTCTATTGAATGACACTGGTTTGATGTCTCTCTCTCCCTGGCGAAAAAAAGCTATTACAAAAAACAGTAAATTTTAGGCATGCAGTTCCTTTTACCACCAGTAGGGGTCAAAAGAAAGGTTGTGAAAGATGTCCCCCCTTCTATTGAATGACACTGGTTTGATGTCTCTCTCTCTCCTGATGAAAAAAGCTATTACAAAAAACAGTAAATTTTAGGCATGCAGTTCCTTTTACCACCAGTAGGGGGTCAAAAGAAAGGTTGTGAAAGATGTCCCCTGGCCCCTTCTATTGAATGACACTGGTTTGATGTCTCTCTCTCCCTGGCGAAAAAAGCTATTGCAAAAAAACAGTAAATTTTAGGCATGCAGTTCCTTTTACCACCAGTAGGGGTCAAAAGAAAGGTTGTGAAAGATGTCCCCTGGCCCCTTCTATTGAATGACACTGGTTTGATGTCTCTCTCACCCTGATGAAAAAGCTATTACAAAAACAGTAAATTTTAGGCATGCAGTTCCTTTTACCACCAGTAGGGGGTCAAAAGAAAGGTTGTGAAAGATGTCCCCTGGCCCCTTCTATTGAATGACACTGGTTTGATGTCTCTCTCTCCCTGGCGAAAAAAGCTATTGCAAAAAACAGTAAATTTTAGGCATGCAGTTCCTTTTACCACCAGTAGGGGTCAAAAGAAAGGTTGTGAAAGATGTCCCTGCCCCTTCTATTGAATGACACTGGTTTGATGTCTCTCTCACCCTGACGAAAAAGCTATTACAAAAAACAGTAAATTTTAGGCATGCAGTTCCTTTTACCACCAGTAGGGGGTCAAAAGAAAGGTTGTGAAAGATGTCCCCTGCCCCCTTCTATTGAATGACACTGGTTTGATGTCTCTCTCACCCTGATGAAAAAAGCTATTACAAAAAACAGTAAATTTTAGGCATGCAGTTCCTTTTACCACCAGTAGGGGGTCAAAAGAAAGGTTGTGAAAGATGTCCCCTGGCCCCTTCTATTGAATGACACTGGTTTGATGTCTCTCTCTCCCTGATGAAAAAAGCTATTGCAAAAAACAGTAAATTTTAGGCATGCAGTTCCTTTTACCACCAGTAGGGGTCAAAAGAAAGGTTGTGAAAGATGTCCCCTGGCCCCTTCTATTGAATGACACTGGTTTGATGTCTCTCTCACCCTGATGAAAAAAGCTATTACAAAAAACAGTAAATTTTAGGCATGCAGTTCCTTTTACCACCAGTAGGGGGTCAAAAGAAAGGTTGTGAAAGATGTCCCCTGGCCCCTTCTATTGAATGACACTGGTTTGATGTCTCTCTCTCCCTGGCGAAAAAGCTATTGCAAAAACAGTAAATTTTAGGCATGCAGTTCCTTTTACCACCAGTAGGGGTCAAAAGAAAGGTTGTGAAAGATGTCCCCTGGCCCCTTCTATTGAATGACACTGGTTTGATGTCTCTCTCACCCTGATGAAAAAGCTATTGCAAAAACAGTAAATTTTAGGCATGCAGTTCCTTTTACCACCAGTAGGGGTCAAAAGAAAGGTTGTGAAAGATGTCCCCTGGCCCCTTCTATTGAATGACACTGGTTTGATGTCTCTCTCACCCTGATGAAAAAGCTATTGCAAAAAACAGTAAATTTTAGGCATGCAGTTCCTTTTACCACCAGTAGGGGTCAAAAGAAAGGTTGTGAAAGATGTCCCCTGGCCCCTTCTATTGAATGACACTGGTTTGATGTCTCTCTCACCCTGATGAAAAAGCTATTACAAAAAACAGTAAATTTTAGGCATGCAGTTCCTTTTACCACCAGTAGGGGTCAAAAGAAAGGTTGTGAAAGATGTCCCTGGCCCCTTCTATTGAATGACACTGGTTTGATGTCTCTCTCACCCTGACGAAAAAAGCTATTACAAAAAACAGTAAATTTTAGGCATGCAGTTCCTTTTACCACCAGTAGGGGTCAAAAGAAAGGTTGTGAAAGATGTCCCCTGCCCCCTTCTATTGAATGAAACTGGTTTGATGTCTCTCTCACCCTGATGAAAAAAGCTATTACAAAAAACATTAAATATTAGGCATGCAGTTCCTTTTACCACCAGTAGGGGGTCAAAAGAAAGGTTGTGAAAGATGTCCCCTGGCCCCTTCTATTGAATGACACTGGTTTGATGTCTCTCTCTCCCTGATGAAAAAAGCTATTACAAAAAACAGTAAATTTTAGGCATGCAGTTCCTTTTACCACCAGTAGGGGGTCAAAAGAAAGGTTGTGAAAGATGTCCCCTGGCCCCTTCTATTGAATGACACTGGTTTGATGTCTCTCTCTCCCTGATGAAAAAAGCTATTACAAAAAACAGTAAATTTTAGGCATGCAGTTCCTTTTACCACCAGTAGGGGGTCAAAAGAAAGGTTGTGAAAGATGTCCCCTGGCCCCTTCTATTGAATGACACTGGTTTGATGTCTCTCTCTCCCTGGCGAAAAAAGCTATTACAAAAAACAGTAAATTTTAGGCATGCAGTTCCTTTTACCACCAGTAGGGGTCAAAGAAAGGTTGTGAAAGATGTCCCCTGGCCCCTTCTATTGAATGACACTGGTTTGATGTCTCTCTCTCCCTGCGAAAAAAGCTATTACAAAAACAGTAAATTTTAGGCATGCAGTTCCTTTTACCACCAGTAGGGGTCAAAAGAAAGGTTGTGAAAGATGTCCCCCCCTTCTATTGAATGACACTGGTTTGATGTCTCTCTCTCTCTCCTGATGAAAAAGCTATTGCAAAAACAGTAAATTTTAGGCATGCAGTTCCTTTTACCACCAGTAGGGGTCAAAAGAAAGGTTGTGAAAGATGTCCCCTGGCCCCTTCTATTGAATGACACTGGTTTGATGTCTCTCTCTCACCCTGATGAAAAAAGCTATTACAAAAACAGTAAATTTTAGGCATGCAGTTCCTTTTACCACCAGTAGGGGTCAAAAGAAAGGTTGTGAAAGATGTCCCTGGCCCCTTCTATTGAATGACACTGGTTTGATGTCTCTCTCTCACCCTGTCAAAAAAGCTATTACAAAAACAGTAAATTTTAGGCATGCAGTTCCTTTTACCACCAGTAGGGGGTCAAAGAAAGGTTGTGAAAGATGTCCCCTGGCCCCTTCTATTGAATGACACTGGTTTGATGTCTCTCTCACCCTGTGAAAAAGCTATTACAAAAAACAGTAAATTTTAGGCATGCAGTTCCTTTTACCACCAGTAGGGGTCAAAAGAAAGGTTGTGAAAGATGTCCCCTTCTATTGAATGACACTGGTTTGATGTCTCTCTCACCCTGATGAAAAAAGCTATTACAAAAAACAGTAAATTTTAGGCATGCAGTTCCTTTTACCACCAGTAGGGGGTCAAAAGAAAGGTTGTGAAAGATGTCCCCTGGCCCCTTCTATTGAATGACACTGGTTTGATGTCTCTCTCACCCTGAGGAAAAAGCTATTACAAAAAACAGTAAATTTTAGGCATGCAGTTCCTTTTACCACCAGTAGGGGGTCAAAAGAAAGGTTGTGAAAGATGTCCCCTGGCCCCTTCTATTGAATGACACTGGTTTGATGTCTCTCTCTCCTGATGAAAAAGCTATTACAAAAAACAGTAAATTTTAGGCATGCAGTTCCTTTTACCACCAGTAGGGGGTCAAAAGAAAGGTTGTGAAAGATGTCCCCTGGCCCCTTCTATTGAATGACACTGGTTTGATGTCTCTCTCCTGATGAAAAAGCTATTACAAAAACAGTAAATTTTAGGCATGCAGTTCCTTTTACCACCAGTAGGGGGTCAAAAGAAAGGTTGTGAAAGATGTCCCCTGGCCCCTTCTATTGAATGACACTGGTTTGATGTCTCTCTCTCCTGGCGAAAAAGCTATTGCAAAAAACAATAAATTTTAGGCATGCAGTTCCTTTTACCACCAGTAGGGGTCAAAAGAAAGGTTGTGAAAGATGTCCCCTGGCCCCTTCTATTGAATGACACTGGTTTGATGTCTCTCTCACCCTGATGAAAAAAGCTATTACAAAAAACAGTAAATTTTAGGCATGCAGTTCCTTTTACCACCAGTAGGGGGTCAAAAGAAAGGTTGTGAAAGATGTCCCCTGGCCCCTTCTATTGAATGACACTGGTTTGATGTCTCTCTCACCCTGATGAAAAAGCTATTACAAAAAACAGTAAATTTTAGGCATGCAGTTCCTTTTACCACCAGTAGGGGGTCAAAAGAAAGGTTGTGAAAGATGTCCCCTGCCCCCTTCTATTGAATGACACTGGTTTGATGTCTCTCTCACCCTGATGAAAAAGCTATTACAAAAAACAGTAAATTTTAGGCATGCAGTTCCTTTTACCACCAGTAGGGGGTCAAAAGAAAGGTTGTGAAAGATGTCCCCTGCCCCCTTCTATTGAATGACACTGGTTTGATGTCTCTCTCACCCTGATGAAAAAAGCTATTGCAAAAAACAGTAAATTTTAGGCATGCAGTTCCTTTTACCACCAGTAGGGGGTCAAAAGAAAGGTTGTGAAAGATGTCCCTATCCTTCTATTGAATGACACTGGTTTGATGTCTCTCTCCTGAAAAAGCTATTACAAAAACAGTAAATTTTAGGCATGCAGTTCCTTTTACCACCAGTAGGGGTCAAAAGAAAGGTTGTGAAAGATGTCCCCTGGCCCCTTCTATTGAATGACACTGGTTTGATGTCTCTCTCTCCCTGGCGAAAAAAGCTATTGCAAAAAACAGTAAATTTTAGGCATGCAGTTCCTTTTACCACCAGTAGGGGGTCAAAAGAAAGGTTGTGAAAGATGTCCCTGGCCCCTTCTATTGAATGACACTGGTTTGATGTCTCTCTCACCCTGATGAAAAAAGCTATTGCAAAAAACAGTAAATTTTAGGCATGCAGTTCCTTTTACCACCAGTAGGGGGTCAAAAGAAAGGTTGTGAAAGATGTCCCCTGGCCCCTTCTATTGAATGACACTGGTTTGATGTCTCTCTCACCCTGATGAAAAAAGCTATTGCAAAAAACAGTAAATTTTAGGCATGCAGTTCCTTTTACCACCAGTAGGGGGTCAAAAGAAAGGTTGTGAAAGATGTCCCTGGCCCCTTCTATTGAATGACACTGGTTTGATGTCTCTCTCTCCCTGACGAAAAAAAGCTATTACAAAAACAGTAAATTTTAGGCATGCAGTTCCTTTTACCACCAGTAGGGGTCAAAAGAAAGGTTGTGAAAGATGTCCCTGGCCCCTTCTATTGAATGACACTGGTTTGATGTCTCTCTCACCCTGATGAAAAAAGCTATTACAAAAAACATTAAATTTTAGGCATGCAGTTCCTTTTACCACCAGTAGGGGTCAAAAGAAAGGTTGTGAAAGATGTCCCCTGGCCCCTTCTATTGAATGACACTGGTTTGATGTCTCTCTCTCCTGGCGAAAAAGCTATTGCAAAAACAGTAAATTTTAGGCATGCAGTTCCTTTTACCACCAGTAGGGGTCAAAAGAAAGGTTGTGAAAGATGTCCCCTATCCCTTCTATTGAATGACACTGGTTTGATGTCTCTCTCACCCTGATGAAAAAGCTATTGCAAAAACAGTAAATTTTAGGCATGCAGTTCCTTTTACCACCAGTAGGGGTCAAAAGAAAGGTTGTGAAAGATGTCCCCTGGCCCCTTCTATTGAATGACACTGGTTTGATGTCTCTCTCACCCTGATGAAAAAGCTATTACAAAAAACAGTAAATTTTAGGCATGCAGTTCCTTTTACCACCAGTAGGGGTCAAAAGAAAGGTTGTGAAAGATGTCCCCTGGCCCCTTCTATTGAATGACACTGGTTTGATGTCTCTCTCACCCTGATGAAAAAGCTATTACAAAAAACAGTAAATTTTAGGCATGCAGTTCCTTTTACCACCAGTAGGGGTCAAAAGAAAGGTTGTGAAAGATGTCCCCTGGCCCCTTCTATTGAATGACACTGGTTTGATGTCTCTCTCACCCTGATGAAAAAGCTATTACAAAAACAGTAAATTTTAGGCATGCAGTTCCTTTTACCACCAGTAGGGGTCAAAAGAAAGGTTGTGAAAGATGTCCCTGGCCCCTTCTATTGAATGACACTGGTTTGATGTCTCTCTCACCCTGATGAAAAAGCTATTACAAAAACAGTAAATTTTAGGCATGCAGTTCCTTTTACCACCAGTAGGGGTCAAAAGAAAGGTTGTGAAAGATGTCCCCTGGCCCCTTCTATTGAATGACACTGGTTTGATGTCTCTCTCACCCTGATGAAAAAGCTATTACAAAAACAGTAAATTTTAGGCATGCAGTTCCTTTTACCACCAGTAGGGGTCAAAAGAAAGGTTGTGAAAGATGTCCCCTGGCCCCTTCTATTGAATGACACTGGTTTGATGTCTCTCTCACCCTGATGAAAAAGCTATTACAAAAAAATTTTAGGCATGCAGTTCCTTTTACCACCAGTAGGGGTCAAAAGAAAGGTTGTGAAAGATGTCCCCTGGCCCCTTCTATTGAATGACACTGGTTTGATGTCTCTCTCTCTCCTGGGAAAAAGCTATTACAAAAAACAGTAAATTTTAGGCATGCAGTTCCTTTTACCACCAGTAGGGGTCAAAAGAAAGGTTGTGAAAGATGTCCCTGGCCCCTTCTATTGAATGACACTGGTTTGATGTCTCTCTCTCCTGATGAAAAAGCTATTACAAAAACAGTAAATTTTAGGCATGCAGTTCCTTTTACCACCAGTAGGGGTCAAAAGAAAGGTTGTGAAAGATGTCCCCTGGCCCCTTCTATTGAATGACACTGGTTTGATGTCTCTCTCCCTGATGAAAAAGCTATTGCAAAAAACAGTAAATTTTAGGCATGCAGTTCCTTTTACCACCAGTAGGGGTCAAAAGAAAGGTTGTGAAAGATGTCCCCTGCCCCTTCTATTGAATGACACTGGTTTGATGTCTCTCTCTCCCCTGATGAAAAAAGCTATTACAAAAAACAGTAAATTTTAGGCATGCAGTTCCTTTACCACCAGTAGGGGGTCAAAAGAAAGGTTGTGAAAGATGTCCCTGGCCCCTTCTATTGAATGACACTGGTTTGATGTCTCTCTCACCCTGTCAAAAAGCTATTACAAAAACAGTAAATTTTAGGCATGCAGTTCCTTTTACCACCAGTAGGGGTCAAAAGAAAGGTTGTGAAAGATGTCCCCTATCCTTCTATTGAATGACACTGGTTTGATGTCTCTCTCACCCTGTCGAAAAAGCTATTACAAAAAACAGTAAATTTTAGGCATGCAGTTCCTTTTACCACCAGTAGGGGTCAAAAGAAAGGTTGTGAAAGATGTCCCCTGCCCCCTTCTATTGAATGACACTGGTTTGATGTCTCTCTCACCCTGATGAAAAAGCTATTACAAAAACAGTAAATTTTAGGCATGCAGTTCCTTTTACCACCAGTAGGGGTCAAAAGAAAGGTTGTGAAAGATGTCCCTGGCCCCTTCTATTGAATGACACTGGTTTGATGTCTCTCTCACCCTGATGAAAAAGCTATTACAAAAACAGTAAATTTTAGGCATGCAGTTCCTTTTACCACCAGTAGGGGTCAAAAGAAAGGTTGTGAAAGATGTCCCCTGGCCCCTTCTATTGAATGACACTGGTTTGATGTCTCTCTCTCCTGATGAAAAAGCTATTACAAAAAACAGTAAATTTTAGGCATGCAGTTCCTTTTACCACCAGTAGGGGTCAAAAGAAAGGTTGTGAAAGATGTCCCTGGCCCCTTCTATTGAATGACACTGGTTTGATGTCTCTCTCTCCCTGATGAAAAAGCTATTGCAAAAACAGTAAATTTTAGGCATGCAGTTCCTTTTACCACCAGTAGGGGTCAAAAGAAAGGTTGTGAAAGATGTCCCCTGGCCCCTTCTATTGAATGACACTGGTTTGATGTCTCTCTCTCCCTGACGAAAAAAGCTATTGCAAAAAACAGTAAATTTTAGGCATGCAGTTCCTTTTACCACCAGTAGGGGTCAAAGAAAGGTTGTGAAAGATGTCCCTGGCCCCTTCTATTGAATGACACTGGTTTGATGTCTCTCTCACCCTGATGAAAAAGCTATTACAAAAACAGTAAATTTTAGGCATGCAGTTCCTTTTACCACCAGTAGGGGTCAAAAGAAAGGTTGTGAAAGATGTCCCCTGGCCCCTTCTATTGAATGACACTGGTTTGATGTCTCTCTCACCCTGATGAAAAAGCTATTACAAAAACAGTAAATTTTAGGCATGCAGTTCCTTTACCACCAGTAGGGGTCAAAAGAAAGGTTGTGAAAGATGTCCCTGGCCCCTTCTATTGAATGACACTGGTTTGATGTCTCTCTCACCCTGACGAAAAAAGCTATTACAAAAAACAGTAAATTTTAGGCATGCAGTTCCTTTTACCACCAGTAGGGGGTCAAAAGAAAGGTTGTGAAAGATGTCCCCTGCCCCCTTCTATTGAATGACACTGGTTTGATGTCTCTCTCACCCTGATGAAAAAAGCTATTGCAAAAAACAGTAAATTTTAGGCATGCAGTTCCTTTTACCACCAGTAGGGGGTCAAAAGAAAGGTTGTGAAAGATGTCCCTGGCCCCTTCTATTGAATGACACTGGTTTGATCTCTCTCTCCTGGCGAAAAAGCTATTACAAAAAACAGTAAATTTTAGGCATGCAGTTCCTTTTACCACCAGTAGGGGGTCAAAAGAAAGGTTGTGAAAGATGTCCCCTGGCCCCTTCTATTGAATGACACTGGTTTGATGTCTCTCTCTGATGAAAAAGCTATTGCAAAAAACAGTAAATTTTAGGCATGCAGTTCCTTTTACCACCAGTAGGGGGTCAAAAGAAAGGTTGTGAAAGATGTCCCCTGGCCCCTTCTATTGAATGACACTGGTTTGATGTCTCTCTCTCCCTGGCGAAAAAGCTATTGCAAAAAACAGTAAATTTTAGGCATGCAGTTCCTTTTACCACCAGTAGGGGGTCAAAAGAAAGGTTGTGAAAGATGTCCCCTGGCCCCTTCTATTGAATGACACTGGTTTGATGTCTCTCTCTCCCTGGCGAAAAAAGCTATTACAAAAAACAGTAAATTTTAGGCATGCAGTTCCTTTTACCACCAGTAGGGGGTCAAAAGAAAGGTTGTGAAAGATGTCCCCTGGCCCCTTCTATTGAATGACACTGGTTTGATGTCTCTCTCACCTGATGAAAAAGCTATTACAAAAACAGTAAATTTTAGGCATGCAGTTCCTTTTACCACCAGTAGGGGTCAAAAGAAAGGTTGTGAAAGATGTCCCCTGGCCCCTTCTATTGAATGACACTGGTTTGATGTCTCTCTCATGAAAAAAGCTATTACAAAAACAGTAAATTTTAGGCATGCAGTTCCTTTTACCACCAGTAGGGGTCAAAAGAAAGGTTGTGAAAGATGTCCCCTGGCCCCTTCTATTGAATGACACTGGTTTGATGTCTCTCTCTCACCCTGACGAAAAAGCTATTGCAAAAACAGTAAATTTTAGGCATGCAGTTCCTTTTACCACCAGTAGGGGGTCAAAAGAAAGGTTGTGAAAGATGTCCCCTGGCCCCTTCTATTGAATGACACTGGTTTGATGTCTCTCTCTCCCTGGCGAAAAAAGCTATTACAAAAAACAGTAAATTTTAGGCATGCAGTTCCTTTTACCACCAGTAGGGGTCAAAGAAAGGTTGTGAAAGATGTCCCCTGGCCCCTTCTATTGAATGACACTGGTTTGATGTCTCTCTCTCCCTGGCGAAAAAAAGCTATTACAAAAAACAGTAAATTTTAGGCATGCAGTTCCTTTACCACCAGTAGGGGTCAAAAGAAAGGTTGTGAAAGATGTCCCTGGCCCCTTCTATTGAATGACACTGGTTTGATGTCTCTCTCTCCCTGGCGAAAAAAGCTATTGCAAAAAACAGTAAATTTTAGGCATGCAGTTCCTTTTACCACCAGTAGGGGTCAAAAGAAAGGTTGTGAAAGATGTCCACTGGCCCCTTCTATTGAATGACACTGGTTTGATGCCTCTCTCACCCTGATGAAAAAAGCTATTACAAAAAACAGTAAATTTTAGGCATGCAGTTCCTTTTACCACCAGTAGGGGTCAAAAGAAAGGTTGTGAAAGATGTCCCTGGCCCCTTCTATTGAATGACACTGGTTTGATGTCTCTCTCCCTGGAAAAAGCTATTGCAAAAACAGTAAATTTTAGGCATGCAGTTCCTTTTACCACCAGTAGGGGGTCAAAAGAAAGGTTGTGAAAGATGTCCCCTATCCTTCTATTGAATGACACTGGTTTGATGTCTCTCTCACCCTGATGAAAAAGCTATTGCAAAAACAGTAAATTTTAGGCATGCAGTTCCTTTTACCACCAGTAGGGGTCAAAAGAAAGGTTGTGAAAGATGTCCCTGGCCCCTTCTATTGAATGACACTGGTTTGATGTCTCTCTCACCCTGATGAAAAAGCTATTGCAAAAACAGTAAATTTTAGGCATGCAGTTCCTTTTACCACCAGTAGGGGTCAAAAGAAAGGTTGTGAAAGATGTCCCTGGCCCCTTCTATTGAATGACACTGGTTTGATGTCTCTCTCACCCTGATGAAAAAGCTATTACAAAAAACAGTAAATTTTAGGCATGCAGTTCCTTTTACCACCAGTAGGGGTCAAAAGAAAGGTTGTGAAAGATGTCCCTGGCCCCTTCTATTGAATGACACTGGTTTGATGTCTCTCTCACCCTGTGAAAAAGCTATTGCAAAAACAGTAAATTTTAGGCATGCAGTTCCTTTTACCACCAGTAGGGGTCAAAAGAAAGGTTGTGAAAGATGTCCCCTGGCCCTTCTATTGAATGACACTGGTTTGATGTCTCTCTCCTGATGAAAAAGCTATTACAAAAACAGTAAATTTTAGGCATGCAGTTCCTTTTACCACCAGTAGGGGTCAAAAGAAAGGTTGTGAAAGATGTCCCTGCCCCCTTCTATTGAATGACACTGGTTTGATGTCTCTCTCTCCCTGTGAAAAAAGCTATTACAAAAACAGTAAATTTTAGGCATGCAGTTCCTTTTACCAAACCAGTAGGGGTCAAAAGAAAGGTTGTGAAAGATGTCCCCTGGCCCCTTCTATTGAATGACACTGGTTTGATGTCTCTCTCTCCCTGGCGAAAAAGCTATTGCAAAAACAGTAAATTTTAGGCATGCAGTTCCTTTTACCACCAGTAGGGGTCAAAAGAAAGGTTGTGAAAGATGTCCACTGGCCCCTTCTATTGAATGACACTGGTTTGATGTCTCTCTCACCCTGATGAAAAAGCTATTACAAAAACAGTAAATTTTAGGCATGCAGTTCCTTTTACCACCAGTAGGGGTCAAAAGAAAGGTTGTGAAAGATGTCCCTGGCCCTTCTATTGAATGACACTGGTTTGATGTCTCTCTCTCTCCTGATGAAAAAGCTATTGCAAAAACAGTAAATTTTAGGCATGCAGTTCCTTTTACCACCAGTAGGGGTCAAAAGAAAGGTTGTGAAAGATGTCCCTATCCCTTCTATTGAATGACACTGGTTTGATGTCTCTCTCACCCTGATGAAAAAGCTATTGCAAAAACAGTAAATTTTAGGCATGCAGTTCCTTTTACCACCAGTAGGGGGTCAAAAGAAAGGTTGTGAAAGATGTCCCTGGCCCCTTCTATTGAATGACACTGGTTTGATGTCTCTCTCACCCTGATGAAAAAGCTATTGCAAAAACAGTAAATTTTAGGCATGCAGTTCCTTTTACCACCAGTAGGGGTCAAAAGAAAGGTTGTGAAAGATGTCCCTGGCCCCTTCTATTGAATGACACTGGTTTGATGCCTCTCTCACCCTGATGAAAAAGCTATTACAAAAAACAGTAAATTTTAGGCATGCAGTTCCTTTTACCACCAGTAGGGGTCAAAAGAAAGGTTGTGAAAGATGTCCCCTGGCCCCTTCTATTGAATGACACTGGTTTGATGTCTCTCTCTCCCTGGCGAAAAAGCTATTGCAAAAACAGTAAATTTTAGGCATGCAGTTCCTTTTACCACCAGTAGGGGTCAAAAGAAAGGTTGTGAAAGATGTCCCTATCCCCTTCTATTGAATGACACTGGTTTGATGTCTCTCTCACCCTGATGAAAAAGCTATTGCAAAAAACAGTAAATTTTAGGCATGCAGTTCCTTTTACCACCAGTAGGGGTCAAAAGAAAGGTTGTGAAAGATGTCCCTGGCCCCTTCTATTGAATGACACTGGTTTGATGTCTCTCTCACCCTGATGAAAAAGCTATTGCAAAAAACAGTAAATTTTAGGCATGCAGTTCCTTTTACCACCAGTAGGGGTCAAAAGAAAGGTTGTGAAAGATGTCCCCTGGCCCCTTCTATTGAATGACACTGGTTTGATGTCTCTCTCACCCTGAGAAAAAGCTATTACAAAAAACAGTAAATTTTAGGCATGCAGTTCCTTTTACCACCAGTAGGGGTCAAAAGAAAGGTTGTGAAAGATGTCCCTGGCCCCTTCTATTGAATGACACTGGTTTGATGTCTCTCTCACCCTGATGAAAAAAGCTATTGCAAAAACAGTAAATTTTAGGCATGCAGTTCCTTTTACCACCAGTAGGGGTCAAAAGAAAGGTTGTGAAAGATGTCCCTGGCCCCTTCTATTGAATGACACTGGTTTGATGTCTCTCTCTCTCCCTGATGAAAAAAGCTATTACAAAAAACAGTAAATTTTAGGCATGCAGTTCCTTTTACCACCAGTAGGGGTCAAAAGAAAGGTTGTGAAAGATGTCCCCTGGCCCCTTCTATTGAATGACACTGGTTTGATGTCTCTCTCTCCTGACGAAAAAAGCTATTACAAAAACAGTAAATTTTAGGCATGCAGTTCCTTTTCCACCAGTAGGGGTCAAAAGAAAGGTTGTGAAAGATGTCCCTGGCCCCTTCTATTGAATGACACTGGTTTGATGTCTCTCTCTCCTGATGAAAAAGCTATTGCAAAAACAGTAAATTTTAGGCATGCAGTTCCTTTTACCACCAGTAGGGGTCAAAAGAAAGGTTGTGAAAGATGTCCCTGGCCCCTTCTATTGAATGACACTGGTTTGATGTCTCTCTCACCCTGATGAAAAAGCTATTGCAAAAACAGTAAATTTTAGGCATGCAGTTCCTTTTACCACCAGTAGGGGTCAAAAGAAAGGTTGTGAAAGATGTCCCTACCCCTTCTATTGAATGACACTGGTTTGATGTCTCTCTCTCTGGCGAAAAAGCTATTGCAAAAACAGTAAATTTTAGGCATGCAGTTCCTTTTACCACCAGTAGGGGTCAAAAGAAAGGTTGTGAAAGATGTCCCCTATCCCCTTCTATTGAATGACACTGGTTTGATGTCTCTCTCACCCTGATGAAAAAGCTATTGCAAAAACAGTAAATTTTAGGCATGCAGTTCCTTTTACCACCAGTAGGGGTCAAAAGAAAGGTTGTGAAAGATGTCCCTGGCCCCTTCTATTGAATGACACTGGTTTGATGTCTCTCTCACCCTGATGAAAAAGCTATTGCAAAAACAGTAAATTTTAGGCATGCAGTTCCTTTTACCACCAGTAGGGGTCAAAAGAAAGGTTGTGAAAGATGTCCCTGGCCCCTTCTATTGAATGACACTGGTTTGATGTCTCTCTCACCCTGATGAAAAAGCTATTACAAAAACAGTAAATTTTAGGCATGCAGTTCCTTTTACCACCAGTAGGGGTCAAAAGAAAGGTTGTGAAAGATGTCCCTGGCCCTTCTATTGAATGACACTGGTTTGATGTCTCTCTCCCTGACGAAAAAGCTATTGCAAAAACAGTAAATTTTAGGCATGCAGTTCCTTTTACCACCAGTAGGGGTCAAAAGAAAGGTTGTGAAAGATGTCCCCTGCCCCTTCTATTGAATGACACTGGTTTGATGTCTCTCTCTCCCTGGCGAAAAAAGCTATTACAAAAACAGTAAATTTTAGGCATGCAGTTCCTTTCCAAACAGTAGGGGTCAAAAGAAAGGTTGTGAAAGATGTCCCTTGTCCCTTCTATTGAATGACACTGGTTTGATGTCTCTCTCTCTCCTGAAAAAGCTATTGCAAAAACAGTAAATTTTAGGCATGCAGTTCCTTTTACCACCAGTAGGGGTCAAAAGAAAGGTTGTGAAAGATGTCCCTATCCCCTTCTATTGAATGACACTGGTTTGATGTCTCTCTCACCCTGTGAAAAAGCTATTGCAAAAACAGTAAATTTTAGGCATGCAGTTCCTTTTACCACCAGTAGGGGTCAAAAGAAAGGTTGTGAAAGATGTCCCCTATCCCCTTCTATTGAATGACACTGGTTTGATGTCTCTCTCACCCTGACGAAAAAAGCTATTGCAAAAAACAGTAAATTTTAGGCATGCAGTTCCTTTTACCACCAGTAGGGGGTCAAAAGAAAGGTTGTGAAAGATGTCCCCTGGCCCCTTCTTTTGAATGACACTGGTTTGATGTATATAGACCACTCACCGAGTTAAAGCAAAAACGAAGAAAATGTGCACTTTCTCCACGGTCCCTAACCTACAGCTTCACCAAGAGCTAGGCTTCCCTGCGCAATTCACATTGTGACGTCTTTTAAGGACCAGTGCTCACTAGATCGAGCTCTAAAAAATACAATTAAGGTTGTGAAACATTATTAGCTTAGCTCTCTTACCCACAATACTGTACAGATTATTTTTGGGCAAGGCGTTTTGCAGTTATTGTCATATATCGACCGAATGTGCGGCGAATCTCAAAAACAAAACTAACTTAACTCCGGTTTCACGGAATGGAAACCCAGACGACAGAAAGCACATCTTGTTTTCTTTATTTTACAATAGCACAATGTAAGTAAACACTTTGCAATTTTTAACAATGTCCTTCTCTTATTATTTGTATGACCAAAATGACGGAGTATTTTATTTATGTTTCCTCTGCTCGTTCGTGCCAGAGCTTTGCGCGCAAACAAACATTCCAGCATTGCAAACTTGACATCGCAGTCAGTCAGTTCATCATCAACATAAAATAGTTAACCTAATATATAAAAAGTTACACAGCTCAGTTCAAATAGTCAGTAAAAGCCAACAATTCGTGCCATTCAGCGTGAGCACTGCTCCACTGTGTTGTTCCCAAATATAGAGACCTGCGCGGGACGGATGTTACCTTCTCCCGCTCGCGCCCGCATTAAAGTATAAAACGTTTTTTTCTGTATGTCCATGACACTATTTCAAGTAATTTAATGTAAAAGCAAGCCAGTGCGTGGTTTGGCGTGGCAGAATGCGCGCAAAGTGCGCTCCATTCATAATTTAAAAAAAAGATGACATCTCATTTGATCGCAATCTCACAAAGCTCTGTTATCAATAAAACTGACGCGCAATGGATCTTCCATAATGTATAAATTGTATTTGTTATAATCAGAGGATTTGCCTGCATTCAGGATTCAGAACTGCGCAAAAACTCAGACGTTTTGAGCGGTGAGTGGATTCTATCTTAAATGCATCTGTTTGGCCATTGCGCTCTAGAAATAAACACGTATTCGTGACATTGCACAGCGCAGCAAAACAATTTATAAACAAACTCTGCCTATACTTGCACCGTAGCTAAATCGTTTTTATTTTGTGTTAGTTTTTCTTGTTGATTTGTGCAATAGATGCATAACAATTTATTTGTTGATGTTTTATTTTATTTTTTAGAAATTTCTATTTTTGGGAGTCCGCTAATAGTTTTATTGTTCCATAACCCGCACACACACGAATACCTTACCGCATGCACCCGCACTCAGCCATTAAAATCTAGTCCCTCGCTGCACTCTACAGTATATTCGTTGAGTCCCGCGGGAGTGCAGGTCTCTATTCCCAAGCACATTTTGCAAAGTGAAGAGGATGATTTTTTTCCATCAATATTGGGATGCGAGTGAAGTACAAAGCCTATAATAAATAATTGTTATACATCCAAATGAAATAGGCTACATCGCGAATATGGAAATTGGATTCGAATGAGGGAGTCAGGCTACGCGAGACCAAAGCTGGTTACTTTCAGTTTCTCATTAAATTATTTCTTTGGCTTTATATAGTTATTTTTTAATTCTTGATCCATTCTGAATACTGTTCACTTTGAAGGATTTGATGTGGAGTGAGGGGAACTAAAATAGCTATGTCTGTAGTGTTTATAATGTTTGTACATTATTTTGCTTTATATACAGTTTTTTTTCTGGATGCAATTAAATGCGACTTGTACATGACTTAGGCCTACCTGCTTTTTCTCTCTCAAAAACATTATATATATATATATATATATATATATATATATATATATATATATATATATATATATATATATATATATATATATATATATATATATATATTTGTTATAGTGTAGTTGTAGTGTATTTTGAAGCATGCAGCAAACGATTAATTCGTTAAAATTATTGTTGGTTAACGGTTAACCAGTTAATTAGCGTCCCATATATAGGCCTATATCAAATTAGTGCAGAATCAACTTTAATTTGCGGAGGCGTCAATGATCAAAAGCGGTTGTGTGGAAAAGTGCTGAGCTGAACTTTTGTGTCATCTAGTGGTTTAATGGAGAATGCAGTCAAATGGCCCATTGTATATAGCCTAAGTATTATGCCTATATATGGTCGCGACAACTTAAGAAAAAAAGAGGGTCGCTCTTAAAAAAGTTTGAAAACCACTGATGTAGACTAATATAAATTTAAAATACATCGTTTTAATAAATACAAATCAGCAGCAAACGATTTCAAGTGATAGGCATTATTCAATTAAAAGTATCAATGAATAAAACATTATGTTGACCAGGTGGATTATTCATTGAAATCATGGAGAATGACATTTAGTTTTATTTTCATCATGAATGATATGAGTATATTCATTTTTTATAGTTTTTCAGTTGAATGGTGCATATCTTGCAATTAAATTTGTTAAAGAAAATGAATGTGTGTCCTTTTCATGTCCTTTAGGTAATCAATTCCTGTGTACTTTGGAGTACTATTATTGCCACTTACTGACCTGTCTTGGTATGATTGTAGCATCTGCAGCATTTACTTCCAGTGATTGTATCTAAGATGGGCTAATAAGGTCAATGTAGGCACTGAACATATTGAGAAGAAAATGCTGTTTTCTTGAATAATACTGAGGCATAATGCAAATATGAAAATATCTAAAAAAGAGCCACTTGTCAATAATGATGATCAGGGTTATACATACTTAGGCTGTTTATATATTTGGGCCCAGGGGCCAACAAGTTGTGTTAAAAGTGCGTCGCATACATAGTACCCTCTCGGGGGGCAAGGAAAAAAAGTTCAGGCTCAGGAATTTTTTTCACTATCAGCCCTGAATATAACAAAGAGTGAAAAATGTAAGGGGGTCTGAATACTTTCCCTACCCACTGTATATACACACATATTCCTGTTCTGTTTTCTATCATGCATGTGAACTCAACTTTTTTTAAACATCTATATAGTTTTTATAATTTAGTTTTTCTCATTTAGTTAGTATGCTATATCAGGTTAAGCTTAACGCCTCAAATTATTTATTTAAAGTAAAGTAACTTTTTTTGTGTTCAAGATTTACAAAATGTACAACATGACGCCATTTTCCAAACCGTGTTTTTGTCTTACTCTGAATCATAAAGGTACACTTATAATAAGTGTTTATATTCTCATGGTGCATGCAGTTCTGTTTATTGACCAATAACTGCAGCTTTAATTTCAAGTAATTAAGATTTTTAATGGTTTTAGTGAACTAATATAACCCTGATACTTTATTGAATAAATACTGTTCTTAGTGTTTCCTCCTGACTATGAATTAAATGGGAATTAAATTAAATGCAGTTTATTGTGTATGCACTTTCAATTATAAACAAGCAAATGCACAAGGACTCTTATTTTGAAATGCTCACTATTGCAGTTGCAGGCTGCACTTTCAGATGAGGAGATAAAATATGCATTGTTACAAGTATAAAACACATTACTATATAAACATGGTAAAGTGAACATTGTCATTATTCCTCAGCATTAGTTAATTCCCTGGCATAAATGTGTTATTCATTGATTAAGTCTGAAGCACTGTTGCGTGAGCCTGGGGATGCTCAAAAGCACTGTCACTGTGCTTTCCTTTCATTAGATCCGCATACAACTCAAATGGGACATCAGTTCTGACTGGATAATCGTCTCTCCCAACATTTTCGCCTTGTTTTTAAAAATGATAGTTGTCAACTAGTCTTAAGCCCTATTCGACGGTAATTGTTTTTCATGTAGAAAATAAATTAGCATGCCACCTCAGTGATAAAACTTGTGCATTCGGATGGTGATTTATTTACAATGGAGGATTTTGTGATCCCGCACTATTGCATGTTTATGACAAAAATCATAATCGTCAGTTATTCCCTTGAAATTGTAATTGCGATTATTAAATCATTATCACAATTTACATTGAATGATGTTTTGAATAGCTTTATACTAGGTATAACAATACACTTGTCACAATTCTATATAAATCACGATACTTAACTTATCGATGATCGTGCATAGTTCTCACCGAGACTGTTCAACGGAGACCACCCACGGCTGGATCCGTGGAGATTTGGGTTTTGGACTGTGTCATGGGATTCGGATTCTGCCGCGATTCGGATCCTCCCCAGTCGGCCGTACTTTCCGGGTTCTCCCAGAAATGGCTAAACACGCATCCACAGGTCCGGTATGGAAGTTAAAACAAGACCCGCTCCCAGGTGACAAGGAGGTGCACGGTCATCTGTCATTATCCACAGGAGCGGGTCCCTGAATCCAACCGAGCATGGGAGCTGTGGTCTCTGGCCTCCTGGCTGGCCCCAGAGAGGTGCTTACTGGGCTGGTTGGGTCGACAGGGCCCTCCTGGAGGGCGGTGGCGCGAGATGGATTCAAAACGGACTTCTGGTGAGCAGTGACACCCCTGCAGACCATCGTGAGGCCCACTCAGAGGCACTCTGAGTTGGGATAGAATCCAGTTTCCACCGCTGTGAAAGTCTGGAGGCCTGGAAGAGCAGCTCCAGGGCGTTCAGTCAAAGCCCAGCAGAGGCTTCACTGGTCCAGACAAGGTGGATTGGATGGGTCACCTGCCTGGATGGATGGGAGTCATCCAGGGTGTTCAAGACAGTCACCCAAGCCCAGCAGAGGCTTCACTGGTCAGTCAGACAAGGTGGATGGATGGGTCACCTGCCTGGATGGATGGGAGTCATCCAGTGTTCAAGGCAGTCACCCAAGCCTAGCAGCAACTGTTTTCTTGCTCCATGTAGTTTTGTGTGTTAACAAAGTTAATTATCCGGAAATTATAATTTAATTTATAATTATAAATTATCGAGGAAAAATTATAATTAAATAATTATTTAATTGAAATTATAATTTAATTTATAATTATAAATTATCGAGGAAAATTATAATTATATTATTATTTAATCGGAAATTATAATTATAATTTAGTTTATAATTATAAATTATAGAGGAAAATACTAATAAGTTGTTTTATGTTTCACTCTATGATTTGACACTTGTTTATTTTTAATTTTTTTGCATGAATTCATTTTTACAGATAAACACCTTAGCCTTGAAGGCACGACTGTAAAAGCGTTTGCATGGATCCTAAGTTTTCTTCTTACAAATGACATGGCCCACAAATGAATTGGAGATTAATGGAAAGTCAGCATTCAAAGACTCTCTTTAAAACTGTAATCAATGGTAAGGCTTTCTGAAAATAACTACTGTACTATAACCATTATTTATTCATGTTTGTCCTAAAATGTTAGATTTATAATAAGTAACAATACTATTATAATTCAGTAATACTTAGTGTTGGTCATATGTGTGTCATTGTGAGAAGAAACCGCCTGACTGCTACTGCCACAGACCAGGAAATTGAACAATGGGTTAAAAGATGGCTGCAGCTTGCAGACAGGGATGGAGGCCACGGGCAAGGGAAAAATAAGATTATCTTTTACTGGTTCTGACAGACTCTGCCCGTGACTTTGTCCCTATATAGACCTTGGTCTAATGTTTTCTGGACTGTCCCTGTTCCTCTGACCCCTGCCCGCTCGATGCCCTTTGCCCAGTTAGTTAGTAATCAAACTGGATCAACAAAGTTCAACAATGATTTCAATGTAGTGTGTGTATGTGTGGTGTGAATTCAGTATGTATCTTTTTCCCTTAATTTGTTTTTATATGTATACATATTTATATGTATCTATGAAATTCAGTATGTATCTTACAAGTATTTAACTTTTTCCCTTCAGGATATTTATAAATATGTATGGATGTATCTGTTTGATATTTAATAAATCAATTTAGACTGTATGAGAGGCTTTATTATAGGATAATAAGATGGATGGGTCACATCTGGATGGATATCAGACACTGTCTCAGACATCTGGCCCAAGCCCATTACAGCAGATGTGGCCCACATCTGGTCAGTCAGACAAGGTGGATTGATGTGGTCACATCTGGTCCAGTTGTGGCTGACTTCTAGACAGTCACTCCAGGTTGAGTCATCGCCATTCCATGCGGTATGTGGCCAGAAGAAAGGTGGATGGATGGGTCACCTGGGCCAGATGGATGGGAGTCATCCAGGGAAATGTTCAAGCCTAAAAATACAATGCATTAAAATGCAATCATGGTTAATGCAATGCATATTTTTCAAGTAGTTAATTCAACAGGCTTATAATTTATTTCAAATAAATTTGGCAAATTATAATTTAATTCCATAAGAAAATCATTATAAAGAAAGACAATTATGTATTTTATTTATAAATATTAGGGAATTATAATTTAGTTTATAATTATAAATTATAGAGGAAATCAGGGACAGTTGTGACCCAGAGCTCTGTATGCTATTTCATCTGACTTACTTATTCATTTTCAACTATATTTTTTGCATGATTCATTTTACAGATAAACACCTTAGCCTTGAGGAATTGATGCCAACAAGAAAGCTTTCCAAGTTTTCTTCTTACAAATGACATGGCTCAAATGAATCTGGGGGATTAATGGAAAGTACAGAATCTCTGATCAAAACTGTAATCAATGGTAAGAAGAAAATAACTACTGATATAACCATTATTTATTCATGTTTGTCCTAAAAATGTTAGATTTATAACAATAACAACTATTATAATTCAGTAATATCTTAGTGTTGGTCATATGTGTGTTGACCCAGGATGAGCTACAGGACTGTGAAGCTGCTACTCCATCTACTCCATCTGTGTTTGATCATCATTGAACAATGATGAAGTCTGCCCTATTCGGACGCTAATTGTTTCGTGGGGCAAAAAAATAAGATTATCTTTTACTGGTTCTGACAGATTTGCCCGTGACTTTGTCCCTATATCCAGACCTTGGTCTAATGTTTTCTCCCACTGTCCCTTTGACCCCTGCCTTACCTACTGTTTTTGCCCAGTTAGTGGTGATTTAATCAAACTGGATCAACAAAGTTCAACAATGATTTCAAAATGTCACTGTTGTGTGTATGTGTGTGGGTGTGAATTCAGTATGTATCTTTTTCCCCTTAATTTTGTTTTTATATTTATACATATTTATATGTATCTATGAAATTCAGTATTTAAAATCTTACAAGTATTTAACATTTTTTCGACAGCAAGTATACATTTTGTTTTTAAATTTATAACCACAGAGTTATGTTTACTTCATAAATCAATAAGACTGCATTAACTGTATTTTTTCATTTCCATTATAGGAATAATAAGATGTGAGCCATCCTTTATCTGGCCCAGATATCAGACACCATGTCTGAGACAGTTGTGGTTATATATATATTTAAATATTTTTTCCTACTATTAAAATAAATATGTGGCGGTCCAAATAGGGTTTTGATGAACCCACCCTTTTCCTTTTTCCATTAAACTTAAATAAAAGCAGAGGGTCTGTTCTTTCTTCTGATATAATGCATGTTCCAGGAAGTCAATATTTCTTACAATTTACTATTTTATACCACAAAAATGTCCTAAAATACAATGCATTAAACTTATGTTTCATATTTTTAATTATTATTTGATAATAATAAACAGGCTTTTTATTTCAAAAACATTTGGCATTATTTTACTTCCATATGAAGAAAATCATCTGACTCCCAAAGAAAGACAACTTATGTATTTTTGTGTATAAAATGGATGTAGCTGGATGAAGACCTGATAGACTGCCTGGAGCAAAACCTTGCATAGGATTGTGTAAGAGACTAAACTCAGCTCTATATTAATGCAAATCTAACTGCTGTCTTATCTGAGTATGTACAGGATCACACATTTGACAGAACAAACTAAATATAGATTAAACTGAACTGAACCATTAATACAGGCAGTGATAATGACAGCCAGCGAAGGAAAGGTTGCACTCTGAGGTAATAGAACATGATCAAAACAGAGCCGTGATGCTAGCGGGGAGAATCCGCTCGTTAAACAGGATCAGATTAACACAGAAAGATCGCAAATGAACATAACATCGTCATAAACCTGGAATAACTTGGCACCGTTGTTATACAGTATACACATCTGGGTTATGAAGTAAACAGCTGATGAGAGCAGCGATCTGACTGCTCTGCTGACTCCATCTGTGCTTTGATCATCACCGCACGCTGATGAAGTCTTTAGCCCTATTTTTCCGGCGCTCAATGTTAACAGATGAGTGCATTTTCATCATTGCAGCAGAGGCTAGCGCCGCAGAGCGTAGCAGGAGCAGAGCAGAATGTCAGTGCCGCGATCGTTTCGCCGCCGGGTCTATTTTTGACGAGCTGCTCACGCTGAATTAAAGCCACTGTGCATTGTTAGACAAACTGACCAAGGTGATTAACATGAAAACATAGCTAATTTCACCTTGAAAATTCACTGAAGTGTTCTGTGTGTTTCACAAGCACCATATGACATCCGGCGCTGCTGTAAAAAAAAGACTCATCACTGAGATCTAGTTTTTATTACTGAAATGCTGGCAAGTATTTAAAATATAAAACTAAAGGCTTATTTTAACATTAAGAGTACTTTTATCAGCAAGTACTACATGTTAAAATACAGCATGTTGCATATGTACTTCAAATAAAGAGGCTGCATTACACTTATTTCTGCTCATTTCCATGTGGAATAAAATGACATCCCATTTATTTTGAGATAAAATACAAGACAGAAAACCAGGGGTTTGAACTATAAGTGGTTATATATATAATTAAATATTTTTTCCTACTATTAAAATAAATATCAGCTCAGCCAGACAAACGCTTTTCCTGTATGAAAGCAAAAGTGCGCCTGTTCTTTTCCAAACTTAAATGCAGTTCAGGAAGTCTGCTTACAATTTCTGTGATATAACATGTCCTATCTGCCATACTAAACTTATGTTATTTTTCGCTCATGTTAACAGATGAGTGCATTCACACGGCAGCAGAAGAATTTCGTATTCTTTTGAGCAGAGCAGACACTCAGTTTGGTTTCATTTTGAATTGTACATTTTTGGTTTCATTTTGAATTAAAGCACAGTGCATTGTTCTGATGAAGATGACCTGATTAACCCAGGAAAATCTAAGTCCACCTTGAAATCATGTAGTGAAGTGTTAGCTGGATGACAGACCATATGACATGACTGAACTGAGCAAACAAAAAAGAGACTAAACTCACTGCTCTATATTAATGCAAATCTAACTGCTGTCTTATCTGAGTATGTACAGGATCACACTTTAACATTAAAAATATAGATTAAACTGAACTGGACCATTAATACAGGCAGTGATAATGACAGCCAGTGAAGGAAAGGTTGCACTCTGAGGTAATAAAGCATGATCAACACGAGCCGTGATGCGGGGACAGAATCGATATTCGTCTCGTTAAACAGGATCAGATTACACTCAGAAGATCGCTGAACATCAACATCGTCATGAAACCTGGAATAACTTGGCACCGTTGTTATACAGTATACACATCTGGGTTATGAAGTAAACAGCTGATTGAGAGCAGCGATCTGACTGCTCTGCTGGAGTAACAGTGAATAGGCAGATACGCCAAGACCGTACGTGCTGCACTACGGTAACTTACACAAATCATAACTTAAAGGGATAGTTCACCCAAAAATGAAAATATGATGTTTATCTGCTTACCCCCAGGGCATCCAAGATGCAAGTGTGTTTGTTTCCTCAGTAGCCTTACTCTTATCTGATTGGTTCAAGAAACACCCCAGATGCCTTCATCTTCATTTGGCTCAGCATCGTTCTCGCTGCCGTAATTTGACTTTTAATGCACATAAATAAGTAAATAAATAAACAAATAAATAAATAAATAAATAAAGCACAATTGCTTAATAAGCTGTGCACTGTAAGGCCGCTGAAATCGCTCCAATGGCGGCAGGAAGAGCGGGTGAAGGGATTTGCGCGGTGTTCTCAGCTGAGCAAAATGGATCTAATTCCAATTCCTCTTTATCTGACTCCATTTTATCATAATTTAGAATTTAGATTGTAATGCCAATTTGGTTACTTGGCCATTCATATTTAATAGTTAGCTACACATTTAATCATTCCGTTTAACCCTTTGTGGAAAGTACCCATTAATAATTCCAGAGTAAGTCAGAATAAATCAAAATGTAACAATTTATTAAACAGTCAGGGACATGTATAATTCCAATTACATAATCAATTCAAAGATTCTCCACATAGTATAAAATACTCTGAAGTACAGAGAGAGAGTTCCTGACTTTCCATAGGCTACGTAACATTGGCTGGACACAACGCGTACGGGCGAATCTGATTACAGTATTGCGCCCTGACTCTTCTGCTACACTACCTTAAGTATTCAGACCTGACAATAACTTCTTTCAAATGGTAACATATGTTAACAAAGGAATTTACATTTAATCACTGTCTCAGACCTGTATTGACAAAAGACCAAATGGTTGAAAGCCACACCTACCATACTATGCAACATCTCTTTAAACTCTTAAAACCATTGTTATCTTCTTGAATATTTCTGTGGGGATGAGATATTTGTACCAGTCGCACTAAGACATTTCCAATGATATCAAACACATATAATATTGTATAGTGAGAATTGACATTTGAATCAAATTTCATCAGATTTCATCAGAAATTGAATCAGATTTTAGGTGTTCCATGTGATCAATGCATGAGGGTCTAAAGGGTGGGGGAGTTTCAGGTGAAGGAAATACATGTAAATTAGACCCATTCATTGATACACTCAGCGTGATGTCATTTGCAAAAGTGTCCCTTGTCCTCTTTTAGGTGCTCCATGTGATCAATGCATGAGAGTCTAAAGGGTGGGGGAGTTTCAGGTGAAATAAATACATGTAAATTAGAGCCATTCTAAGTTGATTCACTCAGTGTGACGTCGTCTGCAAAAAGTGTCCTTTGTTTTCAACCAGACAATCTGGCATTACTTTTTAAAGCCTTGTGCACCATTAGGTTAAAGGCTTCTATGTTTTCATCCTGAATTCCAAGCTGGTGTGTTAAGAAAGAGAATGTATGTGGATACAGTGCATGTATCATCATCATCATCATCATCATCATCATCATCATCTCCTCCTCCTGCCATGATATTAGTTTGTAATCTTGATGCTGCTAAAAATAGACCTAGTATCTGCACTACTGCATGCATAATCTTACCTGTCTACTTATCAGGGGAGATTCCAGAATTATTATTATTAGTAGTAGTAGTAGTAGAAGTATTTTACTAAAATTAATAATAATAATACATTTTTTCCTTTAACATGTATTTTCAGGGCAACTCTAAATGATCTGTAATATTATTAATAATTATCTGTAATACCACCGTTTAACCTCTAGATGGCTGTATATCCCTAAATATAAACATATCAATATATTATTATCTGTGTATTTCCTGTTTGCTGGGTTTTGATTCAGATATAATTAGTTAGTTTGATTTGGATATGTATATTTAGACATTATGAAAGACTACTCTTTGTCAAAGTTGAGTTTTATACTGATTTGAAGTATCAGTTTTGCATTAGCCTACAGTTAAATCCAGGATGAAAACATAAGCCTATGGTGCACAGCTTATTTAGCAAGCGTGCTTTATTTATTTCGTTACTTTACATGTGTAGCCACGTTTCCACCGCAGGAACTTTCCCCAGGAACTTTGGGGTGGTACTCGGTGTGTTCCGACCGCAGGACCCGGGGTCTAAATGAAGTTCCAGGTAAATATATGAGTATGTTTTATTTATTTATTTTTTCCACAAAGGTTGGTTTTACACGGTCAGTCTATTTCACAGTTCCTGACTCTGTTGTTTTCACTTGCAAATCGATGTTAACAGGCGTGCAGTGCTTCTGGCCGTACTTTGGCGAAAGACACGTGTCAAAAGTGTAAGCGCAGAAAAATGGAAGTCAGAAGAATACAGATCATATTTATTTTGTGTTAACATGAAGCTGCAGTTTCACAATACATGAATTACACTTACGAATAGCAGTAAAATGCTGCAAATATTTTTTTCTTGCACTTGAAAGATGATTAGCACCTTCACAAAGCTTCTCTTGTGCTTTCAAATGTAATTTACGCTTGCAATCTTATGTACACTTTCACTTTTAATCTTACCCTGTGCATGCAATACTTTATGGCATCAATTTACCTTCATATTATACGAGCAACGGTTGGAGATAAAAACCTTAATTTGTGTTCTAGTGAAGAAACAAGCACACAGTGAAATCACTGAGGGTGCTTCTGAAATCACTGAGGGTGCCTCTGAAATCACTGAGGGTGCTTCTGAAACCTCTGAAATCACTGAGGGTGCCTCTCTGAAATCACTGAGGGCGCTTCTGAAATCACTGAGGGCGCTTCTGAAATCACTGAGGGTGCTTCTGAAATCACTGAGGGCGCTTCTGAAATCACTGAGGGCGCTTCTGAAATCACTGAGGGTGCCTCTGAAATCACTGAGGGTGCTTCTGAAATCACTGAGGGTGCCTCTGAAATCACTGAGGGTGCTTCTGAAATCACTGAGGGTGCCTCTGAAATCACTGAGGGTGCTTCTGAAATCACTGAGGGTGCCTCTGAAATCCCTGAGGGTGCTTCTGAAATCACTGAGGGTGCTTCTGAAATCACTGAGGGTGCCTCTGAAATCACTGAGGGTGCTTCTGAAATCACTGAGGGTGCCTCTGAAATCACTGAGGGTGCTTCTAAAATCACTGAGGGCGCTTCTGAAATCACTGAGGGTGCTTCTGAAATCACTGAGGGCGCTTCTGAAATCACTGAGGGCGCTTCTGAGGTGCTTCTGAAATCGCTGAGGGTGCCTCTGAAATCACTGAGGGCGCTTCTGAAATCACTGAGGGTGCCTCTGAAATCCTGAGGGTGCTTCTGAAATCACTGAGGGTGCTTCTGAAATCACTGAGGGTGCCTCTGAAATCACTGAGGGTGCTTCTGAAATCACTGAGGTACCTCTGAAATCCTGAGGGTGCTTCTGAAATCACTGAGGGTGCCTCTGAAATCACTGAGGGCGCTTCTGAAATCACTGAGGCGCTTCTGAAATCACTGAGGGCGCTTCTGAAATCACTGAGGAGCTTCTGAAATCACTGAGGGTGCCTCTGAAATCACTGAGGGTGCTTCTGAAATCACTGAGGGTGCCTCTGAAATCCCTGAGGTGCTTC
Source organism: Gobiocypris rarus (assembly GCA_023029165.1). NCBI lineage: Eukaryota > Metazoa > Chordata > Actinopteri > Cypriniformes > Gobionidae > Gobiocypris > Gobiocypris rarus. Next base: position 33,155,465 of record CM040935.1, on the reverse strand, counting down.
TGAAATCACTGAGGGCGCTTCTGAAATCACTGAGGGTGCTTCTGAAATCACTGAGGGCGCTTCTGAAATCACTGAGGGCGCTTCTGAAATCACTGAGGGCGCTTCTGAGGTGCTTCTGAAATCGCTGAGGAGCTTCTGAAATCACTGAGGGTGCTTCTGATATCACTGAGGGTGCTTCTGAAATCACTGAGGGCGCTTCTGAAATCACTGAGGGCGCTTCACTGAGGTGCTTCTGAAATCGCTGAGGAGCTTCTGAAATCACTGAGGTGCTTCTGATATCACTGAGGGTGCTTCTGAAATCACTGAGGAGCTTCTGAAATCACTGAGGGCGCTTGAAATCACTGAGGGCGCTTCTGAAATCACTGAGGCGCTTCTGAAATCACTGAGGGCGCTTCTGAAATCACTGAGGGCGCTTCTGAAATCACTGAGGGCGCTTCTGAAATCACTGAGGGCGCTTCTGAAATCACTGAGGTGCTTCTGATATCACTGAGGTGCTTCTGAAATCACTGAGGGCGCTTCTGAAATCACTGAGGGCGCTTCTGAAATCACTGAGGGCTTCTGAAATCACTGAGGCGCTTCTGAAATCACTGAGGCGCTTCTGAAATCACTGAGGGTGCTTCTGATATCACTGAGGGTGCTTCTGAAATCACTGAGGGCGCTTCTGAAATCACTGAGGGCGCTTCTGAAATCACTGAGGGCGCTTCTGAAATCACTGCGCTTCTGAAATCACTGAGGTGCTTCTGATATCACTGAGGGTGCTTCTGAAATCACTGAGGGCGCTTCTGAAATCACTGAGGGCGCTTCTGAAATCACTGAGGGCGCTTCTGAAATCACTGAGGGTGCTTCTGAAATCACTGAGGGTGCTTCTGAAATCACTGAGGGCGCTTCTGAAATCACTGAGGGCGCTTCTGAAATCACTGAGGGCGCTTCTGAAATCACTGAGGGCGCTTCTGAAATCACTGAGGGCTAGGGTTGGGAACCGAGAACCGGTTCTTATGCAGAACCGATACTTATTTTTGAAAAATACCGGAATCGCGCAGAATTCCCGAGTTTCGGTTCCGAAAACGGTTCTGGTGCAATGTGTGTGCGAAGCGCTGGGAGCGTATCCTTTAATAGCGGGCGACAGCTAACCTCATCATGACTATTAATTACGTTGCCTGCCGCTTCCAGAAGTGCAAACAATTAACTAGTGGTGGGCCGTTATCGGCGTTAACGTGCTGCGTTAACTTGAGACTCTTATCGGGCGATAAAAAAACATATCGCCGTTAATCTATTCTCAAAGTTGGGTTGGGAGCTGGGTCTATACTACGCAAGCTATGATGACTTTCACAGTGATATTTTAGCGCGGATGTATAGCTACCTAGCCGAATTGCACTGTAGGGAGCGAGAACGAGTCTTCGAACCTGCGTGTATGCTGTGAAAATACCACATCAAGCGTGAATGCTGTCTTCCGAACTCGGGCGCGCACCCGCGAACCGTTCTCGAGTCCTGATGAGCGTGACTGACATACTGCAAGCAGAGAGCTGTACATATAATTTCTGCTCGTCGTCAGCATTCTTTAGTTTAGACTTTAGAGTATTTGCAGTACATCCGTGGCAGATAGACGCAAGTGCCATTACGTACTGAAGCTTTGGTAACAAAACTAACGGTTCAAAAATATAAACGTAAGGTGAACAACGCTATTCATTCTGCCACCTCCGCCGACGTCGTTACAAGTAACGGGTAAACAGCTGCTGCTTTGATGACGCAACGCACTCTCGGTTTCGGACCGAAAATATAATATGAACACGGTCCAGGAGCAATCGAACTCGGGTTCGGTCCAGGCAATCGAACCAAGTGTGAAAGCACCAGTCATTATTTGGGTAGCACACATATTCTGAATGCCTTCGGCAGAATTCAAATGAGCCATTTTAATCTAGATTAATGCTGAATTACCATTTATTATTTACAAGTTCACTGAATAACTGAATTTCTATTAAATTAATATACAAATAACTAACAAATATAACTAATATATATATAATATTTTGCAAGAATGCTTTTAATACTGTAATATATGTACAGTACAGGACTTTTGACATTGCCAACCTGTAAATGAATCAGAGATCATATAATAAACACAAAAGGATTGTTTGAGTTGCGTATGATATGCCTTTTTCCTTTACCACTATTTGTTTAATAATTTTAATGGAACCGAATCGAACCGAATCATTAGGCGGAATCGAACCAGAACCGAACCGGAAAATTTCTCACGATTCCCAACCCTACTGAGGGCGCTTCTGAAATCACTGAGGGGCTTCTGAAATCACTGAGGGCGCTTCTGAAATCACTGAGGGCGCTTCTGAAATCACTGAGGGCGCTTCTGATATCACTGAGGGTGCTTCTGATATCACTGAGGGTGCTTCTGAAATCACTGAGGAGCTTCTGAAATCACTGAGGGCGCTTCTGGAAATCACTGAGGGCGCTTCTGAAATCACTGAGGGCTTCTGAAATCACTGAGGAGCTTCTGAAATCACTGAGGGCTTCTGAGGTGCTTCTGAAATCACTGAGGGCTTCTGAAATCACTGAGGAGCTTCTGAAATCACTGAGGTGCTTCTGAAATCACTGAGGGCGCTTCTGAAATCACTGAGGAGCTTCTGAAATCACTGAGGGCGCTCTGAAATCACTGAGGGCGTCTGAAATCACTGAGGGCGCTTCTGAAATCACTGAGGGCGCTTCTGAAATCACTGAGGAGCTTCTGAAATCACGGAGGAGCTTCTGAAATCATTGAGGGCGCTTCTGAAATCACTGAGGGCGCTTCTGAAATCACTGAGGGCGCTTCTGAAATCACTGAGGGCGGTTCTGAAATCACTGAGGGCGCTTCTGAAATCACTGAGGGCGCTTCTGAAATCACTGAGGGCGGTTCTGAAATCACTGAGGGCGCTTCTGAAATCACTGAGGGCGCTTCTGAAATCACTGAGGGCGCTTCTGAAATCACTGAGGGCGCTTCTGAAATCACTGAGGGCGGTTCTGAAATCACTGAGGGCGCTTCTGAAATCACTGAGGAGCTTCTGAAATCACTGAGGTGCTTCTGAAATCACTGAGGGTGCTTCTGAAATCACTGAGGGCGCTGAAATCACTGAGGGCGCTTCTGAAATCACTGAGGGCGGTTCTGAAATCACTGAGGGCGCTTCTGAAATCACTGAGGGAGCTTCTGAAATCACTGAGGGCGCTTCTGAAATCACTGAGGGAGCTTCTGAAATCACTGAGGGCTTCTGAAATCACTGAGGGCTTCTGAAATCACTGAGGGTGCTTCTGAAATCACTGAGGGTGCTTCTGAAATCACTGAGGGCGCTTCTGAAATCACTGAGGGCGCTTCTGAAATCACTGAGGGCGCTTCTGAAATCACTGAGGGAGCTTCTGAAATCACTTTTACCATTTTACAATTTTTTGCTACAAATGTTTGTCTATTAATTTAGTAGTCTGCATTTACATTGCTTTAATGTGTTACTTGTATTTTAATGTCATCTTCCTGAGAACCAGAAAGAAAGGTTTTGTGAAAACATTTTTTTAGGTCATTGTTTGGAGCATTATTTTTTTATTATTATTATTATTTTTTTATTTATTTTTTTATCCTATGATATATGCTATAGCCTCTGCTATGTAGAGGACACCATAACCATTTATTGAGAAAATTAAAAGACATGAATAGACAAAAACAATGTGATTTTTTTTTTCATTCACCAATCAATTTTTATGCTTCAAGCTTTGTATTAAGAATATTCTCAATGAGGGATATAACAGAATCATTTGATACCATTTTACTTTATGCAGTGTGGTTAAACATGACCATAAATGCCATTCCCATTTTATGCAATGCACTTAAACACTATAAATCATCTATATCTAATTTACATATTAATGTGGTTTGGGACAATATGTAAGGAAAAAAGACATGTAATCATATTTTCATCGCAGTTTCATCATAGTTCATCGTGATCTCACAAAGTTCCGTTATAAAAATGAAGTTGTCAATAATAAATCACTTACTTATATCATGTCTTGACTCTGTTAATGAGAGGTTCTGCAAGCCTGCATTAACTCAGCACTGAATAGTCTAAAAACTCTGCCGTTTTGAGTGGTGAGATTCTGATCGCGTCGAGAGATATCACAACTATCTGTGATTGGCTCGTCACTCACCGCTGCAAAAGCTTGCTGTAAATAGATGCATTTGACGCTCCAGAACATGGACACAAATTAGCAAATCTGCCGAATCTGTTTCGCCAATATATTATTACAGTATAAACTGAGGGTGCTTTTGCTTGCGTTTGAGGGTGCTTAGCACCCCCGTAGAACCGGGCCTGCCTACATCTTGGATGCCCTGGGGGTAAGCAGATAAACATCACATTTTCATTTTTGGGTGAACTATCCCTTTAAAACGCCATGCACATAGCCAACTTTAAACACAAAGTTCCTTTGGATAAAGCATTTTCTAAGGATTGTCCAAATATGTTTCTGTGTTCAGCTCTGCCATTATGAAGCTTATTCTTGCTGTGCTGGTGGTGCTTTTGGTGGTTGATGCCCAGGCGTTCCTAGGAGAGGCCATTGGAGGTTACTTATTTTTCCTTTTTACCTCTTTTTAACTTGACACATGCAGTAAGTTGAGTCAAACAGTAGGCATATCGAACCCTTTTCATCGTTTCTTGTAGGTGCAAAGGACATGTGGCGTGCCTACGAGGATATGAAGGAGTCCAACTGGATAGACGGAGACAAGTATTTCCATGCACGTGGGAACTATGAGGCTGCAAATAGGGGCCCAGGAGGCAAGTGGGCAGCAAATAATCAGGTATGGATAAAATCATACTTACTGTGGCAGATTTGATTACTCTATTCCTGATAAGCACTTAAATTGAGCACAAATAACTTCTCCTCCAACTGGAGAAACAGTAGCTCCTTGTGCTATTAAAATGGATGTTTAAATGATTTTGGGGAAATTCGAATCATAATGTTTTAATAATGTGTGCAGTGATACAAGAGAGGCTCTGCAGTTCCTCAGTTGCAGTGGCTACTCTGATTCTGAAGCTGACCAGGAGGCCAATCGCTGGGGGCGTGAGGGTGGAGACCCCAACCGCTACAGACCGAAAGGCCTTCCCGATAAATACTGAAAACCAGCAGTACTGAAAACAGAAATCGCAGTGCTTCCAGGATCTTTTTTAAACTTTTTAAACTTTTTAATCAGAGTGTGAACGGGACTTTTATTTTGGTGTGCCAGTGTGACATCATCAGCCTGCCGCTGCTCTGTTGTGATTCGGCTGAAGAAAGGTTTGTGTTTCGAAACATTTAAAGTGTTAAAATCTATGCAAACCCTTCTGAGAACTGTATAGTTTTTACATGAACTGTAAGACGAGTGCTTCTGAACATTGTAATGCTTTACTTATTACGTTATTTGTGTGAGTAAAGCTAAAAATAAATAAACAACATTTTACTTGTGACAATTAATTTAGCCTACTTGTGTATTTTGTGGTTTATTTACTCCTTCATGTAATTAAAATATGTAAACTAAACAGAAAGAAAGTGAAAGTAAAACTGACTTCTGTCACTGAATGTACAGAGCGTTCATTCTCTCTGACACGACGAGCTGAATCTACCTCAGCATATGCTGATAGTCTTAATTCATTGCCTTAATATGTCTCTGTGTCCCGTACATTAACCATAGTGGAAAATATAGAATAAAGTCAGTGTTTGATATAAAGCTGCTTTTGATTTTCATCAATGACTGATTATTGTGCTGTTTGGGCCTGTTAAAGACTATTATATAATTAATAATCTTATTAATAAGGATTTATTATAGTAGTGTCATTAAAATGTTTTGTTAATGATTTATGGAAACAAACTGTATTGTTTTCATCTCGAACAGCCAGTTATAAGAGCGCTGTGTCTCTTTTATAACAAGCTCTCTTGATGATTTGTGATTTTAGATCATTTTAGATCATTGCAGTGGGATGTCGTTTTGTGGTCTGTTCTTAAATGATTTTCATTGGAGACTTCAGTCCTCATATCGTTCTGAAAATAAGTGCAGGCCTTAATATTCATTTGATAATATTAGATATATTGTCAAAGGCATCAGCTATTGGTGATATCTCGAACTATCATCGATACAATACAGCCGCCTCTGAGTCTGATCACCGCTCTCCTTCCTCTCTATAATTGAAGCTGCGACCATTAAAGGGATAATTCACCCAAAAATGAAAATGTGATGTGTATCTGCTTACCCCAACATGTGCATCCAACATGTAGGTGTCTTTGTTTCTTCAGTAGAACACAAATTAAGATTTTTAAAGGGCACCTATTACGCAAAATTCACTTTTACAAGGTGTTTGAACATAAATGTGTGTTGGCAGTGTGTGTAAACAACCACCCTTTAATGGTAAAAATCCCCACTCCTTTTTTAAATCCCCATAAATCATAAGCAGTGTCTCAGAACAAGCCGTTTCCAGATTCCTGCAGTGTGACGTCACACTGCAGAGGCCCCGCCACACGTGTTGATGGACACTGACATACTAGCACAGACCCTCCTCAGAGAGCTGAGCTGTTCACAGTCCTCCATGTTTATCTCCTCCAGAGCATTAACAGCAGCATTAAGTAAGAGATGTGTTCTTATTAAAGCTACTAAAGTTCAGTCAGTCAAGACCAGTGAGTGAATCTCTGTTGTTCTTCTGTTGTTTGATAGAGAACTAGTGTAGTTTAATGACTACTCACGGATGTGCTGACATCCAGCTCTGTGCACATGCGATGAAGAACTGCAATATCACATTAAGGTGTCTGCGATAGAGATGATCATTAAAGGACCTGTATATAGGATTGTGCCCAAAACTGGTACTGCAATCACTTTCTGTAGAGCGGTGTATCCCCTCTCCCCCTCCCCCCTGACTCGAGGTGGCCAGATAGGCTGCATGATCCAGCAGGAACGTAGGCTGCTACAAGGAGCTTACAATGACAAGTGACGAGTCCTACACAGTATGTTTTTTCCCCCTGTTAATTATGTTTCATGAGAGTTCTTTTAGGTTTTGTAAAGTTAGACGTTTTTTTATCCAAAAAGTTTGTAGCCGCAGCTGTGGTAACTAGAGCAGAGCTGGCCACCCGGATGCGAAACACTACTGACTCCGTGATTGGTAGATCGGTGGAGGGCGGAGCTTCAGGCCAAAACACAACATGTCAACATCAACATCAACATCAGCTGAGGGCTGCAACTTCACTTTCAAAATGACAATATCCTGGCCGGACTACTGTTGGCAGTGATATAAGTATTTAAATTTCCATGATTTCTTAATGTCTAGTGACATATCAGGGCCATTTTATGATTCATTGAAATACATTTCTTACATACAGTTCCTCTGCCCTCTCGTTTGCATTAAAGGAGTCACGCACAGAACAGCTCATTTTTCTTCAACCCCAATATTGCTATTTTCGATATGGTATATTAAATGATCTTTTAGGAATTTTGATCTGAAACTTCACAGGCACAAAATTTTGAACACAAAATAAGATATTTTAATAAATGTCAGTAATCATACAGTTGACAGTAGCCTCTGATTTTCTATAGTAGGAAAAAAAAATGATTATGAAAGTCATTAGCTATGTTTCCACCCACCTATTTTTATGCACATTTCGGGATATTGCATCAAAAACTGCTGAATGGAAACGCCAAGATGCGCATAAATTCTAAAAATGTGCATAAAAAAACATATATGCTGCGTCCCAATTCGCATACTATCCGTACTGAATAATATTCAAAAATAGAATTAGTATGTCCCAAATCGTAGTATGTTGCCCTCAACCCATTGTGAGTTGGACGATGATTAGAACTACAAAAGAGGATTAAAAAAGTGTTAAAAACTACAAACATGATGGATGTGTGAGTCTGACGGTTAAGTAGAGAGGTTTAGATAAAGGGGTTTGAGTGATCAATTATCAGTATTTAACCTGACAAAAATATATTTATTCAATGTTATCCACTTTATATTTCACCTGCAGCAGCATTGAGAACTTTTGTAATGAAACGTTTGGCCATTAACTTTTAAATGCATCATTATATTTAAACTGCAAACACATGAGGAGAGTCTCTGCATTAAAGACCCACGAGTAGCAGATCAACGTGCGTCTATATTTCTCTCTCAAACGGTGGGAGATTAAAATGAATGTGGAGGATTTTGACTGTCAATGACTGACAGGGATGCACGTAACTAAGCAACTGTTAAAGATAATGAAGTAGTATGTCCCAAAGCTTGCTTGCTTTTTTGCTACACACTCAAAAGTATGTACTTTTTCTTCACAAAAATAGTACATACTTTTTAGGTCAAATGTAGGCAAAATGGGATGCAGCAATAGTAGCAGCAGTTTATTAGGAAATGACATTCAGTTTGGAGTTGACCAGGACCACACCCATAAATGCATTGAAGCAACTGCCATGTGATTGGTTGATTAGATAATTGCATTAATGAGAAATTGAACAGGTGTTCCTAATAATCCTTTAGGCGAATGTATGTCAAAAGTTAAATAAATGTTTTATTTCTCAGTTCATGACCCCTTTAAAGTAGTCAAGGATGAATTTTGTTTGCCCAAAATGGTATACACTGTGCTGCCAACAACATTTCAATGAGGTATGCAATACCAGACGTCAGTATTCTCTTCCACCATCGTCTGAATCGCTGAAAATTATGAATTTAGTTTTGTAGGGTTTAGTATAATGCCACCTTTATACTCAAAAACACCTATAGATGATGCATTTCATATGTATTACCTTATTCAAATTGAAATGAGTTACCATTTTAGAGGGTTCACACAGGCCTCTGTTCGGGCTAATTCAGAGTTGTTTACGATCAAAGTTATACAACTCCAATTTAAGTTACTTTTGGATGCAATAACTTTTACATTGAATGTCAAGTCTGTGTTCTAGCAAAACAAAGGGTATGTGTCCAAAAACACATACAGAGAATCAAGAAGAGCTTCAGCAGGTACGATAGTCACATAATTATGTTCAGTTGTTTGTTAGCAAAAATAAAAATGTTACATTAGGCTACCTATTCATTAAAGGATAACTCAAAATATGAACCTGTCTTACCAATGTTGCTAGCACAGGAAAATCCAGGCATGTCATTTTACTGGAGATGTCCTGGGTTATGAAAGTCCGGACACCTGCTTCAGATATGAACCTCCTGCAGAGGAAGTGAAGCCGGCCAGTACTGCCACTGTGGCATTCAACAGCCTAATTCATGAAACCTGTGTGTTGTGCTTTTCTGGAGAGGTGGAGTAACTATTATGTGTCCCTATTGTTTTTTGATTTCTTATTGTGTTGATGTTGTTGTAGTTTTACATGTTTGTGTGTTATTTAATCACCTCCGGCTCTATCTTTATTTCCTTATAGTGCAATCAATAAAATAATTGTACATTTTGAAAAAGACTATAACTTTCTTCATTAACAATTATTAATCCTGCCTCTACATAGTTCTTTGCGTAGTGCTTTTTAATTTTAATTTTGTATGTTTTAAGTCTTTGTTAAAAGTTCACCGGTTCCTTCCTCCTTCGTTCTATGATCTTTGCTACATATGTTTTTATAACGTTCATATAATTTCATCTCTATCCACAATCCGCTCGTGCCCATTGATTCCTGACCTGCAGCCGCACCACAAATGACAAGCTCAATATTTCCACTCATTTCATTAAATACTAACGGTTCATTTGAGAATCGCTGTCAAAACAGGTAAAAATAAATGCATATTATAAGAAAACTAAAGTCTTTTTGTTATTGCATGCATGCAAAACTGTTGTTGGGGATTTCTAAAACAATATTTGGAACATTTTAAATGCCATAATAGGTGCTCTTTTAAATACCAGCGGTTCACTCTCCCTCGTGCAGGACTCAGTGTTTTACTTAAAATGTTTACACACTTCCCTCGTTTACTTTCCTCCAGATTACACTCACAATCCTCATATCAATGCCCAGTTCAATCTCCAATGACATTGTGGAATAAGAACAAAATGTTCTAGTACAACATGTCAGCTAAACAGAACCAGAGACAGAGATTTTGGGTTTAACGACACAAATAAAGATGTCATAATAATAAATGGACGTCAGATCTTCACAGATTCACTTGAAGCATTAGTGTTTGTCTGGTCATGTCTGTCCTCATGAGACGACCCGCTCCATGTCAAATAATTGCACTTTAATCAGGACATTCATATCACATTCTTTAAAAATGTCATTCATTTCTGCAGATCTGGAGATTTTAATAATGATCAAATGACTGAGTTCAGCTTTGAGAATGAAACCAACCTGTTTGATCCTCAGTTTCTTCATGTTTCACTCTCAATGTAAACTCCATCTTTATGTCTTCTCTCTCCTCTTTAATGAACTCCATCTTTATGTCTTCTCTCTCCTCTTTAATGAACTCCATCTTTATGTCTTCTCTCCTCTTTAATGAACTCCATCTTTATGTCTTCTCTCTCCTCTTAATGAACTCCATCTTTATGTCTTCTCTCTCCTCTTTAATGAACTCCATCTTCGTAATAGTGTGTGACGTGATTCTCAGTCGCTTCACCAGTTTTTCCTTGTGTTTGAAAACTCTGTCCTGTTTAAGATGAAAATAATTAGCAGAAACAAATCCAAACTAAATCTCTGAGTGCTTCTGAATCAGCTCTAGTTGTTCAGTTAATGGACTTAAATTACCTGATGAGACAAAACACTCAAATCACAGATCGAAATCACTGAATCATTTGTTGTGAATCAATCGGTTCAATTGACTCGGAGAGTCTAAAGCTCCGGTTCTCTCGTCACTCGCCAGAGACTGAACTCATGTTTGAACTGATTCACGATAAAGAGCGAAATGAGACGCTCCTTCTGTTACTCATGAGTTTATTCTGTTACTTTACTCACACAACGCTGATTAATGTTACATAAAGCAATGCACTGTAACAATTAATAAAAATCATTCATTCTTATTTGCTTTAAACACTTTAAACGCTTAAAACACAAACCTCTCTCCAGCAGAATCACAACAGATGCAGGAGCACGACGCGCGGCCTTATGACGTCATATACCAAGACCAAATAAAAGTCCTGTTCACTGCTGGGTCTAAAAACACAAAATAGTATATACATTTACATGTAAATATATATTAATACAATAAAAAAAGATGACAAAATTCAGCGTTGAATGTCTTATTGAAATACATTTAATAATTTAATGGTAAGTTAATAATATTATTCACATTGAGAGATAAAAATGTTAAATCACTCTAAACCAAGACAGCACCCACCTTTAGTTTTTACTGTTTATTTATATACAGTATAGAAAACACACATTAAAAATAAATGAATGAGGAAATACCAAAACTTCACAAGCAAATAACAGGGTTTCTGTGGGTCTTTAAAAATTGGTTCAAATTTAAGGCCATAAAAGCTATAAATTGTATAACAAACTTAAATTAAATGATCATTTTAACAGGCCTTGAATTTGTGGCTCTATAAACAGAGGCCCTGTGGTCTGGAGATATGCAGATATATGTGGTTTGAGAGAGTAGAGAGACCGAGCAGTTCAGATTCAACACTCAAACTAAAGCTTTCTTTTTTATGGCTTATGTCACTTTATCATGATTATCATCATTTATTTGTTTATGGCTTTAAAATGGGAAATGTGATGCATATCATTTCAATAACTCCCACATGAAAAAATACTATAGTATTTTATAGTAAAATTACTCTAGTAAATACTATAGTGTTTTTGAACCATTCTATAGTAAATATACTACAATAAATTAACAAAGTGTAGTAAATACTATAATATACTACAATATACTACAATTTACTGTAGTATCTTTACTATAGTATGGTTCAAAAACACTATAGTATTTACTAGAGTAATTTTACTGTAATTTTACTATAGTATACTATAATATACTATAGTATTTTTCATGTGGGCTAGGTTACCTTATCAGAAGAAAACTAAAAAAATTAAAAAAAATGATATGAACCCTTAAGTTTTTTTTTTAATCACATTTGTCACTATTTGCATCAACATGCAACTCTCATCTCTTTTATTATGTGTATATATTTTATAAAACTTTACTACATTCGCTCCTCCGTGAACATGATTTCTGTCTGAGTTCATCTGATTCCTTCTCATCGGCTGTGGAGGTGAAGACGTCACTCCCATGATTCCTGTTACCCCTGTCAGCTGCGGATGCCATTATGTCCCAGCAGATGGCAGTCTCATCCGTACTGTCACCATAGACTCTGGACGTTTCTCAATATGCGTTCTTGTCTTTTCTTGTGAAACGTCATCAGTCGCTGCCCAAGAACTGTTCCAAAGAGGGTCTTACATTTGCCCCAGTCCCATGCAATCAAATGTGGACTCGAGACAGACAGGTATCCCAGAATGCATCTCTCACCAACCAGCAAGCGTCAATAGCAGAGGAGAAAACCTGTGTAATTTAATAATTCTACTGTTAATGTGTCATGAAATGTAGTTTCAAGAGTTTTTCAGTGGAGAATGTACTTGTTTAAAGATTAAATCTGAGGTTTTCGGAGTTGTGAGATCCAGGCAATCACCAAACTTTGCATACTTGGTACTGAGAAACACCCTCTGTTATTTCCCAGAACTCTCTGCCTTTTTACCATTCAGTTCTACGGGAATTGTGACATCACTGGGCACTCATCATCCGTGGAACATAACAGACATTGTTCAGCTTTTTATACAGGTTTGGACACATTGGTTTCTTATGACCTAACTGGCCACAACTAAAACACTTAATAGTCCCAATTGGAGTTAAGCTAGACATTTTCATTTCTATGTATTTACTGTAAAATGTTCACATTTACTGCAAGTCAAAGTCTCTCCATGTGGCTGGTGGAGTTCAAGCCTATCAATGTCTTCTGCGTGCTCGGATACATTGGCATTGTAGCACTTTTCCAAAAGTGATTTTGTGCCTGAAGAACTGACTCTCTCCTGAAGTCTTGATGTGTGTCATAGCTTGGTGTAGATGGTAGCCTTTCTCCGTCCCTTGCTGATGATGCACATACACATCCTCAGCTTTGTGATGTCTAAATGTTATCTGACTGACTCTTTTCTGTTCTAGATTTCTTCTGGTCCCTGCTCTCCATCTACGCTGCTCATCAGTGCAAGTTAGTCCTGTCATACCACCGGCCACTGAAAACATATTGCTTATTTTATTTACTTTGTTACAGCTGAACAATTTTATTATAATTGAAATGTATTATATTTCAGTAAAAATACTTCTTCACATTGAATCACGCAGCACATACAGACTATTTAAATGTTTTGATATTGGTTTAGCCACACCAGCAGTGTCTATTTATAAATACCCTCCTTCCACAACACAGCAGCAGCGTGGCTACAAGACCTACCAGGGCCAGCTACGCAGGAGCATCCAGCTGTTTCCACTACTCCGTTATTTGTAACATAACCCACGCGATGTGATTGGGATTATTTATAGTCTGACTTGACTCTACGTCCGCTTTTAGGAATGTGAACTGCTGATGATTGTGACAAATAATTTGTCTTATTTTATTACTGTGTAAGTAATTATATGATTCCGTGCTTTTATAATTTCTAGGCTCCTCACCATCTACTACCTCAAATAAAACAAGATAATTGAATATGTCAACATATGTGTCCATGGCCATTGTTTCATATCATCAACCCAGGAGGCGGTGCTGGCCAACTTCGTAGGATGAGGGACAGACAAAATTATGTTGTTTACGGTTCTTGTTAAATAGTCTTGCCTGCGCTTCTCTTTTATAAATACTGAGGATTCAGAAATACTCATTCGCTCGCCTACTGCTTTTCCTCTACTTGTAGGGAAGTATGCAGTTTCAGATGTAGCCAAGGAGTCGAGGGTCTGTCCATATAAACCTCCCTTGTCCACTGTTGAAACACTTCAAATTGGCGACAGGGATTACCAAGGATGGCTGACGTGAAACTGACATTTCGACACTGTGTCGAGATCCCGGCGCAGATGTTTGAAACACTGCTCGAACTGTGATTCGACACACCCATGTCACGTGACTACCGCTAAATGAAGCGCGAAGTGTTTCATCAGGTGTGCCTGTCGAAACTGCTTTGATTGAAAGGGGCGGGAACAAACCACAGTCACACATCTGTATGAACCTCATTCACACAGTCACACATCTGTATGAACCTCATTCCCCTCGGTTTAAAAGTAAAGTTAATCCATCCTCACCTCATGGGTTTTATGAGAGGAGCTACATTTTGTGATATAAGTGAGATTTATGGTGTGCTTTGGTTAGTTATATTTAGGCTAGATTTAAATTAGATATATTGACTGATAGGTATAGACAGTGACAGATAGTTAGGATAGATAGTGACACATTCATATAGCCAAAGTTAGATAGTGACAGACAGCACAGCATAAGATATATAATTATATATATATATATTCATAGGTGATATATAGAAGGAGGCTCCACATAGGAGATGCCGTACATCTGTGGTGTGGGAGCATTTCCATTTGGAAATACCAAATAAAGTGAGATGTATGATTTGCAACAGTAGAAGTGAAAAGATACCTCAAGGGTGCATTTTTGCCCAGAACGCATGATTCATTAATTTATTGGAAAGAGAGAGCAATAAATTTCACTCATTTGTATGTACTTGCTAAAAAATATTTGTGCATGCCAGCAACATGTGTCTCTTGTGAGAGGATTTTTCAAAGGCTGAAGAAAGTATATGTAAAAAGAAGTCGTTAAGTCCTTCAACAGCAGAGACATTTATTTATTTTTAATAAACATGTAATGTAGCAAACTGTGACACATTGTGGCTGTATTTATTTTAATAATCTTCATTTTAATGACAAAAAACAACAAGGAGGCTACAGGTTACAAAACCAAGTAGTTGTCAGACAGATGTTAAAAACTATTTTTTTAACATAGATCACTGTCAAGGTTATTTCAGATCAATACATGCAAGTGACTACTAGATGGCGTAATGGAGACGGGTGTCGGGTGTTGTTTCGAAGCTCCGGCACATTTGCTTCAACTGTTTCAGTGCTTCATGAAGCCTCGGTCTGCCCATCACTAGGATTACCTCGAGGAAGTTAACACACACGACTCTTACTATTTCTGCCATATAAAGATATTTTAAAAGTATTTCAGCATGTTTGCAAGCAAAGCAGAATGCACCAAACATCAACTCAAAGTACTTTGGGCAAGCTACAGTAGAAAACCTGAGCATGAACCTTTTTAATTATATACAATATGACAAATCTGACTAATTGAAATCAAGAAACATCACATGCGTGTAATTTTGAGAACCATTGAGAATCTTCTTCTTATTATTTCTTCTTCTTCTTCTTCTTATTTTACGGCGAATCACAAACAAATATGTGCATTACCGCCACCTATATCAGAAATGGACCAGTGACACCTCCTATACCAGTGAGAATCTTCTGGTAGGCTATAACATAAGCTCCCATTTTGGCAAGTCTGGAGATTGATGACTGTTAATGAAGAGGGAGGGATTATCGTTAATTAGCCAACATCTGTAGAATACAAAAGACCAAAGGACAGCATCTCAGCAGTGTGACTAGCTGTTGAACAATGGCAGGAAGTTGGTGTGCCCTTCAGTCTCTGGCACTTTGTTTGTGGTTTTGTGCTTTCTGTCATGCTGGTCCACAGTGGAGTAAGCTGCCCCAGAATCCTCAAGTTCTGACATTACAGCAAACTGACCAGCGGGTTCAACAAACTAGTCAACAGTTTCCTCAGTGGGTTCAGCAGCAGGCTAGTCAACAGTTTCCTCAGCTGGTTCAACAGCAAGCTAGTCAACAGTTATCTCAGCTGGTTAAAAAGCAAGCTAGTCGTCAGTTTCCTCAGCTGGTTAAACAGCAAGCTAGTCGTCAGTTTCCTCAGCTGGTTAAACAGCAAGCTAGTCAACAGTTACCTCAGCTGGTTAAACAGCAAGCTAGTCCTCAGTTTCCTCAGCTGGTTAAACAGCAAGCTAGTCAACAGTTTCCTCAGCTGGTTAAACAGCAGGCTAGCCAACAGTTTCCTCAGCAAGCTAGTCAACAGTATCCTCAGCAGGTTAAACAGCAAGCTAGTCAACAGTTTCCTCAGCTGGTTAAACAGCAAGCTAGTCAACAGTTTCCTCAGCTGGTTAAACAGCAAGGTAGCCAACAGTTTCCTCAGCAGGTTCAACAGCAAGCTAGTCAACAGTATCCTCAGCAGGTTCAACAGCAAGCTAGTCAACAGTTTCCTCAGCAGGTTCAACAGCAAGCTAGTCAACAGTATCCTCAGCAGTTTCAGCCTAAGCAGCCAGTGGTGCAGACAGAACCCCTTGACAAATGTGCTGTAGCTGATTATGAGCAGATCCAATGTGGCCCACCTGGTATCAGTGGTGCTGAGTGGAGCTCTCAACTGCTGCTTTAATGGACAACAGTGTTTCTATGGAAAGACAGGTAAGAGTGTTGAGTCACTGTAAAGGGGTTCATGTTAAACTGCTCCTCTCCAATGACCTGCTGTTGTACCTTGTTCCAGTGACTGTCCAGTGTATAAGAGATGGTCAGTTCGTGGTTGTGGTGGCAAGAGATGTTACGCTACCTCGCTTGAGCCTGGATTCAGTCCATCTCCTGGGTGGAAATGACCCAGCTTGCAGCCCTGTGGGATCCACACCTTCCTTTGCTATATACCAGTTCCCTGTCACTGCATGTGGCACGAGCATGATGGTGAGTAGCTGCTTGTGGTTCTGTTCTGCATGGCTTAGAATGGACTGGATGCCAACAGTTACTATTTGCAGGAGGACAGTGGATATGTGGTGTATGAAAACAGAATGACCTCCTCGTATGAAGTGGGTGTTGGACCGCTTGGTTCCATCACAAGGGACAGCCATTTTGAGTAGGTGGTTTTATTCTTTAGCATAATTGTTAATCCTTGAAAAATGCTACAAGATCACTGTTTGTTGTCCAGGCTTCTCTTCCAGTGTAGGTACTCTGCTACTTCTGTGGAAGCTCTGGTTGTGGAGGTCAACACTGTTCCTGCACCTCCACCAGTAGCTGCTCCTGGACCCCTCAGGGTGGAGCTTAGACTGGCAAATGGTCAATGTGTCACCAAAGGCTGTGCAGAAGGTAAGTGTCTGTCCCAAGTATGCATAAGTATTTTCTAAAACTCCAGATTGCAGCAGTTTATGGTTAAATGCCTGTGTTCTTCCTCAGGGGATGAGGCGTACACACACATCATACTACGGCGCGCTGATTATCCGGTTACAAAAGTCCTCTGAGAGCCTGTGTATGTTGAGGTGCGCATTTTGGAGAGGACTGACCCCAACATTGTCCTAATGCTGGGGCGTTGCTGGGCGACATCAACCCCTAGTCCACTCAGTCTACCCCAGTGGGACCTTCTGGTCGACGGGTGAGTAAGGTCAGTCTTCCTCCATCTAATGTGCCTTAAGGCATTTCTGACTGCCTCTTTGCCTTTCAGATGCCCTTACCAGGATGACCGTTACCTGACCACTTTGGTTCCGGTTGCTGGATCTTCTGGTCTTCAGTTCCCAACCCACTACAAGCGCTTTGCTGTGAAGATGTTCACATTTGTGGATCCAGCATCACTGGCTCCTCTACAGGAAACCGTATGCTCTGCAGCCTTACATGAGTCCTTAAGGTTTTGTACATTTTAAACAGTGCTTTTTCTGTGGCTTAACCCTTTCCCCTTCTGATAGCTCTTCATCCACTGTAGTACAGCAGTGTGCCATCCCTCTTCTGGCTCCTGTGAGCAAAGCTGCTCTAGGAAAAGTGAGTGTTTGTTGTAAACTAACTTCAGGAACCATGAGAACTTGGTTTTTAAATGCCATCCACTATTCTACCATTTCTTTTCCAGGAAGAGAAGCTAATGTCAAGATCATCTCTAGTGGACAAACTGTGGTGTCTAGTGGAGAAGTTAACCTGGTCGTGTGACTTTAGTAGTTTTAATAAACTTAATTCAACTGTATCCCTTTATCTGGTTTGGTCTCTACTTGTTGCTTTATGGCTGGACTAACACAACTGATTGTGTTGCTATTCAAGCATGACAAGTGGTGTTTAGTTTTTGTTGGTAGTGCTATTTGAAAACCCCAAACCTGGTTTATCGCTTCTGGGTTTGCTGTCTGATGGCCTGTTGATACCTGATACTATAAATATTTATCAGTTTGATCACAAGTGGACTATGCTAACAAGTGTAAATGGTGTCTAAAATGTTGAGGTTTTTTTTGACAATTTGAATCCTAACCTTCACTCATGAAAGGGGTCTATAAATGGCATGACATTGTAGGTCTGTAGTTGTGTAAAATCCTGATGTTAAAGAATAAGATGCAGAGGGCATATGGACAAATGAACGGCTATTTCAATTCACTTTTTCATGCAGTTCCCTTTGACTCAGATGTACATTAAACCATTGTTTACTGTGCCCATTACTGGTGGAACCCTTGTAATGGGTTGAATTGGAACGTACCAGTGTTGGGAAGGTTACTTTAGATATGTAGTCTTTTACACACTACAAATTAACCATTTAAAATGTAACCAGTGTAATTATTTAAGTTTACATAATTGCTTTTGGTTCCTTTCCTAATTTAGTGTTTGAATGCATTTCACTTGACATGGTGGCATCTGTCAGACAGAATGTAGCCTTATGCTTTCAATGGTGATTGCAATTGGCAAACGTGATGCTCTGCAAATTCAAATGAGAACCAATCAAAAGCATCAGAATAGCATTGTTTTACAGCCTTTACAAACTTTTTTTTTTAACAATCGCTAGGACTAATTTCTCATTGCATTTATATTTAATCACTTAGCAGATACTTTTATCCAAAATGACTTCAAATGAGGAGAGCAATAGAAGCAATCCGACCAACAAGGGGCAAGTGTGGTGAGGTGGTAAAGGGCAAGAATTGACATTCTACAACTAGAACGAGAGCAAACTATGCCACACAGTTTCAAAGAATGGGGAAATTTATAGCTAAAATATGGCACTCAGGTTCATTACCACTGAACACAAGAGACTTGGATATAAATACAAAATGTATACACAATTTAATGTAGAAAAATTGACCAGACAAGGAAAGACAAAGAGAAAGGCTTTTAGTCTGAGGCTTACCAGTAGGGCGGCTAGCTTCTGAAAGAAAAGAAAAATAAATGTAACTGCACAAGAAATCAAATACATTCAAGTCCACAACTTGCGTTAGAATAAGTTCAAACCACAAAGGAGGACAACAATGGGTAAAACTAAATACTCAAATCGAAATGTCAAACAAAAGGCACTGGATCTTCCTGGTACGAGATATTACTTTTCATGCCGTCCCTAGGAAGAGCACTGAGGCCTGTTGCATGAAGCTAGCTGAACAAACTCTGAGTTTCAGAGTAGGTTTACAGTTGACAAATCCAGATAAATCCAACCTGGTTTAGATCAAGTTCAATGGTTTCTCAAAGCTTGGTATAAACATTCTCTGTCAACTCAGGTTTAATCCAGAGTTTGCGATTAACTCTGAAGCGCGTGCACCTGAAAGTGTGACACGTGCGGCAAACAGCCAATAAGTGTCCATTTGATTCACTTCTCGCAAGAGAGCGGCAAAATTCACTTCTGTTCTGAAGATTGAGAGATCGTTTTGAAAATGATCATGAAATGAAATGTGTTTACAAAGCAGGAATAAACTGCTGCTGCAGGGAAAGTTTAAGAAGGCAGCTGAAAGAATATCTGACTATATCAATGCATGATGTGAATCAAATATGCCTAATAATTATAGGTTCACAAAGAGCTCAAATGAATACACGTTTAAAATAATTATGAATGCATGTTTTATATTTATATTCATATTTGGCTACTTGTCAATTAATATAATAATTATATGAATATATTATATTAAAAGAAATTATAATTAATAGAATATAAATATAATAAATAATTAGCACCATACGATGAGAAATTGTTTTTCACTATAAACTTTATTGCGTCTTGCAGCTGATTGGTCCAGTTTGGGTTTGCGATCTCAAACCCAGAATAAAACCTGCTCCATGGTGATGAACACCGCTAAAAACCAATCCACCTTCTTGACCCGAAAAACCAGCGTTTGCTCAAACTAATCTTGAACTTACCTGGGTACCAACTGAAATCAGCTTTGTGCAACAGGCCACAGAGCAAAGAAAAATATACAACAAACACACTGCTGGTGGCAATATAACAAGAGGTGGGGCTAAACGTGCACAGTTAACGGCACATCTCCCATTAAGAGACGGCTCAGATTAGCCAACCTTCACTGCATGAGCGTAAAGCAAAAACAAAATCAGAAAGTAATGAATCAAAATACAAAACGGTCACACAGTCGTAAAAATAGCAGCAGAACAAACAGTGCCGTTGTAACATTGTCTGAGGAGCATTTGCCCTGCAGTCCACAGTAATGAAATGCTTGTGACCAGTTGCCCCACTAAAACAGACAAAAGTTAATAAGTCAAACACACCCAACCCCATAATGCTCGAGGGACAAGATATACATAACCATAAATAGATCGCTAAACCCACGGTTTCAGTTACGCACAGCTTTCTGTAATCGACGAACTGCAAGCTGCAATATGATCAAAGCATAAGTTACCACTAGTCACTCCACAACAAACATTAATCCATTGGAATAAAACATACCTGGGGTGAAAGACAGCCTGCACCCAACAGCAAAGTCGCACCAATCCTGACCATAACCTGGCTATATCAAATATACACACTTAAATAGTGCATTCAGCTAGTAGTTGCTGTGTGAGTAAAAACCTCACTCCTCTGATGTCAAGAGATGCTCTAACTACTGGCGCTAGAAGTTGCAGCCTTTAGCCTCCTTGCTTAAAGAGCGTCTGACTCTCACATAGGCACTAGCAGCAACATTAGCTGCGCGCGTAGTGATGTTCGTCCTGACGTATTAAATCCTAATGGAATATGTCCCAAACAAAAAAGAAATCTGTAGTGGTTTAAATGGTAAAAGCCAATGGTTCCTATTGGTATTTTAATAGAAATCATTCAAATAATTGAAATCATTCACACACACACACACACACACACACACACACACACACACACACACACACACACACACACACACACACACACACACACACACACACACACACACACACACACACACACACACATCAACCTTAATGTTTTATAATCAAGGTGAACACATGAAATTCATCCGTATCTGTAAAATTCACCTACATAAAAGAGTTTCACAGCACTAACACTGTTACAGCTTTGATCTCCTCGGTAATCACATAATAAATGGGGCGTTAACGTAAAAACCAACTGACATTTTATGGTTGTCAGCTTTGTTGCATTACATTTACTTCACCAGGAGATGTTGCTGCAATTTCTATCTGAATGAAGCTTCGAGTAATGAACCATTTTTGACACAATTGTATCAGAAAGCAATAATGCTTTGAAACACTTCATTTGACCATCACTAGCTGCGCGCACACCCACACAAAACAGCGATTGTACGATGCGTACCCAGGTGACAAACTCCAACTACAATACACCCAGAACTGCAGCCAATAGGCTGTCGTGCCCATCATTCAGGTAACAACCACGTTTAATAGGGCGGGACCTAGACTGCCCTGCTACACAAACACCCTAAAGTGTCGGGCTCTTTAAGAACAACCTTTCCCTTTGTGCGCATGTACCAAGACTGCACAAGAGTTATGTGAATATGTGATATGTTCTGTTGATGACACAAACTCTGTTAATGAAATAGCATTGGGTTCACATGTGGCAGTTGCTGCGTTAATTAATGGGATTTACAACACACTTTGAGAGCACAGTAATATTAGGAGTCCAAAGCAACTACATCAGCTGCAGTGCTTCATGGGACAAGTTTTTCTCCGCATGAGTTCTTTTGGAATTATTTGCTTGCCAAATCTTTAAGAGTATCATGGATATGCTTTTCAACACTCATTTTTTTATGTAAAGTGACATCTTCAAAAGAAGGGGAGAGTGGGGAACAACCTAATGCTTTATGACTTTCTCAGTGTGTAAATCCACTTGGGGTTGAGTATTTTTTTTCTACATCTAATATTATTATGTAGGTTTGTTTCATCAATTCAGTGTATATTTCTTGATTTACCACAAAAGAATGGAAGTGAAATGTGACAACCTGCCCCATAAATGGGGCACATTGTAACATGACAGCTTAAAATGTTATGAACATTGAATCCTTTTTCTCAGTGTTTCCTCTATAGAATTAAAGTATAGAATAGCATAGGTCTAACAGTTACAACATGCCCTACCTGAGCTGTGGGTCCCAGAGATGCATAAACTCTACAGGTCCAGAGGAGAATCAAACGTAATCAATTAAACTAAAGGGAGGAGCAACCTTCATTCAAAGCTGTACAAAATGGCAAAGCCAAGCCCTGGTGTGTGTTGTGACATTTGTGTCAAAGTTTGCCAGGATGGAGCTTTTGAAAGGTGTGCTAGTGGTGGTTCTGGTTGTTGCGTTTGATCTGCCTAATACTTGTGGAAGTTTGAGGTACAGTCAAAGTCCAAGAAGCGTGGGGCCAAAATCAGATCCAGCTTCCAGAAGTCCTGCCCTTTCTCCTCCAGGGATCTGGAACCCTTTGCAACCCTCTCAGTTTCAGAGTCCTTTGGGTCCTGCGTCCAGAGGCCTTGCACAGGAGCCTTTTGGCCTTCAGGAGAAGCAGCTGTTGCAGGGTCCAGTGAAGCCTTTGGAGTGGAGGTATCCTGCCGTTCCCCAGGTGCAGAGCGAGTTGGTGGTGGACTTCCAGTTGAGGCAACCCGTGACTCCCAGCAGTGTGGCGGTTCAATGCGGAGAAGACCGTGTTCTTGTAGAGGTCCAGCAGGACTTGTTTAGTAATGGTCAGTTGATTGAGCCAGCTGATCTTTCTTTAGGTGGATGTCCTGTTGTTGGTCTGGACTCAGCGTCTAGGGTGCTCATCTTTGAGTATGAATTACAGAACTGTAACAGCGTGCAGATGGTAAGAACTCCTAAATCTAAATGTGTTGTATGTGGCAGAGGGTAGGCCATTTCTTTCATGAAAAGTCAATATGCATGTTCTGTCCTAAGTCCATTGCTGCGTCTAGTTTGCATACTATCTGTACTAAATGGTATTTGAAAATAGAATTAGTATGTCCCAAATTGTAGTGTGTTAAAGAATTAAGTGCAGATCGACACCCACTCTAACGGCTGATATTATCCACAACCCATTGTGAGTTGGATGAGGATTTGATTAGAGCTACAAATGCAGGTAGTGTTTAAACTACAAACATGACAGATGTGAGTTCAGTGGAGTGGTAAAGCGGTTTGAGTGATCAATTGAATAGCTAACCAGACGAAAAGCTATTTATTCAGTGTCATCCACATTTTCATCATTGTGAACTTTTTTATTTTGGCCATTAACTTTTTTAAAGCCAACATTTATATTTAAACCGCAAACACATGAGAATTGTCTCTGCATTAAAGACCCACGAATGGCAGATCAATGTGCTACTACATTTCTCTCCGATACGGTAGGAAATTAAATTGCATGTGGAGGATTTTAACTTTGACAATGATTGTTTGAACTGCCCTGTCAGTGACGGGATGCATGAAACTAAGTGACAGCCTGTTATAGATGACAAAGTCGTACGTCCCAAAGCTTGCATACTCTTGTTACACACAAGTATGTACTTCACAGAAAGAGTACATACTTCTAGGACGTAATACAAGTAGGTGAATTGTCTCAAACATTGACTGTCAAATTGCAAGATCTAAGCTCTTTAGGAATCATTCCACTATTACACAATGTATTTTCCCATTCATTGCAATGAGTGCATTGTGTTTTGGATGACCCTGTTGATAACCACAATCTCTCACAGATGAATGAGGATGAGCTTGTCTACACCTTCTCTCTTACCTACACCCCTGAAGTCTCTTGCAGGTACTCCGATTACCGGACCGATAGTGCAATTGTTGGTGTACAATGCCATTATCAAAGGTAAGTGGTCTCTGTGACCGTCTGCTTCTGCATCTGGGATACCATTTAATGGGCACTTTCATGAACCACAGGCTTCAAAATGTAAGCAGTTATGCTTTGAGGCCAACATGGGTCCCTTATGCCTCAACGGAGGCTGGTGAAGAAGTCTTGCTGTTCCCTGAAGCTCATGATTGGTAGGTGCAAGTTTTTAATGAAATGAGTTTAACTTGTGCCTAACTGTGCCCTCTTTCTTTGTAGACGATTGGTCCTTTCAGAGGCCTTCCTACTCCTATTTCCTGGGTGGTGTTATTAACATCGAGGCATCTGTAAAGCAGTACAATCATGTGCCTCTGCGTGTGTTTGTGGACAGCTGTGTGGCCACTCAAGTGCCTGATGTGAACTCTCTTCCAAGATACTCCTTGATTGAGAACTATGGGTAGGGACATGGCCCATGATGCTATAGGACCTTTTTAGTTTTTTAAACCCAGTCATTGAGAATCATGGGTAAGTTCTAGTTGCTTGACGTTCTAGAGTTGACTTTCATGAGTTGCTTTGTGGTGACTATCATCAGGTGCTTTGTGGATGCCAAGGCTACAGCTTCCAGCTCCCACTTCATGCCTCGGTCCCAGGTTGGACAAGATCCAGTTCCAGCTGGAGGCATTCATGTTCCAGGAGAGCTCGAGTCCTTCTGTATGTACTATGTATAGCATGAGTTCATTCAACTTCCCATCTGCTTTGACTTTCTGACTTGTCTGTCATCCCTTGCAGATCTACATAACATGTGTTCTGAAGGCAACTATTGCTTCAGCACCCAGTGATGCTCGGCACAAATCCTGTTCCTTTGCTAATGGGTATGTTGCACTTAATTGTTTCTTTCAGCTGTCTTGGCTCATGTTGAATGTGCTCTTGTCTGTCTTCAGGTGGTTTGCTGCTGATGGAAACGACCAAGTTTGTGTTGCTGTGACTCCACATGTGGTCCTGATGGTGGAATTGCTGCTGCTCCTATGGAGGTTGGTAGCTCTTGCTTTTAAGGTTGCTTTTGACATTACATGCTCTAATGTGGCTCTTTTCTCCTCTAGGCGTTCAGTGGGAAGGGAAGGCCACACTTGGTCCTGTAATGGTTCATGGGCAAAAGAAAGTTTCTCAATAAAACTGACATCAATCCTTGATTGTATCTGACTTGTCACTTCATGTCTGTTTAACTGCTTTTGACTTGGAAAGAGTGCCTTATTCTGTTGGCGCTTACTGTACCTTTGCAAGTCCCATTTAGTCTTCAACCTATGCTTGCATCGATTTGCAAAGGTTGACAAAACGCACACCTTACGCAGGGCTAGTTGTAACACACGTTTTAGACCCCACACATGCCAGAATAAGTTAATTATATGAAAGCCGTCACTGAAGTTAACCAATTAAGTTTATCTAAAGAGAAATCTTATGTAAAAGTTGAGATCGTTAATGCTATTTTAACCAGAAGACACTAGTCAGGTTTAAATCCCAGTTGTGCAGGTAGGGCATGTTGTAACTGTTACAATGTGGCACTATTAGACCTATTCTATAGAGGAGTCAGTGTTCAGAAGCTACACTAATTTGAATGGACAATAACAGCATAGTTAAAGCTTTTGTTATTAAATGGCATGTTATTTGAAAGTGACTTTATATTGACTTTCAGTTTGTCAGTGTATCTTAAAGCTACACTGTGATATTTTCCCCATCTAGCGGTGAAAAGGTATATGACCATCCAGTGAATATTAGTTTCTGTTCCTCTCAATTCCGATTTCATTTTAACTCTTATGGTGGCGATTTACATAACTTCCAGTTCGACCTCGTCCATGAGTGTTCCTTCAGGTGATGAGTTTACTTTAGAAAACCATTATAATTTGCAGTTATTTAATTTGTCTGTTAACATGTAGGTTATGACATCTATGTAAAATGAATAATAGTTTTACTTTTTCGTTATGTTTTACCATTTCATTGCTAACATCAGCTATCAGGTTCCCAGACGAATGCAAGCTAATCTTAGTAAAGTAACTTTTATTGGTGCTATTGTTATTCTGTATATTGCGACATCACTAGCATGATGCAAAGTTTACATTGTAGGCTATGTGTACTCACACTAGCCAGTTTGAACCGTGCCCTAGTGCGTTTGACCACCAAAGCGGTTCGTTTGACTAGTGTGAGTGCTCGAACCGTGCCCGGCGCAGCTCGATTAGCTGGCCCTGGCCCGCTTGGAAGAGGTGGGCCAGAGCGCGGTTCGGTTGAGCCTGGCGCGGTTCGCATGCAGTGTGGCGCTAACCGCACCGAACACGGAACAGCTGTGCATTACTATCATCATGACAGCAAACTCCAAACTTTTACTATTTGGGTACACTTTTCGATTTCGTTTTATAACGGTCCTGGTTCTCCCCTTATTGATGAACATGAATTGTAGTTTGTGAGTAAAGCTGCTAATTCCTCCATCAAAGTCAGCTGCCTCCATAATAATCTTCTGATAGCCTACGTGCAGTACAATCAAGTAAAAATCGCTGTGCGGCATAAATGATAAATCTATTATGCAGTCTATGAGCGAAAGTGCTTTTCTTCGGTCTTCAAAACAGAAAGTTGCATCGTGAATGACGGAAGGCGTGCTCGCCCGGTGTACAATGTGAGTGCAGGCCAGCGGGGGAGTCGGGAGGGGGGACAACCGTGCCTAGTGTGAGTACACCCTCAAGCAATCCCCCTCTTCACATTCGACACAGTGCCATCACGTGTTAAACGCGAAAGGCGAAGCTTGAATTTACGGGAATGTCCTCTTTGGTTCATGTACTTTCAAGATGGAGGGGCAACATGGCGACACGCATTCGAACCCCTCACCCATATGCATTTTCAATGGCATATTATACACTTACGAGAATACTTTATTACTTGAAAGAAGTAAATATACATTAATGAGCACATATATTTTTGAAAGAACTAAGTGTTTTTAGCTAAGAATAAACAAAAAGTTACACAGTGTAGCTTTAAGCTGTCATGTTACAATGTTTATGGGGCAGGTTGTCACATTTCCAGTCTTTTGAGGTAAATCAAGAAATGTACACTGAATTACTGAAACCTACATAATTATACTAGATATGGGGAAAAACATAAATACTCTGAACCCCAAGTGGATTTAAACAAAGCCAACACATTAGGTTGTTTCCCCACTCTCCCCATTTGAAGATGTCACTTTACATTACAATATTTGTGTTGAAAAGCGTATCCATGATACTCTTAGATTTGGCAAGCAAATCATTCCAAAAGAACGCTGCAGAGAAACCCTTGTCCCACGAAGCACTGCGGCTGATGTAGTTGCTTTGGACTCCTAATATTCTTGTGCTCTCAAAGGGTGTGCTGTACATCTCATTAATTAACGCCCCATGTGAACGTGATGCATTTCATTAACAGGGTTTGTCAACAGAACATCACGTTTCACATAACTCGTGTGCAGTCTTGATACATGCGCATAAAGGGAAGGTCGTACTTAAAGAGCTCAACACGTACAGCATAATACACAAATCACACTGTTCTTATGTACTGATCATTGCTTGTAAATCAAAATTTCAATTAAGCGCCGTTTGAGCTACAATTCATGTACAAGTATGACATTCGGTAGACAAAAGACTCGGGTGCAAAATCTGAAAAATCATATTTGGCCACTCTAAAGGCCTTAGCGATGTTAATTGTGGTTTTCCCCGAAGGGCATGTCGGTGATGGCCAGTCCTGACCTGAAGACATTTACATGCCAATATTCAGTTAGTCATAGCACCACCTGTGGGCAATAGGAAAGTTGAATTAACTTCTCATTAAGATTTTACCAGAACAACATATCTGGTCAGTCTAATCTTAAGGCCTTGGTGATGTTAAATTGTGAAGAGCTTGATTTTTGGCTGAAGAGTGTGTCTGTGGCAGCCTGACAAAGTCTGATCTTTCATCATGAAACAGGAAACTGTTGTAAGTCATACTATGTCTGATCTGCCCTAAACGTCACATGTTTGATAAGAGTCCTGGCCTGAAGACATCTACACAGCAATATTAAAATTATAGTCAAAGCACCACCTGCTAGTTGAAGGAAGCCAGCAGCCATAATCACCCTGTAGCCCAAGACTAGTTTCCCACTGAAGCTAGGCAGGGTTGAGCCTGGTCAGTACCTGGATGGGAGACCTCCTGGGAAAACTAGGTTGCTGCTGGGAGAGGTGTTAGTGAGGCCAACAGGGGGTGCTCAGTGTGGTACTGTAACAAGCACTGTCTTTCAGAGGAGACGTTAAATCGAGGTTCTGACTCTGTGGTCATTAAAAATCCCAGGATACCCTTCAGAAAAAGATTGCCCAAATTTGCCCTTTCGCCGCTGTCCATCATGGCCTCCTAATCATCCTCGCACTTCAAAAGGCCCCAGGTGCAAATGCTCTTTCATTATTGCGTGTTCCCTTTTGTGTTTTGTTAGGTTTTGAACCTGTATTTTGTGCCAACACAAAAAAAAAAAAAAATAAAAAAAGAGAGAGAGATCCACAGTTAAGCTCACAAACTGATGTGATCACTGTGGGAAGTAAAACGGAAAAGTGAAGTATTGAAAAACTGACATAAGCATTGAGTAGGTATTGAAAGTGTGACAGCAGGTCAGATTGCTTCTATTGCTCTCCTAATTTGGAAGTCATTTTGGATAAAAGTGTCTGCTATATGATTAAATAGAAGTATTGAGAAATTGGTCCTAGCAATTGTTAAAAAAGTAAACCTGATGCTTTTGCATTTAGCATAAGGCTACATTCTGTCTGACAGATGCCACCATGTCAAGTGAAATGCACGCTTTCAAGTAGAATTAAAAACAAAACAAAAAACACACCACTTGTCATGCTTGAAGAGCAACGCAAGCAGTTATGTTAGTCCAGCCATAAAGCAACAAGTAGAGACCAAACCAGATAACGGATACGGTTGAATTAAGAAGTTTATTAAAACTAATAAAGTCACACAACCAGGTTAACTTCTCCACTAGACACCACAGTTTGTCCACTAGAGATGGTGTTGACATTAGCTTCTCTTCCTGGAAAAAAAAAATGGTAAAGTGGCATTTAAAAACCAAGTTCTCCTGGTTCCTTAGTACGTTTACAACAAGCACTCACTTTTCCTAGAGCAGCTTTGCTCACAGGAGCCAGAAGAGGGATGGCACACCGCTGTACTACAGTGGATGAAGAGCTAACAGAAGGGGAAAGGGTTAAGCCACAGAAGAAGAAAAAAAACACTTAAAACCTTATATTAAGAATTAAGAACTCATGTAAGGATGCAGAGCATACAGTTTCCTGTAGAGGAGCCAGTGATGCTGGATCCACAAATGTGAACATCTTCACAGCAAAGCGCTTGTAGTGGGTTGGGAACTGAAGACCAGAATATCCAGCCACCGGAACCAGTGTGGTAAGGTAACGTCATCCTGGTAAGGGCATCTGAAAGGCAAAGAGGCAGTCAGAAATGCCTTACAGCACATTAGATGGAGAAAGACTGGCCTTACTCACCCATCAACCAGAAGGTCCCACTGGGGTAGACTGAGTGGACTAGGGGTTGATGTCGCCCAGCAATGTCCCAGCATTAGGACAATGTTGGGGTCAGTCCTCTCAAAATGCGCACCTCAACATACACAGGCTCCCGCAGGACTTTTGTAACGGATAATCAGCAGCACCATAGTAGGATGTATGCCCGTCCCTGAGGAAGAACACCAGCACTTAACCATAAACTGCTGCAATCTGGAGTTTTAGAAAATACTTATACATACTTGGGACAGACACTTACCTTCAGCACAGCCTTTGGTGACACATTGACCATTTGCCAGTCTAAGCTCCACCTGAGGGGTCCAGGAGCAGCTACTGGTGGAGGTGCAGGAACAGTGTTGACCTCCACAACCAGAGCTTCCACAGAAGTAGCAGAGTACCTACACTGGAAGAGAAGCCTGGACAACAAACAGTGATCTTGTAGCATTTCTCAAGGATTAACAATTATGCTAAAGCATAAAACCACCTACTCAAAATGGCTGTCCCTTGTGATGGAACCAAGCGGTCCAACACCCACTTCATCTGAGGAGGTCATTCTGTTTTCATACACCACATAGCCACTATCCTCCTGCAAATAGTATCTGTTGGCATCCAGTCCATTCTAAGCCATGCAGAACAGAACCACAAGCAGCTACTCACCATCATGCTTGTGCCACATGCAGTGACAGGGAACTGGTATATAGCAAAGGAAGGTGTGGATCCCACAGGACTGCAAGCTGGGTCATTTCCGCCCAGGAGACGGACTGAATCCAGGCTCAAGCGAGGTAGCGTAACATCTCTAGCCACCACTACCACAAACTGGCCATCTCTTATACACTGGACAGTCACTGGAACAAGGTACAAGAGCAGGTCATTGGAGAGGAGCAGTTTAACATGAACCCTTTACATTGACTAACTCTTACCTTCCTTCCCATAGAAACACTGTTGTCCTTAAAGCAGCAGTTGAGAGCTCCACACTCAGCACCACTGATACCAGGTGGGCCACATTGGATCTGCTAATAATCAGCTACAGCACATTTGTCAAGGGTTCTGCCTGCACCACCTGTTGACTGCTTGCTTTTAACCAGCTGAGAAACCATTGACTAGCTTGCTTTTTGAACCAGCTGAGGAAACTGTTGACTAGTTTGCTGTTTCACCAGCTGAAAACCATTGACTAGTTTGCTGTTTAACCAGCTGAGAAACTGTTGACTAGCTTTGCTGTTTAACCAGCTGAGGAAACTGTTGACTAGCCTTGCTGCTGAACCTGCTGAGAAACTGTTGGCTAGTTTGTTGAGCCCGCTGGTCAGTTTGCTGTTACATCAGAGCTTGAGGATTCTGGGGCAGATTACTCCACTGTGGAACAGCATGACAGAAAGCACAAAACCACAAACAAAGTGCCAGAGATTGCACAGTACACCAACTTCCTACCATTGTTCAACAGCTAGTCACACTGCTGAGATCCTGCCCTTTGGTCTTTTTTTGTATTCTACAGATGTTGTCTAATTAACGATAATCCCTCCCTCTCCATTAACAGTCCTCTCCAGACTTGCCCAAATTGGAGCTTATGCTATGGCCTAACAGAGATTAGGCTTGTTTGAGATGCGCCTCGCCTCGCCTGAAATAAAGCGAGATTAGGCGGCTGCAGTGAAGGGAGGAGTGAAAAAAGTGCAGGCAAGACGGACAGTTCTGTCTTCTCGTAGTGGATCCGACACCTGCGAGATCAAAGGCGGATATCGCGGGATTCACACTCATGCACTGCGTTGCTGATAAACTGGATGTAATTTAAGTTCTGTTGCTTTTATATGAAAATAAATATTATGAACAAGACACTCAAAGTTTTTGTTATTTATTTCCATTCGAAGACGTGTTTATAATAATTTTTACTTTAATTACATACATGTTTTTATATATTTTTATAAATATGACAACAATCACATAACCCACTGAGAGGTCGCACTGTCGCACAGTTTGGGAATATTCACACATAATTTATAGACATTAAAACATGATATCAGAGTTTTAAAATCAAACATTTAAAAAAAGAATCACATGTCACGTTTGTTTAAACCAATGAGCATTAAGCTGTGTCGTCAGTAAGTCGTTTCCCATCATGCTTTTGCTCAGCGCAGTCGGTGGAGAGCAACTGCACTCGACTGCAGAATCCGACACATCCGCCTTTCGCTCGCGAGAGTTCTTTGACATACGTCAGCATGACATCAGAGGAAGGCGGACGCCCTCGGACACATTTCTAACCGGCATGCATCTCGCGCTGATCACGGTGATCGGTTCTGCGAGATTTTGCTCATCTCAAACAAGCCTTTTCTCACTGGTTCTCAAAATTACACGCATGTGATGTTTCTTGATTTCAGTTAGTCAGATTTGTCATATTGTAGATAATTAAAAAGGTTCATGCTCAGGTTTTCTACTGGAGCTTGCCCAAAGTACTTTGAGTAGATGTTTGGTGCATTCTGCTTTGCTTGCAGACATGCTAAATTACTTTTCAAATATCTTTATATGGCAGAAATAGTAAGAGTCGTGTGTAGTTCCAAATTTATCTTCCCCTCAGGGTAATCCCTGTCGCCAGTTTGAAGTGTTTCAACAATGGACAAGGGAGGTTTATATGAACAGACCCTCAAGCCCTTGGCTACGTATGAAACCACAAACTTCCCTACTACAGGTCCTTCTCAAATAATTAGCATATTGTGATAAAAGTTCATTATTTTCCATAATGTAATGATACAAATTAAACTTTCATATATTTTAGATTCATTGCACACCAACTGAAATATTTCAGGTCTTTTATTGTTTAAATACTGATGATTTTGGCATACAGCTCATGAAAACCCCAAATTCTCAAATCTCAATCTCAAAAAATTAGCATATCATGAAAAGGTTCTCTAAACAAGTTATTAACCTAATCATCTGAATAAACTAATTAACTCTAAACACCTGCAAAAGATTCCTGAGGCTTTTAAAAACTCCCAGCCTGGTTCATTACTCAAAACCGCAATCATGGGTAAGACTGCCGACCTGACTGCTGTCCAGAAGGCCATCATTGACACCCCAAGCGAGAGGGTAAGACACAGAAAGAAATTCCTGAAGGAATAGGCTATTCTTAGAGTGCTGTATCAAGGCACCTCAGTGGGAAGTCTGTGGGAAGGAAAAATTGTGGCAAAAAAACGATTCCAGGACAGATTCCAGACCTTGGGGGACCTGCGGAAGCAGTGGACTGAGTCTGGAGTAGAAACATCCAGAGCCACCGTGCACAGGCGTGTGCAGGAAATGGGCTACAGGTGCCGCATTCCCCAGGTCAAGCCACTTTTGAACCAGAAACAGCGGCAGAAGCGCCTGACCTGGGCTTCAGAGAAGCAGCACTGGACTGTCGCTCAAATTTTGCATGTCATTCGGAAATCAAGGTGCCAGAGTCTGGAGGAAGACTGGGGAGAAGGAAATGCCAAAATGCCTGAAGTCCAGTGTCAAGTACCCACAGTCAGTGATGGTCTGGGGTGCCATGTCAGCTGCTGGTGTTGGTCCACTGTGTTTTATCAAGGGCAGGGTCAATGCAGCACTTCATGCTTCCATCTGCTGAAAAGCTTTATGGAGATGAAGATTTCGTTTTTCAGCACAACCTGGCACCTGCTCACAGTGCCAAAACCACTGGTAAATGGTTTACTGACCATGGTATTACTGTGCTCAATTGGCCTGCCAACTCTCCTGACCTGAACCCCATAGATAATCTGTGGGATATTGTGAAGAGAAAGTTGAGAGACGCAAGACCCAACACTCTGGATGAGCTTAAGGCCGCTATCGAAGCATCCTGGGCCTCCATAACACCTCAGCAGTGCCACAGGCTGATTGCCTCCATGCCACGCCGCATTGAAGCAGTCATTTCTGCAAAGTATTGAGTGCATAACTGAACATAATTATTTGAAGGTTGACTTTTTTGTATTAAAAACACTTTTCTTTTATTGGTCGGATTAAATATGCTAATTTTTTTAGATGTATGCCAAACTCATCAGTATTAAAACAATAAAAGACCTGAAATATTTCAGTTGGTGTGCAATGAATCTAAAATATATGAAAGTTTAATTTTATCATTACATTATGGAAAATGAACTTTTATCACAATATGCTAATTTTTTTTGAAGGACCTGTATATAGTCGAGGAAAAGCTGTAGGCGAGCGACTGAGTATGTCTGAATCCTCAGTATTTAGAAAAGAGAAGGCAGAATTACCTGGATGTACTAATTCTTGCAAGATTCAGAGTATGTAAACATGTGTAAATTGACCTGTATAGTACATAAAGTTTTGTTTGTGTCTAAGTGAGAAAATAATTCATGTAATTTGAAAGATGTCATCATTGAATGTATTTTGTGCCAAAGCAATAATGAATGATTCACAGTTTAGCTCACATAGACTGATGTTGTGATCACTGTGTGAAAAAAAGGCTGTTTAGTAAAGCGATGCTATTCTGATTGGTTCGTTTATTTCAAATTTGCAATCTGCCAACTAGATCAATCCACATTGCTGTTGAAAGCATATAAAGCTACATTATGTATGAGAGATGTCACCATGGCGAGTGAAATGCATCCCAGTGCTGGAAATTAGAAAAGTAATCAAAAAATTATCAAATATAATCAGTTACATTACTTGAATATAGTAATTGAAATAGTTACACTACTTATTACATTTTAAATAGGGTAACTTGTATACTGTAACCTATTATAATGTAGGATGTAACCGCACAAGCCGGCATCCAGGCAATGAATGAAACATTGATGGTATAGTGTATGGTATAGTTCGATACCCGCCAACTACGAAACTACCCGTTATGCTTTGCAGCGTATGGTGGATGCTCAAGACTTCCGGTTCGCCGATTGATTCGTTTAGTTAGGCGTTACAGTTACACGAAAAGCTCTGAAACGAAGGTTATCATCTGTTTTTATTTAATTTAAATATCGATAATGTCAACAAGCAATGGAAACAATAGTTTGTGGTGGCAGCAAGGGCAAGACAATTTAACAAGTACCGTAAACAACATAATTTTGTCTGTCCCTCACGCCGGCTTCACACCGCACGTGTAAGCAGGGCGTAGGCAGCGCATATTTTTTTCGGCGCTCATGTTAACAGATTAGTGCATTCACACCGGCAGCAGAGGCAGCGCGGCGCGTAGCAGGAGCAGAGCAGAAGCGCCAGTGCCGCGATCGCTTCGCGCCGGTCTATTTTTTGACGCACTGCTCACGCTGAATTAAAGCCACAGTACATTGTTCTGATCAAAACTGACCTGATTAACATGCAAAATAACTATTTTCACCTTGAAATCATGTAGTGAAGTGTTTCACAATCACCATATGACATCCGGCGCTGTAAATTTTTTAAAATAAAATACTCGAAAACACATCACTGCCAGAAGTTTTTGCTCAAACTTCAAATGCCTGTTTAAATGATTAAAACTAGAGGCTTATTTTAACTCTACGGTTACTTTTATCTCGTAAACTACCTTTATACAGCAAGTTATATGCATATGTGTTTGGGAAAGAGGAGAACACGGTCGCATTTGCAGCAGACATGCTGCCCGTCATAAATCAAAGCACGAGACAGACAAGGTTTGGAGGAGAACACCGGAAAAGTGACAGAATGCTCACTGTCTCAGCTGCGCGAGACAAACGCTGCCAGCGTGAAAGCACAACGGACACGCTGCGGGCTCCCGCTCTCCATACGCACCGCTTCTGGTGAAGCCGCCTCATCCTACGGTTGGCCAGCACCGCCTCCTGGGTTGATGATATGAAACAATGGCCAGCAGACAAATATGCTGACATATTCAATTATCTTGTTTTGTCTGAGGGTGTAGATGGTAAGGAGCATAGAAATTATAAAAGCACGGAAGCATACAATTACTTACACAGTTATAAAATCAGACAAATTATTTGTCACAATCATCAGAAGTTCACATTCCTAAAAGCGGATAAATAGAGTCCCAATCACATCGTGTGGGTTATGTTATAAAATAATGGAGTAGTGGAAACAGCTGGATGCTCCTGCGTAGCTGGCCCTGGTAGGTCTTGTAGCCACGCTGCTGCTGTGTTGTGGAAGGTGGGTATTTATAAATACAGCAACACTGCTGGTGTGGCTAAACCAATATCAAATACATTTAAATAGTCTGTATGTGCTGTGATTCAATGTAAAGAAGTATTTTTTTACTGCAATATAATACATTTCAATTATAATGAAATTGTTCAGCTGTAACAAAGTAAATAAAAACAATATGTTTTCAGTGGCCGGTGGTATGACAGGGCTATCTTGCACTGATGAGCAGCGTAGATGGAGAGCAGGGACCAGAAGAAATCTAGAAGAGGAAAGAATCAGTCAGATAACATTTAGACATCACAAAGCTGAGGATGTGTATGGTGCATCATCAGCAAGGGACGGAGATAGACTACCATCTACACCAAGCTATGACACACATCAAGACTTCAGGGAGAGAGTCAGTTCTTCAGGCACAAAACCACTTTTGGAAAAGTGCTACAATGCCAATGTATCCGAGCAGGCAGAAGACATTGATAGGCTTGAACTCCACCAGCCACATGGAGAGACTTTGACTTGGAGTAAATGTGAACATTTTACAGTAA
Source organism: Gobiocypris rarus (assembly GCA_023029165.1). Classification (NCBI taxonomy): domain Eukaryota; kingdom Metazoa; phylum Chordata; class Actinopteri; order Cypriniformes; family Gobionidae; genus Gobiocypris; species Gobiocypris rarus. The sequence continues at coordinate 33,119,327 of CM040935.1, read as the reverse complement.
ATACATAGAAATGAACAGCAACCAGGCAGATGAATTAGAGAATCAAACACAAAATCAGAGTTTGTCAGAGGTTTGTTTAGGCAATGTCTCAAAGCAAGTTTTCAAAATGTACATTTATTTGATAGTTCCTTGTTTTCAGGTTTTGCACTGTAAGTTGCACAAATTTTATATGGTATGTTTTCTTAAATTAATTTAAAAAGCATATATGTACATAGTATACAAAAACAGAAAACACTGAGAGAAGATTGTTTTTAGAATTAAAAATGTCAAGTATTGTGATTAAATGCATATGTACACATTCGATTACATGCAACAGTCTGAGCATTAATTATCTGCTTCACGGATCAGGTCACCATGCAGATTCACTAAAGCTGCACATATACGCAGAATGTTATCAATCTTTGGCATAAAGGTGGGGGCAGATGTAAGACTCTCTTCGTCCATTCCAGCCTCCAGGTGAATGTCTTTGTGGCAGTCAGGCGAAGGAATGAGCCCCTTTGCTCATTGGAAGACAAGCTTTCCTCTCACAAGACAACCTCACTGCTAGAAGGGGTAAGAGTATGGGTGAGAGACTGGTGAAACAAACAGAAATGTCTAGCTTAACTCCAGTTGGGACTATTAAGTGTTTTAGCTGTGTCCAGTTAGGCCATAAGAAACCAATGTGTCCAAACCTGAATAAAAAGCTGACCAATGTCTGTTATGTTCCACAGATGATGATACCAGAACCTAGCATGACTCCAATGCCCAGTGATGTCACAATTCCTGAAGAACTGAATGGTAAAAAGGCAGAGAGTTCTGGGAAATAACAGAGGGTGTTTCTCAGTACCAAGTATGCAAAGTTTGGTGATTGCCTGGATCTCACAACTCCGAAAACATCAGATCTAATCTTTAAACAAGTACATTCTCCACTGAAAACTCTTAAACTACATTTCATGACACATTAACAGTAGCATTATTAAATTACACAGGTTTTTTCATCTGCTATTGACGCTTGCTGGTTGGTGCAAGATGCATTCACATTTGATCTCAAGTCCACACAAGTCTCCTCTCGATGCATCCTCGATAAGGGGCGGATCAAGAACACATCCGGGGATTTGAACTGAACTTGGCTCGATGTGAACTTTGAATTGGAACAGTACTTGGGCAGCGACTGATGACGTTTCACAAGAACAGACAAGAACGCATATTGAGAAACGTCCAGAGTCTATGGTGACAGTGGATGAGACTGCCATCTGCTGGGACATAATGGCATCCGCAGCTGACAGGGGTAACAGGAATCATGGGAGTGACGTCTTCACCTCCACAGCCGATGGGAAGGAATCAGACGAACTCAGACAGAAATCATGTTCACGGAGGAGAATGTAGTAAAGTTTTATAAAATATATACAAATAATAAAAGAGATGACAGCTGCATGCATTGGTGAAATACATATTTACACACATGTTGTCCAATGATGAGCTGAAAGTATTAGGAAACTACTAAAGACTGAGATACTTTGTCTAAAAGGTAAAACTGTTTGGGTGAAGAAACCATTTATATCAAATATAAATTCATTTGAAATTCAAATAATGACAAATGTAATAAACATAAACCAAGAGGTCAAACATGTGTCAGTACAAAAATGCATATAAAGTTCTCAGTCTAACTCTAAAAAATATGATTGTCCTTGAATCAGTAGATTTTTTCATAATCTTTAATCTTCATAATCTTTTAACAGTTACTGATTTTATTTGAATCACTTTTCCCATTTTAAAGCCATAAACGAATAAATGATGATAATCATGAAAAAGTTTGAGTGTTGAATCTGAACAGCTCTGTCTCTCTCAAACTACAGATATCTGCTTTGCTTGTGAAGTTTTGGTATTTCCTCATTAATTTAATTTGTAATGTGTGTTTTATATATGTTATATATACAAACAGTAAACTTTAAAGTTTGTCTTGATTTAGACTAGAGTAATTTAATATTTATTTAGTTTTATCTCTCAATGTGAACTGTATTATTAACTTACCATTGTGTTAATAAATGCATTTCAATAATTCATTCAATCCTGAATTTTGTTATCTTTTCTTATTTGTATTACTATATATATTTTAGGTAAATGTCTATGCACTTCTGTGATTTTACACAAAAGTGTGCGGACTTTTATTTTGGTGTGGGGTGTGACGTCATAGGGCCGTGCGCGCCGCGATCCTACATCTGTTCGGCTGAAGAAAGGTTTGTGTTTTAAGCGACTCGGAATGAATTATATATTATTAAATTTAACACTGCATTGCTTTATCTAACATCCAACTCTTTATCGTGAATCAGTTCAAACAAGAATTCAGTCTCTGGCGAGTGACGAGAGAACTGGAGCTTTAGACTCTCCGAGTCAATTGAACCGATTGCTTCACAACAAATGATTCAGTGATTCGAATCGCTGCGTTTCTATCTTTATTTAGATTTCTACAACTCATTCATATCTAAACTAATATATTAGTATCTGTATAATTTCACTATTTTATTCATTTGTTGTGTTAGTTTTGAGTGTTTTTGTCGAATCTGGTCATTTAGATGCATTAACTGAACTACTGAACTAGAGCTGATGGAGACACTCAGACATTTTGTGTAGATTTGTTTGTTAATTATTCTCCTCTTAAAGTTTTCAGGAGTTTCCCAACACAACTCCTGGTGAAGTGACTGAGGTCCACATACATAAAGATGGCGTTTATTAAAGAGGAGAGTGAAGACGTGAAGATTGAAGAAACATTGAGAGTGAAAGATGAAGAAACTGAGGAACAAACAGAGAAAGAGGAGAGTGAAGACGTGAAGATTGAAGAAACATTGAGAGGAAAGATGAAGAAACTGAGGAACAAACAGAGAAAGAGGAGAGTGAAGACATGAAGATTGAAGAAACATTGAGAGTGAAAGATGAAGAAACTGAGGATCACTCAGGTTGGTGTCATTCTCAAAGCTGCTCTCACTCATTTGATCATTATTAAAACCTCCAGCTCTACAGAAATGAAGGAAATGAATATTATATGAGTGTCCCGATTAAAGTGCTATTATTTGACATAGAGCGGTCTCCGTGTTGAGATCACATGACCTGACAAACACTAACACTGCCTTCATGTAAACCTGTAAATATCTGACTTACATTTGTTATTACAACACATTATATTAGGAAAAATTATTCAGTTAAAACCTTTTATAATTACTTGTGACATTAAACCCCAAATCTACTTCTGAGTGTCACTTAATTATACTTGATAACAGTATCTAACTAAATCTGTATTTTGCATAAAGCAAAGCAAAGCATGAAATGTGACTGATCAGCTTTACATTTGTTGTCTAAAAGGGATTTTCTCATCCTCAGAATCGCTCTCTGTTTAGCTGACATGTACTACAGGACATTTTGTTCATAATCCATTTTTGTCATTGACTGAAATGGTAATTTGATATAGGGATTATGAGTGTAATCGGTAGAACAGTTAGAGATGGAAGTGTGTGAACATTTGAAGTAAAACACTGAGTCCTGCACGTGGGAGAGTGAACCGCTGGTATTTAATGAAATGAGTGGAAATATTGAGCTTGTCATTTGTGAGCGGCTGCAGGTCAGGAATCAATAGACACGGGTCGATTGAGGAAAGAGATGAAATGGTATTTATAGTGGGACAAATTTTCCTGGTTATCAGTATATTAATATTTCTGCTACAATTGACTGTGAATGTTCAAAATGAATGATGCAAACTGAAATCATTTCACCAAGTTTGATAATAAACTAACAAATGCACTTTAATGCATTAACATTTATGATGACGTCATGTAGCCATGAGAGGTAAACATTTAATATAATTTAAGAACATTACAACCACGAAGATTAAAAGCAATTTTATTATTTCATACTTTCATTATTAATGCATCCTCAGTGTTTTTGAAGGAAAGGAAAATCTAATAGGAATATGATACCTGACATTGACTGTGATTGACTAATTTAATCCATCATGTGTTATTACAGAAATATGTCATTTTACGCTCAAAGTGAAACTTTTGAAGAAAAGAACTTTTGCTTTAAAAATTTTTTAATTAAAAGCAGTCTACCTCAGTGTTATATGTTACCGTGATAATTGCAAACTTTGAATAATTGTGTAACGATCGGTGTGGATCCTAAATCTGAGAAAATCATAGGAGCGGTGGATGATTTTAGCAGCCGATTCAGGTGACGTGAGAGCTGGGGCCTATACCATGAAGCCGGTTTAGCTAGCTAGACAGATATGTTTAAGCTTAGTTTGTACCAATCCTGGTTTTAGGTACCATTAAAGTGGTTTGGCTTTTAGCAGTGTTCATCTCCATAGTAACTTATGTTCCGCAGTTAACCTGAGAGATCGCAAACTGAATTTGAACCAATCAGCTGTGAGCAAAGTGACTCATCTCTGATGCAATAAAGCCACTCCCCCTGGTTCTCTTGCTCCAAATTAAAGGTCACTATATGATAATATATATATATATATATATATATATATATATATATATATATATATATATATATATATATATATATATATTAATGATGATTACTTAATATAATAATTGAACAATTATAAATTACATAGTAAAATATGTTCAAATAGAAATCAGTTATTTTACATTTAATATTTCACAATATTAAAGTTTTATAAACATATATATATAACATAAATGCAGACTTGTTGAGCACAAGATACTGCTTAAAAAAATAAATAAAATATATATATATATATATATATATATATATATATATATATATATATATATATATATATATATATATAAAAATACTTTACAAATATTTTCTTTATTTATCCTCTTACATGGAAAATTATTTTCTTCTTTGTAAATGCTTTTAAATTCTTTATATATACTTCAATGTCTTTATCTTCAGCAAAAGAGTTTTGAATCACGTTAGCTCTCTCGCGAGAAATGAGTCACACTTTGCTGAAAGGCATGTGATTAGCTGCTCACTGATGATGTCAAACTTTCACGTGCACATGCTCCACAAACTCAGGATCAAAGCCTGAGTTGACAGAGAAAGTTGATGATCAGCATCATGGGACCAACAAAGCCTGAATTGATTGGTTTGGTTTTGTCAACTCAAAACTAATCCTATAACCCTGAGTTTGTTGATCTGCCATCATGGTACAGGTCCCTGATCTCTAGTGTGCATAGCGATGTGCATTATTAGCATTTATATTTACTCATTTAGTAGAACTTTTGTCCAATAGTGGTCACAGAGCCGAGGTGTTGCTCATTCAATGACCACAGCTTTGGGAGAGCACTGGAACGGCCAAACCTTACATTTAATTCTGGCTGCAACTGGGAGACAGTGAGGCAGGTCAGGATGGTGTGATGGGGTTCTCTTTGGCTGATCGAAGACCACAAAACGCTACATTAACGTAACCTCGGTTCCTGAGAAGAGGAACAGTATTGCGTTGCTAAACGCTATGGGGAATTCCTTTCTCGAGATATTGAAGCAACATTTTATCCTAAAAATACCATATAACACGCAGTGCAGCTGAACAGCTCTCAGCAGGAAGCTAGGTGCTGATTATTGTGCCGCTGCAACTGCAGCAACCTATGGCGAGACCGGCGGGATGGACCAATCAGCTCCTTCTAAATTCCTGCCCCAAGGCAACAGAATTTGCATATCCAAGGGTACATAACACCCTGTCTCGCCAGGTTAATCGACTGAAGCGACTCCTGAGAAAGCGGCAAGCAAACGCAATACTGCTCCTCTTCTCAGGGAACCGAGGTTAGTAACCAAAGCCTTTCGAGAGTACTGTATTGGGCTTAAACGCCACGGGAACTGCAAAACGCCGTGCTTGCTTAACGCTCTGAAGCTTGGAGACACCATACCCAAGCTGACGTAAGTCGTAACATGATATCATGAAGTCCCAATATGAGCCAGACCTGAGATACGTGTAGTATTTTATATATATATATATATATATATATATATATACTGCACCCATGCGCCTGACACAAAGAGCTGTTCAGTGTGCCTGAAAACAGCAGAACGCTCTATGTATATTCTCAGCGCTGACAGGACAGAGCAAATTAGCATCCTCTTCATCTAACGATGATGAAAGTGCTGAAAGTGAAATGACCTGTGCTCTGAACGGAGTTGAAAGCACTTTAGGTACGTATCCATGCCTTGGTTTAAAGACTTTAGAATCGTTTGGCCCAAATTCCAGACAAGAGGTGCTCACAGAGAGCTGCAGATCACCCACCCACTTAACTGATGCGATCCAGCAGAAAGCGGTCTTTAGTGACAGGAGCTTTAAGCTCACCGAATGCAGAGGCTCGAATGTAGAGTCTTTCATGGCATCCAGGATCAGAGACAAGTCCCTTATAGGGACTGAAGAGGTGGGTGAAGCCTTCTAGCCCTTTAAGGAAGAGCATGATAAGATCGCTCTTCCCAGTGACGGTCCGTTCACTTGAATGTGCTGCTATAGCGCCACATAAACTTGAGCGAGGAACGACCGTGTCCAACAGCTCTTGTAAAAAGTGAGCACTTCTGACACTTCACACCATGGGGTCAGTCAGCTTTACACCAGTCCGAAAAGACTGACCATTTGCCTGAATAGAGCCGCTGGTCGCGGGGCTCAGCTTCAGAAATAGTGTTTAATATTTTCAGAGACTCATGTATGAGATCTGCCGTTTGCCTGCATGAGAAGGTCTCCTCATGATTTGGCCACAGAGCTGTATCGACATCTGACTTAGCAGTGAGAACCATGGTTGATTTCTCCAAAGCGGTCTATTAAAAGCACAGACTTGCTCTCCCTGATCCTCTCTATGACCTGAGGTAACATTGAGACTGGGGAAAAGCATAAAGAGGAAGGTTGGGCCATTGCCAATGTATCCTGTGCTCAGAAATATGTTCCATTGAGCATTGTCTTGTTAGGTGAAAAGATCCACTTTTGCCTAAACCTGAAATTGTCTAGTTGTATTGAAGAGACACTTGCTGGGGACACTTTGTCCCTGGACAGCATGTCTGACCCAAATTCAGAATGCCTGGCACATGAGTCGCTTCAGCGAACTCAGGTTGTCCATACAGGACTTTTCCGCCATTGTGTGCAGATCGAAGATCTTAGACCGCCTTGATAAAAGCTACACGACCTGCTGTCCTCTCGACCAAGACATGGTGGTGCTTATGTACAGGAGGAAAGCTCAGCGTAACGTGACCGATTTAATCTCTAGACAGTTGTGAAGGCTCTTCTCAGAGTCTGACCAGAGAGGAGACTGGCCTGCCCTGCGGGCCCCCAACCTAGGTGGATGCATCTGTCGAGATAACTTTTATTCGTAACAGTGCCCAATCTCACGCACGCCTGATATAAGATTTTTCCAGAGCCAGAGCCACACAGCTGTGATCTACCTGATTTGTCGGCCCGAGAGCCACAATGAGCTGAACATTCAGCCAGCGCTGACGCATGTGTAACAGACCTAGTCAGAACTGGTGCGTTATGAGACCATCCTGAAAGTGTTTCTGAGAGAGTGCACCGACCTGAGAAACCACTGGTTCTGAACAGAGGCGCCCAACTAGTCGCGCTGCATCGCCGTGAGTCCAATACTGTTCAGAAACAAAATCTGGGAGACAATGACTCTGCCACGTTGATTCTGACCCAAGCATTTTAAATGGTTTAGAAGCCAAGATCTGTGGTTTAATAACGGTATCTTGACTGAGCGATTATGAGCCAGTTGTGAGATAGTTGAGCTCTCAGCCAGAAGGGCGCCATGCACTGTGCTGAGCAGAGATAGACCAGGTTAGCACCCTGTATTGGTATACTTTCCAACAATCTCAAAGTGTTCGCAGAGTCACAGCGAGTGCATAGCAAACTGAGCGAAAACCTTGTTTTACTGTTCAGACCCATGAAATGCCAATGGCCTGCAGGCCTCGCCTGTCTGTTCTGGTCAAGTCGCTGAGTCAACTTAAATGTTGCATTAGTGGCGCTATGAGAATTGTTTCCACGCCATTTGACCCATAGAATATTTTAAATGCATTGAGCACGGCTCAATGACTGTGAGATAGTGTTTCAGCCACCTGAGTGCAGGAGCGAACATGAGTGATTGATGTAGACATGCTTTATGCTCACACTGCCTCAGAACTTGCGACCATATGCACCGTAAAACAGCGTTTGTGGGAGCCAGAGATAGCTTCTCGGCTCCTGGCTGTGTATGTGATGTTCACAGCCACCTGATTGAAGAGCTAGGAACGTTTTGGAAGAGAGCGAGATGGTAAACCGCCGGCGGTATTATCCACCTTTTGTGCCTCTGGCTAGACGGCCGGCTCAGGTCACATTGCTGGGTCAGGGACCACGCCTCTGGCGTCTGCTGGTGAGAGCGAACGCTGTCTGGGCTTAAAAACCGAGGCAGGCTAGTGAGCTGGTTGCGCTGCCTTGGTGGGCTGGGCTGGTCCAGCTTTAGTGTGACGGCTAGCAGAGGAGCTGAACGCTGGCAGGAAATGTGCATGGCTGCACGCCTTTTGCGCTCGGTGAAGCGTTCCGAACCCAACCAGGGGACCGAATAGTCCTGAAGGCGATATAGGCGCCCAGGAAAGCGGTCTTGTCCGAGTCTTTCATATCAGTTAGGTTAAGCCAAATGGCGCTCCAACACCTCAAGTTGGCCATACATCTGCCGATCGCCTGAACGTTGGCCTTGGAGTTCAGGGCCAGGCGCAGATCCTTCAGAGCCTCGTTATCAGGACAGACTCATCCAGGAAAGGAGTTTGGCCTGGAAGACCTGAAGCACCGCCATGAGTGTAGTCTGAGGCCGCTTGGCTGGAAGCGTATGCTCGACCGGCAAGAGTGCGGCAGGCCTGGAAGGTGCACAGCTTTTGACTGCCATACTCTGGAGGGCGGCAAAGGTGTGCAGCGAGGCTTCTCGAGGAGGAAGGGCTTGGTATCCTTTTTCTGAGCGCCATCGACCACCGAGAGCGCTGGAAAAAGAGGATGTGGCGACAGTTCTCGTAAAACCACTCGCCCAGTCTGCTTCTCATGGCTTCGGTTGAGACCAGTCAATGCCGAGGTCGCCCACGGCCTTCGTGAGCAGGCGCTCAGCGTCCACTGAGGTTTCCGCCACCGCAAAGTGGAGTGCACCGACGGTATCCGACCACCCGCTTTCTGATGCAGCAAGAGAAAGACTGTCATCTCCTCCTCCGTGCGCCAAGGAAACAGCAGCAGCCGCCAAATGAGGAGCTGTGCTGTTGACGAACATGACAGGCGATGGCGGGACAGAGGAAATGACCGGCGTGTCCTCCAGAGCGGCCTCTGGTCGCAACGCTTTTTTCCGTGGCTCGAGAGGCTGAGAGCAAGGGACGGATTCGGTGAAACTGGCGAACCGAGCCCGATGGATCTGCAGCGCCAGTTCGCCGCAGACTCGGCAGCCGCCTGGTTGAGTGCAGCCAGCGCGTGGTCTCGCCCGAGACATGATACGCAGATGATGTGTCGATCCGCTCGAGATAAAGCCTCTGCACGAGGCGCATGAACGAGACATTATGAAAGAAAGGTAATTTAAAGGATATGTGCCGATGGCGCAGCTGGAAGGCAGGCTGAAGGCGGAGAGTCCGACTTCCTCAGGCTGAGGAGTTCTGCTGGGTGCGTGTTGACGGCAGGCTTGATCCAGAGCTGGCGAGGTGAGTCGCTGAAGAAGAATTAGTCTGACTAACCTGAGACAGGGTGTTATGTACCCTTGGCTATGCAAATTCTGCTTTGTGACGGAATTTAGAAGGAGCTGATTGGTCCGTCCCCAACGGTCTCCATAGGTTGCTGCAGTTGCAGCGCTGAATCAGCACGCAGCAGCTTCCTGCTGAGAGCTGTGCAGCTGCGTGTTATATGGTATTTTTAGGATCAAAATTTTAGTTCAATATCTCGAGGAAAGGAATTTCATAGCGTTAGCAAATTTAACTGAGAGTACTAAAGGGAACCCAAATTTGATGACTAACTAACTTTTAAAGGTCCCATATTGTCAAAACAGAATTTTATATCATGGTAACTCAGGTCTAGATTCTACTACATGGCATCGCTCATGCTCAATTATGTCAATGATTGGTTGATTTTTAGCTCAATTAGAGCAGATTGTTCAGCATTGAGATGTTCTCGACCATATGAAGAACTGGGGATAAGACTCAAAGAAGAAAAGCGTGCTTTCCAGCTCACAGAACTACCTATCGAGGTGTGATTTTGTGATTTTCTCTGCTTTCTTCTCTAAATATGAATTCAGTCGATATGAACTGGTTTGACGGTTCACTAAAAGAACCGTTCAAAAGAACAATTCATTCACAAACTAGATTACATAAACAGAGAATATTTGAGTTTGATTTAATGTACATAATTTAAAAACCTGACATTTCAACATTTTTTTATTCATGTCTCATATTGGTGTGACAAGTATTCACTAAGTTGCAGTTCAGTATCAGAATGGACTTCACTGAGAGAGAGCGCAGATCGCACATCCTGTTTGTTTTGTTTTGCATATAGTATAACATTTAGTTTTTATTGTAAATGTACAAAAATATTTTGTGTCTTTCACATTGAAATGAAAAAGTGAGTGTCTTGCTGGACCTCTAGGGTTAATGCCTGTTGTGTTGTTCTATTAAACTGGGGTTAACTTTTGTCCTTTTTGTCTTAGACCTGATGCTGTTGAAAGAGGAGTGTGAAGTACTAAAGGAAATGGAAGAAAAGATCAATATGAGAATTATCATGATAATCAGTGTGGAAAGAGTTTCAATCATAAAGGACACTTTCAAGTCCATTTAAAAATTCACACTAGAGAGAAGCCGACATCTGCCAACAGTGTGGAACAAGTTTCACTCTAAAAGGATGTCTAAATCGCACATGAGAATTCACACTGGAGAGAAGCCATTCACCTGCCAAGAGTGTGGAAAGAGTTTCAACCAAAAGGAAGTCTTAATCGGCACATGAGAGTTCACACTGGAGAGAAGCGTTCATTTGTGATCCCTGTGGAAAGAGTTTCAGATATAAAGAAACCTTTAACCACCACATGAGCATTCACTCATGAGAGAACGGATTTAAATATCAGTAGTGTGGAATGAGTTTCAGACAGAAAACTCATAATCTGAAGGTAAACTTACGTTATTTAAAAAAGTTATTTTAGTGAATGTGCACAGTCAAACGCACAGCATTGCAAAGTATACTTCTTTGACCAGACAATATACGGGGCATTCTGCACAGTTTTGAGCAATCTCCGCCATGAGTTACAACCCATGTAAACATCTTTGTATTCTTTCATGCTAGAGGTGTAAAATGAGGGTACTTTTACAATCTCTTGTCTGTGTAGCCCTCTGTTGTAGCTTGTAAGACTGGAGAACCTTATGCCGAGTTCAGACTATACGATTTTCAAACTGGTCGGATCACTGCTCTTTTCACTGCATGACTATCTGGGTAGCATTCAGTCACTGCTGTGTTCACACTGACCGATGGATAGGCGTCAGGGGTTTCACACCACATGACTGTACAAGAGGAATAATCGCGATAACTCTCTCTGTCTCCGTGCGCAAACTACGTTCCCAACATCCCAACCAAGCACAATGGGCGATGTGACAAGTAAAAACGATGATCACACGCTGGCAGACTGGAGTTCTCGAGACTGGAAATATTATTATAAATGATAAACTGCAGAAAGTTTGTGCTCTTAATTGTCTGTGCTGATTTGCAGCGAAGGAGAAAAAGATTAAGGCGGAAAGTTTAAGGTAAATAAATCATTCTGCAATGTTCTGCTGCTGGCTGGACGTGCAAATGTTTGGTTTTGTTTCTGTTTGACATAATTGTAAATATATCTATTAAAATACTGATATTATGTCTATAACTCCTGCCTGAACCTCCGCTGATCTGTATCTTGTTCTCATTGGCTGTTGAGCCGATGTTATTTTCAGTCAGAACTCATTTCACACAGCAGGAGTTTGAATGGGACAGGTCCAGATATTTAGCATGCCAAATATCTCACGTTGGCAACTTGTCGGCGATTCTCTGATCGTCTCTTTGATAATTCACACTGATTGACACTTGCGTGACGAGCACCGATTTGGCTATGATTTCAGGCATTTGTCGGTGATTTCGCAAAACCTGTCGGAGTCAAAATCAAAATCGGGCAGTGTGAACTTGGCATAAGATAACCTTGCTTTCTGGAATACCCCTGAAGGATTTGGGTTAAGGATCAGGGATCAGCTGGAACAGGTGTGTTTAATTAGCGTTGATAAGGCTATGGCCCAACAGGAACTAAGTTTGACATTAGGTGCTCCGTATTTTTGACTGTTTAAATGAAAATATAAAGGAGATGTTTGTATGTTCTTTTATTGTTCTGGTTTCTATATCTTCAAATAAAAACACTTAAAGTGACCCCACATTGACTCTTCTACATGTTTTTTCACATGGTTTATCTACACTGAAATGTGATTTCCTTTAGAGCACTAATATAAAACTAGCACAAAGTAAAATAGATTACTTGGTCCTGGATAGCAAAACATTGAATTTCTAGATCCAGATTAAACGATTTGAATAACTAGGCCTAGAAAATCTGGTGTATCTTCAGCTGAGCAGGCATAAAAGTCTGAAGGACACCATTTAGTATATCTTTTTCAGGCATCATTTAGGCCAGGAATTTCAAAGCATATTGTTATGGACAGGATATCAATGCCTTGTATGTTTGTTTTGATGCATTTCATTTTATATTTGTTTTTATCTGTGCGATTCAAATGCTTTGTGCAGTTAAACTGGTGTTATTGTGCATTTGTCTCTTTTTGTCTTAGACCTGACGCACTGAAAGAGGAGAGTGAAGTACTGAATGAAATAAGAGAAAGAGCAATATAAGAATCATGATTTCATAACTGGAGAGAAAACTTTTAGTTGCTCACTGGCTGAAAAGACTTTTCACGTAAAAGAGCTAAAAAGAAGGAAACTAGAAGTCATTTCACCTGCCAACAGTGTGGAAACAGATTTACTCTTAAAAGAAGCCTTTACAGTCACATGAGAGTTCACACTGGAGAGAAGCCTTACACCTGCCAACAGTGTGGAAAGACTTTTGCTCAAAAGGAAGCCTTAACAGGCACATGAGAGTTCACACTGGAGAGAAGCCTTACATCTGCCAACAATGTGGAATACGTTTCAACCAAAAAGGAAACCTTAATTGCCACATAAGTATTCACACTGGAGAGAAGCCTTACACCTGCCAACACTGTGGAAGACGTTTCAACCAAAAAGGAAACCTTAATAGCCACTTGAGAGTTCACATGTTAGAGACACATTGGGAAGAGTTTTGATCAACATAAAACTTTAAAGACCACATGAGAAGTCACGCTGGAGAGATATCCTACACATGCCCTCAGTGTGGAAGAGTTTCACTAAAAAATTAAACCTTAACAGACACATGATATTTCACTCTGGAGAGCAACTCTACACATGCCAACAGTGTGGAAAGAGTTTCACTCTAAAACAACACTTGAGACCACATAAGAGTTCACACTGGAGAGAAGCCTTACACCTGCCAACAATGTGGAAAAAGTTTCAACCAAAAGGAATCCTTAACAGGCACATGAGAGTTCACACTGGAGAGAAGCCGTTTACATGTGGTCACTATGGGAAAAGTTTTAGGTATAACATAGCCCTTGAGTACCACATGAGTATTCATGCATGAGAGAACATCTCTGTTATGTATGTAACCCAGGGGTGTCAAACTCAGTTCCTGGAGTGTCACAGCCCTGCAGAGTTTAGCTCCAACTCTGTTCCAACACACATACCTCTAGTTTTCAAATGAGCCTAAAGGACTTGATTAGCTGGACTGGTGTGTTTAATTAGGGTTGAAGCTAAACTCTGCAGGGCTGTCTCAGGAACTGAGTTTGACACCCTGATGTAACTTGTTCATCAGGATCGGAATCGGAGATGGTGAAACGGAGACTGACGGAATGGTTTCACTTGAAGCCTATCACCTTGAATTCTACAAACGAGCCAATGGCAGAACAGTACCATGGGTCTGCAGAATTTGCATAGCAAACTCCACCCACCAGCGTGGGTATATAAGGAGCTGGACATGCCATTTCTCATAAAGTTACCTGCTGAGAAGCTGTGGAAATATGCACACAATGCCTGCACGCAGGAGCACTTAAGAATACACATATGACCAGTAGGATTCATATGGAGCACTCTGAAGGATCCAGCCCAGGGTGTAATGTTTCAACCCCAGGAGTGGCAAGTTGGTCTTGCAAAGGAAAGAGACATGCTCAAGGAGACTTGCTGTGGAAATAGTCATGGGGGTTGCCCAGAGGGGAGCCATGCACATGAAGGCATAGCCTAACACGCTGACTGAGCACTCTGGTGTCTACATCAACAGGAACTCAAGGCTTCACTTTAAATAGCAAAATTTAACTCACCTAAATAGCGTGCGTATTCAGTCTGGAGAGGAATGCTGCAGAAGCGATGACACAGAGCCAGTCCTACTTACTGGCCACTGGGAGCAAGTACACGAGAGGACACTGGCTCTACACGGAGATTGTAGAATCTCACCAATGTGTTAGGTGTCGCCCAGCCTGCAGCTCTGCAGATGTCTGTTAGAGAGGCGCCATGCGCTAGAGTCCTGGTGGAGTGTGCCTTAACCCCTAGGGGCATGGCAGGCCTTGAACCTGGTATGCTAGCACAATTGGAGAGTTCGGAGAGAGTCTTCCTTTCTGCTGCCCTCCATTGCAGACAAAGAGCTGGTCTGAGGTCCTGTCTAAAAAGTGCAGAGAGAATGCTTGTTTCCGCCAGATGGACTAACTAGTCGACCACACCCTGAAACATATGAACAAGACATTTTGAAAAAGGTGTCCACAAACAGCTCTTTCAGAAGGAGTAAACTCAGCAGAATGCCAAAGAGCCCAAGGAGAACACATACGCTGTGAGAGATCACTGCACAGATCTCACTTAACTCGCTGGAACGCCGCCACACCAATAGACTAGAGAGTCGCTCTTCTTGAAGAGAAAGCTCAGAAGGCAAGTGAACACTTGGCTCTGAAGTAGAAACATAATGCAAGATTGCATGTCTCATATACCCACGCTGGTTGGTGGAGTTCACTATGCAAATTCCAGACCCATGGCATTGTTTTGCCATGTGTTGTAGAACTCTAAGGTGATAGGCTTCAAGTGAAACCCCATTCCATCAGTCACTGACGTAACTCAGCATGAAAGGGAACTGGTTTTATATAATCAGTGTGGAATTAATTTCAAAGAAAGGAAATGCCTGTTGAGAGACTGTATAATGTGCTGATTGTTGTTACGGTACTAAGTCACCTTAGAGGCCTGAATTCCCAATTTAATGTACAGTGACTCGAGAAGAGTAAAGAAGCCAGAGTCAATAATTCGATTCAATGTAGTGATTAGTCAAATGAAATTTGAAATAACAAAGATAATTTTTATCAGACTGGACAGTGAGATCGCAAAACAAAAATCTGATAAATGTTTGCCTTCTTGTGTTTTGTTTGCTTTTCACTTTTAGCGTCAATGTTTTACCAGTTTTACAATAAAAAGTGATACAGTGGTGATAACTAGTTTGTGTCTGGATTTACAGTAATCATAGTAAAGTGGATTTTATTGCTATTTCACAAATGAGGGAATATATACTTATTCAGTCATGTCTGTTTCTGTTTATTTGTAGTCATGGGACAGCACAGAACTCTGGGGATTTAGTCCAAAAGCATGCACATTTTAAAAAAAAAACAATCATGTTTACATCTCATTCCTTAGCAAGATTAATTTCTATCATTTTATCACATCCAAGGAGCTCTGAGTGCTCCTCTAGTGGATTGAGCGTGCAGCAGCACAGCTGCAAGCTGCATTACATTTTGCAGCGAAAGTTTGTATTTTGGTCGAAATGGCAAAGAAAGCAATCGACACTCTCTTACAGCTGGGGCAGTCTTGGATTGGGCTGATCGTCCTGATTGACAGGTCTTGATATACTGTGTGGCGGTGCATGACACTATTGTGAAACCAGACTTCATTTGCCCCAATAGAAAGCATATTTACACTGTTTGGATCATTCCTATCCCCTATATAGTGTACTATGTGCCATTCACCATGTGGAAAAAGTAATTGTGAATTTCAGTCAGCTTCAGCATCTATTTATTATGTATCTAAAAACACATTAACAAAGTTATACATTTTGTTTTACTTACATTACCCAAATGTTTCCAATAATGTTTAAATGCAGAAAAATCTAATTTGGATGAACACTCAACACTTTGTAGAGTCACACGGTCCAAAAATGTGTACCGGAGAGACCAATAATGTGCTACACAGAACCGACCCAGACCCATTATTATTTGAAAAGCTGGACTGACCTGTGCAGATCCAAGATATGCCAAAAATGTAGTACCTGAACTGACATGGACCCGCCTATCATTCGATATCTGGGGACCACGGCACAGGGACCACGAACACGATCCACGGAACTGGAACCCCGAACACAATCTACTGGAACTGGGACCACCGAACACGGACCACTGGAACACGTCCACGGAACTGGGACCAACGAACACGATTCACCGGAACTGGGACCACCGGAACCGATCCACGGGACTGGAACCACCGAACACGATCCACCGGGACTGGAACCACAGAACACGATCCACGGGACTGGAACCACGAACTCGATCCACCGGAACTGGGACCAGCGGAACTCGATCCCCTGGCTCGGGACCACCGGCTCTGGGACCACCAGAACAGAGTCAGAGTTCACCAGAACCGTCATGGAGGAGCCTTCCTTCCCTCCTCCGTTCGTGACCACTGGAACATAGTCCACCGGAACAGGGTCCATCGGAACAGGGACCACCGGAGCAGGGACGACTCAAAAGTCCTCCTCTCTCTGGCCTCTTGCCTGCAGGCGAGCAGGGTCTACCATCAACCCAAAGGAGGCATTCTGTAGCGCTCCTAAGCAGCCAGTCCATGGGTCCGCTGCGCATAAAAGAATAAGTCCAAGAGGTCCTTCATTTAACCTCAGTCCCAGCCGCCTCAGTAATTCCTCTGCAAAATTCCTTAAATCCACCCCTTGTTGGCGGAGGGATGCTAGATGCTGGAACTGTACAATGCGCTCATACTGGGGCACAGACAATGGGTGCTGGTGGGACGTGCATTCTTGCACTGAGTCTTTGACATGGTCGGATCTCTGTTACATTCACACAAAGACAAACGGGTGTGAGGACTCAAGTGCAGAAATAAGGGAATTTATTAACAAAATAACAAAAAACAAACACCCACTGGGGCAAACACATAACCAAAAGACACAAATAAACTCAACACATACCAACTGGGAATTCACGGAAATGGGAGACGAGACACATCAACGATCCAAAAGACTGACAAACACAAGGAGTCTATAAAGGGAGAAATCAAGCAGGGAATCAGGGAACACAGGTGGGGCAAATTAACCAATAATCAGATAACGAGGGGAGGGATCAGACAATGACAGGAGCACATGCTCAAATGACAAAACCCACATGTGCACACAAGACAGGACAAGCATGTGACATTACCCTCCCAAGGAGCGGCTACCAGACGCTCCACTAGGACGCAGGAGGGACAGACCAGGGCGACGGTGGGACAGAAATCTTTAAAGAAATGACTTACAGTACCAGAAAAAAAACTGGTTGTTTATGTTTAATAAACAGGTGCTGGTCATATAATTAGAATATCATCAAAAGTTGATTCATTTAACTAATTCAAAAGTGAAACTTGTATATTATATTCATTCATTATGTAACCCACCCATAAATTTGAGGCTGTATTACTATGCATTTTCAAAAAATTTTCTTTGTTGCCTAATGCATAAAATGTTCAGATATGTTTAGTTATTTTATTTTATTCATTATTTAGTTTTCGTGAGGGTAAAAATCAGTAATAGTAAAGTGAGTCGATGGGTACTGACTTCACATGCGCTCAGCTCGTTGAAGAGAGAGATGTGAGCTAATGTGGCTATCGTTAATCTTATCCATCTTCGCCAATAACTGTTTTATTGCATTAGTAGGAGTTCAGACTGTCTCAGTGCCGGCACAGGGACCACCGAACACGATCCACGGAACTGGAACCCCGAACATACTGGAACTGGGACCACGAACACGGACCACTGGAACACGGTCCACTGGAACTGGGACCAACCGAACACATTCACGGAACTGGGACCACGGAACACGATCCACGGACTGGAACCACCGGAACACGATCCACCGGGACTGGAACCACCAGAACACGATCCACCGGGACTGGAACCACCGGAACTCGATCCACGGAACTGGGACCAGCGGAACTCGATCCCCTGGCTGGGACCACCGGCTCTGGGACCACCAGAACAGAGTCAGAGTTCACCAGAACCGTCATGGAGAGCCTTCCTTCTCCTCCGTTTCGTGACCACTGGAACATAGTCCACCGGAACAGGGTCCATCGGAACAGGGACCACCGGAGCAGGGACGACTCAAAACAGTCCTCCTCTCTGGCCTCTTGTTCTGCAGGCGAGCGAGGCCCTCTACCATCAACCCAAAGGAGGCATTCTGGTAAGTGCTCCTAAGCAGCCAGTCCATGGGTCCGTCATAAAATAAGTCCTTAAGAGGTCCTTCATTTAACCTCAGTCCCACCGCCGCTCTCAGTAATTCCTCTGCAAAATTCCTTAAATCCACCCCTTGTTGGCGGAGGGATGCTAGATGCTGGAACTGTACAATGCGCTCATACTGGGGGCACAGACAATGGGTGCTGGTGGGTGACGTGCATTCTTGCACTGAGTCTTTGACATGGTCGGATCGTTCTGTTACATTCACACAAAAGACAAACGGGTGTGAGGACTCAAGTGCAGAAATAAGGGAATTTATTAACAAAATAACATAAATACAAAACAAACACCCACGATAAAAACACATAACCAAAAGACACAAATAAACTCAACACATACCAACTGGGAATTCACGGGGAAATGGGAGACGAGACACATCAACGATCCAAAAGACTGACAAACACAAGGAGTCTATAAAGGGGAGAAATCAGGGAATCAGGGAACACAGGTGGGGCAAATTAACCAATAATCAGATAACGAGGAGGGATCAGACAATGACAGGAGCACATGCTCAACATGACAAAACCCACATGTGCACACAAGACAGGACAAGCATGACATTATCCTTAAGGAGCGCACCAGACGCTCCACCAGGACGGAGGGACAGACCAGTCACGGTGGGACAGAAATCTTTAAAGAAATGACTTACAGTACCAGAAAAAAACTGGTTGTTTGTTTAATAAACAGGTGCTGGTCATATAAGAATATCATCAAAAGTTGATTCATTTAACTAATATGAAACTTATATTATATTCATTCATTATAACCCACCCATAAATTTGAGGCTGTATTACTATGCATTTTCAAAAAATTTTCTTTGTTGCCTAATGCATAAAATGTTCAGATATGTATTTAGTTATTTTATTTTATTCATTATTTAGTTTTGTGAGGGTAAAATCAGTAATAAGTAAATGAGGTGATGGGTACTGACATCACATGCTAGCTCGTTGAAGAGAGAGATGTGAGCCACTGTGTGGCTATCGTTAATCTTATCCAACTTCGCCAATAACTGTTTTATTGCATTAGTAGGAGTTCAGACTGTCTCAGTGCTCGGTGATAGTGTTGGACTTGCACAGACAGACAGACAGAGAGAGCGCTGGATTTAGCAGTGATTTCGTCATCTCAGGACTTAGTTTTAAGGAGGCAGCGTTTCTTTCTCGTCCATTCCTGCAAGTCCTGTAGTGCTTCATCATGTTTATCGTCATTTATTAGTTTATGGCTTTAAAATTGGAAAAGTGACCCCAAATAATGTCTATAACCGTTGGAAGATTATGAGGATTTCATTAAAAAATCTACTGATTCTTGGACATTGTAGATCTATTTTCAGGTATGTTTAGACTCAAATGAACTTTTTATGTCCACATTTTTAATATCGGAAATAAAACATTTATATGCATTAGTTTAAAGCATTTGCTTATCCATGAACATGATTTCTGCCCGAGTTCGTCTGATTCCTTCTCATTGGCTCCCATGATTCCTGTTACCCCTGTCAGCTGCGGATGCCATTATGTCCCAGCAGATGACAGTCTCTTACTGTCGCCATAGACTCCGTTTCCCAGAACTCTCTGCTCATGATTAGTTAACCAGCTGTGTCTTTTAATCATATCATTTTAATCATATCATTACCTCTGTTGCCCTTTGGCATGGTACCTTTATGAAGCTTTGTTTTCCGTGTTCCTGACAGTATTTCTGAGCGGGTTCTTTGTCTCCTGTGTTTCTCTCTGCCTTGTCTTGGATTTCTCGCTCCTGTTTCTCCGTGTAGTTTTATGATAACTTGAATAGTATTTGACTATTGAGGCGCAAGGAGAATGATCACGCGTGAGACAGGGAGAGAGCATGAGAAAGAGCGCTTCTGTTGTGTGTCATTCAGCCTTCACTAACTGCAAGTTAATCGATAAAGAATTGTAATTGAATTGTAATTTTGTGATACGACTGTCTTGGCATTTCATTTGGCTGTAGGCTGAAATTATATTCAGCCCGCCAAAGTGGCTAGTGGGAGTGGCTGGCTACCCGCCACAGCCGAAATCCACCCGCATTTGGCAGGTGTTAATGTCAAGCCCTGGATGTATCTAGTCTCATTGCTCAAAAGTATTGCAGTTTTGCATTTTAATAAATATTTAGATATGATCAAACACTAAATTTCTTTAAATGTGAAATTTTAAAACATATTTAATATCCTCCTGTAGGAGCTTTCCCGAAATCCTTTCTGAGATCCTCAAGGAAGTTACTTTTAACAACTGGTGATTCTGCATATTTGACCCCTTCACTGGTATGCAGGTGGTTTAGAGATGTGGTCACAGATGAAGTTTTTCGGAAAGCAGCACACTTTGCCTGGCTAGACAGTAAGTTTTTGTTTTTTCACTGGTTCAATCCAATTTTTTTTTCTCCAGATTTTCTGTGGTATGAGGCATTTAAACTTGAAATCTTTATTTATCTTTCCTGTATTTTTTCTTTACACTTTAAGGTGTGGCCAACTGGAAATGTTTCTCTCAGGAATACCACTTAAGAGTTCAGAGAGATGTACAACATCAGGGAATGCTTGGACAGCAAAGCCCTTTTCAAGCCACATCCACCAGGGCATAGAGGAAGAGGTAGACGAGGTCAGCTGTTGGGCTTCTTCTCAAATGTTTGCACAGGATTTTGCTCCCAGGACTGTTTTTGCTGCTGGAAACACATTAATGTGTTGAATTGTTAACTTGTGCAGAAGGGGAAGAGAAAGATGAATTAGTTTTGATGTAATGTACTTAAAGCAGTGTATAGTAATCTCTGAAAAGGTATGGCAAACATGTGTACGTCAAAAACAGGTTTTACTCTTTTACATCTCTATGGTTCTTATTGTATAAATTACATTATGCTGTTCTTAAATTTGATGCCAACGTCATTTGCTATGAATTGAAGTCTAAAAATAATTTCTTAATTTGCTTGTGAAAATGTGTGCCATATTTCAGTAACCGATCACACAAAAGACCCCAGTTTTTCCATAATTTTTTCTCCTCAATATCCAACCTATCTCAATCAGCCATCATAATTGGAGGCTATTTTAATACAGTTATTGATCCAACTCTAGACAAATCGAATACACCTTCACATTTTAAACCATGGCAATCTACAGAAACCATTAAACAATACATGACTGACCTTGGTCTTGGTGATAGCTGGAGACTTAAAAATCCAAATTCAAGAGAATACAGTTATTTTTCAGCAGTCCATAAATCATATTCACATATTGATTTTTTCTTGACTAGCAATTCCCTCCTCCCTGATATTTTAAGTACAACAATAAACCCTATCGTTATTTCTGACAGAAATAAGAAATAGTCCTGAGATGACGAAATCACTGCGTAGCGAAATCCAGCGGCTCTCTCTCTGTCTGTCTGTCTGTGCAAGTCCAACACTATCACCGAGCGCTGAGACAGTCTGAACTCCTACTAATGCATTAAAACAGTTATTATTTTAGCCAGTTTCTTTTAATTAATTAATGTCTATAATATAAAACGAAGGAGAAGCCTAAAAAGGCCCAAGCCCGCCAGCATTTAAGGTATGACGTGAAAATTGGCCCGTAGCCCGCCCAAGGAGCATAAAAAGTCGGGCCCGCTGCTCGGGCAGAAATGCAGGGCTCTAATATCATGGTCCTTAAACCAGGTACTGGTTGATTTGGCACTGTGTGCAGGTGCCAAGTCCCGTTGGAAAATAAAATCTCCATAAAGTTGGTCAGCAGCAGGAAGCATGAAGTGCTCTAAAACTTCCTGGTATACAGCTGACCTTGGACTTCAGAAAACACAGTGGACCAACACCAGCAGATGACATGGAACCCCAAACCATCACTGACTGTGGAAACTTTACACTGGACCTCAAGCAACATGGATTGTGTGCCTCTCCTCTCTTCCTCCAGACTCTGGAACCCTGATTTCCAAAGGAAATACAAAATTTACTTTCATCAGAGAACATAACTTTGGACCACTCAACAGCAGTCCTGTCCTTTTGTCTTTAGCCCAGGCGAGATACTTCTGAAGCTGTCTGTTGTTCAAGAGTGGCTTGACACAAGGAATGCAACAGCTGAAACCCATGTCTCGTATACGCCTGTGCGTAGCGGTTCTTGAAGCACTGACTCCAGCTGCAGTCCACTCTTTGTAAATCTCCACATTTTTGAATGGGTTTTGTTTCACAATCCTCCACTTTTCCCAGTAACCACATGTAAACGGCTTTTATCCAGTGTGAATTCTCATGTGCCTGTTAAGGCTTTCTTTTCGACTGAAACTCTTTCCACACCGTTGGCAGGTGAATGGCTTCTCTCCAGAATGAATTCTCATGTGCCTGTTAAGGCATCCTTTTCGGTTGAAACTTTTTCACATTGTTGGCAGGTGAACGGTTTCTCTCAGTGTGAACCCTTATGTGGTCTTCAAAGTGTTGTTTTGTAGTGAAACTCTTTCCACACTGAGGGCACATGTAAGGTTTCTCTCCAGAGTGAACTCTCATGTGAACTTTGAGGTTTTCATGTCGATCAAAACTCTTTCCACACTGTTGGCAGGTGTAGTGTTTCTCTCCAGTGTGAATTCCAATGTGTCTGTTAAAGCTTCCTTTTTGAGTGAAACTTATTCCACACTGTTGGCAGGTGTAAGGCTTCTCTCCAGTGTGAATTATTATGTGCTTGTCAAGGGTTCATTTTTCAGCAAATCTCTTTCCACACTGTTGGCAGGTGAAAAGGCTCTCTCTGTGAATTCTCATATGGATGTTACGCTGTCCTTTACTACTGAAACTCCTTCCACACTGAGGGCAGGTGTAAGGCTTCTCTCCAGTGTGAACTCTCATGTGTATTTTAAAGCTTACTCCTGGAGCGAAACTCTTTCCACAGTGTTGGCAGGTACAAGGCTTCTCTCCATTGTGAATTCTCATGTGTCGGAAATTACTTCTAGTTCCTTATTTTTACACTTTTGTTTTGACAAAGTCTTTTCAGCCTGTGAGCAACTAAAAGGTTTTTCTCTTGTTATGGAATCATGATTCTTAAATTTATATTTCTCTTCCATTTCATTCAGCACTTCATTCCCTCATTCAGCACAGGTCTAAGGCAAAAAGAGACAAATGCAAATTAACACCAGTTTAATGATACAAAGCAACACAAACATTTAGACATGTAAAATATCAAAACCAACGTGTAATTAACACATTTGTTTTCTTAGAGTCCTCAATGCCTAACATTCTCTCTTTTAGAACTCTCAGTGAACCTCTCACAGAATGGCCAAAGACCAGCTCTGATGGGCTGAACTTGAGACTCCTGCACCGCTTCACGGATAGACAATAAAAACAAAGGAACACCTTCATCTCACTCAGACCATGTCTCGATGCAGTATTTCCAAAGCATTGCTTTTAAGGTCTGATGGAACCTTTCGACCCCTGACTCTTTGGGTGATAAGCTAAAGATATGCAATATGTAATATTGAGCGATTTAAAGACTTGAGCACACTATTTAGATAGAACATAGCCCCTTGATCAGTCTGGACAATTCTCAATAAACCAAAAATGGTAAAGAATTTTGTTAAAACTTTAACAACTGCTCGCTATGTGATTACGGAGTGGAATTGCTTTATCTGGTAGCTGAGCACATAATCGTCAATAAAAACTGGTTACCAAATGATCTAAATGCTCTAGGCACCATAAAACCTTCCCTTTCTCTTTGGTCAAACTTGATCACTGGCCCAGCCCAAAGAGTCGCAAACCACCTCTCTTCAAATGCCGTTATCACTTCTGCTCTCCTGAATGACTCTAGCAGAGATGATGCCTGGAACCCTCAAAGGCAGCACAGGAGACCAGACGGCACTAGCCATTTGGTCAAAGAAGCGACGTTGCAGCCATAATTAATTCTAAAGAATTAGAATAAAAATAAATTAAAATCAAGTTTAAATGTTAATGCAATACAAATATATTTAATATTTATTTTATTGTCATCTCACACATGGATCTGCATTCAGTTAATTAGCATCAAACAAACAATATAATAATCCTTATTCTCTGTGAATAAAGATTACTTATTAAACTAAGACACTGGTGGCAATGTGCACTAAGGTAGGTTATGTAACTCGTAATGGAAGTATATGTAACAGTAAGTTAACATTGCTTTCTGAAATACACATATACACTCCCCTGAAGGATTATTAGAACACCATACTAATACTGTGTTTGACCCCTGTTCGCCTTCAGAACTGCCTTAATTCTACATGGCATTGATTCAACAAGGTGCTGAAAGCATTCTTTAGAAATGTTGGCCCATATTGATTGGATAGCATTTTGCAGTTGATGGAGATTTGTGGGATGCACATCCAGGGCACAAAGCTCCTGTTCCACCACATCCTAAAGATGCTCTATTGGGTTGAGATCTGGTGACTGTGGGGGCCATTTTAGTATAGTGAACTCATTGTCATGTTCAAGAAACCAATTTGAAATGATTAGAGCTTTGTGACATGGTGCATTATCCTGCTGGAAGTAGCCATCAGAGGATGGGTACATGGTGGTCATAAAGGGATGGACATGGTCAGAAACAATGCTCAGGTAGGCCGTGGCATTTAAACGATGCTCAATTGGCACTAAGGGGCCTAAAGTGTGCCAAGAAAACATCCCCCACACCATTACACCACCACCACCAGCCTGCACAGTGGTAACAAGGCATGATGGATCCATGTTCTCATTCTGTTTACGCCAAATTCTGACTCTACCTTCTGAATGTCTCAACAGAAATCAAGACTCATCAGACCAGGCAACATTTTTCCAGTCTTCAACTGTCCAATTTTGGTGAGCTCGTGCAAATTTTAGCCTCTTTTTGTTTTTTAGTGGAGATGAGTGGTACCCGGTGGGGTCTTCTGCTGTTGTAGCCCATCCGCCTCAAGGTTGTGCATGTTGTGGCTTTACAAATGCTTTGCTGTATACCTCGGTTGTAACGAGTGGTTATTTCAGTCAAAGTTGCTCTTCTATCAGCTTGAATCAGTCGGCCATTCTCCTCTGACCTCTGGCATCAACAAGGCATTTTCGCCACAGGACTGCAGCATACTTTGTAAACCCTAGAAATGGTTGTGTGTGAAAATCCCAGTAACTGATCAGATTGTGAAATACTCAGACCGCCCTGTCTGGCACCAACAACCATACCCCGCTCAAAATTGCTTAAATCACCTTTCTTTCCCATTCTGACATTCAGTTTGGAGTTCAGGAGTTTGTCTTGACCAGGACCACACCCCTAAATGCATTGAAGCAACTGCCATGTGATTGGTTGATTAGATAATTGCATTAATGAGAAATTGAACAGGTGTTCCTAATAATCCTTTAGGTGAGTGTATATGGTTGTGTATATATACTGTGGAGGAAAAATTTAATCATAGAAGAAGATTTATGTTTAAGGTTATACAGAAATCAACATCTGTCTCTGTTATTCAAAACACCTCTTAGCATGGGGTCACGGGAAACCTAGATTGGGGACTCTCCCGGGCCTTAGATGTCACTTATTAAAACACACACACACACACACACACACACACACACATAAACACACACACACCTCATAAAATGTAAATGTAAACCCCCCCATCACCGCTTGAGGCCTTGACACAAACACTGATGAGGGAAGATAAGAGGGGGGGAAAGACATTTGTATCACCTTTTCCTCGCACGGAAAAACACTGAGACACTGAGAGGTATAAAAGCTTGGGCCTTCTATTGTTCCTCAGTTCACACTCGATGCAGGCATTAACTGGTTGTATTGACTGTGGATTCATTCTTGCAAGAATTAAATCTTTATAAAGACCATTGATAATATTTGTCTCTTATTCTATGAAGCGATTGAAGTAAGTTTTTAAATTGCCGCAACAATTTGGTGTCAGGAAGTTGGATTCCTTGGATGTGCCTTCCGAACCCTGGGAGCGGACGGTGACTGATCATCCTGGATTTTAGAGTCACAACCTTACCCCGACTGATTAAGGGAGAATGGCCGGCTGCTCTAGGGGTTCTGGAGGGCCCGACCACTGGAATAAGAGAAAAAGAACCCGAGGTGGCAACGGGACAACTCTGGTAAGAGACAAACTTAAAAAATTCTGGGAATTTTAATGTGAATTTGGTTAAATTAAGATTTGGGAAACTAAGGGTTAAACCATAGGGGGAGTCTGGTTCTGTGGTCAACGCGATTAAGATATTCTGGGAGAATTGAGATCATGGAACGTGATTAAGAAATTCTGGGAGGATTGAGATCGGCGAGAGTGATTAAGAAATTCTGGGAGAATTGAGATCGTGGAATGCGATCAAGAAATTCTGTGAGAGTTGAAATCACACAGAGGGTGATTAAGAAATTCTGGGAGAGTTGAGATCGTGGAATGCGATCAAGATATTCTGTGAGAATTGAGATCACAGAGGGCGCTGGA
The DNA here is from genome assembly GCA_023029165.1 of Gobiocypris rarus. Lineage (NCBI taxonomy): Eukaryota > Metazoa > Chordata > Actinopteri > Cypriniformes > Gobionidae > Gobiocypris > Gobiocypris rarus. Next base: position 33,092,338 of record CM040935.1, on the reverse strand, counting down.
AGCGTCCGCCCGTCTGTCCTGGGTGAAGGATCAGATCTGTACGGAGACGTCCGACAGATTAATAGCGTGCACGCAAAGACCACAGAAAGACTGCCACTATGGAATATCCCAAAGAAGCTAGCAGAATATGATACACCGGTATTTTGTCAAATGAAAAAAAGTATATGGCCAGAGATGTATGGGGGATATAGAGAAATTAATTAAATATCATGATTTCCAAAAGAAAATTAAAGCTGTGAGTCAACAGGATGAGAGGGGTGAAAGTTATCTGTTGAGGAGAGGAGACAAATCTAAGGGCTTTTGTGGGGGATGTGTGTGAGAAATGCAAATGAAGATTGTTATAAGAAGCAGATAACAGGGAAAGGAAAATTTTTGTCTGATCACAAAGAAGCCACAGCTGTTTAAAGATCATTGGTGAGTATGAACTTTGATTATGGATAACAGTTTGTGATAACAAAATTAGAGCTAACAAGGGCTGTTGTGGGAAATGTGTGTGAGAAATGCAAATGAAGATTGTTATAAGAAGCAGATAACAGGGAAAGGAAGATGTTGTCTAATCACACAGAAGCTACAGCTGTTTAAAGATCATTGGGTGAGTATGAACTTTGATTATGGATAACAGTTTGTGATAACAAAATTAGAGCTAACAATTTGAGAGACATGATCAGTAACTTGATCAGGCCGGATAAAGTTTTTGAGACGAGAGAGCTGTAAGCAGCTCTGCTCTGAAGCCAGCAATTTAAAGAAATAAGTAGAACTTATTAAGAAAATGGGCAGCAATGTTTTAATTATGTTTAGAAAATTATACAGCAATTTAACTGGCTACAAATTAATTGAGAACAAGAGAAATTCAAATTTCTAGATGTTAGTGCATAATGAATAATGAATCAATCATGGGTTGTAAAATGGGTGGAATGCTATTAAACCCTGAAGGAAAGATCCCAGTAACTGAGGGAATCTGATAACATTAAACCCTGAAGGAAAGATCCCAGTAACTAAGGGAATCTGATAACATTAAACCCTGAAGGAAAGATCCCAGTAACTAAGGGAATCTGATAACATTAAACTCTGAAGGAAAGATCCCAGTAACTAAGGGAATCTGATAACATTAAACCCTGAAGGAAAGATCCCAGTAACTGTGGGAATCTGATAACATTAAACCCTGAAGGAAAGATCCCAGTAACTGTGGGAATCTGATAGCTAAATGTGATTTTTGTTTTGAAAAAGCTATAAATAACTTTAGGTAAGTTAATATGTTGGAAACCCTAGAAGTTGATGCTTTGGTTTCAAAAGATAAGCTTGTGCTGAGCTGTAATAAATGCTGATTTGCTTATCTGAATCTGGCACCACCACGTCATTTCTGGTGCTGTGGCCTAGCTTGAGTAACACACACTCAATCTGAGGGTGATTTGAAAGTGTGATTTCAGTCTAAGGATAGAGTTTAAAAGGAAAATGTCTGAAGTTTATTTGAAAACAATATTAATTTCTAACCAGATCTCACTAGCTTGTGTAAAGAGTGAAAAGTAGCAGTGCAGATGAAGATGCAGTGTGCCAGCCCTGAAGGCCTCTGAGTCTCTCTCTCTCATTCAAACCCAGCACAAAGCTGTTATCTGAGCATGTGTCATAAGTGATGAGATACTTATGGTTAAGCACAGGGCATCAGTTGAAAATCATAGAGACAATGATTTGATAAAAAGGACATTTTTGACTAATAGTTAAAGGATTGCCATGGAGGGCAATGATAGATATTTTGATGAAACAAAATGAGATGTTTTCACAAAATGAGATGTTTTTACAAAACGAGATGTTTTTAAAATATAGAACAGAAAATGTTGTGTCTGATCTAAGCCTTCACCATGTACAGGACCGATGGATCGAGACACAAAGGAAGCAGAACATTAAACTGAAAGGACAGTTGTTCTGGCTAAATTCACTGAGTGGTGGATTTTAGTGATTTAGTTGTATTGTGATAATTAACCTGTCTCCATGTTCTACCTTTAGTAAGCAGACCAGATGGCTCTGATGACTCTTGAATGCACTTTCCACAAAGTTCCAAAACACAGCTGATCCTGTTGAGGGTCAAAGATCTCAAGGCGGGCAGTGGGCACGAGTGATTTTCCCAAAGACGGGTAAGATCCCCTTTGGCCAGCGGGGGCAACCTAAGACAGGGAAATCACGTAGACACTGAGACTCCGCCCCAAAAGGAGGGTGGAGTCTATGTGAGGTGTGTATGAGTCGAGCAGATGTCTGTGAGGCCAGCAGCATCATTGTGTGGGGAAGCTGTGTTTTGTAGGGGCCGAGAGTCCAGACAGACATAGCAGTCCGCCCAAAAGAAAGGTTCCTCAATACCGCTCACCAAAAAAAAAACCCCGCATATATTGTGTTTGAATGCCAGGGAATGCCAGGAGCACCCTGAGGGAAAGTTATGATCGTAAGGGGCATTCAAGAGCCAGCTGAGACCATGCTGTGAATTGTCATTAATTTTATGTAGAACAGAACAAAATGTATTAATTGGTATAAGTAAAACTGTGTGATATTGAACTAATATGTCTCTATCATAGTCTTAAATCCTGCAGGTCATTAGATATGACATAGGATCATTCGGAGACATGATGATGGCTTTAAGATGAGGACAGCTTTTGAAGTTCAAAAGAGAAGGTCTGGATAACAAAGGTATTTAAACTAAAGATTATAGTTTGTTCTGAGTTAAAGTCTCAGAGGCTGTTGAAAAGATTATCTGTGTAAGAGAGAGAGAGAGAGAGGCTGCTTGTGGAGGCGGGGATGGCACAGTGTCTGTAATCGGCCATGTTAAAGCGTAGACAAAACCAAAACAACCCAGCTGACTTTTCTAAAGACAACTTAATAGTGAACAGACATGATTTGAAAATGATTAAGAAACTGAAAGGTTCTTAGTCCTTTGTATAATGCCTCATCCCAATCCTGAATTGGCAGTTGAATAAACAAGTCTCAGCGCTGAGGGAGAGTATCTCAAAGAATCTCATAGAATCTCAAAGAGTCTCCTCTTATTAAGGCCAGTGATGCAGAATATATACATAGGATGTAAAGGGGGTAAAAAAGTTTTAACCAACCACAGAGAGAATACATCATCTAGCTCATGGTAAAGGAATGTGAGATCTTTACATAAACAAGGCTAATATGGTTGCCATCTGGTCAGCTATCCATTTGACCTAGAGGCCCTGCAAGACTTCTTCATACGTTTAACAGAAAAAACAGGGACCTTTTCTCCATCCAATCCCAGCAGAACCTGTTGCCATAGGTGGGGGTGCTTCCATACTGAAAACCATATGTTGGACTGCAGCCTCACAGAGAACAACAAATACCTATGTCCATTTTTTACTCTATGCTGAGATCAACACAAAATCTATCAATTGCCCCTTTTGGCAATAAAATTGCCACACCCAGATCTCAGCATTACTTACATACACATACAATCACTTTCTTTACCTTCGTTAACATTTCAGCAAACATTTCCTGAATTCTTCTTCATTCACTTTAAAATTCTATTTGTCAATGCATGTGGTTCATCGTCATGATGTACCCAAGTTTCATTACCAGTGCTAACAGCAGCTTGTATATTAATAAGTACATTCACCAGCACCACCAGATAAAATATAACTTTAGCAATCATGGCTGGAGAGCTTCAATGATAATTGCTGGTTCTATATATCTAGCACTTTCTTTCTTCTTTTCCTTTTTGAACGCGTCTTGGTTCTCCTTCCACAAATCTTTCCTTGGCACACTGGTTTCCACCTCCACGTCGATCAGAACATTCCCCTGGGATGGATCTGTTTTCAGTCGACTGGCATGGATCCACTGTGGCTGGAAGTCCGTCAGCACTCCTATTCTCGTCCACAGCAATCACCGTGGCGGGCCCCAGATACTTCGGTTCTCCTAGTTTTGTGGGCTTCAGACACTTTATCAGCACCTGCTGTCCTGGAACGAAAGGATGAGTAGGCTTTTCTGCAGGTAGAGGGAGAGAGAGAGACACATTAGCATTGATGCTATTCAAAGTTTTGACTAGGGGATCCACATAATCCGTAATGATCACCTCCGTGTCACCTGTGGAAAATCGCCAGCGACCTTTGACCCATGGGGTCGGAAAAGGTCTACCCATTAAGATTTCAAATGGAGACATCTTTGTTGTTGCTAATGGTGACATTCTTATTTCTGTCAATACGGCAGGTAGCAAATCAACCCAATTTCTGCCTGTATCAAGACATGCTTTATTAAAACGATCTTTGATAATCCAATTAAGATTTTCAACTTGTCCACTTGATCTCGGATTATATGGTATGTGAAATTTCCAGGTAATATTAAGCTCTTTGGCTAACAATTGTGTGATTTTAGAAGCGAACGGAGTTCCATTATCACTATCTATAACCGATGGTATGCCAAAACGCGGTATGATGTCTTTAGCTAGAGCTTTAACTACCGTCTGTGCATTTTCTCTTCCACCTGGAAAAGCTTCCGGCCATTTAGAAAATCTGTCAACAATCACAAGCAAATATTTCTTATTTCCGCAAGGAGGCATGTTTGTAAAATCAATTTGCAAGTGTTGGAATGGTAGCTCAGGGTGTGGTAAAGAGTCAGGTTTAATTGCCTTGTGCTTGTTGGAGTATTTCGAACATTTGCTATGCAGTAAGATCGATTCAGCATTTGTATCACCTTCCTTTTTGCCACATGTGATACACCATGATAATGTCTACATAGCCTAACGATCGTAGATTCAGGTAGTGCGAGTCTACCTTGTTTATCTCGTAAAATTACAGCTTGATCTGGTTTTACTTCATTGTCTGACCAATGAGTCAAATAATTTTGCGTAGGGTTAGCTTGTAATATTCTAATGTCCAAATCAGTAGTCAATGATGAATTCATCATAGGCACATCGGTGCCCTTTCACTTAAATGAGGACTTAATATCACTTTATTCGCAGCCCATTTTGCTATTTCATCTGCAAATCTGTTTCATTTGGCTTCATCTGTTTCTCCTGACACATGTCCTGCTTTTTAATAACAGCGAAGTTTTGATGGTTGCTGAGCTGCGTTAATGAGCTCAGCTACAATGCTATGGTGAGCAATTGGCTTTCCATCTGAGGTTTTAAAATTTCTCTCTTCCCATAATTTAGCAAAATCATGGACTATGCTATATGCATATTTGGAGTCAGTGTATATATTGACACACTGATCTTTTGCCAATTGACAAGCTCTCGTCAAAGCAATTAATTCTGCAACTTGTGCTGACCTATATGGCAAAGAGTATGCCTCAATTACACGATCAGGTAATTCAACAATGGCATATCCACACAAATATTCGTTATCATTCGGCTTGAAACAGGATCCATCAATGGACCAGTCCGTCCCTCCTCCAGGACAGATGTAGAAACATCTGGCCTGCAGGCAGTCGAAATTTGGATTCTGGTCAGGCAATCGTGGTCGTCACTCTCAAATTCACCTTGCGTCCAGCAACCTGTGCAAATGTACAGTAGGGCCATGAATAACAGAAGTTGGTTTCAGAATCAAATTAGCAGTAGCTAACAATATAGCCTCATAGCCAGAACGGCGTTGAGCAGTCATATGTTGAGTAGAAATATTGCTCATAATGACTCCTACCTGATGTGTCGTTTGCACTATCAATTTATGTGATAACACAATTCGTTCAGCATCCTGTACCATGATCGCTGTGGCAGCCACTGCACGCAAACAAGCAGGAAGTCCCCTTGCTACAGAATCAAGAGTTTTAGACAGATACGCACTGACTAAAAATTACCTCCGTGGTTCTGGCGCCAGGATTCCTCGGCTGTGTCTCCGCCTTCATGCACGTACAGGTGAAAGTCTTGTATGTAACTCGGGAGGCCGAGTGCAGGAGGTCTTGTGAGGGAGGATTTCAAATGTCTGAATGCTTTGTCCATCTCCGCTGTCCATGTAATTTCCTCTGTGTCCCCCAGAGTAGCAGCGCACAGGATTTTGTCCTGATTAGAACAGCTGGGCATTCATGACCTGCAGTAATTAATTAGTCCCAGGAAGCTTTGCATTTGCTTCCTTGTTGTTGGGTGTTTGAAGGTAGCAATAGTTTTCACTCTGTCTGCAGACAATTGCACCTTGCCCTGTGACAGTTCATGTCCAAGGTATTCAACCCTCCTCTGAACCCATTGCAGTTTCTCTCTGGATGCCTTGAAACCAGCCTCTGCCAAAATGTTACAGACAATTCTAGAGGCAGCAGCACACATGTCCTCAGATGCACCTGTGATGAGGATGTCATCTGCATATTGAAGCAGACAGGTGTTTGGAGGAAGCTTGGCATCTTTCAGCGTTGCGTGCACTACAGCAGAGAAAACAGCCGGAGAATCCCTGAAACCTTGTGGAAGTTGTGTCCATGTTAGCTGTACGCTTTCTAGGTAAAAGCAAACAATGGCTGAGTCCGGCGATCAACAGGAATGCTGAAGAAGGCACTAGAAATATCTACAACAGTATAAAATGAATGTTCAAAAGGTATAGAATTAATTACAGTTTGCACATCAGGTACAATTGGAGACAAAGGAGTCACTAACTCATTAACTTTTCTCAAATCTTGAGTTAAACGCCAAGAACCAATTGCTTTCTTAATTGGATTAATTGGTGTATTATAAGGTGAATGAGTGTGCACCAGAATGCCTTGAGCCAGTAATTTATCAATAACAGGGATAATACCATCCACCTTCTCTTTTGAGAGGGGGTATTGTTTTTGATAAACAGGCTTGTCTGTTATTATCTTAGCGACATAGGGCTGTACTTCGATGAATCCTGCATCATCCTTATGGGCCGCCCACAACTTGGGGTTGACGCCTTCAATTTCCTGTTTGAGCTCAGTTGCAGTCTCGTCCTCAAGGAGCACACTTCCTGTATCAACAGTGAGAGAGTAGGCTGCAGGAAACATAATTTGCAGAGAATCAGCATCAAAGTGAATTTGAATACCCAATTTATGCATCAAATCTCTACCCAAAAGGCAGAATGGAGAATCGGGTAATATTGCAAAAGCATTCATTTTAAACAATGAAGGGATATCATTAGAAGTAACCGTCAAGTTTACGTCATTTCACATTTTATAGAACACCGTTGATTCCTACAGAATTCACATGCTTTCCTGTAATCGGCCTTCATAAACAAGAGAGAAGATACTGATGAGATGGTGGCACCATTATCAATTAGAAAAACATAAGGTTTATGGTCAACATTTAATTCAATGAATGGCAAAACAGTTGACACATTCGGATAATTCAAAGAAATCAATGAAAATTATCAAAAGAGGGCTTATCTGAACTGGAGCTCCAGGTTTTCCACAATAAAAGCAACATCTCACATTTACAGATGAGCGTGGATTTATCGTAGAGTTAATTTGTAGCATTGCTGGAGTTTTCCCATGGAGGCATCAAAAGCTCCCGCAGAGGAAAGCTCACGCAAGCGCCCCAATTCATCAACAGAAATTGTGGTGATATTTGGAGTAGTTATGCGAATTAACTGTGCCGTGTCCTTATTCATGTTATTTAGGAACGTATTCAAGAACAACGGACAATTTTGTTCAATTGGAATCAAAGATTCATCAACCCAAGCATGTTTAAATCTGTTAAAAAGTGCAACAGGGCTTTCCCACTTTTCTGTTTAGTGTTTGCTGCATGTGATATGTCTTGTTTAGCAGAAGACACTTTTAGCAAAAAGGCAGTCAATTGCTTGAAAAACTCTTTGAGCTTACCTGAGCTGGCCCATACCCACTCGTCATCCTCCTCGTCATCGGAATCAACAAATATTGAGTGTTTAGAAAAATCAAGGGTTTTCGAAGGAGTTTTCTGAGTCTCAACACGACGAACGGGCGGTGTATCGTATACAGGATTTAAGTAATGAATTCCTCCGTGATATCAGCAGGCAGTGTTTTAGTCAAAATAAAGCGAGAGGAAGAGAGATATCAGATTTCAGCTCTGGTAGAGAGCTAGAGCTTTCACCTTTCAGCTCAGTCAGAGAGCTAGAGCTATCTTGTTTTGTCAAATCTGGACCCTTGTCCCAATAGGTTTTCATTTTTTATTTTATTTATTATTATTTTTTTTTTTTTTTCCAGACTTTGTATGCGTCTTTCATATAGCTTGACCATTCTGGATCACCCCAATGATTAAAAATCATATATTTTGCAGCGCATTATTTTTTCCTCTTTGAAAGAACCATCGCGGGGAAACGGATCTAATTGTATTTTTCCTTCTGACCATCCCGCGAGATTAGATAGATATGGCTCTGTGTACAACACTTTATTATTGCGATTCATAAAATCCCTGGGAGTTTCTCCCATTAATGGTCGACTAATTGTGTCACCCATTTGAAACAGCCAACAAAGATCTCTGCTTTCATGCAAGTTTTACAATTTTAGAGATTGCCAATTAAAATTATTACTATTTATTCAACCGCCAAAGAGAACTGAGGATACCACTGAAATAGGCTTATGAGAAAAAAGAATTTTTTTAACTCAAACTCATCTATTCCCTTCCCACAAATAAAAATCTGTGAGGATAACACCAAAAATGAAAGGGTGATCAGTCCCTCTTCACTCTTCCCGCATTTATCACAAAAATACGAGGATATCCACTTTTAACAAATATGAAAAAAGTTCGGCACGCAAATACAAGTATAAATTTCTCAACAGACAGTAAGATGCATTTAAGCATTTTAATTCCTACCTATCTGGAGAAATCCTGACGAGCCCCAGATTGAAAGGTTCTTAGTCCTTTGTATAATGCCTCATCCCAATCCTGAATTGGCAGTTGAATAAACAAGTCTCAGCGCTGAGGGAGAGTATCTCAAAGAATCTCATAGAATCTCAAAGAGTCTCCTTTTATTAAGGCCAGTGATGCAGAATATATACATAGGATGTAAAGGGGGTAAAAAAGTTTTAACCAACCACAGAGAGAATACATCATCTAGCTCATGGTAAAGGAATGTGAGATCTTTACATAAACAAGGCTAATATGGTTGCCATCTGGTCAGCTATCCATTTGACCTAGAGGCCCTGCAAGACTTCTTCATACATTTAACAGAAAACCAGGGACCTTTTCTCCATCCAATCCCAGCAGAACCTGTTGCCATAGGTGGGGGTGCTTCCATACTGAAAACCATATGTTGGACTGCAGCCTCACATAGAACAACAAATACCTATGTCCATTTTTACTCTATGCTGAGATCAACACAAAATCTATCAGAAACCAAGTAGAAGCAAATTTGAGAATGAGCAGTTCATATTTATGCCCAGATTGAGCGTAGTGCTTTATCACTACAAATGGGTTATGCCAAACGACAAACTTTAAAAGAAGCGTATTATTCTGAGTGATTCTGATAAAAGATGATCCAGAACATGGACGAGCTTTAAGTGGATTGATATCCAGCTTGGTCTGTGACTGGTAATAATAATGACTACTTTTGTCATTTATGATGAGGATTTGAATTACTCTCTGGATTAGTTAAAATAGTAAGCGTAAAAATTATAGACTTGAGGACAGAGACAAAATGACAAATTGGCTTAAGTCATTATCTAAATTATCCAGAGAATCCATCACAATTATGAAAGGCCAGAGGGCGAACAAAGGAATATAAACTTTAAAATGAAAAGTTAAATGGAGGCAGGACATTAATTTATCTAGAGAACTACAATTAATGTAAGAGAAAAAAAAAAAAAAAAAAAAAAACAATACAAAACAAAACAAGAGGCTGTGAGGCTTTCTGTGTGACTAGGATTGAGATGGAGGACAGTAATATTTTGGATTTCTGCAGAGCAGTGGACAGTGGAAAGGTGTGCCGTAGGTGAGACAGAGGACTTCACGGTGAAGGTGAGACTGCATCAAGGATCGGCTCTGAGCCCCTTCTTGTTCGCAGTGGTGATGGACAGGCTGACAGAGGAGGTCAGACAGGAATCTACATGGACTATGATGTTTGAGGATAACATTGTGATCAGTAGTGAGAGCAGGTGGACGAAAGTCTAGAGAGGTGAAGGTTTGCTCAGGAGAGAAGAGGAATGAACGTTAGTCGCAGGAAGACAGAATACATGTGTGTGAATGAGAGGGAACCAAGTGGAACAGTGAGGTTCCAGGAAAAGAGGTGAAGAAGTGTGTGTGTGCAGGCAGGTTGGAATGGGTGGAGAAAAGTGTCAGGTCTGTTGTGTGAGGGTTACAGTAAGAATGAAAGGAGAGGTGTGCAGGACAGTAGTGAGAACAGTGATGATGTGCGGTTTGGAGACAGTCACACTGAGGAAAAGACAGGAGGTTTAAGGAAGACAAAGAGGAGGTTTATGGATGTAGTGAAGGAGGAACATGAAGGTAGGGAAAGAAGGAAAAGAAGATTCAAGACATTGAAAGGAAAATGTACTTTAAAATCCTAATTAATTGGAAAGATTTTGATAAAGAATTGGGTATTGAATATGATTAAGCATAATGTCACAAGAGAAAGATGAGTGAACGAGCTGATTGAATGTAATAAGAATAGATAATTATGTTGTTTTGATGAAAAGTTTTCAACATTAACAAATTTAGGTTTATGTTATAAATGGTTAGATATGATGAGTGAAATTGCAGTTGATGGAAACAGTAATTTTGAACAAAAACAGGGTGGTTTGTAAAAGAATTGTGTTGAAACAACGGACTGGAGGAAGTTTGACAAGAATATGATGTTCAGTGAGAAACTGGGAGCATTTAGATCTGAATATAAACATGAAGTTGAGTTAGAGATAATGACAACCATGACAGATGCACAAAAGAGAATCAGTGCATGTCAAACATACGGCCTGCATGGGCAGAGGAGTCCTCTGAACTGTGGCCAAAGCACAAACTGAAGGATGTTTATATGGAGATTTAAAGCGCTTAGATGGATTTTTATCTATCTTACTTTTTTTTTTTGTCGTTTAATTTGAATTGGACAACATTGGGGTCTGTGATGATTTGGATTTATCAAGAGAATCAATGATTGTTTTTCTTCCTTTACACTAATCATGTATTTGGTCTCTGAGGAGTGACTGAGGGTCTGGCCTAGGGATGTGTGATGTGTCGTTAAAACACTTGAAAGCAACAAGGTGTCGTGTGTTTGGATTTTGAAGGTATCACACACCCCTAAATTGACAGGAGTGCAGTAACAGAGCTTACTCATTTAGCCCGGCTTCCAGATTTGAAATACAGATTTTATATTAACTTTTATATTAACTTTCACTGAAACACAAAAGAATCAGGATAAAGATTGACTGGAGCTTGTAGCCCTGACTGACATATGCAAGCTGATGAAAGGTAAAAGTGTAACAATTTGAACAGATTTGCGTTTTGAGTTCGGAGTTGGGCATAATTTGGGGCATTGTGGAAACACAGGAAAATTGTAATATCAGATGGGCGCCCAATTCTGAATGGTTCAACTGTGTCTGCTTCTCAAGACACAATTTTCTTGACTGGCCAGGTTGATATCTATGAATGCGCAGCGCATTAATAACAAAGATTTTATTTAAACAGGCAGATGAGATTTAAGGCCGAGGCAGAAGCAGTCAAAGGAACCATAATGTCTTTTTGATATTTGAAATAACCACAAACGCTTTCACTTCTTTACAGAGTACGGAGACCTTCGCCACAACAGCGGAGAAACAGCTGTGGAAACTGTGGCTGCACTTTTCAAAATAGTGTGGTGATGGCAAGCCTTGTTTACCCCAAACATTCTTTGACCATTATGTTTAGATGGCTGCATGGATGATCAGGCAGCCAAAGGGGGAATTAGTCAAATGAAAACTGATGAAAACTGTCTGGGGTACAGTATTTTTATGAAATTTTTTTGTAGAAGGAAAGGCCTAGAGCAAATCTGAGTCTGTCCGAGACGGAAGGGGTAAACAATAGCTTACATCGATATAATTTGTGAATTATTGCAAAAGAAATGTCCTCTCTGTGTCTAAGATCTGTGTGCAGGTTAAGGGACTCCTTTATATAACATCAGACCAGATGTTTGATGTCGTGATATGGGACTACAGGAGGAACAGATGGAGAGTGAAAAGGTGACTAGGGCCTTTTGTCGTGCTTCTGATGACAAACACCGCCATCAAGGTAGCTGAGAAAGATCCCACCAGTGATCGGGGAGAAGGAGCCGAGAGGAGCTGGAGGGACACGTCTGTGCGGACGGAGGTCACACAAACATCACTTGCCGCTATCACCTCAGGAGCAGAGACACTGGCACAACATGGAGCTGAGACAACAAGTTAAGAACCTGTTGCAAGCCCACAGAATCAGAGTTGCACAATCTACAGAGAGGTGGCATCCTTTCATTAACAGAGCAGAAAAGACTAATCTTCATAACTCTTTCTGGGCGTACAGCTGTGCAATTCATCTTGCCATCTGAAAGACTGGAGCAAAGAGAAGCCGTGGTGCCCTTTTCGATGTTTGGACTGTGCGACTTGAGAAGAACAACATTCATATATACATTTAATATTTTTCTTGTGAATTATCAAGGAATGATAAAAGGGGGAATTGTGGAGGAAAAATTTAATCATAGAAGAAGATTTATGTTTAAGGTTATACAGAAATCAACATCTGTCTCTGTTATTCAAAAACACCTCTTAGCATGGGGTCACGGGACACCTAGATTGGGGACTCTCCCGGGCCTTAGATGTCACTTATTAAAACACACACACACACACACACACACACACACACTTCATAAAATGTAAATGTAAACCCCCCCATCACCGCTTGAGGCCTTGACACAAACACTGATGAGGGAAGATAAGAGGGGGGAAAGACATTTGTATCAACTTTTCCTCGATGCGGAAAAACACTGAGACACTGAGAGGTATAAAAGCTTGGGCCTTCTATTGTTCCTCAGTTCACACTCGATGCAGGCATTATCTGGTTGTATTGACTGTGGATTCATTCTTGCAAGAATTAAATCTTTATAAAGACTCAATTGGCTAAGGTTTGTCTCTTATTCAGAAATGCAACGGAGTTAACGTTATTTTGCCGGAACAAAACCTTGCTTTGAGACATTGCACTTCCAGAAGTTTCATACCATTGATTATGCCATCAGGGCTTGCAGACAGCCATGGCTCTGTCAGACTGACCCTGGTACCTGTAGACCTTTTTCTACAAGAAGGTTTCGAGCTATTTCCCATTTCTCACTCCCATACTTTGTAGCCGCATTACCCCGAAAGGTAGGGAAGAGATGCTCTCTCATGAATTTATCAGGATTTGTTGTTGCTCGTACGGATTTTACACCTTAAACTAGCAGTGATCCTTATCTGTCTTGCACTATGCCAAACCTCTGACAAACTCTAATTTTGTGTTTGATTCTCTAATTCATCTGCCTGGTCGCTGTTCATTTCTATGTATTTACTGTAAAATGCTCACATTTACTGCAAGTCAAAGTCTCTCCATGTGGCTGGTGGAGTTCAAGCCTCAGGGTTTCAGGGTCTTAAAAAGTCTAAAAAAGTCTAAAATTTCAAAATCACAATTTAAGGCCTTAAAAAGTCTTAAATTTGCTGAAGTATTGTGTTCTAGGTCTTAAATCATTTTAAACAGGTCTTAATTTCCTTATGTCCATGTAAATCTCATTGAAACGCTCCCGCAGCGCTTTGGAGTTGCGCTCCGTGGTGTTGTAGTTCCTTTTTTCGCTAGTCCAAATATAATTGGCTGTATTACGAATACAAAATAGACCAATATGCAACAACCAATCAGCTTTGAGCTTTCATGTTATTGGCGCGAGTCTCTTGGATACCACAGACAGATGTAAAACGGATTTTATTCAGCTATGGGGAAGTGCAAGTTTAGCGATACTTGGCTTGAAAAATCTGAATTTAGTGCTTGGTTAAAGTCAGTTGCAAACAATGTATTTGAAGCCTACTGCATCTTATGCAAGAAAGCAATTAAATTGGGAACGTTGGGTGTACGGGCGCTGGAGTCTCATGCAAAAAGTGATAAACATCTAACTGCTGTGAAGGGTCTCCAGCAAACGAAATCCATCAGCCAGTTCTTGCAAATATCTGACGGCTCCAGCACTACTTCTACACTGTCTAGACGAGGCCCACACAGTAGCTCCATAACTCCCGCAATCGACCTCCGTGTCGCTTTTGGATCAGAGCCAACACTAAAAGCGGAGGTGCTCTGGGTTCTCCACACGGTGACTAGACATCAGTCCTACAGTGCGAATGAGGAAATCGGGAATTGTTTCAAACGATGTTTTCGGACTCTGAGATCGCTAAATCCTTCAGGTGCGGGAAAGCTAAAACGTCCTACATTACGCGCTTTTGAATAGCGGATTTTATAAAAAGAGAACTAATTTCCAAAATCACGGACCGTTCGTGCTGATGTTCGACGAAAGTCTGAATCGCACCACCAAAACGAAACAGCTGGACCTGCACATACGTTTTGGGAGGGCGGGCAGGTGCAGTCAAGATACCTGGGATCCCAGTTCATGGGGCATGCATCAGCCGAGGTAATAACCAAGTCAAATGCTCTCAGGAGGGCAAGCAAGGAAAAATCAGCTGAGCTCAAGAACATTGATGAGGAGATTCTGGCCAAGGGAGAAGAGCTGTGATCAATGTAGTGCACACTCACGCTTCCGCAAACTCACGTCAAAATGTTTTTTTTTTCTTTTTCTGTAGTTCAACAATGCATCTAAGCTGTCTTCAGTACTATGTTCAGTTTGAATAAATTAATTTAGTTTGCAAGTCATTTTGAGATTCTGCGTTTCCTTTGTACATTTTTTTTATGTCGTGATATAGGTCTTAAATTTCAATTCATAATGGTCTTAAAAAGTCTTAAATTTGACTTTGTGAAACCTGCAGAAACCCTGAAGCCTATCAATGTCTTCTGCCTGCTCGGATACATTGGCATTGTAGCACTTTTCCAAAAGTGGTTTTGTGCCTGAAGAATTGATTCTCTCCTGAAGTCTTGATGTGTGTCATAGCTTGGTGTAGATGGCAGCCTTTCTTCTTTGTGAAGTCTAAATGTTATCTGACTGACTCTTTTCTGTTCCAGATTTCTTCTGGTCCCTTCTCCATCTACGCTGCTCATCAGTGCAAGATAGTCCTGTCATACCACCGGCCACTGAAAACATATTGTTTATTTTATTTACTTTGTTACAGCTGAACAATTTTGTTATAATTGAAATTTATTATATTGCAGTAAAAAAATACTTCTTTACATTGAATCACTCAGCTCATACAGACTATTTAAATGTATTTGATATTGGTTTAGCCACACCAGCAGTGTTGCTGTATTTATAAATTTATAAATACCCACCTTCCACAACACAGCAGCAGCGTGGCTACAAGACCTACCAGGGCCAGCTACGCAGGAGCATCCAGCTGTTTCCACTACTCCATTATTTGTAACATAACCCACGCGATCTGATTGGGATTATTTTTAGTCTGACTCGACTCTACCGCTTTTAGGAATGTGAACTGCTGATGATTGTGACAAATAATTTGTCTGATTTTATTACTGTGTAAGTAATTGTATGCTTCCGTGCTTTTATAATTTCTAGGCTCCTTACCATCTACTACCCCAGATAAAACAAGATAATTGAATATGTCAACATATGTGACCGCTGGCCATTGTTTCAAATCATCAACCCAGGAGGCGGTGCTGGCCAACTTCGTAGGATGAGGGACAGACAAAATTACATTGTTTACGGTTCTTGTTAAATAGTCTTGCCCGCGCCTTTCTCTTTTATAAATACTGAGGACTCAGAAATACTCATTCGCCGCCTACTGCTTTTCCTCTACTAGTAGGGAAGTATGCAGTTTCAGATGTAGCCAAGGAGTCGAGGGTCTGTCCATATAAACCTCCCTTGTCCACTGTTGAAACACTTCAAATTGGTGACAGGGATTACCTCGAGGGGGAAGTTAACACACACAACTCTTACTATTTCTGCCATATAAAGATATTTTAAAAGTATTTCTGCATGTTTGCAAGCAAAGCAGAATGCACCAAACATCTAAACAAAGTAATTTAGGCAAGCTACAGTAGAAAACCTGAGCATGAACCTTTTAATTATCTACAATTTGACAAATCTGACTAATTGAAATCAAGAAAACATCACATACGTGTAATTTTGAGAACCAGTGAGAATCTTCTGGTAGGCTATAACATAAGCTCCCATTTTGGCAAGTCTGGAGATTCATGACTGTTAATGAAGAGGAGGGATTATCGTTAATTAGCCAACAGCTGTAGAATACAAAAGACCATTGGACAACATCTCAGCAGTGTGACTAGCTGTTGAACAATGGCAGGAAGTTGGTGTGCCCGGCAGTCTCTGGCACTTTGTGTGTGGTTTTGTGCTTTCTGTCATGCTGTTCCACAGTGGAGTAATCTGCCCCAGAATCCTCAAGCTCTGACGTTAAAGCAAACTGACCAGCGGGTTCAACAAACTAGTCCACAGTTTCCTCAACAGGTTCAGCAACAGGCTAGTCAACAGTTTCCTCAACAGGTTCAGCAGCAAGTTAGTCAACAGTTACCTCAGCTGGTTAAACAGCAAGTTAGTCAACAGTTACCTCAGCTGGTGAAACAGCAAGCTAGTCAACAATTTCCTAAGCTGGTTCTAACAGCAAGCTAGTCAACAGTTTTCTCAGCTGGTTAAAAAGCAAGCTAGTCAACAGTTTCCTCAGCTAGTTAAACCGCAAGCTAGCCAACAGTATCCTCAGCAGGTACAACAGCAAGCTAGTCAACAGGTTCCTCAGCAGTTTCACCTAAGCAGCCAGTGGTGCAGGCAGAACCCTTGACAAATGTGCTGTAGCTGATTATGACCAGATCCAATGTGGCCCACCTGGTATCAGTGGTGCTGAGTGTCAAGCTATCAACTGCTGCTTTAACGGACAACAGTGTTTCTATGGGAAGGCAGGTAAGTGTGTTGAGTCATGTAAAGTTTGTTAAACTGCTCCTCAGCAATAACCTGCTGTTGTACCTTGTTCCAGTGACTGTCCAGTGTATAAGAGACGGTCAGTTTGTGGTAGTGGTGGCTAGAGATGTTACGCTACCTCGCTTGAGCCTAGATTCAGTCCGTCTCCTGGGTGGAAATGACCCACCTTGCAGTCCTGTGGGATCCACACCTTCCTTTGCTATATACCAGTTCCCTGTCACTGCATGTGGCACAAGCATGATGGTGAGTAGCTGCATGTGGTTCTGTTCTGCATGGCTTGGAATGGACTGGATGCCAACAGTTACTATTTGCAGGAGGACAGTGGATATGTGGTGTATGAAAACAGAATGACCTCCTCATATGAAGTGGGTGTCGGGCCACTTGGTTCCATCACAAGGGACAGCCATTTTGAGTAGGTGGTTTTATGCTTCGCATAACTGTTAATCCTTGAGAAATGCTACAAGATCACTGTTTGTTGTCCAGGCTTCTCTTCCAGTGTAGGTACTCTGCCACTTCTGTGGAAGCTCTGGTTGTGGAGGTCAACACTGTTCCTGCACCTCCACCAGTAGCTGCTCCTGGACCCCTCAGGGTGGAGCTTAGGCTGGCAAATGGTCAATGTGTCACCAAAGGCTGTGCAGAAGGTAAGTGTCTGTCCCAAGTATGCATAAGTATTTTCTAAAACTCCAGATTGCAGCAGTTTATGGTTAAATGCCTGTGTTCTTCCTCAGGGATGAAGCGTACACATCCTACTACGGCGACGCTGATTATCCGGTTACAAAAGTCCTGCGGGGAGCCTGTGTATGTTGAGGTGCACATTTTGGAGAGGACCGACCCCAACATTGTCCTAATGCTGGGACGTTGCTGGGCGACATCAACCCCTAGTCCACTCAGTCTACCCCAGTGGGACCTTCTGGTCGATGGGTGAGTAAGGTCAGTCTTCCTCCATCTAATGTGCTGTAAAGCATTTCTGACTGCCTCTTTGCCTTTCAGATGCCCTTACCAGGATGACCGTTACCTGACCACTTTGGTTCCGGTTGCTGGATCTTCTGGTCTTCAGTTCCCAACCCACTACAAGCGCTTTGCTGTGAAGATGTTTACATTTGTGAATCCAGCATCACTGGGTCCTCTACAGGAAACCGTATGCTCTGCAGCCTTTCATGAGTCCTTAATATTTTTATGGATTTTTATGTGATTTTTTTTTTTTTCTGTGGCTTAACCCTTTCCCCTCTGTTAGATCTTCATCCACTGTAGTACAGCGGTGTGCCATCCCTCTTCTGGCTCCTGTGAGCAAAGCTGCTCTAGGAAAAGTGAGTGCTTGTTGTAAACCGACTTCAGGAACCATGAGAACTTGGTTTTAAATGCCATCCACAATTCTACCATTTCTTTTCCAGGAAGAGAAGCTAATGTCAAGACATACTCTAGTGGACAAACTGTGGTGTCTAGTGGAGAAGTTAACCTGGTCGTGTGACTTTAGTAGTTTTAATAAACTTCTTAATTCAACTGAATAACTTGTTATCTGGTTTGGTCTCTACTTTGTTGCTTTATAGCTGGATTAACATAACTGCTTATTCAAGCATGACAAGTTTTATTTTTGGATGGTAATGCTATGATGGCGCACAAAGCATGCATTTCACTTGACATGGTGGCATCTGCCAGACAGAATGTAGCCTTATGCTTTCAATGGTAATTGATTGATGCAATTGGCAGACATGATGCTCTGCAAATTCAAACGAGAATTGATCAAAAGCATCAGAATAGCATTGCTTTACTATACAGCCTTTTTTAATCTTTATAATATCTAGGACCCATTTCTCAATACTATTATATTTATTCATATAGAACCGTGGTTTCCAACCTTTTTACTTGAAGGCTCCTCTCTGAATCAATACTGCAAGGCCCACCAACATCCCCAATTATTTTATATAGATTTAAAATATATTAACATTCAGTGTTTTTTGCAAACGTACATTGCAGATATTCTTTACAACTTAGAAGTACTTACTCTGCTTAGTTATATTACAATAAGTACAACAAGCACAAGTCAACCTGACATACCAAACAAGACCACAGGGAGATGCCGAAGGACTGTATATAACTACTATTCATATCCATTCATAATAAACACACAAATAAAAATTAAAAATAAAATTCTGAATGTATGAAACTTAGCCGACGTCATCAGTGTACAAGCAACCATGTCTATGGAGCTGATCCCCATGTGTACATACACCACTGATACTCACAAACTTCTCCAAACACGCTGCTTTGGCGAGCATCTGTTATAAAACACTCACATTCATGCGCTGCAGAAATACGATGTGCAATCAGTGAGCCGGATGGTCAATTTCCGGTCAGAATTGAAGTGCAGATTGCACACTAACGGCTGATATTCGATTTGAACTACAAATGTAATATGTTTGGCCATTAACTTTTAAATCCATCATTATATTTAAACTGTAAACACATGAGTCTCTGCTTTAACGAAATGCATGGCAGCTCAATGTGCTACTACACTTCTCTGATACAGTAGGAAATTAAATTGAATGTGGAGGATTTTAACTTTGACGATGATTGTTTGTCCCAAAGCTTGCGTCCTCTTTGTTACACACTCAAAAGTATGTACTGTACTTTTCTTCACAGTACATTTTATTTGGAATGACCCTGTTGGTAACCACAATCTACCTTACAATGTACAATGCCATTATCAAAGGCAAGTGGTCTGTGACTTTCTGTCTGCTTGTGCATCTGGGAGACCATTTTAATGGGCACTTTCATGAACCACAGGCTTCAAAATGTAAGCAGTGACGCTTTGAGGCCAACATGGGTCCCTTTATGCCTCAACAGAGGCTGGTAAAGAAGTCTTGCTGTTCTCCCTGAAGCTCATGATCGGTAGGTGGATGTTTATAATAAAACAAGTTTAACCTCCGCTGACTGTTGCCTTTTCTTTGTAGACGATTGGTCCCATCAGAGGCCTTCATACTACTATTTCCTGGGTGGTGTTCTTAACATCGAGGCATCTGTAAAGCAGTACAATCATGTGCCTCTGCGTGTGTTTGTGGACAGCTGTGTGGCCACTCAAGTGCCTGATGTGAACTCTCTTCCAAGATACTCCTTGATTGAGAACTATGGGTAGGGACATGGCCCGTGATGCTATAGGACCATTTTAGTTGTTTGTTTATTTTTATAAACCTGTCATTTAGTATCATGGGTAAGGTCTAGTTGCATGACGTTCTAGAGTTGACATTCATGAGTTGCTTTGTGGTTACCATCATAAGGTGCTTTGTGGATGCCAAGGCTACAGCTTCCAGCTCCCGCTTCATGCCTCGGTCCCAGGTGGACAAGATCCAGTTCCAGCTGGAGGCATTCATGTTCCAGGAGAGCTCCAGTCCTTCTGTATGTACTATGAATAGCATGAGTTAATTTAACTTCTCTTCTCTTCCCATCTGCTTTGGCTTTCTGACTTGTCTGTCAACCCTTGCAGATCTACATAACATGTGTTCTGAAGGCAACTATTGCTTCTGCACCCAGTGATGCTCAGCACAAATCCTGTTCCTTTGCCAATGGGTATGTTGCACTTAATTGTTTTCTTTAAGCTGTCTTTGCTCTTGTTAAAACTGCTTTGTCTTGTTGCAGGTGGTTTGCTGCTGATGGAAACGACCAACTTTGTGGTTGCTGTGACTCCACATGTGGTCCTGATGCTGGAATTGCTGCTGCTCCTATGGAGGTTGGTAGCTCTTGCTTTTAAGGTTGCTTTTGACACTTGTGCTCTAACTTGTCTCTATTTCTCCCTCTAGGCGTTCAGTGGGAAGGAAGGCCACACTTGGTCCTTTAATGGTTCAAGGGCAAAAGAAAGTTTCTCAATAAAACTGACATCAATCCTTGCTTGTATCTGACTTGTCACGTTTCATGTCTGTTTTAACTGCTTCTGGCTTGGAAAGTGCCTTATTCTGTTGGAGCTGATTGTCCTACTGTACCCTTGCAAGTCCCATTTAGTCTTTAACCTATGGTTGCACGTGACTTGCAAAGGTACAGACGTTAATGCACAACCTACCGTGTGGCTAGTTGTGACAGTTTAGAAATCTCCACATGCCAGGATAATAACCTAATGTAGTCAGTATTTTATTTAGAGAAACTGCACCAGTTAATTCTTTGAACGCTTTCACTGACCTTAACCATAGCAAAATTACATTTAAGTTTATTTAAAGCTAAATCTGTTATGTTAAAGTTGAGTTTGTAAATGCTATTCTAACCAGAAGATGCTGGGTTTAAATCCCAGTTGTGCCGTAAGGCATGTTGTATCTGTTACAATGTGGCACTATTAGACCTCTAGAGGAGTCAGTGTTCAGAAGCTACACTAATTTTAATTGATTAATTTGAAAAGAAATGTACACTGACTTAAAGAACCCTACATAATGGACTTTGTTCTCAAAGTGTGTTGTACGTCCCATTAATGCAGCAACTGCCACTTGTTAACCCAATGCTATTTCATTAACAGAGTTTGTGTCATCAACAGAACATATCACGCTATAGCCTACCAGAAGATTCTCACAGGTTCTCAAAATTATACGCATGTGTTGGTTCTTGATTTCAGTTAGTCAGATTTGTCATATTGTAGATAATTAAAAGGTCAGGTTTTCTACTGTAGCTTCCCAAAGTACTTTGAGTAGATGTTTGGTGCATTCTGCTTTGCTTGCAAACATGCTGAAATACTTTTAAAATATCTTTATATGGCAGAAATAGTAAGAGTCATGTGTAGTTCCAAATTTAACTTCCCCTTGGGGTAATCCCTTGAGTCCTTGGCTACGTCCTGAAACCGCATACTTCCCTACTATATAGTAAAGGAAAAGCAGTAGGCGAGCGAATGAGTGTCTGAATCCTCAGTATTTATAAAGAGGTGAGAATTATGTACTAGATGTACTAATTCTTGCAAGATTCAGAGTATGTAAACATATGCAAATTGACCTGTATAGTAGATAAAGTTTTGTTGGTGTTTGTGTCCAAGTGAGAAAATTATTCATGTAATTTGAAAGATTTTGTCATTGAATGTAAATTGTGTGCCAAAGCAATAATGAATGAATCACAGTTTAGCCCACATAGACTGATGTTGCGATCACTGTGTGAAAAAAAGGCTGTTTGGTAAAGCGATGATATTTTGATTGATTCTTTTATTTCAAAGTTGCAATCTGCCAATTACATCAATCCATATTGCCGTTAAAAGCATATAAAGCTACATTCTGTATGAGAGACGTTACCATGGCGAAATGCATCCCAGTGCTGGAAATTAGAAAAGTAATCAAAAAGTGATCAAATGTAATCAGTGATAGTTACATTACTTTAATATAGTAATTGAAATAGTTACACTACTTATTACATTTTAAATAGGGTAACTTGTATACTGTAACCTATTTTAATGTAGGATGTAACCGCACAAGCTGGCATCCAGGCAATGAATGAAAGGCCTCCATTGATGGTATAGTGTATGGTATGGTTCGATACCCGGCCAATGCTTTTCTTTTGCTCTAAACAGTCGTCCGGGGCCCCTGGCGAACTCCTTCTGTAACTTGTAGCTGGATCAATAACTTTTGTATGGGTCTTTGGGCAGCAGTAAAGGACTAGGCCTCCCGTCAGGGAATCGAATCCCGGCCTATCCACCTTTTTTACGGGATGCGAAACTACCCGTTATGCTTTGCACTTACACATATGGTGGATGCTCAAGACTTCGGTTCGCCGCTTGATTCATATAGTTAGGCTTACAGTTACACTAAAAGCTCTGAAACAAAGGTTTTTATCTGTTTTTATTTTTTTTAAATATCGATAATGTCAACAAGCAATGGCAACAATAGTTTGCGGTGGCAGCACGGGCAAATCCTGTAAACAACGTAATTTTGTCTGTCCTCATCCTACGGTTGGCCAGCGCCACCTCCTGGGCTGATGATATAAAACAATGGCCAGCGGTCACATATGTTGACATAGTCAATTATCTTGTTTTGTCTGAGGGTATTGATGGTGAGGAGCTTAGAAATTATAAAAGCACAGAAGCATGCATACAATTACTTACACAGTTAATAAAATCAGACAAATTCTTTGTCACAATCATCAGCAGTTCACATTCCTAAAAGCGGAGGTAGAGCCGAGACAGACTATAAATAAACCCAATCACACCGCATGGGTTATGTTACAAATAACGGAGCAGTGGAAACAGCTGGATGCTCCTGCGTAGCTGGCCCTGGTAGGTCTTGTAGCCACGCTGCTGTGTGTGGAAGGTGAGTATTTATAAACAGAGCAACACTGCTGGTGTGGCTAAACGTATATCAAATACATTTAAATAGTCTGTATGAGCTGCCTGATTCAATGTAAAGAAGTATTTTTTACTGCAATATAATAAATTTCAATTATAATGAAATTGTTCAGCTGTAAATAAAGTAAATAAAATAAACAATATGTTGTGAATTTTGAAAGGTGCAGAATGGCCGGTGGTATGACAGGACTATCTTGCACTGATGAGCAGCGTAGATGGAGTGCAGGGACCAGAAGAAATCTAGAACAGAAAAGAATCAGTCAGATAACATTTAGACTTCACAAAGCTGAGGATGTGTAAGGTCATCAGCAAGGGACGGAGAAAGGCTTCCATCTACACCAAGCTATGACACACATCAAGACTTCAGGGAGAGTCAGTTCTTCAGGCACAAAACCACTTTTGGAAAAGTGCTACAATGCCAATGTATCCGAGCAGGCAGAAGACATTGATAGGCTTGAACTCCACCAGCCACATGGAGAGACTTTGACTTGCAGTAAATGTGAGCATTTTACAGTAAATACATAGAAATGAACAGCGACCAGGCAGATGAATTAGAGAATCAAACACAAAATCAGAGTTTGTCAGAGGTTTGGCAAAGTGCAAGACAGATAAGGATCACTGCTAGTTCAGCTAAAGGTGTACCAGTACACTGCAAAAATGCCCTTCTTGAAACAAGCAAAAATTCTGCAATGGGGTAAGCAAAATGACATGGTAAGATTTCTTGAAAGTAGCATAAATATCTAGTCAATAGTAAATGCTACTGAATCTTATAATTAGACAAAAATGCTTAAAATGTGTCTTTTTAACCTATTTATAAGCATTAAACAACACAGATTTAAGTTAGAAATATTTTAACTTAAATCTAAGTCACTAAAAACTTTTGGTCTTAAAATTAGACAAATATGCTTAAAACTGGTCATTTTACCCATTTAAAACCATTGAATAACACATAAATTAGTGAAAACTGCTTTAAAACTAGAACATTTGAACTTAAATCTAGTCACAAATTTTGTCTTAAAATTAGACAAATATGCTTAAAACTGTTTTTTTTTCATATTTAAAACCATTGAATAACACATAAATTAGTGAAAAGGCTTCAAAACTAGAACACTTGAAC
Organism: Gobiocypris rarus; assembly: GCA_023029165.1. Taxonomy (NCBI): domain Eukaryota; kingdom Metazoa; phylum Chordata; class Actinopteri; order Cypriniformes; family Gobionidae; genus Gobiocypris; species Gobiocypris rarus. Next base: position 33,068,019 of record CM040935.1, on the reverse strand, counting down.
TTAAAACTTTTGGTCCTAAAACTATACATAAATCCTTAAAACTTAGCATTTTCCACTCTTCGTAAGAAATGAATAATAATACATTTAGGAGGATTGCATTAAAACTAGAATATTAAACATTAAATTCAGCTTATTTTGATTATTTTTCAAATGACACAAAAACCTAAACCTCCCCCCTCCCCAAAACAAACAATAAATAATACATTATACAAACATTTAAATAAAGAAACAAACATACTCTGCTTTGATGAACATTTATTGAACATTCTCCAAAGTTAAAGCAATTGCTCAATGTACTGCATTAAAAGAATATTTGACCCAAAAATGAATGTGATAACATAAGTTGAGTAAATGAGGACGTTTCAAACTTGTTTGAGTTTCTTTCTTCTGTTGAGTACATAAGACATTTTGGAGAATGTTGGTCACCAGACAGTTGACGCTAGCCATTGACTTCTATAGCAGGGGAAAATACAGTCAATGGCTACCATCAACTGTTATGCACTCAACAGAAGAAAGAAATTCATACAAGTTTGAAACAACATAAGGGTGAGTAAATGTGGACAGAACTTTCATTTTTGGGTCAAATATCCCTTTAATGTATGGCCGCTTCAAGAATGTACATTTTCTTCTTAATGAATTGAGGCATAGCACAGCAGGATGAACAGTCTAAAACTAATTCCAACTTTTACAAAAAAAAAAAACACTGGCTGGCACATACACTAAACCTCTAACAGCAGCCACTTGGACGTATTGCATTATTTTATGGCAGATGCATGGAACAATACTGAAAATCAGGGAAAATCTGCACAAATCAAGTGCAAATGGAACTGAAAAACAAAAACACTGAAGCCATCTCAGAGCCTCAGCCATAAAACAGGTGTGAAACAGTAATTAGTCCACAAACATTCTCAATTCATGAATGGCCTTTTGTATGAGGGGTTGCATCCTGCTCGTGGATGGCATCTCTCAGAACTTGTGTTTGCAACACAGATAAGAGTGTTGCAATACACTTTGGGTATGTGAGATGAAGTGCGAGTAATAGGCCAGGACGTAGAGAGTCTTTGTCAAAAGTTAGAACTGGGGTAGTACCTACAACCAGAATGCAGTTCTCTCACCAACCAGCAAGACAGAGGCTGGAAAACAAAATATAAAAATACAGAATTTAGACTACAACATACATCAAAATAATAATGTTGATGTTTCATTTGTTGTGGGATGGAAGTGGTTAACAAGGAAAAATAATAGTTTGTTTCCAGTTTTCCAGTAGGGTAAGAACTAGTCTATGTGATGCATCCAATATAAAACAATATTTATACAACATATACAACATTATACAACAATCTAACAGCATTTGCACTCGTCAAAGGGATGTTTTTTGTTTGTTGGTTTGTTTTACCCAAAAGCTGGGTGAGGCCTATAGGTCACTTCATTAAAGGGATATCTGTTCAACAGCTCAAAGAAAAACTCATACAGGTTTGGAAAAACATGAGGGTGAGTAAATGATGTAAAAATGTTCATTTTTCAGTGACCTATCCCTTTAAAGGGTTAGTTCACCCAAAAATGAAAATTCTGTCATTAATGAGTCAGCCTAATGTCGTTCCAAACCCTAAGACCTCCGCTCATCTCCGGAAAACAGTTTAAGATATTTTAGATTTAGTCCGAGAGCTTTCTGTCCCTCCATTAGTCCATGTGACATCAGTGGATTAGTTAGACTTTTGAAGCATCGACAATACATTTGGGTCCAAAAATAACAAAAACTACGACTTTATCCAGCATTATATTATCTTCTTGTTTGAATCCGCATTCACGAGTCCACAGCTGACGTAAGACGCAAAGCGCAAGGCGTCTCCTCAGACTACATGGAAGCCAGATAGCACATCAGCAGCGGATTCAAACAAACACGGAAGAGAAGACATGAGAAAATGTCAGAGCCAGAGGCTACAACTTCTAATCTCTATCCTCCATATATATATATATATATATATATATATATATATAACCAAAAAGTTACAATCTGCAGTATGGGAATATTTATAAAATTCAAAAACAAATGCAGTGTTTCTTGAAGATGGTTATCCAGTTTGCACTAAGGGTGGCTGCAAAAGCAGGAAATACATGGAACATGTTCTCCCATATTCATGAACACCATCCATCCGTGTAGATAAAGATGTTCTGTTTATAACTTAAGGCTATTTTATTTCCGTGATGCAGGTTAAATCCTAACGCACTGTATGTCAGTATCACACACGCACACACACACACACGCTCATCTGTCCCTGTAACACCAGACAAGATTCACATCACCTCTGTGTTTATGTGCTCAATACTACATTTAAATGTTGAGCTAGTTGCTGATGTGTTAATGTTCCTCAGTTTATCAACAGTACTAATGGACAAATATAAAGATAACTTATGTTTAGTTATTTTATGTAGATTTGTTTATTTACATTGCTGATGTTCATGTAAAGTGTTGACAACAGTGAACTCTACATTATAGCACACACACATCATTCTGATCAGGGTCCGCTCTTCAGATACTCTTAATATAACTGAGATGATTTGACCGATCCCAGATCTTTTAATCAGGATTAAAATTGCAACAGAAATTACTGACTCTCTCTTTACTAGCACTTTAGACATAGTTGCTCCTCGGCGCTTAAAGAAGATTAAAGCAAATAATCCAACGCCGTGGTACAACGAGCACACTCGGGCCCTTAAAACAGCAGCCAGAAAAATGGAGCGCAGCTGGAAGAAAACAAAACTGGAGGTTTTTCGCAATTTGTGGAAAGAGAGCATGATTGCATACAGAAAGGCCATAAAAACTGCTAGATCTGCTTATTTCTCAACTCTTTTAGAAGAAAACAAACACAACCCTAGGTATTTATTCGATACAGTGGCTAAATTAACAAAGGATAAAGCTTCAACTTCTGACGCTTGTAAACAACACAGCAGTAATGACTTTATGAACTTCTTTACTAGTAAGATTGATAACATTAGGAATAAAATTATAACCATGCAGCCGTCTACTACAGTATCACTTCAGACAGAACATTGTAGTGTCACTGAGGAAAAATTACACTCATTCACTGCTATAGGAGGAGAAGAATTGGCTAAACTTGTTAAATCATCAAAATCAACAACATGTATGCTTGACCCTATACCGACTAGGCTATTAAAAGAGATGCTTCCAGAGGCCTGTTGCATGAAGCTAGCTAAACAAACTCTGAGTTTCAGAGTAGGTTTAGAGTTGACAAATCCAGATAAATCCAACCTGGTTTAGATCAAGTTCAATGGTTTCTCAAAGCTTGGTATAAACTTTCTCTGTCAACTCAAGTTCAATCCAGAGTTTGCAATTAACACTGAAGCGCGTGCACCTGAAAGTGTGACACGTGCAGCAAACAGCCAATCACAGTGTCTGTTCGATTCACTTCTCTTCTGAAGATTGAGAGATCGTTCTGAAAATTATCATGAAATTAAATGTGTTTAAAGCAGGAATAAACACTTATGCTGCAGCGTGAATTTAAGAAGGCAGCTGAAAGAATATCTGACTATATCAATGCATGATGTTAATCAAAGAAATATGCTTAATAATTATAGGTTCACAAAGAGCTCAAATAAATACACGTTGTTTAAAAGAATTATGAATGCATGTTTTATATTTATATTAATATTTGGCTACTTGTCAATATAATATAATTATATGAATATATTATGTGAATTAAAAGTGATTATAATTCATATATTATAAATATAATAAATAATTTGCACCAAAAGATGAGCAATTTTGTCTCTAAAGTTTTTTCACTATAAACTACTTTAATTTGAGAGATACAGGTGGTGTGAGTTTTACTTGCAGCTGATTGGTCCAGTTTGAGTTTGTGATCTCTAACCCAGAATAAAACCTGCTCCAGAGCAGGGGCCTATACCATGAAGCGGTTTAGCTGGCTAGCCAGATAAGTTTAAGCTTAGTTTGTGCCAATCCTGGGTTTTAGGTACTATGAAAGTAGCTCGGCTTTAATCGGTGTTATTTGCCATGGTATCTTACGGCTAACCTGCTCCGGGGCAGGTTATGTTCTGGATTCGAGATCTGAGATTTAAGTTTGACCAATCAGCTGTGAGCAAAGTGACTCATCTCTGATGCAATAAAGCCACTCCCTGGTTCTCTTGCTCCAAATTAAAGGTCACATGATTATATATATATGATTATATATATATAATATATATATAATGATTATATATATATATACGACATGATTATATATCTAATGATGATTACTTAATATAATAATTGTACAATTATAATATATATATATATATATATATATATATATATATATATATATATATATATATATATATATATATATATATATATATATATATATATATATATATATATATATATATATATATATATATATATATATATATATATATACATATATATAACATACATTCAGACTTGGTGAGCACAAGAGACTGCTTAAAAATATATATATATATAAAAACTACTTTCACAACTATTTTCTTTATTTATCCTCTTACATGGAAAATTATTTTCTTCTTTGTAAATGCTTTTAAATTCTTTATATATACTTCAATGTCTTAATCTTCAGCAAAAGAGTTTTTAATCACGTTCGCTCTCTCGCGAGAAATGAGTCACATGTGTGTTGAAAGGCCTGTGATTGGCTGCTCACTGCTGATGTCACACTTTCACGTGCACGCGCTCCACAAACTCAGGATCAAAGCCTGAGTTGACAGAGAAAGTTGATGATCAGCATCATGGGACCAACAAAGCCTGAATTGATTGGTTTGGTTTTGTCAACTCAAAACTAATCCTATAACCCTGAGTTTGTTGATCTACCATCATGGTACAGGCCCCAGGTTAGCTGTGTAGTGTAAGTTACCATGGTGATTAACACTGCTAAAAACCAATCCACCTTCTTGAGCCCGAAAAACCAGACTTTGCTCAAACTAATCTCAAACTTACCTGGGTAGCAACTGAAACCAGCTTTGTGCAACAGGCCACAGAGGTCATAGATCCTCTGCTTAATATTATTAATTCATTCTTGACATTAGGATATGTACCAAAAACTTTCAAGTTGGCTGTAATTAAACCACTTATTAAAAACGCAACTTGATCCTAAAGAATTAGTCAATTACAGACCAATCTCGAATCTACCGTTTCTATCAAAAATATTAGAAAAGGCTGTGTCTTCACAATTATGTTCCTTTTAGAAAGAAATGGTATATGTGAGGATTTCCAGTCAGGATTTAGACCGTATCATAGTACTGAGACTGCTCTAATTAGAGTTACAAATGATTTACTCTTATCATCTGATCGTGGTTGTATCTCTCTATTAGTGTTACTCGATCTTAGCGCTGCATTCGATACTATCGATCACAATATTCTTTTGAATAGACTCGAAAATTATGTTGGCATTAGTGGAACTGCATTGGCATGGTTTAAATCTTACTTATCTGACCGTTATCAGTTTGTAGCAGTAAATGAAGAGATGTCACACCGATCACAAGTTCAGTATGGAGTACCGCAAGGCTCAGTGTTAGGACCGTTGCTTTTCACCCTGTATATGCTACCACTGGGAGATATCATTAGGAAGCATGGCGTTAGATTTCATTGTTATGCTGATGATACTCAGCTCTAAATTTCTTCACGCCCTGAAGAAACGTACCAATTCACAAGATTAACGGAATGCATAGCTGATACAAAAAATTGGATGAATAGTAATTTCCTGCAACTTAATTCAGATAAAACTGTATTTTTAATTATTGGACAGAAAAGCTCCACAAGTAGTGCCCTAGAATACTGTCTAACCCTCGATGACTGCTCTGTCAAGCCCTCGTCGTCAGTGAGGAACCTGGGTGTGCTCTTTGATACCAATCTTTCGTTTGAAAGCCACGTTTCTAGCATCTGTAAAACTGCATTCTACCATCTTAAAAATATATCTAAATTACGTCACATGCTTTCAATGCAAAATGCTGAACAATTAGTACATGCGTTCATGAGCTCAAGGCTAGATTATTGTAATGCTCTACTGGGTGGTTGCCCTGCTTGCCTAATAAATAAACTCCAGCTGGTCCAAAACGCAGCAGCTCGAGTTCTTACTAGAACCAGGAAGTACGATCATATTAGTCCAGTTCTGTCAACACTGCACTGGCTCCCCCTATTAAACATTGCATACATTTTAAAATCTTGCTTATTACTTATAAAGCAATAAATGGTTTAGCTCCCCAGTACTTAAGCGAGCTCTTAACGCATTACATTTACATTTAGGCATTTAGCAGACGCTTTTATCCAAAGCGACTTACAACATAGGAGTACAGGAAGCGATCGGTCATGAATAGGCGCAAAACGCAAAAAGTGCCTTAAATACCAAACTTTGGATATTACATAGAATAAGCTTAAGCTAGAATAAGGAAGGAATAAAAGAGAAGAGTTTTTTTTTTTTTTTTTTTATGTTAAGTGTTCACGGAAGAGATGAGTTTTTAGCTGTCTTTTGAATGATGACAGTGATTCTGCCATCCGGATGGAGGTAGGAAGATTGTTCCACCAGCCAGGAACGGTGAATGAAAAAAGTTCTGGAGAGGGATTTCATGCCTCTCTGTGATGGTACCATAAGCCTACGCTCCTTACCTGAGCGAAGGCTTCTGGTAGGGGTGTAGACTCGTAGGAGCGAGTCGAAATATGCTGGTGCCGAGCCTGTGGTGGATCCATAAGCGAGTGTCAAGGCCTTGAACTTGATGCGGGCAACAAGTGGCAGCCAGTGCAGAGAGATGAAGAGAGGTGTGACATGGGCCCTTTTGGGCTCATTGAATACAAGACGTGGTGCAGCATTCTGAATCAATTGAAGAGTTTTGATTGCACACGATGGAAGACCAGCCAGAAGCGCATTGCAGTAGTCAAGCCTAGAAATGACATTATACTCCATCACGTCTATTGCGGTCTCTAAACTCTGGCCAGTTGAAAATACCTAGAATATCTAAATCAACTGCAGGCGGTCGATCCTTTTCCTATTTAGCACCTAAACTCTGGAACAGTCTTCCTAGCATTGTTCGGGAAGCAGACACACTCTGTCAGTTTAAATCTAGACTAAAAATGCATCTCTTTACTATGGCATACACATAGAACATTTTTAACTTTCTTTATTCAAATAAAATGACTGATTGTTAGGCTGCATTAACTAGGTCAGCCGGAACCGGGAACAATTCTCATAACACCTGATGTACTCGTTACACCATAAAAAGAGTGGCATCCACACTAATGTTAGTCTCTCTGTTTATCCCGAGGTTTACTGCAGTCGGCCGGATCCAGGCCGTGTCCGGATCAGATGGTGGACCTGCATCTGGACATGACCAGCTCATCCTGGAGTGTCTGCTGAGACCGTGTCCATTAGTGTCTCCTCTGAATTTGCCTCACCGCACGCCATCCTCAATTAACCCGCCTCCGGCGCAATAACTCCGATCTTTCAAGTATTCATATTCTTGTGTAATCGACGCGCCATCCTAAATGAACCCGTCTCTTGCGTGATACCCAAAATTTTGAATATTCCACCTGCAAGGTTGCCAGAGTAATAATTATACACTGTTAATAATAGGCCAGAGGAGAACTGGCACCCGACTGAGTCTGGTTTCTCCTAATGGAACTCCTAATGGAGTTTTGGTTCCTTGCCACTGTCGCTTTAGCTTGGCTTGCTCAGTTGGGGACACTCAAATTATGATCCAAGTTACTCAACTAAATATACAAATAGAATTTATTAATTTGGTCATATATAATTCTATAAACTATCCAAATTAAACTAGCCAAATCAAATTTATTGCAATGTTGTCCTGTTTAACACTGTGAAGCTGCTTTGAAACAATCGTCATTGTAAAAGCGCTATATAAATAAAGTTGATTGATTGATTGATTGATTGATTGATTGATTGATTGATTGATTGATTGATTGGATGTGATTGGGTTTATTCATAGTCTGACTGGCTCTGCCTCTGCTCTACCTCCACTTTTAGTTTCAAGGCCCCGTGAAAAGGTGGATTAGCAGATTGCAAATTTGAAATAAAAGAACCAATCAGAATAGCATCGCTTTACTAAACAGCCTTTTTTTCACACAGTGATCACAACATCAGTCTATGTGAGCTAAACTGTGAATCATTCATTATTGCTTTGGCACAAAATACATTCAATGATGACATCTTTCAAATTACATGAATTATTTTCTCACTTAGACACAAACACCAACAAAACTTTATGTACTATACAGGTCAATTTGCACATGTTTACATACTCTGAATCAGTGTTAATTTTGACAGCCATTTCCGATTTAGTCTTAGTCTTTGTCTTCAGACAAAAATGCTTATTAGTCTTAGTCACATTTTAGTCATTTTGTCTTTCATAGTTTTTGTCTAGTTTTAGTCGTTGGAAAGTAACTGCATTTTTTGTCAGTTTTAGTCATTATTTTTAGTCAAACTGCCGTTACCAACATTATTTTTGGTAGCTTTTTTATATCTAGTCTTTAGACAAAAATGGTCATTATAATTTTTCTCTATTTTAGACCAATTCAATTAAGCTTATGCGAAATTTAAATCAGGTTGTATTGACATTGCACTCTTCGTTAGTAGCACTTATGCAATGCTACATATCCCTTTATCACTTAAGGGTGAGTAAATGATAATAGACTTTTCATTTTGGGGTGAACTATTACCTTTAAGACCTCATTAATAGTCTACCAGGATCCCAGTACTACACATGTTTTATTGTAAACTGTTAAAATTTATTTAAAGACACAAATGACTAAGTGTACGAGGACACTCGCAAAGACAAAGATTTTGACACTAAGCGTATTTGAACGTTCAAGCACAAGGGACGAAATGAACTCATGCGCTGTATGAGGTGCGCGTATCAGGTCTAATTTAACATGCGCATTAACCTGAATTAATTCTCCCTCGCTGCTTAATGTGTCTGAATGTTTTAAAAACAATGATTAAAAAGCGTAAAATGATAAGCTTACATGATGATGGCGCAACACGATTGAAATATTTCAACCGGCGCCTTAAGCTTTATATAGGCTAGAGTTTGTTCAAACATAAAAAGCAATATACATCCATCAGGTTTATATTCAAACTAACCTAAAATCGGTGGGGACGATGGCGCTGTGTTTTTACCTGCTTCAATGTGCCCATCAACTTGCTGTTCCACAACTTCCACTCCATCAACAGCTTTAGTAAAATTACCTGTTGGCTGGGGATTTTACTGACTAACTCGATCTCTGCTCTGTCTTTTAAGTTTGTACTTTTTTGACATTTATTCCTATCGAAGATTGTTCTTTGCGTGGCCATTTTCAAATTAGTCTACACGAGAACGCTGCTTGCATATAGAGCTCACTAGTTCGAGATTTGGTTGCCTAGACCACCCGCATTGTGACGTCGGCTGCAGCTGTCAGATTCAGAGAGATCAGATAATGCAGACACATTCCTTGACGGACGACATTTTTGAAAGACAGCATTTGAAGAGATCATGTGTTTTTAATGTCCGACATTCCTCAAATAACATTATAGTCCCGCCTCGTCTTGTTAACAAAGAAACGGCATACGCTTTCCATAGTTTTTATCATCAGATATTAGTTTAGCTTGTCAACGTCTCGTTTTAGTCACAGAAAAAGTGGGCGTTGGCGAATATTTTTCGTCATCGTTTTCGTTAACGAAATTAACACTGCTCTGAATCTTGCAAGAATGAGTACGTCATCCAGGTAATTCTCGCTTTCTCTTATAAAAACTGAGGATTCAGTCGCCGCCTACTGCTTTTCCTGTACTATAGGGATATTTTGCGTCTTATGTTTCAGACGTAGCCAAGGACTCGAGGGTCCGTTCATATAAACCTCCTTGTCCATTGTTAAAACACTTTAAACCGGCGCCAGGGATTACACCGAGGGGGAAGTTAAATTTGAAATTGCACACGACTCTTACTATTTCTGCCATATAAAGATATTTTGAAAGTATTTCAGCATGTCTGGAAGCAAAGCAGAATGCACCAAACATCAACTCAAAGTACTTTGGGCAAGCTCCAGTAGAAAACCTGAGCATGAACCTTTTAATTATCTACAATATGGCAAATCTGACTAACTAAAATCAAGAAACATCACATGCGTATAATTTTGAGAACCAAAATGGCATAGCTCCCATTTGGGCAAGTCTGGAGATTCATGACTTTAATGAAGAGGAGGGATAATCGTTAATTAGCCAACTTCTGTAGAATACAAAAAACCTAAGGGCAGCATCTCAGCAGTGTGACTAGCTGTTGAACAATGCCAGGAAGTTGGTGTGCCGGTCGAGCTCTGGCACTTTGTGTGTGGTTTTGTGCTTTCTGTCATGCTGTTCCACAGTGGAGTAATCTGCCCCAGAATCCTCAAGCTGTGATGTTACAGCAAACTGACCAGCGGGTTCAACAAACTAGTCAACAGTTTTCTCCGCAGGTTCAACAGCAGGCTAGTCAACAGTTTCCTCAGCAGGTTCAGCAGCAGGCTAGTCAACCATTCCTCAGCAGGTTCAGCAGCAGGCTAGTCAACAGTTTCCTCGGCAGGTTCAACAGCAGGCTAGTCAACAGTTTCCTCCGCAGGTTCTACAGCAGGCTAGTCAACGGCTTCCTCAGCTGGTGAAACAGCAAGTTAGTCAACAGTTTCCTCAGCTGGTTAAACAGCAAGCTAGTCAACAGTTTCCTCAGCTCATTAAACAGCAAGCTAGTCAACAGTTTCTCAGCTCATTAAACAGCAAGCTAGTCAACAGTTTCCTCAGCATGTGAAACAGCAAGTTAGTCAACAGTTTCAGCATGTGAAACAGCAAGTTAGTCAACAGTTTCTCAGCTGATGAAACAGCAAGCTACTCAACAGTTTCTCAGCTGGTGAAACAGCAAGCTAGTCAACAGTTTCCTCAGCATGTGAAACAGCAAGTTAGTCAACAGTTTTCTCAGCATGTGAAACAGCAAGTTAGTCAACAGTTTCCTCAGCTGGTGAAACAGCAAGCTACTCAACAGTTTCCTCAGCTGGTTAAAAAGCAAGCTACTCAACAGTTTCACAGCTGGTTAAAAAGCAAGCTAGTCAACAGTTTCCTCAGCTGGTTAAAAAGCAAGCTAGTCAACAGTTTCCTCTGCAGGTTCAACAGCAAGCTAGTCAACAGTTTCCTCAGCTGGTGAAACAGCAAGCTAGTCAACAGTTTCCTCAGCTGGTTAAAAAGCAAGCTAGTCAACAGTTTCCTCCGCAGGTTCAACAGCAAGCTAGTCAACAGTTTCCTCAGCAGGTTCAACAGCAAGCTAGTCAACAGTATCTTCAGCTGGTTAAAAAGCAAGCTAGTCAACAGTATCCTCAGCTGGTTCAACAGCAAGCTAGTCAACAGTATCCTCAGCAGGTTCAACAGCAACCTAGTCAACAGTATCCTCAGCAGTTTCAGCCTAAGCAGGCAGAACCCCTTGACAAATGTGCTGTAGCTGATTATGAGCAGATCCAATGTGGCCCACCTGGTATCAGTGGTGCTTAGTGTGGTGTTCTCAACTGCTGATTTAACGGACAACAGTGTTTTTATGGGAAGGCAGGTAAGAGTGAGTCAATGTAAAGGTGTTCATGTTAAACTGCTCCTCAGCAATAAGATGCTCTTGTACCTTGTTCCAGTGACTGTCCAGTGTATACGAGATGGTCAGTTTGTGGTAGTGGTGGCTAAAGATGTTACACTACCTCGCTTGAGCCTTGATTCAGTCAGTCTCCTGGGTGGAAATGACCCACCTTGCAGTCCTGTGGGATCCACACCTTCCTTTGCTATATACCAGTTCCCTGTCACTGCTTGTGGCACAAGCATGATGGTAAGTAGCTGCATGTGGTTCTGTTCTGCATGCCTTGGAATGGACTGGATGTCAACAGTTACTAATTGCAGGAGGACAGTGGATATGTGGTGTATGAAAACAGAATGACCTCCTCGTATGAAGTGGGTGTTGGACCACTTGGTTCCATCACAAGGGACAGCCATTTTGAGTAGGTGGTTTTACGTTTGTAGCATTTCTAAAGGATTAACAATTATGCTCAAGATCACTGTTTTCCAGGCTTCTCTTCCAGTGTAGGTACTCTGCTACTTCTGTGGAAGCTCTGGTTGTGGAGGTCAACACTGTTCCTGCACCTCCACCAGTAGCTGTTCCTGGACCCTCAGGGTGGAGCTTAGACTGGCAAATGGTCAATGTGTCACCAAAGGCTGTGCAGAAGGTAAGTGTCTATCCCAAGTGTGCATAAGTATTTTCTAAAACTCCAGATTGCAGCAGTTTATGGTTAAATGCCTGTCTTCCTCAGGGGATGAGGCGTACACATCCTACTACGGCGACGCTGATTATCGGTTACACACCCTGCGGAGCCTGTGTATGTTGAGGTGCGCATTTTGGAGAGGACCGACCCCAACATTGTCCTAATGCTGGGACGTTGCTGGGTGACATCAACCCCTAGTCCACTCAGTCTACCCCAGTGGGACCTTCTGGTCGATGGGTGAGTAAGGCCAGTCTTTTCCATCTAATGTGCTGTAAGGCATGTCTGACTGCCTCTTTGCCTTTCAGATGCCCTTACCAGGATGACCGTTACCTGACCACACTGGTTCCAGTGGCTGGATCTTCTGGTGTTCAGTTCCCAACCCACTACAAGCGCTTTGCAGTGAAGATGTTCACATTTGTGGATCCAGCATCACTGGCTCCTCTACAGGAAACCGTATGCTCTGCAGCCTTACCTGAATCCTTAATATACATTTTTAGTGATATTTCTGTGGCTTAACCCTTTCCCCTTCTGTTAGCTCTTCATCCACTGTAGTACAGCAGTGTGCCATCCTCTTCTGGCTCCTGTCAGCAAAGTTGCTCTAGGAAACGTGAGTGCTTGTAAACCAACTTCAGGAACCATGAGAACTTGATTTTTAAATGCCACTCACAATTCTACCATTTCTTTTCCAGGAAGAGACGCTAATGTCAAGACCATCTCTAGTGAACAAACTGTGGTGTCTAGTGGAGAAGTTAACCTGGTTGTGTGACTTTAGTAGTTTTAATAAACTTCTTTCAACTGTATCCATTTTATCTGGTTTGGTGTCTACTTGTTGGTTTATGGCTGTACTAGCATAAGTGGTTGTGTTGATATTCAAGCATCCTTTTTTGGGGGTTGGTAATGCTATTTGAAAGCGTGCATTACACTTGACATGGTGGCATCTGTCAGACAGAATATAGCTGTATCCTTTCAACAGTAATTGATTGCAACTGGCAGACATGATGCTCTGCAAATTCAAATGAGAAATTATCAAAAGCATCAGAATAGCATTGCTTTATGCCTTTTATTTTTACAATTGCTAGGACCAATTTCTTAATACAATTATATTTAATCATAGCAGATGCTTTCATCCAAAATGAGGAGCAATAGAAGCAATCTGACCAACAAGGGGCAACCGTATGCAAGTGCTGTCACATTTTCAATACTTAATGGGTTTTTTTTCACAGTCTGAGAGCTAAACAGTTTATTGCTTTGGCACAAAATACAGGTTCAAAACCTAACAACACAAATGACCAAGCATCAATTAAAGAGCTGTTGCATCTGGGGCCTTTGAAGTGTGAGGGAGGCCTTGATGGACGGTGGCTAATGGGCAAATTTGGCCAAGATGCCAGGGTTACACCCTGACTCTTTTGCTGAAGGGTAGAGTCAGGACCTCAGTTTAACATCTCATCTGAAAGACAGTGCTTCTTACAGTATAGTATCCCCATCACTATACTGGGGTGTTAGGACCCACACAGACCACAGAGTGAGCCCCATTGCTGGGCTCACTAACACCTCTTCCAGCAGCTACCTAGTTTTCCCAGGAGGTCTCCCATCCAGGTACTGACCAGGCTCAGCCCTGCTTAGCTTCAGGGTTCTTGGGCTACAGGGTGATATGGCTGCTGGCTTCCTTCTACTAGCAGGTGTTTATTTGACTATAATTGAATATTGCTGTGTAGATGTCTTCAAGACAGGACTCTTATCAAACGTGAAGTTTAGGCAGATTGGACATTGTATGACTGACTTACAACAGCTTCCTGTTTCATGGCGAAAGATCAGACGTTGTCAGGCCACCACGGACACGCCCTTCAGCCAAAACTCAAGATCTTCAAAATTAAACATCACCAAGGCTTTAAGATTAGACTGACCAGACACGATGTTCTAGTAAAATCTTGATGAGTTAAGTGTAAAACATTGCCTTTCCTGTTGCCCACAGGTGGCACTATGATTAACTGAATATTGGCATGTATATGTCTTCAGGCCAGAACTGGCCATCGTTCGGGAAAACTATAATTAAAATCGTTAAGGTCTTTAGAATCAGAGTGGCCAAATATGTATTTTCAGATTTTGCTCCCGAGTTTTGTGTCTACCGAATTTCATACTCGTTTGTGAAATGTAGCTCAAACGGCACTTAATTGAAATTGCTCGTAAATCAAACACTGCTCAATGTGAAAAACTTTGGTGAAAGTTAATACAAGAGTTATAAAAATATGCATTACACACTGTAGAATATTGTGATAAATGATCAGTACATAAGTAGTGCGATTTGTGTATTATATGCTGTACTCTAAAAGTGTTGGGCTTTTAAGAACAACCTTCCCTTTGTGTGCATGTACCAAGTATGCACAAGAGTTATGTGAATTCGTGATGTTCCGTTTCACAAACTCTGTTAATGAAATATCATGTTCACAAGTGGCAGTTGCTGGGATGTACAGTATTGTTCAAAATAAAAGCAGTACAATGTGACTAACCAGAATAATAAAGGTTTTTAGTATTTTTTTTTTATTGCTACGTGGCAAACAAGTTACCAGTAGGTTCAGTAGATTCTCAGAAAACAAACAAGACCCAGCATTCATGATATGCACGCTCTTAAGGCTGTGCAATTGGGCAATTAGTTGAATTAGTTGAAAGGGGTGTGTTCAAAAAAATAGCAGTGTGGCATTCAATCACTGAGGTCATCAATTTTGTGAAGAAACAGGTGTGAATAAGGTGGCCCCTATTTAAGGATGAAGCCAACACTTGTTGAACATGCATTTGAAAGCTGAGGAAAATGGGTCGTTTCAAGACATTGTTCAGAAGAACAGCGTACTTTGATTAAAAGTTGATTGGAGAGGGAAAACCTATAAAGAGGTGCAAAAATGATAGGCTGTTCAGCTAAAATGATCTCCAATGCCTTAAAATGGAGAGAAAAACCAGAGAGACGTGGAAGAAAACGGAAGACAACCATCAAAATGGATAGAAGAATAACCAGAATGGCAAAGGCTCAGCCAATGATCACCTCCAGGATGATCAAAGACAGTCTGGAGTTACCTGTAAGTACTGTGACAGTTAGAAGACGTCTGTGTGAAGCTAATCTATTTTCAAGAATCCCGCAAAGTCCCTCTGTTAAAAAAAGGCATGTGCAGAAGAGGTTACAATTTGCCAAAGAACACATCAACTGGCCTAAAGAGAAATTGAGGAACATTTTGTGGACTGATGAGAATAAAATTGTTCTTTTTGGGTCCAAGGGCCACAGGCAGTTTGTGAGACGACCCCAAACTCTGAATTCAAGCCACAGTACACAGTGAAGACAGTGAAGCATGGAGGTGCAAGCATGATATGGGCATGTTTCTCCTACTATGGTGTTGGGCCTATTTATCGCATACCAGGGATCATGGATCAGTTTGCATATGTTAAAATACTTGAAGAGGTCATGTTGCCCTATGCTGAAGAGGACATGCCCTTGAAATGGTTGTTTCAACAAGACAATGACCCAAAACACACTAGTAAACAGGCAAAGTCTTGGTTCCAAACCAACAAAATTAATATTATGGAGTGGCCAGCCCAATCTCCAACCTTAATCCAATTGAGAACTTGTGGGGTGATATCAAAATTCTGTTTCTGAAGCAAAACCAAGAAATGTGAATGAATTGTGGAATTTTGTTAAAGAATCATGGAGTGGAATAACAGCTGAGAGGTGCCACAAGTTGGTTGACTCCATGCCACACAGATGTCAAGCAGTTTTAAAAACTGTGGTCATACAACTAAATATTAGTTTAGTGATTCACAGGATTGCTAAATCCCCCAAAATGTACAAAAATAGTTGAGTTTGTACAGTCAAAGGTAGACACTGCTATTTTTTGAACACACCCTTTCAACTAATACCCCAATTGCAGTCTTAAGAGCATGCATATCATGAATGCTGGGTCTTGTTTGTTTTCTGAGAATCTACTGAACCTACTGGTAACTTGTTTGCCACGTAGCAATAAAAATATACTAAAACCTTGATTATTCTTGTTAGTCACATTGTACTGCTATTTTGAACAATACTGTACACACACTTTGAGAGCACAAGAATATTAGTAGTCCAAAGCAACTACATCAGCCGCAGTGCTTCTTGGGACAAGGTGTTTTCTGCAGAGTTCTTTTGGAATGATTTGCTTGCCAATCAGTATCATGGAGATGCTTTAACACATTGTAATGTAAAGTGACATCTTCAAGAGTGGGGAACAACCTAATGCTTTTTGACTGTGTAAATCCACTTGGGTTCAGGTATTTTTTCCCCATATCTAGTATAATTATGTTGGGTTGATTAAGTCAGTGTACAGTTCTTGATTTACCCAAAAGATTGGAACCGATAACCTGCCCCATAAACATTGAGGAAACATAACAGCTTAAAAGGTAGAGACAAACAAACTCAATATAAATTCACTTTCAAATAACATGCCATTTAATAACTAAAAATATGGTTTTTAACTATGCTGTTGTGAATTCAAATTAGTGTAACTGAACATTGACTTATAGAATTAAAGTATAGACTAGGTCTAATAGTGCCACAGTTACAACATGCCCTACCTGCACAACTGGGATTTTAAACCCGGCTAGTGTCTTCTGGTTTGAAGAGCATTAACAAACAACTGTTACATTACAGATTTGTCTTTTAGATAAACTTAATGTAATTTTGCTATGTTAAGTTCAGTGGCAGCTTCAAAGAATTAACTGGTGCAATTTCTCTGAATAAAATACATTAGGTTTCATTATCCTGGCATGTGTGGAGATTTCTAAACGGTGTTACAACTAGCCCCGCATTAGGTTGTGCATTAACGTGTACCTTTGCAAATCGCATGCAAGCATAGGTTGAAGACTAAATGGGCAGTATGACTAATCAGCAACGAATAAGGCACTTTCCATGCCAAAAGCAGTTAAAACACATGAAGTGACAAGTCAGATACAAGCAAGGATTGATGGCATTTTATTGAGAAACTTTCTGCCCTTGAACCACTACAGGACCAAGTGTGGCCTTCCTTCCCACTGAACGCCTAGAGGGAGAAAGAGCCACGTTAGAGCACAAATGTCAAAAGCAACCTTAAAAGCAAGAGCTACCAACCTCCATAGGAGCAGCAGCATTCCACCATCAGGACCACATGTGGAGTCACAGCAACCACAAACTTGGTCGTTTCCATCAGCAGCAAACCACCTGCAACAAGACAAAGCACTTTTAACAGGAGCAAAGACAGCTTAAAGAAAACAATTAAGTGCAACATACCCATTGGCAAAGGAACAGGATTTGTGCTGAGCATCACTGTGCAGAAGCAATAGTTGCCTTCAGAACACATGTTATGTAGATCTGCAAGGGACAGACAAGTCAGAAAGCCAAAGCCGATTGGAAGAGAGTTGAATTAACTCATTATACATACAGAAGGACTGGAGCCTCGAACAATGCCTCCAGCTGGAACTGGATCTTGTCCACCTGGGACCGAGGCATGAAGCAGGAGTAAGCTGTAGCCTTGGCATCCACAAAGCACCTGATGATGGTCACCACAAAGACCCATGAATGTCAACCTAGAACTCAAGCAACTAGACCTTACCCGTGATTCTCAATGACAGGGATTAAAAAAATAAAACTAAAAATGGTCCTATAGCATCACTGGCCATGTCACCCATAGTTCTCAATCAGAGTATCTTGGAAGAGAGTTCACATCAGGCACTTGAGTGGCCACACAGCTGTCCACAAACACAGAGGCACATGATTGTACTGCTTCACAGATGCCTCAATGTTAATAACACCACCCAGGAAATAGGAGTAGGAAGGCCTCTGATAGGACCAATCTACAAAGAAAGAGCACAGTTAGGCACAGGTTAAACTTATTTTATTAAAACCTGCACCTACATCATGAGTTCAGGAGAACAGCAAGACTTCTTCACCAGCCTCCGTTGAGGCATAAGGGACCCATGTTGGCCTCAAAGCATCACTGCTTACATTTTGAAGCCTGTGGTTCATGAAAGTGCCCATTAAATGGTCTCCCAGATGCACAAGCAGACAAAGTCACAGACCACTTACCTTTGATAATGGCATTGTACCAACAATTGCACTATTGGTTAATGAGTACCTGCAAGAGGGGTTTGAGAGAAGGTGTAGACAAGCTATCCTCATTCATCTGTAAGAGATTGTGTTAAACAGGGCCATCCCAAATATAATGCACTCATTGCAATGAATGGGAGAATACATTGTGTAATAGTGGAATGATACCTAAAGAGCATAGATCTTTCCATCTGACAGTCAATATTTTGACCTAAAGTATGTTCTCATTTTGTGAAGAAAAAGTACACACTTTTGAGTGTGTAACAGTACAAGATTTCAAATACTATTTTTAACATCTTTAACGGACTCTGTCGCTAGTTATGCAGTCACTGACAAAGCAGTTCAAACAATCACAAACAAAATCACAAAATGACCTACTGACAGAGAAATGTAGAGCATTGAGCTGCCAGTCATTCTTTAATGCAGAGCCTCGTGTGTTTGCTGTTTAAATAAAGTAATGGATTTAAGTAATGGCCAAACATATTATAAAGTTCACAATGATGAAAATGTGGATGATTAATAATCAAAAGTAGTTCTAATCGAATTCTCATCCAGCTCACAATGGGTTGTGGCAATATCAGCCATTAGCGGTGCATCAATCTGCACTTTAGGTTTAAGGTTTGACAAGACAGGATATCGAATTACAAACCCTGAAAGGTGTCAAACAGAAACCCTACTCAGAAATAACCATTAGATCCCTGATTTAAAACAGTCTAAATCAAAACAACAGTTCTGAAATAGTATCATTTTACAAGATAGTAGAACACAAAACACCATGACGTCAAGCAGCCAAAGAGTTATTTGTAAACAATTTAAGAGCACAGATACAACTTAAATCCTGACCGAAAATAGACCATCCAATTCTATTTTCAAATACCATTTAAGTTAGTATGCAATTGATGCAGCAGCACTTAGGACTGAACATGCGTATTTGCTTTTAATTGGCAAAATCAGCTACCTCTGCCACATACAACCCATTTAGATTTAGGAGTTCTTACCATCTGCACGCTGTTGCAGTTCTGTAATTCATACTCAAAGATGAGCACCCTAGACGCAGTCCACACCAACAACAGGACATCCACCTAAAGAAAGACCAGCTGGCTCGATCAACTGACCATTGCTAAACAAGTCCTGCTGGACCTTACAAGAACAGGTCCTCTCCGCATTGAACCGCCACACTGCTGGGAGTCACGGTTGCCTCAACTGGAAGTCCACAGCCAACTCGCCTGCACCTGGGGAAACGACAGGATAACTCCAAAGGCTTCACTGGACCCTGCAACAGCTGCTTCTCCTGAAGGCCAAAGGCTCCTGTGCAAGGCCTCTGGACGCAGGACCCAAAGGATTCTGAAACTGAGATTGCAGTTCCAGATCCCTGGAGAAGGGCTGGACTTCTGGAAGCTTGATCTGACTTTGGCACGCTTCTTGGACTTTGACGATCTCAAACTTCCCAAGTATCAGGCAGATCAAATGCAACAACCAGAACAACCACTAGCACACCTTTCAGCTCCATCCTGGCAAACTTTGACACAAATAGCATAACACACACCAGTTCTGGCTTTGCCATTTTGTACAGCTTTGAAAGGTTGCTCCTCCCTTTAGTTTAATTGATTACTGATTCTCCTCTGGACAGAGTTTATGATCTCTGAGCCCACACATCAGGTAGGGCATTGCATTACATATATTTGAGTGTCTGTTTGAGGCTGACATCTAGTGGACATGTTATCTGTGTTCTTTAGACATGCAGAGAAACCTTTTCTACACGTCAGTCAAACACAGAACCAGGAAGTTCAGAGAAAGAGAAAAAGTAAGGTAGTACAGGTGTCTCTGTATTCATCTAGAAAAATGGCAGAATTTCAGATGAGTTCTTTCTGGATCTCAAGGATCCAGTGACCACTTTGTGGACACAGTTACTGTAAGATCTGTATTACAGGCCACTGATCAGGAGGATCAGGTGAGATGCCAACAGCCTCAGTGCAGACAGACCTTTAGTCAGACCTACTTAGCTAAAAACACCATTCTGGCTGAAGTGATGGAGAAACTGAAGAAGCGTAAACTTCCTGATGACTGTTATGCTGGAGCCAGATGTGCAGTGTGATGCCTGTACTGGAAGAAAACACAAAGCCATTCAAGTCCTGTCTGAGTGTCTGAACCAACTGTCAGAGTCACCTTGAACAACATGAGAGTTTCTTAAAGTAAAGAGACACAAAGGACAGATGCCACTGGACAACTGCAGGAGATGATCTGCCAGAAACATGACAAGCTCCTTGAGGTTTTCTGCTGCAATGATCAGAAGTTTATATGTGTGTGTATGATGGATGAACATAAAACCACGACACTGTATCAGCTGCAGCACAGAGGACAGAGAACAGGTATGAACTTAAACAGGTCCCATTATGCTCATTTACAGATAATTTTGTTTATGTAGTCTACTAGATACATTTACATCATTTAATGTCTGTTTTCACCCTCTCTGATTACTGTTTTAGTTACTTTATAACCTTCCTTCTGAAAATCACAGCCTGCTCTGAATGAGAGGCCCAATCTGTTGTGATTGGTCTACTGCTTAGAGTGTGTTGGAAATTTAACACAGCTACAGAAACACTGATGAGGTAGAGGGATGCTAAGATGGGGTCTCACCTCAGAAGTCTAAAGTGATAAGAAAATAAATATGGTAGTTGTGTTGTGACATACATGATCCAGATTTGATGTTCTGTCACCATATTTGATTTAGAATCAAGACATTCTTCAGAATATCCTATTTTTGTTATGTAAGACAAAATCATACATTTTGGAAAGACATGAAGATGATTAAACAATTAAAGAATTAAAATTTCTGGGTTGAACTATCCATACAAACTAGGCATTGATGAAATAAAGGTGGCACTTATGAATGAACTATAATCTTACCATGCAAGATCTTAGTCTCACCACTTCACTGATACTGGATTCATATCTGTAAACTAGGTAATTTGTGATGTGCTGTCATTGGTTTGTGATGCAGAAGCAGCTGAAGGTCGTTCCAGCAGAGGATCCAGCAGAGAGAGAAAGATCTTCAGCAGCTGAGAACTGTGGGCTCATAAGGTGAGTCTGGAGAAGAACTCAGACTCACAAGCCACTGTGTGATTGTGATGTGTGTCCTAACAGGACAGACAGCAGTGAGGACAGTGAGATTCACTGAGCTCATCCGCTCCATTGAAAAGCCGCCTGAGGCCACACAGCGGATCAGAGATCAGGAGACTGCAGTGAGTCGAGCTGAAGGATGACTGAGCGACTGGAGCAGGAGATCAATGACCTGAGAGGAGAGACGCTGAGCTGGAGCAGCTTTCACACACACAGGACCACGTCCATTTCCTTCAGGCAGAGACTAGAAGAAGAGACTCAGAGAAACATTTCATGAGAGCAGAATGAGCCGTTGACTGAAGGGTTGATCTGTGGTTATTATATAATTATCAGTCAGACTCTCATCTGATCAGCTTCTGAGAGACACCTACAAATACAGTTCAGCTCTGGAAATCTTTACAAGATACATTGAGCTTTCAGACAACACAGCAACTGTTTAAAACTATAACATGATGTAATGAATATGAGAAGACTGAACCTGATGCTGTGAAAGTGCTACAGGAGAGTTACTAAAGATCAAATCTGACAGTAGTAGGTTATTGGCTGAAGAGGTGAGGAGCTTTGATTTCTGTTTCCTGTAGATCCAGTCTCTTCAGCTCCATATTTACTGTATCAAGGAGACACGTGCCACGCACGTCTCCCTTGCTGGTTCATGCTAACAAAAATAGGGATTTAGAACTACATGAGGTACATGAGTGCATAGACTTTGAACGGGGGTCAGCCAGCTGTTTTTGTTTTGTTTTATATATATATATATATATATATAGAATCTGAATTAAAATTGTTTGATTTAAACCTACATTTCAAAATTTTATGTCATAAAATTATATCGCATACAGCTACATTTACATTTACATTTAGGCATTTAGCAGACGCTTTTATCCAAAGCGACTTACAACATAGGAGTACAGGAAGCGATCGGTCATGAATAGGCGCAAAAACGCAAAAAGTGCCTTAAATACCAAGCTTTGGATATCACATAGAATAAGCTTAAGCTAGAATAAGGAAGGAATAAAAGAGAAGAGGGGTTTTTTTTTTATTTTTTTTTATTTATTTATTTTTTTTTTATGATAAGTGTTCACGGAAGAGATGAGTTTTTAGCTGTCTTTTGAATGATGACAGTGATTCTGCCATCCGGATGGAGGTAGGAAGATTGTTCCACCAGCCAGAACGGTGAATGAAAAGTTCTGGAGAGGGATTTCATGCCTCTCAGGATGGTATAAGCCTCACGCTCCTTACCTGAGCGAAGGCTTCTGGGGTGTAGACTCGTAGGAGCGAGTAAATATGCTGGTGCCGAGCCTGTGGTGGATCCATAAGCAAGTGTTGAACTTGATGCGGGCATCAAGTGGCAGCCAGTGCAGAGATGAAGAGAGGTGTGACATGGGCCCTTTGGGCTCATTGAATACAAGACGTGCTGCAGCATTCTGAATCAATTGAAGAGTTTTGATTGCACACGATGGAAGACCAGCCAGAAGCGCATTGCAGTAGTCAAGCCTAGAAATGACAAGGGCCTGGACGAGAAGTTGTGTTGCATGCTCTGTAAGGAACGGTCTGATCTTCCTGATGTTGTGCAGAGCAAACCTGCATGATCGAGCTGTCTTTGAAATGTGGTCTTTGAAGGACAGCTGGTCGTCAAAGATTACTCCAAGATTTCTGACCGACCCTGAGGGGGTAATCAGAGATGAACCTTGCTGGATGGTGAAGTTGTGTTGTAGAGTCGGATTGGCAGGGAAGACGAAACTCAGTCTTAGCCAGGTTGAGCTGAAGGTGGTGTTCTTTCATCCATGCCGAGATGTCTGCCAGACAGCTTGAGATGCGTCCATTTACTGTGGGGTCATCTGGTTTAAATGAAAGATAGAGTTGAGTGTCATCAGCATAGCAATGGTATGAGAAGCCATGTGCCTGTATGATGGGTCCCAGTGACGAGTGTAAATGGAGAAGAGTAGAGGTCCCAGCACTGAGCCCTGAGGAACCCCCGTGGTCAATTGATGTGCTTTGGATACCTCACCTCTCCAGGCAACCTTGAAAGACCTACCTGTGAGGTAAGACTCAAACCAGTGGAGTGGAGTCCCTGTGATGCCCAGTGATGAGAGGGTGGACAGAAGAATCTGGTGATTCACTGTGTCAAATGCAGCAGATAGATCGAGGAGGATTAGGACTGATGATCTGAAAGCAGCTTTTGCCATCCGCAGGGCTTCAGTGACTGACAGTAATGCAGTCTCTGTTGAGTGGGCCTTTTTGAAACCTGACTGGTTAACGTCCAGCTGATTTGACTGTGAGAGGAAAAATGAAACCTGGTTGAGAACAACCCGCTCAGTGTGACGAGGGGTGTGTGAGAAAGAGAAATTGTTAGAGAGAGCAGCAGGGGTTGCTGAGTCATCTGGACGGATCCAGGTCTCAGTCAAAGCCAAGATATTGAGAGTGGAGTGAGAGGCAAAGGCCGGAATGAAATCAGCTTTGTTGACAGCTGACTGACAGTTCCATAGACCAACAGAAAAAGAGGAGGCATTAGTGGAGGAGGGAATCAGACGCAGATTAGCAGTGTTGCGCTGCCTTCATGTGACAATGGATCGTGGTCGAGAGACAGTGGGAATGTATTGAAAGCACATTGCAAGAGAGAAAGGAAGGTGGAAAAGGACAGAAAAATGAGATTCTTATGCTGTATCGGTGTTCGCTCTTCGTGGAGTCGATCAGGTAGAGTCGAAAGAAGATGTCTTTACCAAGTCGGTCTTCATGCAGGAGGCTGGGGCTGAACGCTCGCTGACGCTCGCGCCAGCTCTGACAAGCTTATTAAATACACACCTTTATTATTTGAGCGAGAACAGCTGGACGCTTTGTAATTAGCCCAAAGGATCAAGTCAAAAGCCTGTCAATGGCTCAATCGAAACGGTATGACTCACTACCTGTGCTAAAGCCACAATAACAATAACGCTTGATCATGAACGCTAAAACAGCCCTGGTTATAATTCAAATGCAATATGCTAACACAGTACAATTATGACAAAATAGATAAGTGCAAAATCGAAATGTATCCTTCTTCTAGCACGCAATACACTAAGTAATACAACAAAACGGAGTATTTACAAAACACTTTACGGCTCGCTCTTCACGGACCTGGACGCCTCCTAATGAGCAAGTGACTGACCTGACTTATATATGTACAGTCCGCCCTTGTAATTAGCCCAAAGGATCAAGTCAAAAGCCTGTCAATGGCTCGAATCAAACGTATGACTCACTAGAAAGCCACCAATACAACAATAACGTTTGACTCATCACGCGGCCAAAACAGCCCTGGTTATAATTCAAATGCAATATGCTAACACAGTACAATTATGACAAAATAGATAAGTGCAAAATCGAAATGTATCCTTCTTCTAGCACGCAATACACTAAGTAATACAACAAAACGGAGTATTTACAAAAACACTTACATACGGCTCGCTCTTCACGGACCTGGACGCTTCTCCTAATGAGCAAGTGACTGACCTGACTTATATATGTACAGTCCGCCCTTGTAATTAGCCCAAAGGATCAAGTCAAAAGCCTGTCAATGGCTCGAATCAAACAAAAGTATGACTCACTACCTGTGCTAAAAGCCACCAATAACAATAACAATAACGTTTGACTGAACGCGCCAGCCCTGGTTATAATTCAAATGCAATATGCTAACACAGTACAATTATGACAAAATAGATAAGTGCAAAATCGAAATGTATCCTTCTTCTAGCACGCAATACACTAAGTAATACAACAAAACGGAGTATTTACAAAAACACTTACATACGGCTCGCTCTCACGGACCTGACACGATGGACCAAAGAGCGCATTTGGACATTTGCAGTAAAAACTTTAAATATAAATTCTCAGAAAATGCATTTAATACCAATATATTGAAACGTCTGTTTATATACTCCATTAATAAAGGAGTCCAGACACTGGAAAAATATCAGTCCACATATTTTATATTTAATATGAGGGAAATAGACATGCATGCATGCGTGACACAAAAAATCTTTAACTTTTAGGTAGCAAAATATTTTTTAGTAATTCTGTCAATTACACTAAGGTTATGAGATTGTCTGCTATATATTTGCTTCTTATTTATTAAATACGGGCAATTGATTGATAAAACATTGATCAAAATGAGGATACAATTTATACAAAACGAATATCTTTTAAAAAGAGTTTTCTATTAAACAAAACTTAATGAAGTCGTCAAAATCATGTTTTACCAAAAACAGCGCCAGCGCCTCTGCCTTTCAGCGCCTATGCCTGAGTGGATGACAGCCCTGAAGACGCTAGCAATGATATACCTTTAGTGGTAGTATATCTGTAGTTAAGTTATACCCTAAGAGTCTTCATAGCGCGCTAAGAGACAATGTTATCGGGAACGCAGCCCAGGTATGATGCGTTTCATGCGTAATGGAGATTCCAAAGCACTCTTCTGTAGTCAGAACCATGGAGAGCAGTCACGGATAGGTATTAGTCAATATTTTTTTATTAGGTTAAACAGTGATTTGATACATTTTTTTTTTTAAATAACATTTTTAATTTAAGTCCCACCCACATTTGGTCTGGCCCATCCAAAACTGGAATCCTGGCACCATTCCTGGCCCACACCGAGCTGTGCATAACACCCACAGACGTGAAGTGAACGAGACAGAGGCTGTCCGGTACTGTCTGGAATGGTTAACTCATTGGCAATGCATGTGCAAAACAGATTTAACTAATCATAAAGTCAATCAGGATACATAACAGCCTACTATAGGCCTACACTTAATTTTTAGTTTTTTTACTGTATTTAAATAATGTCATTGTATAAAAGATGTTTAAATAAATACAAATCTTACAGATATACATGATTTGTATACATTTTATTTCTGTGGTAAGAGGACTTGAAATGACTCGAAACTAAAATGGTAGGACTTTGGACTCGACTTGAGACTTGTTGGCTTTGACTTTTGACTCGACTCGACTTGCCTCATCTTTGACTCGACTTGACTCGGGACTCGAGGGTAAAGACTTGAGACTTACTTGTGACTTGCATAACAATGATTTGTCCCACCTCTGCTTAATTGTGATGTGTTCTCTCTTCATCAGATATCAATCAGTCTACTCTGGATCTGAATACAGTGAATAAACGCCTCCGTCTGTATGAGAGCAACAGAGTGATTACTTACACTGACACTTACACAGTCCAGCCTTATCCTGATCATCCTGACAGATTTGATGATGTGTGTCAGGTGTTGTGTAGAGAGAGTGTGTGGACGCTGTTACTGGGAGATTGAGTGGAGTGGTGTTGTGGATATATCAGTGTCATATAAGAGCATCAGCAGGAAGGGACAGAGCAAAAGTGTGTGTTTGGACGTAATGATCAGTCCTGGAGTTTGTCCTGCTCTTCTTCCAGTTACTCATTCATACACAATGACATAGTGATTAAACTCCATGAAGCCCATCAGCAGGAGAATAGGAGTGTATGTGGATCACAGAGCAGGAACTCTGTCCTTCTACAGCGTCTCTGGAGACACAATGAGCCTCATCCACACAGTCCAGACCACAGGGGATAAACCAATTTCAGATCATGTCATTATTCATCTGTTTTTATAAAGTCAGCTGGGTTGTTTTGGTTCTGATATCCTTTCTTTGTTTTGTTTCAGCTTTAGCAGGGCGAAAACAAACGGCCACAGTATACCATCCCTGCGTCCACAAGCAGTCTCTCTCTCTCTCAGATAATCTTTTCAACAGTCTTCTTCAATAAGTTACACTATGAAATTGTTTCAAGTTATCTTTAGTTTAAATACCTTTGTCATCCAGACCTTCTCTTTAAACTTCAAAAGCTGTCCTCCTCTTAAAGCCATCATGTCTCTGAATTAAGCCTGCTGAAGTAGTGATGTCCGGTTTATGAGCTAATCGTTCTTTTGAACTGTTGTTTTTAGTGAACCGGTCCGAACCAGTTCACCAAATCGGACTGAATTGTTCAAAACAGTTCGCAGCACTAATCCACACATTTATAAAGTTACTCACTTTTTGACCTGTCTGACTGTCCTCTGACATGAAATAAACCAACATCCCAGAGTTATTCAGTTACTCCAACAATACACTGACTTAACCTACTGTAAGAGAGAACTGATTATGATGAGCACGCCAGCGAGCAGAAGCTGATGATACTGAGCATGCGCAGCAGCGCACACCTAACGAACGACACGGCCTGTCACAGTTCTCAGGTCCCCAAGTGACTTATCCTGATCTCCCTGGATTGGGATGCTCTCTGTCAGGCCATAGGAAGTCTTACCCTTCTTCGGAAAACCACCTGCCCACTTGGTCTTCGCTGAGATCTTTGACCCTCAACAGGATTCAATATTTTCTGGACCCTTTTTTGGAGTCCATTCAAGAGTCACCAGAGCCAATTAGTCTGCTTACAAATTAGTAAAAACATGGAGACAGGTTAATTATAACACAACTTAATCACTATAATCCATCATACCTCTTCAAAGACGCAATCTAACAGTGCATGGATTACACTCAGTGAATTTAGCCATAATAACGGTCCATTGAATTTAGAGTTTGACTATCTCTATGAACAAAGCCATTTTCTGTACATGGTGGAGGCTAAGATCATACACCGAAGTTACTGGTCATATGTAAAACATTAATCAACAAAATCTTTCATTTAAAGTCTGTGTGTAAAATCATCTTATACCTCTTTAACCACTAAAACATATCTTAATATTTTCAAGTGATGCCCTGTGCTTTTACTTATCAATATCTTATCACAGGCTCAGATATCAGCTTTGAGCTCGTTTCGAAAGAGAGAGAGACTCCTAGGCATTCAGGACTGGTACTGCATTTTCATAAACTTTTAACTTCTCACTCTAACAAAGCATAAGACTTGGCTAGAGATTACATTTGTTTTCCAATAAACATCAGACATTATCCTTTTAACTGTATCCTTTGCCAGAAATTATGTTTTCAAATAACCATAGTTGTCATTTTTGTCTTTTGCCCATACAATACATTTAAAATTCAACATCAAAATTGACTCTGAGTTACTCTTCCAATTTTAGCCACCGCACCAGAAATGACATGGTGGGCCAGATTCAGATAAGCGAATAGTTTTATTACAGCTCAGCAGGAGCTTATCTTTTGTTTCTGGGGTTTTCAACATTTTAACACCAATCCTCCTACAGTGTTTTTACTAACATTCAGTCAACTAAACAGAATTTTCAATAGAGGAACAGGAAAAACTTTCTCTTAAGTTTGTCACTTAAACCCTTCTACATCACTATTTATTTTCTTGCCTCTCATGTGTTTTGCAGTCAGTGTCTGTAATTTATATCAACCTGTATTAAAATTATTATAGATTTTCCTTCTTAAGACTTCAATTTGTTATTATTCAAACTTCTTAGAGTGTAAGTCACTTCTGTTTCTTTTTACTTTGGTTTGTTTACAGAATGTTAGTCTGGTGGCTTTTTTTCCCCTACACATTATATGTGAGAGGTTACAGTTACGGGCAAAATGGCCCTGCTGACCATAGTTAAAACACTCTCTGTCATCTGCTTTTGCAATCTTCTCTACTTTCAGTCTGGTTCTCAGTCTCTGGGTCTGTGCTTAAAGCGTCAACTTCGACAGTCTTTGAACAGAGTTTGTGATCCAATAAAATACAATGGCTTGCAATTCATAGCTCTTTATGGTTTTTCAAAAACATTTGGGTATCAAATTGTATCTCTAAGTCTGATTCTCAGTCTTTGTGTCAGTGCCTCTATCAGCAGCTGCTTGGACAGTCTGAGAAGAGAGCGTGAGAGGGGAGGGGGCAGATAAGACTGGCCGCTCACACATCTTGCCGTTTTTTACTTTTCCAAAAACAACCTCAAGCCCTTTACATTTTGGCAATCAGAATATACCATCCCTCAGTTACTTCTAGGATTTTTCTTTCACCTAGAAATTAAAAATTTTCTGGTTCTCTTTGTTTGTAACCATTCAAGTTGCTGTTTAACTTTACAATCCAGACTTATGAAGTTACTGATCATGTTACTCAATTGTTCAGCCATATTTTAGTCAAGGTTCATACTCACCTGAAGTTATACCAGCAGAAATGGAGGCGGCGATCTTTAACCAACACAGCCGTGGCTTCTGGGTGATGAAACTGCAAAGGACACTTGTAAGAAAAAGTCACATATACTGGTCCATGCCAATTAGGGTCCGTTTTTTAATTTTCCTCTGGATTATTCCAGGTGCATCTCTGGCAAACAGCCCTGTATCTATTTTTATTTTGTTTGACTAATAACTTAATTCCTGATTCTTCTAAATTCGGGGATCCCCTGTCTGAGATGGAAGAGATAGAGCAGGTTTGCAGTGTTCTCTGGACCCGTCTCACACAGATTACGTCCCAGAGAGACGTGCCTTTACAGAGGTGGTGACACACCAATGTCCCCAATGGGCTCCCTGTATTAGACACGTATCTTGCGCCGTCTGTTACGCGTTAAACGTTACCCGTAGTAACGTGGCGTGCTACCAGCAACTTTTTATACCCTTATGCTTTTCCCATTAAAAAAACACTTAGTATAATAACTCCCCACTCCTATCGAAATGAAGCTCTCCCACTCCCCATACCCAATTTATTCCAGTCAGACAGCCCTAACCAAAAATAATAAAAGCTTACTACCTCGTTTGTTGACTTGCCGGAGATGTTACCAAGGAGTGACTCGCTGACTCTGGGCTCAGTGAGGATGAAGAGACCACAGCAACATCTGGGCCAGATGAGGCAATAAGGGCAGGTGGAGTGATGGAGGGTCTCATGATGGCACTAAAACATTCCCAGGATCCTCAGTGCTCACACCAGCCTGCCGGTTTCAGATCCTACAGAAAAATGCACAAACAAGCACAATGCCATTTGATTTCTGTATTATAAGTAACAAAATTATCTTCATTTATATTTTTGTTTCAGGTTTTCCCATTTTCCCCCCACAAATGCCGACCGTCCCCGTGTCTTCAGGCCCTGCTCCACCACAGAAGCTCTGCAGCAAATGCACAGACATCACGAATCAGAAAAGTGCTGAAATAACTGTTTGAAATTACAATAAATGACAACTTAAGATTTAAATGGATGTTTTATTCATTTGTGTGGTATACTGACTCAAAGCCTTTGCCAGCATTCCTTCATCAGCCGCTCTCCACCAGATACACACACACACACACACACACACACACGATCTGTAAAGTGTTGAAAACAGTGGACTCTACATTATAGCACACACACATCATTCTGATCAGGGATCCGTTCTTCATACCTCGCTTAATACATCTGAGATGATTTGACCGGTCCCAGATCTTTTGGACTGAGTTATCTGAGATCTCTGCCCGTTCTTACATTTACATTTAGTCATTTAGCAGACGCTTTTATCCAAAGCGACTTACAAATGAGAGTAATAGAAGCAACCAAGACCAGTCAAGGGCAACAATATGCAAGCGCTGTAAAAAGTCTCACAAAACAACACATATAGGACAGTTTTTTTTTTTTTTTTAAATTAAATAACAAACAGAAACAAATAGTGATAGGTGCTATTCTTTATTAGTCAAGTGCTGCTGGAAAAGAAGTGTCTTGAGATGTTTTTTGAAAATGGCTACAGACTCGGCTGCTCGAACTGAGACAGGCAGGTCATTCCACCAGGTGGGAACGGTCCAAGAAAAGGTCCTAGTGAGGGATTTCATGCCTCTTTGAGATGGCACCACTAGGCGTCGTTCACTTGCAGAACGCAAGCTTCTGGAGGGTGTGTAAGTCTGAGCAAGTGAGTTTAGGTATACTGGTGCAGAGTCTGCGGTTGCTTTGTAGGCGAGCACCAGAGCCTTGAATTTGATTTGCGCGGCTATTGGCAGCCAATGCAGACTGATGAAGAGAGGCGTGACGTGTGCTCTCTTCGGCTCGTTGAAGACCACTCGCCGCTGCATTCTGGATCAGCTGCAAGGGTTTAACAGCAACGGTTTAACATCCGGGCTTGAATGCTTCTCTCTGTTGTGTTCCCTGAAGAGGGCAGATGATCGATACTCCAAACCACGATCAGTAAAGCAGCGATTGCCTGGTGTCAAGACAAAGTAATGACATCATATAATTAAAAAAGCCACCTGGCAAAAAACTTGACAAAAAAAGAAAAAACACGAATTTCTGGACCTTTATAAGGAAACAGCCAAACGACCAAACTAACAAAAAACTTAACAGATAAATTAAACGTGCTTTTTTGATGAACATGATTCACAATTATTTATATTCATGATTTTTTAGGCTAGTATTATTTGTACACCCTTTACATTTTTAATCAAATCCAGCAAACTGAGTTAGCGACTTACTAAGAACGGGCCCCAGATCTGTCTATTTCATGTTATGATGGCATCTGCAATACTTATCGAAAATGTTCATGAGCTCACATTAGCTACACATAATAAAATGTGTTTTTACAGCACAATCACAACTATACTCTACTGTCTGTCATCTTTACACCTTCAGCAGTTCAACAGTTTGCTCTACAGTAGCTCCATAAATGCTTAAATTAATTTTAACTCAAGGAACCGTGATTTTGGTTTGTAATACTCACATTTGAAAACACCCGCATCGCTTTTCCCTACCTGATGTATCCTTTCCTGTGGCCTCATGGGAAGGCAGGGATAGAAAGTATCCGACGATGAGTGCTTCACAATCTGGGCGGAATCGTTAGGCCATCCGGGAACTTCTTACCTACTCTTTTATGATTACTGAGGTTTTGAACACACTACTCTGTTTTTGCCTTCTATATAGTCGGTAAGTAGGCATATTCGAATGCAACATCAGTACACGCACGTCCGAATCTCGCTAGAAATATTCCAAAACCCCGGTAGTTCTCGCTACTCTTCTAAGAATACTAAAACTACTTGCTCACCTACTGCTTTTTCATACTATATAGTAAGGAAGTATGACGTTTCAAATGCAGCCAGGGCCTTCGTTCTATGGGATATAACACCAGCTTGTATGCTGAGTGATTAATTAACTATTGATCTCATTATTAGCAGATTTAATCAGTTAACGAGTCTTCCAGGTGGTACAACTGGTGTTCTGTTTGGCTTTAATAGCCTTGGTTGGTCTCAAACTTTTGCTGGCATTTGCTTTCTTAGTGGCTTGGTTTATACTATACAATGGGCTTGATTAAAGTTACTGTTTTTATGGTTCTTTATCACCAATTGGTATGGCATGGTGAGCTAAAAGATATTTCTTTGCTTGCAGTAAACTGAATTATTTGTGATTTTTGTTTAATGTCTGTGTTTTTCAGTATTTAGCTCCCCAGTTAAAGGTGGATCTTTAGATCTCTCCTGGAGTGATGTTTGGAGGGTAGGAAAAGGTTTGTAGGCCTTGTATACCCAAGAAGCAGTGAAAAATGATACACCAGTGTTTTACCAGTTGAGAAGTTTATACATGCATACATACATACATACATACATGTTTCTTATTCTAACACACTGTTGCTGTACTAAAGAAGTATGAGTTAATCCTAACTATTTACATTTGTTCTTGTTTCTTTTGGTATTAGCTGAGGGGTCCGGTTCTGTCAATGAGTTCAGCCAGGACGATGCTGAGGGGTCCAGTTCTGTCAAGGAGCTCAGCCAGGACGATGCTGAGGGGTCCAGTTCTGTCAAGGAGCTCAGCCAGGACGATGCTGAGGGGTCCAGTTCTGTCAAGGAGCTCAGCCAGGACTATGCTGAGGGGTCCAGTTCTGTCAAGGAGCTCAGCCAGGACGATGCTGAGGGGTCCAGTTCTGTCAAGGAGCTCAGCCAGGACGATGCTGAGGGGTCCAGTTCTGTCAAGGAGCTCAGCCAGGACGATGCTGAGGGGTCCAGTTCTGTCAAGGAGCTCAGCCAGGACGATGCTGAGGGGTCCAGTTCTGTCAAGGAGCTCAGCCAGGACGATGCTGAGGGGTCCAGTTCTGTCAAGGAGCTCAGCCAGGACGATCCTGAGGGGTCCGGTTTACATTTGTCCCTTCCTATTTAACTGAATATTCTGTGGAACAATAAAATTATCATTTTGAATGTGTTGCTATGGTTGGTTTTTGTTAACCCCATTTTGCTCCTAGATGTAGATGTTTGCTCCTAAAAAATGTAATCATAGAAGAAGATTTATGTATGAGTTGGCTACGGTTTGTCTCTAATTCAGAAATGCAATGGAGTTAACATTTTTGCCACAGCAATTTTGGTGTCAGAATCGTGGGATTCCTTGGATGTGCCTTTTGGACCCTGAGAGCGGCTGGTGACTGATCAATCTGGACTCTAGAGTCACAGCCTTACACTCGACAGATTGCGGGAGAAGGGCCAACCGCTCTGGGGGTCTGGAGGGTCCGACCACTGGAATCAGAGAAAACAAACCCGAGGTGGCAAACGGGACACTTCTGGTAAGAGACAAACTTAAAAATTCTGGGAATTTTAATGTGAATTTGGTTAAATTAAGATTTGGGAAACTAAGGGTTAAACCATAGTCTGGTTCTGTGGTCAATGCGATTTAAGAAATTCTGTGAGAATTGAGATTGTGGAATGCGATCAAGATATTCTGTGAGAGTTGAGATCACAGAGGGCGCTGGAAGTGTCCGCCCGTCTGTCCTGGGTGAAGGATCAGATCTGTACGGAGACGTCCGACAGATTAATAGCGTGCACGCAAAAGACCACAGAAACAGACTGCCAGTATGGAATATCCCAAAGAAGCTAGCAGAATATGATACACCAGTATTTTGTCAAATGAGAAAATTATATGGCCAGAGATGCATGGGGGATATAGAGAAATTTATTTAACATCATGCTTTCCAAAAGAGGGAATGCTGAAAGGGGTGAAAGAATCTGTTGATGAGAGGAGACAAATCTAAGGGCTGTTGTGGGGGATGTGTGTGAGAGAAATGCAAACTAACAGTGTTGAATGAAATTGATAGCAGGGAAGGGAAAATGTTGTCTGATCACAAAGAAGCCACAGCTGTTTAAAGATCATTGAGTATGAACTTTGATTAAGCTATGGATAACAGTTTGTGATAACAACAAAAATTAGAGCTAACAATTTGAGACATGATCAGTAACTTGATCATGCTGAATAAAGTTTGAGACTGAAGAGAGTGTTGGACTTGGCATCAATTTCCTCAAGTCCGCGTGTTCGTTGAATGAGGAGAGCAGGAACAAAATATAGTTTAACTGTTTTAATGATTAAGTAAGTCAGATGAAGAAGCATTCAGAGCTCTGGGTCACAACTGTCCCTGATTTACACAATCCTATGCGAGGTTTGTCCAGGCAGTCTGTGACAAACTCGCTTTCCCTGACCCAATATTTATTCACAAAAATGTATATAAGCTGTCTTTCTTTGGGAGTCAGATGATTTTCTGGTCAGCTGTGCTTCGTTCGCAACATCACCCCTCCAATTCCTGGACACAAGACTGCTTCTTTGTTAACACACAAAGGTACTCTAAAAGCATAGCAAAATGCATAGCAAAACACTTTCTCATATGGATCTGTTATACATACTAACACCCTCTGGCTCTTATGCCCAACAGAAAGTACATATAGTCTTAATGCAAAATCATTTCATAAGCTAACATTATCTTAAATTAACTATTGTTAATGATTAATTTCTACAAACGTTGTTAGGAGTAATGAACACAAATATTTTATTCTCAATATTCTTGCATCTCTTGTTTTAAGGTTAGTCATTTAGGCCTGCTGCCTCGTTCCGCTGGTCTAATCACAGCCATGATGATAGAGCTCTATCACATCTACTTGAACGATATTGCTTAAATAACATGATGTTTGTGAAAGGCTTTGGTAACGCTTCAGATTTTAATTGTATTTCCTTCTAAACACAGATAACCACATTAAATCATCTGGGGCCTAATTTATAAAGCGTGCATACTCACAAAATGGGGCTGAAAACATGCATACGCCACTTCCCACGCAAAAGTTGTGGTCTATAAAAAAAAAATTTGAGAATGTGCGCACCTGTAAGCAAACTCTGACCCATTCTGGAGACAATTAAGGGAATTGGTGACACAGATGGTGAGGTAGTGAACTGAAATCAGATTGAAGAAAGTAAATGTGACAAGAACGATAATAAGTATTGATGCCACACACACATTTAATTTCACTCCATATCAACGTTAGATCCACGTTATCATGACGATGAAATCAAGCAGTGGTATTTGTGCTTGTACTGAGAGATAATTGTTTCATTTACATCTTGTACAATCCAATCTTAAATCAAAATATTTAATCAGCGCTATCTAACCATTAAAAATGTCCACTACAGGAGCACGAGATGGCCCGACTGCATGTAATACAGGATTGCATCAAATAGCCCCCATTAGATAATTGCAGAACACAGGGTAAGTAACCAAATATTTTCCTTAATTACTGTGCATTTTTATCAATAAAATGTTACACAGTGCCGTCGATGAGGTCGACCCTCAGAGGGACATCACAGTAACTTGACCACTGGAATGTGCCTTAAACTTCAGATCAATGTCGATGTCTTGCCATTGTTTAGAAGTTCATCAACTCAATTTTGGCCAGTACCATAAGCCATTTGTGAGTGCCCTTTTTGCTGGAAATGGGAAACCTGAACTTTGAGTACATGGAGGATTTTGTTGAGGACATCAACAATTTGGAGAAGGGCTTCTTCTTCATGGTTTGTGATGCACCAGCACGTGCGTTCTTGAAGTGTGTTAAAGACACCCAAGAAGGTGAATACTTGAATAACCGTGTGGTTTTCCCCATTACTGATGCACCCCTCCGACGAGATGAGCTTCATCAGTCATGTCAATGAAGACTTCATCACCTTGGGTCCTTACCCCTCTTCTTGCCTCCTCTTTAGGCTCAGAAATTGTTCTCCCAGTTTTGTTTGGGTAAAAAACATAAATAAAAAGTTCCAAAAAAAGAAATGGTCAGGCTTAAGCCGGGTACACACTGCGATTTTGTCCGTCTGAGACAAATTTAGCAAATCCTAAAAGATTCCTCTGATCCTAGGCTAAAATCTGACGTCTTTTATCATTAGTTTAACATGTTCACTGGCAGCCGGTTAATAAACGCTGTGATCGAATTTTACCTCAGACGAAATTCTGGCAGTGTCAGATTTGGCGCACAATCCTACAATCCTGCAGTGTGACTTCTCCTACGACGACTGTCAAATTATCTTCGTTTTTCAAGACAAACCATGACCAAAATGAGCGCTAGAGATTTCTTTGTAGCCACCATTTAAATCTCTCACCCACATCAGTCGGGAAACTGGCAAAGGGCAACGATTTCAGGCACGGGGTGGTGCTGTTAATAAAGGAGAGGCAGCCGTTCTGTTTATATAGTAAATACGTTTTTAAAAGAAGCCATTTTCGGCTCCAGCTTCAGTTTTCGGGCCAACTGCATCCTAAATTTTCAGTTTCGGCACAGAATTTTCATCTTGGTGCATCTCTAAAATTTACTTTAGGAAAATCGTCTGTCATGTTGTTGTTTTTTAAGTCCTGTAATTTCCGTTATTACAGTTAACTATGCGAAGTGATATGGAACTGTAATGCGGTCAAGAGAGCTGCCTGGAGCTACGTTCGCTGTGCATTTCCCAGAAAATAATTGCACACCTCAAAACGTTCATCAGCCAATCAGATTCAAGCATTCAACGGCCCTGTAGTATAAAATAAAGTAACTTTCATCTCTGAATTTTTTTTTACTTACAGCATCAGCATTGCCCAGTGTCAGAGGACTGATGACAAAGAGCTGTAGGGCCGCTGAAATCGCTCCAATGGCGGCAGGAAGGGCGGGCGAAGGTATCTGCGCGTTCGATGTTCTCAGCTGGGCAAAATGGATCTAATTCCAATTCCTCTTTATCTGACTCCATTTTATTATAATTTAGAATTTAGATTAGAATGCCAATTTGGTTATTTGGTCATTTATGTTTAATAGTTAGACACACATTTAATTATTCCGTTTAACCCTTTGTGGAAAGTATCATTCATGATCTCATAGAGATCGTTAATAATTCCAGAGTAAGTCAGAATAAATCAAAATGTAACAATTTATTAAACAGTCAGGTATAATTCCAATTACATAATCAATTCAAAGATCCTCAAAACATCGAATACTCTTAAGTAAAGAGATGCATTCCTGACTTTCCATAGGTTACGTAACGTTGACTGGACACAACGTTACGGGCGAATCTGAATACAGTATTGCGCCCTGACTCTTCTGCTACGCTGCCTTAAGTATTCAGACCTGACAATAACTTCTTTCAAATGGTAACGTATGTTAACAAAGGGAATTTACATTTAATCACTGTCTCAGAGCTGTATTGACAAAAGACCAAATGGTTGAAAGCCACACCTACCATACTATATATGCAACATCTCTTTAAACTCTTAAAACCATTGTTATCTTCTTGAATAATTCTGTGGGGATGAGATATTTGTACCAGTCGCACTAAGACATTTCCAATGATATCAAACACATATATATTGTTTAGTATTTGTTCATTTTTAGATCATATAGATTTTGGGTATATTTTCAATGGTCACAGCCATTAGGAAGTAGGATGGGGGGAGAAATAAATACATGTAAATTAGAGCCATTCTAAGTTGATTCACTCAGTGTGACGTCGTCTGCAAAAAGTGTGCTTTGTTTATAACAAGTCTTTCATATATATATACTGTATTACGCAATTAGTTGTTAAAAACAATCTATTAATAATCTATACAGTTTTCCCATTAATGATTGGGCAACTTTCTTGACTTAACTAGAGAAAGTAAATCATGAAATAGTGTCTAGTCTTTAGTAACTCTAGTTTTTTGATTGTTTAAACATTTGTGATAGGTAATTGTTTTTAAATGTATTTTTTTCTCTTGTTAATGAAAGGACATTAGATATAATGGACAGGCAATCGCTGGGAAAGCCATGTGTCCCACCACAACTCTGTCAACTATTAATATTCATATCTTTTTAATTCACTGTATTGTGGAGGATTTTCTGCAGGATGGTGATACATGGCAGGGTTGCTGACCACAGATATCTGCAAGAAAAATCTATATGATCAGCATCGTTACTTACAGATGACATATTAATTGAAACTATTAAACAATGAATGCACCCAATACTTAACCATTTACACACCGTTCATATATAGTGACACTACATTCATTGTTTTGTGGAGTTTTGGCTTCTCTTACCTCTGTGTTGTTAAGATCTTGAAATGATTGGGTCTAAAATCACACGGCTGTGGAATTATAACTTGTGGAACAAACGGCACCTTTGGAAAAACACTTTGAGTTTTATGCCACACATGCAGTGACACTGACAGACAGTTTCAGTATTACAGGTTTATAGACATCAGTGTAGTAGGGGAAAAAAGCACAAGACATAAGTCCTTCTGAAATCTCCTGGTGTGTAATCTTATGTACATTCTGTCAAAATTAACCACATTTTATTTTATATATGGTTTACTTAACAAATGAGTGAGTAATTAAATGTTCTGAATCCCAATCACAGTATGATGTGAGAGGTGGAGACCACTGATCTTTATAAATGACTGGACAATAATAATGACTGTAAAAGTTGTTGTTATTATTATTGTAAAGTAATGTAGTTTGAGGTAAATGTAATTTAACATTGACTGGATGAAAATGTTTGGTCCTGAGACTTCCGCAGAAGATATACAGTATGTATTTTTTAATATTTCCACTTCTAATATTGATTGTTATCTGGAAAGTGTTTATAAAACAACATGGCCACCTTGCAGAAGACCTTTTCTGACTTAGTGTGCATTATATGTTCTAACTGACCTGACTTTGTATAAAGGTCTGAACTCCAAATGTTTATCACTTTGGCTGTAATACTAATACTGTCTTATAGAGCACAGGATAAGAAATCTTTGAAGTCCACTTTTATGCTATCAGTTAAAATGACAAATAAAGAAAGCGCAGAAACTACTGTCAGGGCTGTTCTGTGATTTTTTTCAATAAAATAGTTTTAAAACAGTTCTAGCTTATATCTTTCTGTTTTGAAGTAACTAAAATCCACAGCTTCACTGTAAGTAAAGAGACACTGCATAGGTAGGATTAATGCTGACAGAACTATCTTGTGGTGCCCCTCTCAGCACTTGCGCCCTACGGCAGCGCGTGATGCATGTGGTGGGAGCGGTGGCACTGCTCAAGTGTGAAGTATTTCCTTCTATATGCATATCTAAAGAGGGTTCAGCTGATAACAAAGTTTGGGAACCCTGTCATCACTCACCTGTGGAGCACAGCAGCAGGCGACTTTACAGGCAAATGCTGACAGACAGATGGAGATGATAAACTCAACGAAGGCGAATAGCAGCAATACACCACCGGTTCCTGAGAAGAGAGTCTGAGAGAGAGAATTCAACATTAGCACAAATAATAATGAGAAAAGAATTGATCAGCAGTTCAGAATCTACCATCATTGAGGATCATATTTATAATAAAACACATCTACAGGTCAAAATGGACTGAGTTTACAATTCATGTGTAGTGCCTTCCTGAAATGTGAATTATCAGTAATAGTAAGAGATCTATAATCTACTTCTGAAATGTTGAAACAAGACTGGACAGATGAGTGCAGATTATGGCTTGACTTTGACAAGTGTACTGACCACACAATGATCTTATTGTAATTACTAAATAAATGTGAACATAAAAGTTGGTGACCTACCTTATACTTTCTCATTTCAGTGTAATAGGTTTGATAACAATCATAATCGTGGCAGTAATCGTTCATGATGCCCAATGGCCCTATAGCCAAATCCAGTGAAATTATGATAAAAGAAATGCCTGCAGTTATAGCACTGAAAATGTTCATTCCAAGTGAACCTTTCACCTATAGGAAAAACAAAAAACATAAAATGTTGCTTGTTAATGTAGATGGGAAGATATATGGAGTGTGATCAAAAAATAGTTGCTTGGACCCCTAAAAATAACAAGTGCTGTGTCCAAACCAAACACAAAGTGTGTACATACCAAACACGAACCGGAGGGTGAATTGAGTTTGTTTTCTGCAGCCATGGAGAGTGAGCCTGCGATAATGTACTGAGAGCAGAGAGAAAGACAAAAATCAAGACTTCTGCTGGAATATGTAACTTGTGTTTTAAGACACAACACTTAATTGTTTCTTACGATGAGAGATCCCCAGAAAGCAATGCCACTATAGACAAAGATGGATCCTGCATAAAATGCAGACACGATGCCAAACAGGAAAGTCAACAGACCGATCATTATCTGGACAGTCTGTGAGGGACAAGAAAGGCTTCATAAATAATGTTAAACAGTATTATATTTTGGGAACAACATTTCCAGTCTAAATATATACAGTAGGCATGGAAAGTATTCAGACCCCCTTACATTTTTCACTCTTTGTTATATTGCAGCCATTTCCTAAAATCATTTTAAGTTAATTTTTTTCTCATTAATGTACACACAGCACCCCATATTGACAGAAAAACACAGCATTGTTGACATTTTTGCAGATTTATGTATAAAAGAAAACTGACATACCATATGGTCCTAAGTATTCAGACCCTTTGCTCAGTATTTAGTAGAAGTGCTCTTAGGAACCTTAAGTGCAGCAGAATTTTTTTTTGTAACCTTGGCCAGATCTGTGCCTTGCCACAATTCTGTCTCTGAGCTCTTCAGGCAGTTCCTTTGACCTCATGATTCTCATGTGCTCTGACATGCACTGTGAGCTGTAAGGTCTCATATAGACAGGTGTGTGGCTTTCCTAATCAAGTCCAATCAGTATAATCAAACACAGCTGGACTCAAATGAAGGTGTAGAACCATCTCAAGCTGATCAGAAGAAATAGACAGCACCTGAGTTAAATATATGAGTGTCACAGCAAAGGGTCTGAATAAAAAAAAAACCTAGCGCTAGGAAGATCCACAGAGACAGACTGTCAGGATGGGGAAGTCCCAGAGCAAGATCAAATATGAAACACCTGTGTTTTGCCAAATGTCTATTAACAACTGTTTTAATTATCCTGTTTTTATTTTTAATTCTTACACTTGTTATTCTTATTTCTTATCACTGTTTT
Organism: Gobiocypris rarus; assembly: GCA_023029165.1. Taxonomy (NCBI): domain Eukaryota; kingdom Metazoa; phylum Chordata; class Actinopteri; order Cypriniformes; family Gobionidae; genus Gobiocypris; species Gobiocypris rarus. The sequence goes on along the minus strand of CM040935.1, from coordinate 33,026,446 downwards.
AATTTCATTTTCTATGTAAAGCACTTTGAATTGCCATTGTGTATGAAATGTGCTATATAAATAAACTTGCCTTGCCTACTTAGGACCATGTGATATTTCAGTTTTTCTTTTAAATGTCAACAATTCTGTGTTGTCTGTCAATATGAGACTTAAATGATTTTAGCAATTGGCTGCAATATAACAGACCGAATACTTTCCGTACTCACTGTATATACTTTTTTTTTTTTTTTGCAGCGTTATCCATTCACATTTTGTATATATTCGATACATAATAAATTCTTATTATTTTACTCTGTAAACCTTGTCTTATATTGCTGTTTTTCTTACAATGTCATCATGGCAATAAGTCACATTCTTCAATAAAAATGTGTATGCTTTGTAATAATGTGTGTACCACTCCTTTTAAAAAAATCTGTTCATGTACTTTACTTAGCTAGCACTGACATACAGATGAACATAATGCAATGTCTCACCCCAAGTGCTTTTGGTTGTCCTTTCAGAAACGGCTGAAGTCTGTGAAGAGGTGAAACTCCCGCTGGCTGTTGAACATAAACAGGCACAGGAGCGTTTGTCCCAGTTCCAGCTGCGGTTGCTTGTGCTGGTGGTTGAAACTGGATGACAAGCGCCTGGGAGGTCATGGGTATGACAGTGTTGGACATTCTTGTTTCTGAATCTGAAATCGACCTGTACAAAATATATGTACATAATAAATGAAGTAAGTATATAATTTGTTGTTTGCCCTGTAGTTCAGGGGCCAGTATCATGATGGTAGATGAACAAACTCAGGGTTACAGGATAAGTTTCGAGGTGACAAACCAAACCAATCTATTCAGGCTCTGTTGGTCCCATGATGTTGGTCATGATCTTTCTCTGCCAGCTCAGGCTTTGACCCTGAGTTCAGCTGTAACATCAGTAGTGAACAGCCAATCACATGCTGTGGATCAGTGGAACTGAGATTCACTTCTCTTCTGCAGAATATTACCAGAATGAAAAATATATTGGCCTGGTTTCTGGCAGGGCTTAGATTAGGCCAGGATTAGGCTTTAGTTCAAATAGGGCATTTATGTAGCTTTTTTAAATGTTCACCAGAAAAAGAAAGAAAAAAAAACATTAATGGTCTGCATCTTGAGACAAAACAAGTTGCTTTCAGTTAAAACAGCTCAAACATGCATTTTAGTCTGGGACTACCTTGAAACTGGGAGTTTAAGTATTTAAACTAAATTTGCACAGTAAGAAATAAAGAGCTGTCTGTGAAAGAGGACAACTAAAGGGAAAATCTTGCTATATCAGTGGAAGTGGAAGTTATGAAGTTATATACGGTAGCTGATTTAGGTCAAGAGAGTATTGAACATTTAAGATCACATGTAGTCATTTTAACTAAAGCTTGTTTAAATTACCTTTATATATTTATATTAATTTAAACCAAGTGCTTATTAATAATTTGTACATGTGTAATGGATTATGGGTATCATAATTATCATTTGATATGTAGTGTTCTTTCATTTGGAGCAGAAACTGGGCCAGTGACTTTATTCCATCGGACATTTGTCCCTTTTTTGCTCACAGCTGATTGGTCCAATTTCAATTTGAGATCTCTTACCTGGAACATAACCGCCCAGGATCAAGTTACCATGGAGCGCAAGTTGCTGTGACGATGAACATTGTGCCTAAAAACAAGGGTTGGTGCAAACTAAACTGAAACATACCTGGCTATCCACCTAAACTTAAAACCTTGGGTTTTCTGTTACTGTTTACTGTAGCTATAACTACTGACGGGTGGACATCGAGGGCTACATTACAGTCACGGCACATGTAATCACAAGTGTTGTGCTTCAGACTCGCCTGCTTTTAAAACACACACTTGTACAAATATGGACAAAGTTTTGAAATTGAGTGGCTGCATTAAAGGGCTCATCATAGCATTGCTGTGGTTGATGATAATGAAACCGAGCGAGTGAATTCAGACACTTAGTGCGGTGGAAGGGCTGTCGCTTTTGCATAGTTTGAGCTTGCTCTTTAATAATTAGTTGAAACGTATCAAACTGGCAGCTCCAGTAGTGAAGAAAAGATTTATCTTGATCTTTGCAGTCTAGTCTCAAGTCAAGAGAGCCAAGTCAAGTCAAGTTTGTGACTTCAAGTCATTAGTGCTCTTTGCCAGATGTAGTTTCTCAGTATTAATTACTATAGTAAATATATTTTATTTTGCCTACAGTTCATGTTTCTCTTTTAACTCTCTTGTCTTTTTTGTTGTGTTGCACGCCGGTATGTTGATGGAAGTTTGGGGATTTCATGTGTTGTGTGATATCTCTGCGCCCAAGAAGCATTGCTTCGCCTGTAATAACGATGTGTGGTGCTTCCCATAATATAGTCCCAATCACTTTTACTCAGGACATGCTAGCTGGCAACATAGGATTACATTCATTATGCTAAGCTAAGCTAGCGCGACCCTGCCAAACTAAAACAATGCATGCACTGAGACAAAATGCATTTGCCCACATTTCTAAATGTAGAAAAGATGTTGAATAAGCCCTATTTCTAAAAACATGTGTTCCTTTAACAAAACACAGTACAAAAATAAAACAACAAATATAATGAATAAAACTATTTACCAAATATAATTGTATTTAATACTTCCATTTTCACAAGTTTATACTGTATGAATTGCTGTGTTTTCTACACATGAAGTGTAATTGTTTGGGTTTTTTATCATTCAGATGTGTGGTAATCACTGCCTTTTGACAGCGGAGCTTTTGGGGACAAAACAATCGCGCACCTGTTGAGTCTCTGATATAAAGTACATACAAACAGTATTACTTTAATTTAACATGAATATTAATATGTTACTACCTTGAAAGCGATAATGATGTTTCTTTGATATTTGACAATATGGCGCTCTGCTCGGTTAGGTAGCGGCGCAGTGTGCTACCAAGTAGAGTCAGCGTATCTCACAGCGCCATCTGCTGGTTAAAATAATCACTACACGATTGCTCCTATAACCAGCAGCTGCTGAATGTTGGTTGGGCGCTTTTGCAATGTATCTGCGGGTTGTTTTGAACGAGCTGTACGGGACATTTCCGGGACAGCTTCAGTCTCAGACAGAACACCAAAAACAATGTCACTGTCCCCGGGACATCTGGTCACCCTATTTTAATCACTCTCAATTTAAAAACCTGATCACGTTAATTTATACATTTAACTTAAAATGATCATGTAATCTCAGTTTAAACATTTTCACTTCCTGAATGAGGTCAACATAAAACATTTATCTGTTCTCAAGCTCCAGTTATCATGATGGTAACCCTACAACACAACAACAACAACAACAACAACATAACAGAAACTTCTAAAATAGCATAACAAAACATTAAACACTACCAAATCTACACCTTAAAATAAATATTGTACAAAAAAAAAAAAAACATTAAAGGTGCCCTAGAATGAAAAATTTAATTAACCTTGCAAGAGTGAAATAACAAGAGTTCAGCACATGGAAATGACATATAGTGAGTTTCAAACACCATTGCCTCCTCCTTCATATGTAAATCTTGTTTGTGAAAAACAGCACAGAAAAATAGGCGAATCTCAACATATAGCCATCAATGACGCAATCGATGGGGTCATTAATATGTACGCCACCAACATTTGCATATGCCCGCCCATGTTCAATGTCAGGCGGAACTGCAGCCGAATCATCAGGAGTTCTGCAGGTAAACAAGCATCACGCCAGGACAGCGAAAATGGCAGATCTTGGACACAAATGTTATATTCCAGGCTGTGCAGGGGATGTGAGGACTTTTCATACCCTTCCCACAGATAAAAAATGTCAACAGGCATGGTTGTTATAATTAGATACTGCAACGATTTAATTCAAAATTGTTCGTTTGCTGAAGAAAGGCAATTCCAGCTATATTGCTGCTAGCATTAAGTAGTGATTTTATCCACTTATTGACTATCTAAACAATTTCTGATTAAATTGAAAGTTTCTTAGAGAGACAGCATTGTCTAGATAATGCAAGATGCTAGTACAGTAACAATAGGAAACTCCAAGTGCCATACATAACTAGTCACTGCGTACATTGTGACTATATAAATATCGTTTTTATGAAAAAAGACAAGCCTAAAATGTAGTTTTAAAATAAAAAGCACTGGTTTTAGTTTTGTCGGGGGGAAAAGAGGAGCTTTCGAGTCTTCGTGCTTGCGGTTGCTAAACTCACTTGCTCAGACTTACACACCCTCCAGAAGCTTGCTCTGCAAGTGAACGACGCCTAGTGGTGCCATCTCAAAGAGGCATGAAATCCTCACTAGGACCTTTCCTGGACCGTTCCCACCTGGTGGAATGACCTGCCTGTCTCAGTTTGAGCAGCCGAGTCTGTAGCCATTTTCAAAAACATCTCAAGACACTTCTTTTCCAGCAGCACTTGACCAATAAAGAATAGCACTTATCACTCTATTCGTTACTGTTTGTTATTTAATTAAAAATAAAAAATAAATAAAAACCTATGTGTTTTGTGTTCGATTCTGTGAGACTTGTTACAGCGCTTGCATATTGTTGCCCTTGACTGGTCTTGGTTGCTTCTATTACTCTCATTTGTAAGTCGCTTTGGATAAAAGCGTCTGCTAAATGACTAAATGTAAATGTAAACAACTGCACTTGTGTGAGCTGCTGAAATAAGCCAATCAGAGCAGAGTTCATCATTAATATTCATGACCCTTCCAAATAAGGCAAAAACAGAGCATTACATCCTAGGCACAGTTTCTAGGGTTGTAAATGGACCTGTAAAACTGTATCTGGACATTTTTGCCCTTAAATAAGCCACACACACTATGTAGACATCAGAGAACAATTTAGAATATTGTTTCAAATCATTCTAGGACACCTTTAAATAACACTTAATTTTACATTGTAAGACGCATTGAAAGATTTAGCATTTAAGATGAAACGCTCACCTCAGATAATATTGGGTAATCTTTCTTTTTCCTCGTCTGTTGTGTTCAGCTCTTTCACTTCTACCAGATGAGAAGAATGACAGTCAGACACTCAGCTCTGATCTGAGTTATTATTCAGTAATATCACACGAATCCTTCATTCTCAGGAACGCTGCTGAACTTTATCAGAAGCAGTTTTACTTTGCATGTCAAACATGTATGAAGTGTATTAAGCCCAAGATATTGTACAGTGTTGGATAAGTTATGTTTTCACAGTAAAAGGTGACAGTTATGGTATATAAAATATTCATAACATTTTTGAAAGGTTGTGTTATGTTCTTTATCATTACATGATGTTAAAATTGACTGTGACTATGAGTGATAATGCTGATTGTGTATTTTAACTGATCTTTCAAATGGAAGTATACTGTAAGTAAGGAATAATTGACGACGGGCCGTTGAATTATTAGAAAAATAATGCGCACCCGAGGTGGTGATGCGGTCACGACGCAAAGCGGAGTCAATTATTCTGCTTATACTACGGTTACCACACCTCAAGTCATCGATCCAATGATATATTTAAAGGGATTCGTCCGGTTGTTGTACTTAAATCGCTATTGTGAGTAGGACTGTTTCTTCCTCGTCTCATCCAACGGCTCTTTTGCTAGTTACGAAACTTCATTTTAAAGCTGGTAACGGAGAGAGAGAGAGAGAGAGAGAGCGAGAGCGACAGAGACACACAGAGAGAGAGAGAGAGAGAGAGAGAGAGACACACACACACACACACAGACAGAGAGAGCTTGTGTGAATCAGGCTACCTCTGTGCGTCTCTAAACAGCGCTGTTATTACCTCGCTAGTGAAAAATGTCATGTGTAGCCTTTAAGTTGCTACACTATATAGGCGAACTGATAAAATCATCAGGGCAGCGCCGACAACAACTTTTTGTGCAAAATGTATTACAGTTAACTATGCGAAGTGATATGGAGCTGTAATGCGGTCAAGAGAGCTGGAACTGTGCGTTTCCCAGAAAATAATTGCACACCTCGTTCATCAGCCAATCAGATTCAAGCATAAGTCTCTTGAAACCGCTGGTGAATTGATGGTGGATTTTCTTTAATCCAGTTTAGTAAAAAACATCTTTGGGCAATGAAAAGCAACTTCTGTGCAATAGTTGTGTCCCTCGGTGCAAGTGTGAAGTTACTGAGTACCAGACCTAGAATGAAGAACCATCAGTCTTTACATACAGTATAATGTAATCTGTTTTTTGTTGTTGTTGTTTTTTAATTAGAGAAGAATGTCTTCATGCATCCAGCTAAGACCTTGAAGAAGATTTTGCCATCATTGTTAATGAAAGAAATAGGCGATGCGCTGAGCACAATTTTCATTCTCCTTATCCTTCAGTACTCGGTCTGGGATTGCAGTGTATTTGCTGGTTTTCTCCGGTCAAATTTTAACCGGTCCAATCAGCGAACAGAGCGAGTGGCTGAGAACGATGACATTGATGTCGTGCGCTAGTTTGAGATGACCAAAGCGTTAGCGATTGGTTATGGCAGATCCAGAGTGGCTCTGGACAGATCCAATAGTTTTAAACTCCGACAGAGTACCCGCCTTCAAGGAAGTGAAGCGGCTTGTCTATGGAGAGCGGCCAGGCTAGGACCAGACTAGTTCTGTTCGGTATCGCAGCTTCGTCTAAAATGAAAACAATCTCGTCGTTGTTGCTCTGTTCACGTACACACTTTACACTGTGAATTCTTTAGTTTTTTCTTCTTTTTTTCTCATGGGTGCTTAGGTGTGTATAAATGTATTATTACATTTATGGTAACATGTCTGCTCTGGATACTTTTTTACTTGACACTGCTTACTTTATTAAGTCAATTGGTGTATTGTCCTATACTAAAATATTAATAACAATAACATTAAATAATAAAACATTTAGCATTGGAGTGGATAACAAAAGATGCATTATTGTTTTATTGGTGGAGGTTAAAACTTCATCAGCCAGTTCATCCAATGAAGAAATAATAGTACATTTGCTACTGAGAAGCAGAAGATTATGCTTTTATTTGTATATAAACGTGGTTGATCTTTAATTTCCCAGTGATTGATAGAAGTTATGGCCTTGAATAAAATGATAAAATGTACTTGCCAGATCTCTCACGGTCTCAGATCCACTCGATGCTTCCCACTACACATGATCAAAACAGGAGAAACTGGTTTTCAGGATGACACATGATATATTAGATATTAATGAGTCTGTCATCTATACACATACACACAAAGCCACACAGCTTTAAGACATTAACTCTATTAATATCTCCGTAACGTGTGAGCAGGGATGAAGCAGTGTGGGAATACAAACATTTATTAAAAACATAACAGATAATCCATGAGTCCACAGAAAGAAGGCAGGCAGGAACACATGCAAGAACAACAACTGAAGCTCTGGGGCGTTTATACACAAAGGGAAACAAGGTTTACAGGATAACAAGAGGGAGTGGCTAATAGGCAACACCTGAGGAAAACTAATCATCCACAAAGACTACAAAGAACTACAAAACATGGCACAAGACAGGAAATCACCAAAGTCCTCACAAGACAGGGAAATGCATGCTGGGATCATGACAATCTCAGTATGACTGAACATCATCTCTAAATCAGCATTACAATCTTCACTTATTAGTAACCAGTTTGACTTTATTTATTTCATATGTCTACAAAAGTTCTTAAGCAGTTTGATCTGGTTCACTAATCGAATCTAGTTCTGGGTTGATGGACAGCTGAAGGAGCACATCAGACTCAAAAGAGCCGAATGAGCCGATTCAACCAGAGGAGTTGATACAATGCAAGCCTGAGACACGTACTGGAAATATTAAATTACATTTTATTAATACCTGCAAAAACCTTCTGTCGATATATATATATATATATATATATATATATATATATATATATATATATATATATATATATATATATATATATATATATATGTGCACTCCAGTGATTGTAGACACAGCAGTGAACGGGACTTTTATTTTGGTGCAGTGGAGTGACGTCATAAGGCCGCGCCGCTCCTGCATCTGTTGTGATTCGGCTGAAGAAAGGTTTGTGTTTTTTAAGGGTTTAAAGTGAAGTAGAATGAATGATGTATTATTAAATGTAACACTGCATTGCTTCATCTAACATTAATCAGCGTTGTGTGAGTAAAGTAACAGAATTAACTCATGAATAACAGAAGGAGCGTCTCATTTCACTCTTTATCGTGAATCAGTTCAAACATGAATTCAGTCTCTGGCGAGTGACGAGAGAACCGGAGCTTTAGACTCTCCGAGTCAATTGAACCGATTGATTCACAACAAATGATTCAGTGATTCGAAGCGCTCTATTTCTATTTCTATCTCGATTTCTACAAATCATTAAATAGATAAACTGACTAATATATCAAGAGTATGTATAATTTGCATCTTTTTGTATTAATTTGTTGTGTTAGTTTTGAGTGTTTTTGTCTAATAAGGACATTAGGTCCAACACTCTTAAGAGTATAATTTTGGCAGAAATATAATTAATTCCAATACAATATTCTTTAACAGAAATATGACACTTAAATTTAAGACATAGTTTAGTAATACTCAAAAATCTTACCATCAGAAGTCAACAACTGACCAACTAATAATATATTAAACTCAAACCATTGTCTAAAAATTAAGTTTATTTACATATTATTTCAAATAAGAAAGGAGTGAGCAGAGGAGTTATGTTTAAAAACCGAACAGTACTTTTATATAAATTTGATTGAATTAAAGATAAATGCAATAACCAATCGATTAGATCTTTTTTTTTTAAATCTCTTCTCCTTCACCCTCACTTGAGAGGGAAGATTTTTGGGGATTTCTCAGTGGGTATTGTGTAACAAATAAAACCAAAGAAGTGTCATTTAACATTGTTAACAGAATATATCCTGAGAAACACATATTAGATATGAGATGTCTTACTTTATGGTTCAAATGAACTGCAACCTAGTCTTACATACGTTTTACTTAATAAAAATGATATTGGTGATGCCCTTTAATTTTATTTGCAATCAGTTTATGTTTATTTCAATTGTAATGTTTCCATTTATACCTACAAAAAGTGAAAATGTGTCAAGAAACTTGCTGTTGAATTCTGTCATTTTAGAAAGTTAAAAAAAGAAAAAAAACAACTATCACTCGCTTGCCAGTCGCTGAACTAGGAGAGATTTCATTTGGATTTATTTCTCTTTCTGTTAATTATTCTCATCTTAAACAGGACAAACACAGAAAACACTCCTGGAGAAGTGACTGAGATCCACCTGACACACTATTATTATAAAGATTAAAGATGGCGTTTATTAAAGAGGAGAGTGAAGAAGTGATGATTGAAGAAACATTGAGAGTGAAAGATGAAGAAACTGAAGAACAAACAGGTTTGTTTCATTCTCAAAGCTGAATTATGACCTAATATTGTGTTGGTCCCCTTTTGCTGCCAAAACAGGCCTGACCTGTCGAGGCATGGACTCCACTAGACCCCTGAAGGTGTGCTGTGGTATCTGGCACCAAGATGTTAGCAGCAGATCCTTTAAGTCCTGTCAGTTGTGAGGTGGGGCCTCCATGGATCGGACTTGTTAGTTCATTACAGATGCTTGATTGGACTGAGATCTGGGGAATTTGGAGGCCAAGTCAAACTCATTGTGCTCCTCAAACCATTCCTGAAGCATTTTTGCTTTGTGGCAGGTGGTGTTTTTCGGCGGTGGGCGGGGTCAGCATGGGCACCTAACTAGTCTCGGCTATTCAGCCCCATACACAACAAACTGCGATGCACTGTAATTCTGACACCTTTCTATCAGAACCAGCATTAACTTCTTGAGCAGTTTGAGCTCCAGTAGCTCGTCTGTTTGATTGGACCACACGGGCCAGCCTTCGCTCCACACGTGCATCAATGAGCCTGGGCTGCCCATGACCCTGTGGCGGTTCTCCACTGTTCCTTCCTTGGAGCACTTTTGATAGATCCTGACCACTGCAGACCGGGAACACCCCACAAGAGCTGCAGTTTTGGAGATGCTCTGACCCAGTCATCTAGCCATCACAGGACAGATGAAGTAAATAACACAGATTTTCTCTTCATTAGTGGGTGGAATATACACATCCAGCATAACATTATGCCTGCCTATTGACATCCCATTTGTAACAAGCAGGGGGGGATGAGAGCCGTGAACGAACAGTGCAAGGCCAGTGCGTGAGTGCAGATGAGCGTCATACCATTTCTGACCATTCTTCTTTGACCAAGAGTTAAGAGTTCCTTTCACCGGAACTAAGGGGTCAAGCCTAACCCCTGTAAAATATCCCCACATCATAATCCCCCTCCACCAAAATTTACACTTGGCACAATGCAGTCAGGCAAGTACAGTTCTTCTGGCAACCGTTAAACCCAGACTCGTCCATGGGATGGGCAGACAGAGAAAGCGTGATTGGTCACTCAGAGAACACGTCTCACTGCTCTAGAGTCCAGTGGTGGCGTGCTTTACCCCACTGCATCCCACGCTTTGCATTGCTCTTGGTGATGTAAGGCTTGGATGAGCTGCTCGGCCATGGAAACCCATTCCATGAAGCTCTCTCCGCACTGTTCTTGAGCTCATCTGAAGGCCACAGGAGTTTGGAGGTCTGGAGCGATTGACTCTGCAGAAAGTTGGCGTCTTCTGCGCACTGTGACCCTCAGCATGCGCTGACCCGCTCTGAGATTTTACATGGTCCACCACTTTGTGGCTGAGTTGCTGTTATTCCCAATTGCTTCCTCTTTGTTATAATACCACTAATGCATGACTATCTGAGGTAGCATTCAGTTGCTCAGTTCCCACTGCGTTTGTTTCTGTTTGATATAATTGTTAATATAGTATCTATTAAAATATTGATATTCTGGTCTATAACTTCTCCTGAACCTCCCGCTGCCCTGTATCTTGCTCTCTCTCTCATTGGCTGTCGGTCATCGCTGATGTATTTTCAGTCAGAACACATTTCACACAGCAGGAGTTTGAATAGCAGACAGGTCAGATATTTAGCATGCCAAATATCTCACGGGCGTCGGTGACTCGTAAGAGTTTGGAGGTTTATTCAACCCCTGTCTTTAGAAGACAGCCTTAAGTATGGTGTTAAGCTAGTCATACTCATAGGTTATGAGTTAATCCCAGAGGCCTACAGGCAGCAGTTTTCGTACTCATAAGAAAAACGCCAGTCAAACATACATTGAATCGCCGAGACAAGGGTATTATTTTTGATAGATAGTGATAATCTAGCAATGAGGAGCATTTTACATCGCTTAGAGAGCTTGCGTTACTTGAAGATTTTAAGGTGTCTTCCAGAGGATAGATTTTTGGCACGGTTAGATGCGTGACTATTGCAAGACTTGTCATGTTTGCCAGTATGCTGGGAAACCAAACCAGGTGATTTCACCAGCTCCTTTAATCCCAGTTCCTGTCATAGGTGAACCTTTTGAGCATGTGATAGTGGATTGCGTTTATCCTTTATTTTTTGGGGCCTGTACCATGATGGTAGTTTAACAAACTCAGGGTTACAGGATTAGTTTCGAGTTGACAAATCCTTATTTTTAAAGACCTTTATATATTAATTTTAATTAAGTGCCTATTAATGATTGATTAACTAAAATGATACATGTGTAATTGATTAAGGGTATAATAATTACATAAATTATATCTAAATCATTCAAAATTATTATTATTATAAGCATTGTTAAAGCCAGAAGCTTTAGTCTTTAAAACCATTTGCTATGTAGTGAGCTTTAATTTGGAGTAGAAACAGGGCAGTGACTTTATTGCATCAGAGGTGTGTCACTTAGCTCTCAGTTGATTAGTTCAATTTCAGTTTGAGATCTCTTATCCTGGAACATAACCTTCCTCGGAGCAGGTTAGCCGTGGAGTGCAAGTTACAATGGAAGTTTTAGAAGAGATCTCTGTAACATCTAAATGTTTTGTTGTCTGTTGCTTTGTGCCATTAAACTGGTGTTAATTTGCATTTGTCTCTTTTTGTCTTAGACCTGATGGCCCTGAAAAAGGAGAGTGAAGTACTGAATGAAATGGAAGAGAAAGATCAATTTAAGAATATTTACTCCATAACAGGAGAAAAACCTTTTAGTTGCTCACAGGCTAAAAAGACTTTGTCTCGAAAAAGGCTAAAAATAAGGAACTAGAAGTAATTTCACCTGCCCTCAGTGTGGAAACGGATTCACTCTAAAAGGAGCCTCAACAGGCACATAATGACTCACACTGGAGAGAAGTCTTATGTGTGCCCTCAGTGTGGAAGGAGTTTCTGTAGTAAAGGAAACCTTAACGTCCATATGATAATTCACACTGGAAGAGCCTTTTCACCTGCCAACAGTGTGGAAAGAGATTCACTCTAAAGGAAATTTTAACCGGCACATGAAAATTCACACTGGAGTGAACTCTTACTCCTGCCAACAGTGTGGGAAGAGATTTGCTGAAAAAGGAAGCCTTGATGGGCACTTGAGTATTCACACTGGAGAGAAGCCTTACATCTGCCATCACTGTGGAAAGAGCTTCAACCTAAAGGAAACCTTAATAAACACATGAGAACTCACACTGGAGTGAAGCCGTTCACCTGTCAACAGTGTGGAAAGAGTTTCACTCAAAAAGTAAGCCTTAACAGACACATTGGAATTCACACTGGAGAGAAGCCTTACATCTGCCAACAGTGTGGGAAAAGTTTTGATCAACATGAAAACTTTCAAGTCCACATGAGAAGTCACATTGGAGAGAAACCCTACACATGCTCTCAGTGTGGAAAGAGTTTCAATCAACATCAATTTATAGACCATATTAGAGTTCACACTGGAGAGAAACCTTTCACCTGCCAACAGTGTGGAATAAGTTTCAACCGAAAAGGAAGTCTTAACCGGCACATGAGAGTTCACACTGGAGAGGAGCCGTTTACATGTGGACACTGTGGGAACATCTTTAGGTATAAAAAAGCCCTGGAGTGCCACATGAGTATTCATGAATGAGAGAACTGGTTTATATGTCATCAGTGTGGAATGAATTTCACAGACAGGAAACGCCTCATGTTTGAGAGACTGTATAATGAACAGTACTTAGAGGCCTGAATTCCCAAATAATGTCCAATGACTGTGAGGAGTAAAGAGGCCAGAGTCAGAATGTGTCGATTAGTCAAATGAAGAATGAACAACCCTCTACAATGTCCGTAAAACACTAGCATATGCAAATAATAGTGCATTTAAAACAATATCTATCATTAGCCATTAGCTAATTCACGAGTTCACACTTCCATATAATTCCCACTTGCTGTATTGTAACGTTTTGGAATCGTGTTTCATTACTTCCATATTTCTGTACTGAGATTTAGTATTTTCCTATTTCTGCATTTTGAAACGGTCATCTTCTAGTACTGCCGTGTGTAGCGTATAGTGTTTGTTACACACGAGTTGATTGTGATATTTAAGCATACAGAGTGTATCACAGATAGTAACGTAGAGCTGTGAAGAGGTGTAACTGTATCACCAGCTCTGTGAACATTTATTTGTTTATCAAGTTTGTTTTACTATTTTCTCTTTCAACACCCAATCAGATCAGTTGTTATTACATTTACGTCAGTCACTTTGATTTCAGTTCCTGATGAGTCGAGCTAGAGGTACCACTTGGGTTTCTGCAGCATGTGGACTGAATTTAACTTTTTCATGGTCAGTGGATATGTTTAAGTTGTGCGTCGATGATACGATGTAAGTCCTTTAATAAGTGTTCTCTATCGAATTTTCCATACGATGTATAATTACAGCATCGTGAGTTTGTTCGTCCGTGAAGTGATGACAACGACCATTCTTACATCTAGCCTAAGATGTTCATTTACTATGTATACACTCACCTAAAGGATTATTAGGAACACCTGTTCAATTTCTCATTAATGCAATTATCTAATCAACCAATCACATGGCAGTTGCTTCAGTGCATTTAGGGGTGTGGTCCTGGTCAAGACAATCTCCTGGGGGGCGTATTACAGAAACTTTCTATCTAAGGTCTTAACTTAAGATATGATGTTAATTTAGGATTTTTCACAATTTCGTATTACAGAAGCAAATCTTAATTTGATTTAGGATTCTTATCCCATCTTACAAAATCTCATCTTATCTGTAGTTAGGAAATCTTAAACCACTCATTCGAGTTTGGTTATCAACTGTCAGGTCTGTTACCAAGCAACCAACAACAAGAACACTGCTTCTGAGGTAAATCTAAAATCAAAATGGAGAAACAACGGCATGCTTTTTATTCCAATGTGGCAGAAAATGAAATTTTGATAAGCTCCGTTAAAAGTTAAAAGCTGTTTTATAAATAAAACAGTATAAGGCCTAGTCACTTGAAGAATGAACTGGCATAGGGTTGGTTTGACGTTAGACGTTCGAAATTTAAGGACCGTCTCTAAAGTTACATACATTGGTTTACACATTTCTAACTGTAATGACTTTATCGAAACCCACTGTAAAGTGTTCATCTAGGTGTCAGCTATGATGCACACCTTTTACATATTCCGTTAATGCTAATGAAGTTAGAAATGTGTAGGTATACCAGGGTCATATGTAACTTTAGAGACGGTCCTTAAATTTGCGAATATCAAACGTCCATGTCCAGCGTCAAACCAACTCTATGCCAGTGAAGAATGACCGGTAATGCTCCGTGATGGCCCGTTGGCCTCTGTAATTTTGGTCGCAATTCATCAAATAACTGCAAAATCATGTGTCGCGGGAGTCTGTGATTATTTACAAGCATTTTATCATCAAAGCACAGCACATCCTCTGGGTCCTCCAAAAGTCTCTCCACCATCAAAACGTTGCTGCTCTTCATCTTATATAATTAATAAATGTAACGCTCTCTCGAAAAAGGTTTTTTGTACTGTGATTTTTCACCGTTGGATTTCAGAAACGTTTGAAGTTAGGACCCCAGTGGGGTTGTCCTAAACTTAAGACAGCTTTTAGGACTTTTTGTCGAGTTAGGATGCTTCTGTAATACCTGTTTCCTATCCATAGTTAAGATGAGATTATGCATTTAAGAAATGTCATTCTGTAATAGCCTTTGTCCTGTATGCGGTCCTAACTGAAGTTGCCATGGTTACCAAACAGATAAGATAGGATTATAAAGTTAAGATGTTTCTGTAATACGCCCCCTGACCTACATGTAACACCATACTTCAGTATTAAATTTAAGGAGCTCACTATGCTTATTTCCATGCAGCTGAGAAATAAAAGTACTAAAGATTCTATGCTCAAAAGAAAACAAAGAAACAGTGAGTTTAGTATTCAGGGAATTACCTAGAGATACTGTAGATTATATTAACAAAGCAGAGTTGTTGAAATTGTCCATGGTGAAGTCAGCTATTCATATTGAGAATTTCCATAACAGACTTCAACAAAGCTAGTTTGCATACCTTATGAGTTTGTGGTTTCCATCTACATGCCAAAGTGAGTTTGGACCTGATAGGCCCGCCTGTACAGCCTTTGTGTCAGAGCTCTCTGAGCAGCAGCAGAAGGATCAGTGTGAAGAACACTTGCCCGTACTCTATGTCTTTGCACTAAGACACCTTGACCAAACAAACGTGCTCTTACAGATTCTGGTCCAATCTGCCAATTACCCATCTCCTTTACCACGTCATTGAGTTCTGTGTCGGATATCCGTGTATATCGATTTGAGCATTGTAAGTTGAATTGCCTAGAAAAAATAAAACTTAATAGAAGCATTCATTGAAAACAAAACTAGCACAAGAAGAATGAAATTAATAATAAAAACATTATTAAATATTACGATTATGTTTTTAATTATGTCATGCACTTGTATTAATCGTCGTTTTACTGTTCATTCAGACACATGCAGAATGCTTGCCATCTCTACAACAGTAAAATTGCAAGAGTCCAAAAACTGTAATTGGTCTTGGCAAATTGAGGATGGTGAAGCACAACCAAAATCTCTTCTTGGGGCTTGATTGATGCTTGACCCTAAAAAACACAATAAAATATCTAGAATTATATACATTTCAGACTAATCAGAGATACCAGACGTCTTCTCAGTATAGGAAGTCACATACTGACAAGAGATATGTACAGACTGAATGCACTGTAAATAAAAATGTCTGCCAAATGTAAATGTTATAGTTTCATTACATTACATTATCACTAGGTTACCTTCCTGAACATCATTGGTCAAATTATGGACCTCTTCGAATAATGCTCTTCCAGCTGAGCGGTCTCAGGTGAATAATGCTCTTCCAGATGAGCGGTCTCAGGTGAATAATGCTCTTCCAGCTGAGCGGTCTCAGGTGAATAATGCTCTTCCAGATGAGCGGTCTCAGGTGAATAATGCTCTTCCAGCTGAGCGGTCTCAGGTGAATAATGCTCTTCCAGCTGAGCGGTCTCAGGTGAATAATGCTCTTCCAGCTGAGCGGTCTCAGGTGAATAATGCTCTTCCAGCTGAGCGGTCTCAGGTGAATAATGCTCTTCCAGCTGAGCGGTCTCAGGTGAATAATGCTCTTCCAGCTGAGCGGTCTCAGGTGAATAATGCTCTTCCAGCTGAGCGGTCTCAGGTGAATAATGCTCTTCCAGCTGAGCGGTCTCAGGTGAATAATGCTCTTCCAGCTGAGCGGTCTCAGGTGAATAATGCTCTTCCAGATGAGCGGTCTCAGGTGAATAATGCTCTTCCAGATGAGCGGTCTCAGGTGAATAATGCTCTTCCAGATGAGCGGTCTCAGGTGAATAATGCTCTTCCAGATGAGCGGTCTCAGGTGAATAATGCTCTTCCAGCTGAGCGGTCTCAGGTGAATAATGCTCTTCCAGCTGAGCGGTCTCAGGTGAATAATGCTCTTCCAGCTGAGCGGTCTCAGGTGAATAATGCTCTTCCAGATGAGCGGTCTCAGGTGAATAATGCTCTTCCAGCTGAGCGGTCTCAGGTGAATAATGCTCTTCCAGCTGAGCGGTCTCAGGTGAATAATGCTCTTCCAGCTGAGCGGTCTCAGGTGAATAATGCTCTTCCAGATGAGCGGTCTCAGGTGAATAATGCTCTTCCAGCTGAGCGGTCTCAGGTGAATAATGCTCTTCCAGCTGAGCGGTCTCAGGTGAATAATGCTCTTCCAGCTGAGCGGTCTCAGGTGAATAATGCTCTTCCAGATGAGCGGTCTCAGGTGAATAATGCTCTTCCAGCTGAGCGGTCTCAGGTGAATAATGCTCTTCCAGATGAGCGGTCTCAGGTGAATAATGCTCTTCCAGCTGAGCGGTCTCAGGTGAATAATGCTCTTCCAGATGAGCGGTCTCAGGTGAATAATGCTCTTCCAGATGAGCGGTCTCAGGTGAATAATGCTCTTCCAGATGAGCGGTCTCAGGTGAATAATGCTCTTCCAGCTGAGCGGTCTCAGGTGAATAATGCTCTTCCAGCTGAGCGGTCTCAGGTGAATAATGCTCTTCCAGCTGAGCGGTCTCAGGTGAATAATGCTCTTCCAGCTGAGCGGTCTCAGGTGAATAATGCTCTTCCAGCTGAGCGGTCTCAGGTGAATAATGCTCTTCCAGCTGAGCGGTCTCAGGTGAATAATGCTCTTCCAGCTGAGCGGTCTCAGGTGAATAATGCTCTTCCAGCTGAGCGGTCTCAGGTGAATAATGCTCTTCCAGATGAGCGGTCTCAGGTGAATAATGCTCTTCCAGCTGAGCGGTCTCAGGTGAATAATGCTCTTCCAGATGAGCGGTCTCAGGTGAATAATGCTCTTCCAGCTGAGCGGTCTCAGGTGAATAATGCTCTTCCAGCTGAGCGGTCTCAGGTGAATAATGCTCTTCCAGATGAGCGGTCTCAGGTGAATAATGCTCTTCCAGCTGAGCGGTCTCAGGTGAATAATGCTCTTCCAGCTGAGCGGTCTCAGGTGAATAATGCTCTTCCAGATGAGCGGTCTCAGGTGAATAATGCTCTTCCAGATGAGCGGTCTCAGGTGAATAATGCTCTTCCAGATGAGCGGTCTCAGGTGAATAATGCTCTTCCAGATGAGCGGTCTCAGGTGAATAATGCTCTTCCAGATGAGCGGTCTCAGGTGAATAATGCTCTTCCAGCTGAGCGGTCTCAGGTGAATAATGCTCTTCCAGATGAGCGGTCTCAGGTGAATAATGCTCTTCCAGCTGAGCGGTCTCAGGTGAATAATGCTCTTCCAGCTGAGCGGTCTCAGGTGAATAATGCTCTTCCAGCTGAGCGGTCTCAGGTGAATAATGCTCTTCCAGCTGAGCGGTCTCAGGTGAATAATGCTCTTCCAGCTGAGCGGTCTCAGGTGAATAATGCTCTTCCAGATGAGCGGTCTCAGGTGAATAATGCTCTTCCAGATGAGCGGTCTCAGGTGAATAATGCTCTTCCAGCTGAGCGGTCTCAGGTGAATAATGCTCTTCCAGCTGAGCGGTCTCAGGTGAATAATGCTCTTCCAGATGAGCGGTCTCAGGTGAATAATGCTCTTCCAGCTGAGCGGTCTCAGGTGAATAATGCTCTTCCAGATGAGCGGTCTCAGGTGAATAATGCTCTTCCAGATGAGCGGTCTCAGGTGAATAATGCTCTTCCAGATGAGCGGTCTCAGGTGAATAATGCTCTTCCAGATGAGCGGTCTCAGGTGAATAATGCTCTTCCAGATGAGCGGTCTCAGGTGAATAATGCTCTTCCAGATGAGCGGTCTCAGGTGAATAATGCTCTTCCAGCTGAGCGGTCTCAGGTGAATAATGCTCTTCCAGCTGAGCGGTCTCAGGTGAATAATGCTCTTCCAGATGAGCGGTCTCAGGTGAATAATGCTCTTCCAGATGAGCGGTCTCAGGTGAATAATGCTCTTCCAGCTGAGCGGTCTCAGGTGAATAATGCTCTTCCAGCTGAGCGGTCTCAGGTGAATAATGCTCTTCCAGCTGAGCGGTCTCAGGTGAATAATGCTCTTCCAGCTGAGCGGTCTCAGGTGAATAATGCTCTTCCAGATGAGCGGTCTCAGGTGAATAATGCTCTTCCAGCTGAGCGGTCTCAGGTGAATAATGCTCTTCCAGCTGAGCGGTCTCAGGTGAATAATGCTCTTCCAGCTGAGCGGTCTCAGGTAAATAATGCTCTTCCAGATGAGCGGTCTCAGGTGAATAATGCTCTTCCAGATGAGCGGTCTCAGGTGAATAATGCTCTTCCAGCTGAGCGGTCTCAGGTAAATAATGAATAATGCTCTTCCAGCTGATTGGTCGGCGGAGCGCGTTCATGTGGGGGCGTGGCTTTGGAAAGAGCCCAGAAGGGAGAAGGTGGAGTGAATGAAAATAATGAGCTGTCTTTAAAACAGTCGTGAGAGGTCTACAGACACTCCATTTTAGACTTTCTTTTTCAGAGTACTTACATTTTAATTATGTATTGATATATAAAGAAAGTTTAAACAAATTAGGAAAAAAAGTTTTTTAACCAATTCTTACCTACCCTTCAGCTAAGGTTTATGTGCAAATTGTACACCATCAGAGTTTCTATTTTATCATCACAATTATTAACAACTTTAAAGATGAATCCAATTAAGTAATAACAATCTATAAACACAGTATATAATGTAATGTGTCATTCTGGGCTTTTACTTTTGATGATGGTAAGAATTGTACTTTACACAGTTGACCATACAATGGGTGAATACTCTAGTTCACAATATCAGACAATATGTGATATTGTTTTCAGGAAAAGGCGACAAGAAAGTATTTTAATAGCCTATTATTTTCAAAAAATGTACAATAATGAAATGTATGACTTAAAAAATAGTCTTTTAATCACAAAATGCATAAGGTGCATATTTATATATGGGCTGTAACAATTAGTTTGGTAATTGTTCTGTAGACTTTATTTATATTTTTGGGGTAATAAAGATAGATCTAAGTGAACAATAGCCTTTATTATGACCTAAATACATATAACCAAGGCAATAATAATTAGTTCAAATAAAGTAGGCTATCTAAGGTGAGTAAACAAAGTTTTAGTGAACAACTTTCCACATAGGCTACTATTTTTCCCCCCAATCAATTATGTCGTAATAAAGAGATGATATCTTTTCTCGTATAACGAAATATAGGGTATATGTCGTTAAAACAGCATATTTTCTCTTAATAAAGACATCGCCTATGTTGTACAGTGATGTGTACAAAATATGCCTGGATCAACATTAGAGAAAGTACATAGGCTATACTCGCACCGGAGTCGCACCGGAGTATGCACTGGGTAAGACTTAAACGTGCAGTATGTAAACTAGGGGTCACTCATTCAAAATAATAACAACAGACGTACTTTGATGACGTTGGGAAAGTGCGTGGGCTCATGGGAGTTGTTGTCATTGTCACTGTCAACCAGCGAATCTAGCATCTCCTGCAGAAAACATGTTCACTGACAAGTAGGGTTGGAATCACAGGTCAACACACGATACGATAATATCACAATATTTTGCCCACGATAACGACCTATCACGATACCAGCGATTCTGTGACAGACGATATATTGCAAGAAAATCACTCTCGATATATCATGATATAATTTTGTAAATGGAAAAAAACGTCAAAAAACTCATATGATCATATATTTCATTAATAAAACTAAATAATTTAATCTTTTTTGAAAATAGCATTAAAGTACAGTAAGTGCATATAAAGCTATCAAACAGCCATGAGAGACTAAATGACTAAATGATTTATAATAAAGAAAGGTCACTATCTCTAACTTATTCATAGCAGCAACATTTTATATTTGGAAATTGCAAAATGCACACATTACTAAAAATTAGAAAAAACACCCAGTATAAAACCTTATTTAATAAAGTATGGTCACATCTGAGTTAACCAATCAGGAGCCTGCTTGCTGCTGTCACGTGGTCAAGTGACGTGTGAGAAACCCTGCATAATTAAAAATACTGATATTTTGTCACTAAATGTAGTTTTAATGCTTTTCAGTTGATAATGTAGTTGCATAAAGCGAAAATATGTGGTTTATTTATAAAGACAGCGCCTATTTATAATATCTTGTATTTATAATAATCTTGCGTTTTCGGAGTTGTGAGATCCAGGCGATCACTGGCCGCTCAACGCTCGTTAACCCCGGCGAGAGCAGCCTTTTCTCGGCCAGTCCTTCTGGCATGTGCCGCTGGCTCGGGTGTCTCTATAGTGGTTAAACATGACATATAATTCGTCTTGTGTACATCTAATGGGCGATCTTTGGTCTAATGAATCTATTGTTGCCTACCAAATCATTTTGACTGAGGGCAAAGTGGAGTTTCATAACTTTAAACATATTTTTTTGCAGTGAAGATAATCCAGGTGGTGCGTTGGCTGAACCACATTGTGTGGCTGTTAATGCTTAATATTTTTTTTATGAAAATGAAAAGAGGCAGTGTGATGTTTTATGACATTTTTCTCCAGGAGCGCCTTGAACGCGCGTCTATTTCACTTAAAATATGGAACGCCAGAAGGGTCACAAAACGCCATTAACCAAACGTCTGGTTCTCAGAAAACGCCGTTATTTGCGGCGTTTTGGACGAAAAGATGGCGCAAAATACGGAGTTCTGTAGTATCAGCGCCGTTCAATTCGCCGTTTGGCCTTCCATATTACGCCGTCTTTGACGGCGGACAAAGGCAGCGTAAAGCGGCGTTGATAATATTCAAATTATTTTATAATATTTTGTGTGTATTGTTTATTTCCTGACAGGAGTTCAAGTCCAGTCTCTCTCTCTCTCTCTCTCTCTCCTACACAAGCAAATGTATTTTTGCCCACTTGATGCAAACCTTGAGCATAACACATAGGTTTCTGAACAAACCGACATCCCGACATTATAGCTGTTCTTTGTTTCTAGCAGCGGTGAGTATTTTTCAGTTCAATCATAAAAATAATCCATACTGTCAAACTTCCAATAGACAATTCCTAGACCTACAGACAGTTCTGTAATAACTACTGGCACTAGGCCTATATATATATATATATATATATATATATATATATATATATATATATATATATATATATATATATATATATATATATATATATAAGCCTATATCTTCTTTTTTTATTGGCCTATGCACTTTAATAGATTCATTCAATTAAAATCAATTAAAACTTAAAAACAAATCCCTTCTTTCGTTTTGGAAAAATTATATCTTAATATTGATCAATGTTTCATCAACTAATTGCCTGGATTTGATAACCTAAATAAGATGCAAATATAGCATACGCTGTAAAATAAGATGCAAATACGCTGAATGACTTTGTGTTAACTTTAGTGATATTCTTCAGTGAAAAATGTCGTGTAAAACATTTTTTTTTTTTTTTTTTTCAAAAAAAAAAAAAAAAAAAGCATTATGAATAAAGCATCATCTCTCAGAGGAGAGAGAGAGAGAGAGAGAGAGAGAGAGAGAGAGAGAGAGGTCAGGAAATAAAGAGTGGCTATTAACTAGTGAACAAAGGATAGCTCTATGGTTTTCACAAACAATACACACAAAATATTATAAAATAGTTTAACTTATGCATATATGATTTAGGAAAAGGCATACACATATGCCCAGTGAATAAATACAAATATCACACGATGAAGGTCCAAATATCAGTCACATAGCGTTAAAAGACAGGACTCTTGAGGTGGATCGACATTCTACTACACAGGTCTTGCCGCTTTGATGGGGCTGGATTGTGTACTAAAAAGGAGCTGTTTTGAATATTATCGCCGCTTTTCGCTACGCGTCTTTGTCAGACTGAAGCGCCCGTCATTGGAAGGCCAAACGAAATGAACGGCGTTTTGGGTCATATAAAAACGCAGATATTAACGGCGGTTCTGCGGTGAAACGCCGTCATTTATGGCGCTGGTACTACAGAACGCCGTATTTTGCACCGTCTTTTAAAACGCCGCAAATAACGCGGCGTTTTCTGGGAACCAGGCGTTTGGTTAATGGCGTTTTGTGACCCTTTTGGCGTTCCATATTCAAATGCTCGATTTCTATCGCGCGTCAATTTGCCTCGGCGCGAATGGATTCAAAATGTTCACACGTCCAACTAGACGCGATGTTGACGCTGTATTCGCGCTTCAAGCGCCACCGCATGAAGTACTGCCACTCCGGGAAGCCAAAGCGTAAACAGCCACAATGTAGATATGAATTTAAATATTCGGATATAATATCGATACTTGGAGACAGCGTGTATAACGCTGACTGGAAATATCGTGATAAATCGGCATATCGATTTTTGTCCCACCCCTACTGACAAGGTAATGTATTGTTATATTACATCTCTATTGTTTTTCACGTTTAGTTATGTCAATCTAATGAAATAGCAGCTACCGTTAGTGAACAAACTTATCAGTAACGTTAGCTAATGTGTGAGACAGAATGTTGTCTGGTCGCTATGTCAACATACCTATAAGTGACTTATGTTGACATATTAACGCGCATCATAATTTGAGTTACTCAAATTATAGTTATGTTGACATGGCATCCGCTTGTCGAACATTCTGTCTATCAACTTGAGCCGCTGCTAACGCTTAGATCAGGCATCTACTACCCTCCTGAGAGATGTTGTCCAGACTCTTTCGCTACAAAACATGCTACAAAGTGTCACCTTACATTAATTGACCAAGATAGTGGCATATTACCATATGAAGCTAACGTTACTTTCTCCAGCTACATATAAAACCAATAATAGCTAGTCCATCTGCGTTTTACACATGACATCATCGTGTCACCAAATATACGGATAGAAATATACTTTGAATCAGTTTTTAAAAATAGCTGTTTCAGTCTCCAAAAACACAGGATCCGCCTTTTTGAAACGCAGTTACAATACAAAATGTATACGTATTCAGCTAAACGTGTCTCAATGTGGTCAAGATCGCTATGCAATATGCAAACATACAGCATGCTATGATTATATGATTATTATGTTAGCTGAATGGTTACTTAACTTAACATAGATATAGTGATTTTTATATTTTTAATGCTGTAACATTACATATTGTGCCTTTAAGTTGAAATAAAGGATTTATTTTACTATACTTCTTTACATAAAAATGATTTTCTACTTAAAAACTATAGCTAATTTCGTTATTTTAATAACCCAACTAATGACTCATCTGCATCTAAGCGATTGTGCTGTTCTGTTCTTGGGTGTAATAACAAACACAGCAGTCATTCTGATGTTCCTAAATCCCAACCGCTGAAGACGCTGTGGCTGAGTTTTGTTTTCGAAGGGAATATTCCCCCCTTATCAACGAAAATGCTTTCATGTTTGCGAATCACTTCTCACCAGACTGCTTTATAAACGAGGGTCCTATAAAGCAGGTTTTGCTAAGAAGCTGCCACTGACAAAAAGGATCGGTACTGATGAGAATAAAATATTTGTTTGTGCATTATTGCTAACAATGCTTGTAGAAATTTATCATTAACAATAGTAAATTTGAGATAATGTTAGTTTATGAAATGATTTTGCATTAAGACTATATGTACTTTCTGTTGGGCATAAGAGCCAGAGGGTGTTGGTATTTATAACAGATCCATATGAGAAAGTGTTTTGCTATGCATTTTGCTGTGCTCTTAGAGTACGTTTGTGTGTGTTAACAAAGAAGCAGTCTTGTGTCCAGGAAATTGGAGGGGTGATGTTGCGAACGAAGCACAGCTGACCAGAAAATCATCTGACTCCCAAAGAAAGACAACTTATGTATTTTTTTGTGTATAAATGTTGGGTCAGGAAAGGCAAGTTTGTCGCAGACTGCCTGTACAAGCCTTGCATAGGATTGTGTAAATCAGGGACAGTTGTGACCCAGAGCTCTGTATGCTATCTTCATCTGACTTACTTAAGCATTAAAACAGTTAAACTATATTTTGTTCCTGCTCTCCTCATTCAACGAACACGCGGACTCAAGAAATTGATGCCGAGTCCAACAGTATCAACTACTCGTGTTCCTGCTGCACCTCCAGAAGAAAGTGAGTTTAACGTTTCATTAACCTTTATATTAATCTTTGCAAATCGCGTGCACACTTCACGATGAATGTGGCTAAAGTTTACAGGTTATTACATTACGGCATGCTTTCTATGTATGACGTTCTCAATGTAACATAATTCATAATCTCACGTTTATAATGAACAACGCGTTATGGTTATTGTGTTACTGCAAACTGTGTGCGCTGGTGATAATGACCATTAGCTGTAAAATCAATCTGTCAATGAACTAACGTATACATCAGTAAACACACAGCATTGGTATCTCACTGCTACCCTGCCAGTACATACAACGATAGATCAAAGAGACATTACGTTCACCAACCATTCAGAAACGTCCTGTTCGAGCCTTAATTGTCTAACTTTGTTGCGGCCGTGATCTTGTTCCAGGTCTGACTCCGGTTCAAACTGATACGGTTGCACAGATGTGTCCTCAGAGACTCCCGTTGCCATGCTTTCTCCAAAATATACCCTCAACTGTTGTCAAGGCAACATAAAGGCCCACAGAACAGAGGCACAGGGTGAGCAACGCTCATTATCATTTAAAGACACATGCACTAAAAATAGTTTTCTCACAATACTAATATTACTTTAATTTAATTAAAGTATATAACAAACTTTTCGTTTAGACACTAAAGAATCATATTAACTTGTACAAAAATGGCATTATATGACCCTTTAAAGTGGAGTGGAGCAGCACTTGCCTAAACTATATCTATAATATGGGTGGTAACTTAAAAATAATGCTTTATGTTTCTGTTGATGGATACACATGCTGGCTCCTCAGTGATACAATACAACAGGGGACATCAACTATATTTGTCCAAGGGCCAGAATTTTCTCTGCAGACACTGTAAGGGCCAGACACTCGTAATATAAAATAAAATTCAAATTGTATGCGCCCCTACCCTTGACTTTAAAAGGGTGGAGCACGGTTCTGAATGTCTCCCGACTATATTTGAATATTCCTCCTATTACCCTATATGACTACGGTAACCCAGATTAAATATATTTATGCTCCTGAAGCAATATTCTTAAACAGTGTGAAAATTTACCCAGCCCTGAATAACCTCAAGCAAGGCAAAAGGTAAGATTTAAAAAAATAACAAAATAAAGAAATATAAGGAAAATAAGAAATAAAATAATTATATGATTCAATAAAGGGGATGAAATATCCAAACGACTATTGTGTATTTACTTTTGACCCCCATGAAACGGTTCTCATTCCCGCTTGAATAAGGCCAGCGACACACTGGCTGCTGCGTGGCTGTCCGTTTTTATTTCGGCTCCCATATTTAACAGGTTGGAGTTTGCACACTGAGACACGCGTCTCAGGCGCGCTCGAGCCATGCGGAAAACACCAGCGTTGCCAACTCTCACGCATTTGCCGTGACACACACGCTTTGAAACTCTATCTCACGCTCTCACGCTGCCCAACAATCTCACGGCAAATTGCCAAACCTGCTTTCGATATTAAACAAAGCTAAGCTTTTACATTTTTTTTTTAAGTTTTAATGCGAAATTCAAACCATTAATAGCGTTTTGGCGCTAATGTGGCATAATGTTAAAGCCAGAGGCATGCTCTCATCTCCTGGTGGCGCGCGTGGTCACGTGGTTCATGGAGCGCTCAATACTTCTAGCGCTGTGTTAGTGCGTTTGAATGGCTTAAGCGGATACACAACAGTTTCACTCTACAGATGTTTGCAGCAAGTTTTGGTGAACAGTACAGCATAGTGTGCATTGATTATTAAGTCAACCATATATACAGGATCGTTTTATTATGGAGAGTGATAGAGTCTCTAGTAATTAAGGTTAAAATAGAGAATTCCAATTCAAAGAGGCAAATTATATACTACATATGATACTGACCCCCCATTGATACTGAGTATTTTACATTTGATTACTTTATTAAATGTCTGTACCTTTCTGCAGGCCAGTAGGCCTGTACATTATTATTTAATGTACACATGAGTGAGGTCAAGTAAAAAATGTTATACTGTGCGTTGTTGCAATGTGCTAAATAAATATTTGCATGATTTGTAATTGATTTATTATTTGAAACTTTAATATTAATTTATGCAATTGCAATGCCTTGATTTTTAGTAAAGTTACACACTCATAGCCATAAATGCAATGGTACTAGTAATTGGCATAATTTCTTTCTGTGTTTTCGGTTTTCGGCCTTGATTTCCTCTTTTTCAATTCTTTTTTTTTTTTGCTATTTAAAAATTATAATTTTGTTATTTTAATAACCCAACTAATGACTTGATCATCATAAAAAAGCCATTTTATTTTACTATAGGCCTATCTTTATATATATATATATATATATATATATATATATATATATATATATATATATATATATATATATATATATATATATATATATATATATATATATATATATATATATATATATATATAGTACTTAAACTATAAGTTTGTTATTTATTATTTATATTAGTGTTGTTGTTGTTCTTGTTTTGATTAGTTGTTCTTCCGAGTTTTAAAGGTCCTGTTCTTCGTGATTCCATTTTTCAAACTTTAGTTAGTGTGTAATGTTGCTGTAAGAGCATAAATAATACCTGTAAAATTATAAAGCTCAAAGTTCAATGCCAAGCAAGATATTTTATTTAACAGAAGTTTCCTGTCAAAGCCTACAGCGAACGGCCGGTTTGGACTACATCCCTGTACTTCCTGCTTTAATGACATCACTAGAACAGTTTGTTGACTAGCCTCCGCCCACAAGAATACGCAAAAAAAGGGGGCGTGGTCGAAGTGTTGCGTTTGTAGAGTGTTTGTCGCCATGTCTACAATAACATTGAGTGCATGCATCTCCCCGTTATGGTAAGAGGCGTGACCTTTCCAGGCAACGTGCGCTAAGCTGCTGTCCAATCACAACACGGGAACCGCTGGCCCAATCAGAACTCATTACGTATTTCTGAAGGAGGGACTTCATAGAACATCAGGCCGTTTTTAGGACAGAGAAAACAGATAAGAACAGATAACAATGTACTTATACAGATAAGTAAATTGTGTGAAAAATACTGTGTTTTTTTTACACGCAAAACATGAACACATGTTATATTGCACACTGTAAACACAATCAAAGCTTCAAAAACACAGGAAAAACAGGACCTTTAATAAATGTGTGTTATCAGAATCACCTTCATTCTTTCATTTGATTTGACATCATGGCCAAATGTTTGAATTTGAATGGTGGTAACTCACAGTTTTCTTTACCACTTTGTTATTTTGGCTCTGATTTTTGTTTGTTGGAAATATGAACTGAATTTAGCTGCTTTTAAAAATAAAAACTTTTCGTTTAATAAACAATACATTTTTTTTTTAAAAAAAGATGGTGCTATGAGTGGGGTGCATGCACAATAATATGTTCCCTGAATCCACAGCCTAATAGGCTAGGAAAGGTAGACACATATGGTCACACAAATAAGAGTATTTTTCATTCTTGTTTTACATTGACTATCGTTACATTTAAAGGATTTATAGTGGAAATATATACCCACATCGCAAGCGGGAGATGAAGTGAGTCAATAGGGCGCTGGTTTAAGGTTCGAACATATACGTCATTCATGCTTACTGACGATCAAATATAAGCAAGCTTAATGCTAAGCTTTTCTTTTGTGTGATAAGACTTTTTCTTCGTGTGCTCAGTATTCGTTTCAGTTTCAGAAATATTTTTATTTATTTTACAAAAGCACAATGTTTTGTTGTTATTGTGAGTGTACACAAATAAAAGTAGACAATTTATAGTTTAGAATTATGTCTGGCACTTATCTGAATACCCCTAAAAATGACGTAAAAAGTATTATGAGTTGTTTACACTGTGCAGGAAAAAAAAACCATCAGAACCACTGAATGATCTATCCTAGATCAGTGTTCAGAATGCTTTACATGTTTATTATGAAAACTTTTAATTAAAAGAATTATGCAGACATGATTTTGACCACTTCATTAAGTTCTGTTTTGTAGAACGTCTTTCTTTAAAGTGAATTTCATTTGTATAAATTATATTTTAATTTTGATCAATGTTTCGTCAACTAATTGTCTGTATATTTAATAAATAATAAGCAAACCAAGAACATTGGAATGGA
Source organism: Gobiocypris rarus (assembly GCA_023029165.1). Classification (NCBI taxonomy): domain Eukaryota; kingdom Metazoa; phylum Chordata; class Actinopteri; order Cypriniformes; family Gobionidae; genus Gobiocypris; species Gobiocypris rarus. The sequence goes on along the minus strand of CM040935.1, from coordinate 32,997,378 downwards.
TTGACCCAACTGAGTAAGGCTGAAACTGTAGCATCTTTCTGTTCTTAATACATTTCTTTAATGTATGTCTTAATTACAGTAAGCCTATAGATAGTTATCATATTTGTGGTACATGTTAGCTAGCAACATAGGATTCCATTCATTATGCTAAGCTAAATGGCGACCCTGCCAAACTACAACAATGCATGCACTGAGACAAAAATGCATTTGCCAACATCTAAATGTAGGAAAGATGTTAAAAAAGCCCTATTTCTAAAAACGGTGGAGTGTTCCTTTACGGAATTATCTAGAGGAAGTCTATGTCATTTATTATTTTAAATTAAAGTTTTTTCATTTTAGGGAGAGTTGGAAAGGTAAGATAATTAATTATCGGTATCAGTCGTATTGTAAAGCGGCAACGTATGTATCAGGCGTCTTATAAGGCGACGTACATGGAAACTACGTATATATCAGACGTCTTGTAAGGTGATGTACATATAATGGATATATTTCTCACATACGCCGTCGCCACAGGTATTTATTCTTACAATGATGTCGACGTGACGTCGCCGCCGGTCTATCGTCTACTGTCTCTATCAATCCCGTTCAAAAATTGACACAGACTAATGATGACGGAAGGGTAGACTGCTCCTTCTCCTTCTTCAGGGTAGTATGAGAAATGGCACTCTCCACTCGTCAAACACCTCCGCTTGAAGTGACGAGCGATGCGCGCTTGCCGTTTGCAGTGCATTAAGCCTAGTTTACTCTCACCTGGCTCCGCAGGCGTTTGGACGAGGCGTTTTGGGGGCGACTCGGAGTAATTGTTCTATAAACCATCAGGGAAAAGCGGCTAATGTACACCCTGTGATGTACACAGGTGGTGATCAACATTTAGTTAAATTTTTAAGTGCCATTGTTTAAAAAAAAAATTATTGGCTGAAATTTCCAAGACGTTCATTTATGTTATGCCATCTATGTATCTTCCTGACAAACCTTTTTTTAATTTATCATTTTTGAATAGCGGTTTATGATATTTAATATCCTTTGATATAGAAAATAAATATTGAATATGCAACATAATTTATATGCGACTGAACCGGGCCTTTAAAATTAAGGTTACTAAAGAAGTTTATTAAGAATGAGAATACAGAAGGATATTGAGATATATTTAATACTTTTAGAGATACAGGCACAATATGGAAAGACTAGTACTGATGGCACTCAGACAGGAATGATCAATTGTGTTGATAGAAAAAGATGCAGTTCTAGTTTCAACATTGTTGTTTAGAAAATATGTGAATATTGAAAATGTGAACCAAATTACTCATGGAGCCACATTGAGATCCCCATATCTCTGGAAGTTATTGGGCCTTAAAAATGAAGAAACCAAAGTAAACTTTTTTTTTTTAAGAATTAGAATCTAAAAGGATAATAAAGGTATCTTCAAAATGAATTACAGGCATACACACTTAAATAAAATAAAAAAAACACATTAAGTGCTTTTTCCCATTTTTTTACTGCTGCTGTTGGCATATAATGCAAAAAAAAAAAAAAGATAAATTCAGCAGATTTACCTAATAGACCTGCCAATCTCTGTGTAAAAAATAAATAAAATAAAATGATGCTGTCATTTTTCTAAAGCCAAAATCGTAATTTTGACAAAATATTGATTACTCAGTAAATATACTTCCATTACATTTAATATTGTCTTATTTCTTCATTTATATTTGTCTTTCTTCAGAAACAAAATGAACAAAATAAAAAAATTAAGCTGGGAAAGTTTCTGAAATTTGGTTGATTTTGACATGGAATGACCCAAATGTGTGTCTGAGAACCTTTTATGCACACACTTAACAGAAGATACTGAAATGACATACAGTACACACATTTTGAGTGACCCTTAATCTGTCCCTTATTTTCCTATAAAGAACCACGATTGTCCTATTTTCAAGCCGCATCCACACTTCATTATAGAAATTTATTGTTTGCATATTGTGGTGTATACAAACAATATAATAGATTATGGGTAGGGACAAAACCAGTCTGCGCAGTAGTCTCTCCATAGTTGTGTTGTCTCTGTGTTGTTTGCTAGCTTTTCCTCTTCTGTTGGAATTTTCTGTCTATGTAATTTTCCTGCATGTAAATTTTGACCAATCGAAAAGCAGTTTAGGAACTACGCCATGGCCAATAAGTGATGTGGATGTTGTGCATTTTGGTTCGTTTCAACTGGTTTGAACTTCGGACCACAGCAATCAGTGTGGTGTGAAAAGGAACCAAAAAAGCTGAAAAATGCTACAATGTATAATTGTTTGCCATTGGTTCTGACCAAATGAACCGAACTAACGATGTGAAAGCACTCTAAGCAATCGTGTCGACCTTGGCGTGAGCACAAACCGTGACCAACAACATGTTTTAAAAAGCGTTACACTTTTGTCACCCACATATTTGCCTGAGAAGTGATATGGCAATTAAAAATGTATCTGTTGTATTCCTGAATAAGAGACAAACCTTAACCAATTGTCTTTATAAAGATTTAATTTCTTGCAAGAAATGAATCCACGGTTGGAGCAACCATAAGGAAGGAACCCAACAAGCTTTATACTCCCAATGTTTGAGCAACTCTCCAGTAATTTTCCACAGAGTAAAGGGCAGAAACACAATATGTAAATGGTCCCTTCCCTGTCTTGGCGCTTGTATAATTTAAATGATCCGACACCCTTGGTTGGGAAAGCTCTCACTTTAGATGTCCCACCATTTTTCCTCAACAGAAGCTATGTGACGTGACAAATGCACGCGTTGTCTTAATTTTGCACAAAAAATCACAAACATTTTTTTTTAAATTGAAAACAAACCAATCAATGTTCGAATATGATGTGATTACAGTAAGCTTTGTGCATTAACAATTAGCCTAATGAGGAGGACTGGTGGATAGTGTTTTATGCCAGTTAATCCCTGTAAATTCCAAAAACAAGTATATTTATTTACAAAATGTAATATAGTAGGACTCTAATACTGGAATGCGAAAGAGTTAGCATAAATTACTTAATTCAGCTTGTTAGAAAAAGGTGTTATGCGACTAAAACTATTTTATTCCTCTCGTGATAAGTCATTCCAAAAATGATGCCATGTATGTTGTTAGGCTTATGTATATCCCAGCCACATACGCCATTATTTTTAATGGAAGGAGAAGTGTGTGTTATTCAAGCATTGATGGCAAGGAAAGCCCCTTGAGCGGCACACATGAGGTGTTCGGATGTTTATCCCTCAGATCTGCTTCAAGGTTTTGATAAATAGTGTCATTTTCTATTCTTTTGTCTTTTATGAAATTAATATAGAACTCTGTTTTGACTTCTGTCCAAACATACCATCATCTGTAAAGAATGATCAACTTTTACATACACCAGGTTATTCTGATGCATTGCCACATATAGAGACGAGTGAAATGTTTGAATTTGCATGGTGGCAACTCAAATGTTTTTTTTTTTTTACCACTTAGTTATTTCAGCTTGGAATTTTGTTTGTTGGAAATATAAACTGAATTTAGAAATGCTTTTGAAATGAAAAACGTTTAATTTCAAACTGGAGTGCAAAATAATCTGTTCCCAGAATCCACGGTCTTTGTTGTTATTGTGAGTGTACACAAATAAAAGTAGAAAGTTTATTGTTTAGAATTCTGTCTTGCACAATATGGCAAAAATGATGGAGTATTGGGAGTTGTTTCGCTGTCATAAAGGAAAAAATGCGCGGCTGTAGTCGGAAAGAGGGTTAAAGAAAACATAGTATTTTTTGTTTCATAGTTAGGCTGTTTAAATATTATTATTTTAATTTTATATGTTGATTATGAAAAGTGAGCAGCATAATCATCATCATATCATACATAATCAGATGCGCATAGGGAAATAGTTTTTGAGCATTTAATTTAATATTGTTTTCTAGAAAGTCTTTCTTTAAAAATTAATTTAGTTTTGTTAAATTTTATCTTAAATTCAGTCAATGTTTCATAAAACAATTGGGTGGATTTAATAAACAGTTTGGAAATATAGCATTCAATATAATCGTGATATGGAGGCACCAGCTTAATAGCATTGCATGTGAAATGTCTTTAAAAACGCTTTAACGGATTACATTTACTTGAGTACAGTACTTTAGGACAATTTTGAGGGATCTGTTCTTTACTTGAGTATCATTTTTGGGGAGTACTCATGACTTCACTCAAGTACATTTGAGAGGCAAATATTGTACTCTTTACTCTGCTACATTTCTATCCATAACCGTAAGTACCCGTTACTTAAAAAAAAAAAAAGGAAAAGAAAAATCTTGGAAACCCTCAATTTGTTGTTTTCCTCTCAAACGTGATTGTATTGTGCAGGCGCCACTGACTGGGACAGCCTATCAGCAATCACCTTCAGATTTCCGCTAAAGTCAACTCCATGGTCAGATTTAGATAAGAGACGATGTTCTTGAGTATGTGGTGAAAAAAATAAAATAAATAAAAAAGAGGAAACTAATGTTATTTTACAGGTGGAGCTAAACAAACAGAAATTTTAATCTTTAGGATAAACCCATCGAGATGAATCATCTCGTTTTCAAGGGGGTCCTAAGATTTTCAGTAGGTTTAATGGGAGTCATACAAATTAAACAAACAAAAAAAAATCGGGAAGGATATTGCTGTAAAACTAACTATAAGCAGGGTCATTAAAATCAGGGAAGGAGGTCAGGAAGAACTTGCATTATCATCACGTTAGGTTCGTCTTGAATCTAGTAGTAATATTGATCATAACTCAAACTAAACTGCTTCAGCATCCGGGTCCGGGTCCTTTTCACCTTGTTCCTAACAACAGGCAGGTGACTGACTCCTGAATAAATAACAGAATTAACTATTGCACATTTACAAAGAACTATATTATCACACTAAATGACAGGACCTTGTGTTGATATGTAGTGAGTCAACTGTAATACCCAATGTGACCAGCAGAGGGAACTATCAGGTGAGGTTTGGGTGATGTTCATTCCTACATTAAAGTTTGAGCACAATCTCATTGTGAAATAAAACCAAGTCTCATGTTTAAGACTCAAATAACAGATACCACAGTTTAGTACACATCCTGTTTTTCTAAAGAGCCCAGATGATGTCAATTTTAAGAAATGCTCTTTTTTTTAAAAGGAGGAAAATCATGTCAGAAGTAACAGGTTTGAGTGAAACATGCAGGACACAGCTAATGCTAATAACAAACTATTACAAACTTTCATAACAAATAATAATCATTGTAGAATGTAAAAATATACAGTCTACTCCACTTTACTGCAACTGATGTACTGAAAATTTAATTAAACAGTTGTTTTCTCATTTCAGATGTGATGGAAGAGAGAAGAAGAGAGAAGAAACCTTTGAGTCGCTCAAAGACTAAAAAGAAATGTATAAAGAAAACAATAGCCAAAAAATCTACAATCTGCACTCTGTGTGGAAAGAATTTCACAACCAAACATCATCTGGAGCGTCACACTAGAGTTCACACTGGAGAAGCTGTTCACATGTGATCAGTGTGGGAAGAGTTTCTCAACCAAACGATGTCTGGAGCGTCACACGAGAGTTCACACTGGTGAGAAGCCATTCACATGTGATCAGTGTGGGAAGAGTTTCTCAAACAAACAATGTCTGGAGCATCACACGAGAGTTCACACTGGTGAGAAGCCGTTCACATGTGATCAGTGCGGGAAGAGTTTCTCACGGTCAGCACACCTTAAGAGACACATGAAGATCCACACTGAGAGAAACCACACACATGTGATCAATGTGGAAAGAGTTTCTCACGATCAGCACACCTTAAAGTTCACATGAGGATCCACACTGAGAAGCCGTTCACATGTGATCAATGCAGGAAAACATTTATTAGTGCATCAGACCTGAAGAAACACCTGAGAGTTCATACGAAGGAGAAGCCACATTTGTGTTCTGTGTGTGGAAAGAGTTTTTCACTGCTGTATAGTTTAGATAGACATCAGAAAATACACACTGGTGTGAGAGAGTACATGTGCTTTGAGTGTGAGAAGACTTTTACAACAGTGAGTGATTTAAAACTGCACCAGAGGATTCACACTGGAGAAAAACCTTACAAGTGTTCACAGTGTGACAAGAGATTCAATCAGTTAGGACATCTGAAAAGACATGAGAGGATCCACACTGGAGAAAAACCTTACAAGTGTTCACACTGTGACAAGAGATTCAGTCAGTTAGGAAGTCTGAAATCACATGAGAAGATCCACAGTAGAGAGAAGCCGCACACGTGTGATCAGTGCGGAAACAGTTTCTCTATTAAAAGTCACCTGAAGAAATGCATGAAGATCCATGCAGAAATGAAGGTATTCGCTGATACTGATATTAACGGCGAGACACAGCAGGCAGTCGGTCAGAACTGAATGAGATGGATTCTTAATCGAAGAGATGCTCTCATCAGAATGTAGATGTTCCTTATTACTGAAGACTTCTGTAACATTGATATATACATACAAATGTTCCACGAACATCATACTAATACTGTGTTTGACCCCCCTTTCGCCTTCAGAACTGCCTTAATTCTACATGGCATTGATTCAACAAGGTCCTGAAAGCATTCTTTAGAAATGTTGGCCCATATTGATAGGATAGCATCTTGCAGTTGCAGTTGATGGAGATTTGTGGGATGCACATCCAGGGCACGAAGCTCCCATTCCACCACATCCCAAAGATGGTCAATCGAGTTGAGTTCTGGTGACTGTAGGGGCCATTTGATCACAGTGAACTCGTTGTCATGTTCAAGAAACCAATTTGAAATGATTCGAGCTTTGTGACATGGTGCATTATCCTGCTGGAAGTAGCCATCAGAGGATGGCTACATGGTAGTCATAAAGGGATGGACATGGTCAGAAACAATGCTCAGGTAGGCCGTGGCATTTAAACAATGCCCAATTGGCACTAAGGGGTCTAAAGTGTGCCAAGAAAACATCTCCCACACCATTACACCACCACCACCAGCCTGCATATTGGTAACAAGGCATGATGGATCCATCTGACTCTACCATCTGAATGTCTCAACAGAAATCGAGACTCATTTCTATTTGATCATTACCTGGGAAATGAGACCGTACATGTACCACGAAAGCATGGAAATGCCAAAACGGAGAGAGTGTTTATTCCCTCCAAAAACAGGTTCTCTCTGGCATACTCCTAAATAACCATGGTCAAGCCCCTTCAAACTAGGGCTGTGCGATACTGAAGAAAAATGCGATATGCGATACCTTGTTAAATAATGCGATATTCAATATGCAATACGAAATTGCTATTAGAGTGTAAAATCGATAATAACACAAAAAAAATGTTATGCAAAAACTGAGTGATACCATTTATGTGTTTCACATTCTTTCTAGCAAAAGAAAGCATCGCTACAACTTCTGAAAGTGACCAGCAGTGTTTTAGCAAAAACTTATGTCACAAATAGACCTAATGTACGGATCCTATTGACACACTTTTGGTTTCTTTCCCCAACTGATTTAATTCACTTAAAGCATAACTGAATGATAGATTTTGTGTTGTCTCAGCATAGAAGAAAAAATGGACATAGGTATTTTTGTTCTTTGTGAGGCTGCAGTCCATGTTTTAACATATGGTTTTCATTATGGAAGCACTCCTACCTATAGAAACAGGTTCTGCTGGGATCGACTGGAGAATGTTTTTCTGTTAAACGTATGAAAAAGTCTTGCAGGGCCTCTAGGAAAAATGGATAGCTGACCAGATGGCAACCATATTGGCCTTGTTATTGTATAGATCTCACATTCCTTTACCATGAACTAGATGATGTATTCTCTTTTCATTGGTTAAAACTTTTCTACCCCCCTTTACATCCTATGTATATATTCTGCATCCCTGGTCTTAATAAAGCAAGATTCTTTGAGATATTCTCCCTCAGCGCTTGACTTGTTTATTCAACTGCCAATTCTGGATTGGGATGAGGCATTATATTAAGAACTAAGAACCTAACACTGACTGTGTCTACATGAATACTCGTCATGACAGCCATTTTGCCTTAACTGTTTGTGTATTTGACAGTCCGAGTCTGTAACAAGGCATGAAACAGAACTGAAGTGATCACGCTTTCAGAGAGGCGGCTTGTGCGCAGGTTTCGGTGTGTGTGTCAGACAGCGTGAGACTGCAAGGACTTGTTTTTCGCAAGTTATTGTGTTTAATAACTCTTTTTACGTCACACAAGTCACATAAGTAACAGTTGTGTGCCCAGTCTATTCTCTGCTATATGTGTCGACCTAAAACGTACACTTTTTCATAATGTTGAAGTAGCCTATTAAAATCATTCAGATATTGCGTGCCGTTGCGATATGTACATTTGCGGCATTTCATTATATTGCACAGCCCTATTTCAAACATCTACAAAACCGTCCTGGCTAAAATATGCAGTGGTAATCAGGAGCACATGCCAGTAAATACCCCACGAAACCGCAAACAAGTCCAGAAAACAGTAAATGCACAACGATGCAACCAAAGAATCTCACAAGATGAACTGTTCAGTTTGCACACATTTGCATATCAACTACCTGGTTTTTTATGGCATACTTACTACATTCCCGGATCTAATTGTTTATGCAGGCATGACAGACATTGTTGATTTGGCATGTGCAAACTTAGAGGAGTCAGAACTTTTCAACTCCAGTGATTCCGCAGATGTTGGGTGAGATGTCGCCAATTATTTCCAGGATAACGGTTGAATATGGGATAGGCTCAGTTAACTTAACAGAGAGCTTACGAGCTTACGACTGTTGTCAGTGTATTTTCTTGATAACTGCATATGATTTACATATCATTTTTATCAGATGTTTGACAAATGGTTAATTGTTGTTAACAGTCTCAGAAGAGAGCTCAGGGTCCAATAAACCTAAAATGTTTTGCATCTTGTTTTTCATAACCCTCACATTTGTTTATCAAATTGTAAAATCTCTATTACTAATCCATGAATAAGCACAAGCAATTTGAATCTTTTCTCTATTCTCTCTTTATTTGTAGCCAGTTAAGTTGCTGTTTAACTTTCTAAACAGAATTAAAACATTGCTGCCCATTTTCTTCATTAGTTCTTCAAATTTCTTTAACTTGCAGGCTTCAGAGCGGAGCTGCTTACAGCGTTTGCTCTTTCGTCTCAATATCTTTATCCGGACTGATCAAGTTACTGATCATGTCACTCAAATCATTTGCCATAATTTAGTTATCACAAATTGTATATTCATAGCTTAATCAAAGTTCATACTCACCAGCGATCTTTAAACAGCTGCGGCTTCTGTGTGATCAGACATCATTTTCCTTTCCCTGCTATGCTTCTTTCACACAACACTCGCATTTCCCACAACAGCCCTTCAATCCTTATCTCCTATTTTCAACTGACCATCCGTGCTACTCAGCGTTCCCTCATTTGGGACAGTCATGATATTTAATTCACTTCTCTATACCTTGCATGCATTTTTTGGCCATATAATTTTCTCATTTGACAAAATACCGGTGCTTCATATTTGATCTTGCTCTGGGACTTCCCCATCCTGACAGTCTGTCTCTGTGGATCTACACCTAGCGCTAGGTTTTTTAGCCTGTCGGACGTCTCCGTTCAGACCCTATCTTTCACCCAAGATGGACGGGCGGACTACCCCTCTGTAATCCTTTTAAGACCTGCTCTCAGCACGGTCCGACCTGGCCTCGCCTGGTCTTTTGCTCTTTTTCCCTCTGGAAAACTTATCTCACAATTTCCTCCAGAAATTGTCTCCCCCAGAGTCAGCTGTCAGCTATGGTTCCTCCAATACCCTCAATATTTTCAATATTTTTCCCAAATCATTCATATTTTTTACAATTCTCTCAATATTTTCTCTCAATATTTTTCCCCAAATAATTTTCAATTCATTCAGAAATTCAATAATCATTCAGAAATTCAACAATCATTCAAATCATTCAGAAATTCAACAATCATTCACATCATTCAGAAATTCAATGATCATTCATATCATTCAGAAATTCAATAATCATTCATTTCCCCCTGAATTTCTTAATTTAAAAATCTGTCTCTTACCAGGAAGCTCCCGTGCCACCTCGGGTTCGTTTTCTGATTCCAGTGGTCGGACCCTCCAGACCCCCAGAGCAGTCGGCCCTTCTCCCTCAGTCTGTCAGGGTAAGGCTGTGACTCTAACGTCCAGGATGATCAGTCACCATCTGCTCTCGGGGTCCAGAAGGCACATCCAAGGAATCCCACTTAACTGACACCAAAACTGTCGTGGCAATAATTCAACTCAATCTCTGAACAAGAGACAAATCTTTGAATATAATAAACAATGATTTTTTCCTTGCAAGGAAAGAGTACACTGTCGCACAGCCACAGATGACTGTATGAGAGCGGCCTAAAGACTAAACAATCAGGTTCCCTTTTATACCATTTACAAGGTCAGAAGCAAAGACAAGTGCTCTGTAATCTTCCACACATGGTAAAGCTTCAGCACACACACACAGAAATAAACTTTCATGGTCCCTGTGTCAAGGATCAATACAGTTTTAGCCACTGACCTTAGGGGTCAGATCGATTCTTTTTTAAACTGACCAGTTGTCCCTCTCAGTTCAATTCTAAGGACATGTAGCAAACTTCATGTTAAGCATACTAAATGAATGATTATATGTGTTAAAGCAAATTCATACATATTGTTAAAATCACTCTCCTCTATGATTATATTTTCTTCTATTGATTAAATACATTTTTCTATTACAGAGTAATGAACCATTTTTGACACAATTGTATCAGAAAGCAATAATGCTTTGAAACACTTCATTTGACCATCACTAACTGCGCACACACCCACACAAAACAGCGATTGTACGATACGTACCCAGGTGACAAACTCCAACTACAATACATCCAGAACTGCAGCCAATAGGCTGTCGTGCCCATCATTCAGGTAACAACCACGTTTAATAGGGCGGGACCTAGACTGCCCTGCTACACAAGTGCTGTAACACTTTTTCGATACCTAAACACCCTGAAAGTGTCGGGCTCTTTAAGAACAACCTTTCCCTTTGTGCGCATGTACCAAGACTGCACAAGAGTTATGTGAATATGTGATATGTTCTGTTGATGACACAAACTCTGTAAATGAAATAGCATCGCGTTCACATGTGGCAGTTGCGGCGTTAATTAATGGGATTTACAGCACACTTTGAGAGCACAGGAATATTAGGAGTCCAAAGCAAATACATCAGCCAGTGCTTCATGGGACAAGTTTTTCTCCATGAGAGTTCTTTTGGAATTATTTGCTTGCCAAATCTTTAATAGTATCATGGATATGCTTTTCAACACTACATTTTTTTTATGTAAAGTGACATCTTCAAAAGAAGGGGAGAGTGGGGAACAACCTAATGCTTTATGACTTTCTCAGTGTGTAAATCCACTTGGGGTTGAGTATTTTTTTTCCACATCTAATATTATTATGTAGGTTTGTTTCATCAATTCAGTGTATATTTCTTGATTTACCACGAAAGAATGGAAGTGAAATGTGACAACCTGCCCCATAAATGGGGCACATTGTAACATGACAGCTTAAAATGTTATGAACATTGAATCCTTTTTCTCATTGTTTCCTCTATAGAATTAAAGTATAGAATAGCATAGGTCTAACAGTTACAACATGCCCTACCTGAGCTGTGGGTCCCAGAGATGCATAAACTCTACAGGTCCAGAGGAGAATCAAACGTAATCAATTAAACTAAAAGGGGAGGAGCAACCTTCATTCAAAGCTGTACAAAATGGCAAAGCCAAACCCTGGTGTGTGTTGTGATATTTGTGTCAAAGTTTGCCAGGATGGAGCTTTTGAAAGGTGTGCTAGTGGTGGTGCTGGTTGTTGCGTTTGATCTGACTAATACTTGTGGAAGTTTGAGGTACAGTCAAAGTCCAAGAAGCGTGGGGCCAAAATCAGATCCAGCTTCCAGAAGTCCTGCCCTTTCTCCTCCAGGGCTCTGGAACCCTTTGCAACCTTCTCAGTTTTTTGGGTCCTGCGTTCAGAGGCCTCGCACAGGAGCCTTTTGGCCTTCAGGAGAAGCAGCTGTTGCAGGGTCCAGTGAAGCCTTTGGATTGAAGGTATCCTGTCGTTCCCCAGGTGCAGAGCGAGTTGGCGGTGGACTTTCAGTTGAGGCAACCCGTGACTCGAGCAGTGTGGCGGTTCAATGCGGAGAAGACCGTGTTCTTGTAGAGGTCCAGCAGGACTTGTTTAGCAATGGTCAGTTGATCGAGCCAGCTGGTCTTTCTTTAGGTGGATGTCCTGTTGTTGGTGTGGACTCAGCGTCTAGGGTGCTCATCTTTGAGTATGAATTACAGAACTGTAACAGCGTGCAGATGGTAAGAACTCCTAAATCTAAATGGGTTGTATATGGCAGAGGGTAGCCCATTTCTTTCATGAAAAGCCAATATGCATGTTCTGTCCTAAGTGCATTGCTGCCCCAGTTTGCATACTATCTGTACTAAATAATATTTGAAAATAGAATTAGTATGTCCCAAATTGTAGTGTGTTAAAGAATTAAGTGCAGATCGACACCCACTCTAACGGCTGATATTATCCACAACGCATAGTGAGTTGGATGAGGATTTGATTAGAGCTACAAATGCAGGTAGTGTTTAAAGTACAAACATGACAGATGTGCGAGTTCAGTGGAGTGGTAAAGCGGTTTGAGTGATCAATTAAATATATCTAACCAGATGACAAGCTATTTATTCAGTGTCATCCACATGTTCATCATTGTGAACTTTTATAATATGTTTGGCCATTAACTTTTTTAGAGCCAACGTTTATATTCAAACCGCGAACACATGAGAAGCGTCTCTGCATTAAAGACCCACGAATGGCAGATCAATGTGCTACTACATTTCTCTCCGATACGGTAGGAAATTAAATTGCATGTGGAGGATTTTAACTTTGACAATGATTGTTTGAACTGCCCTGTCAGTGACTGGATGCATAAAACTAAGTGACAGCCTGTTATAGATGACAAAGTCGACGTCCCAAAGCTTGCATACTCTTGTTACACACAAGTATGTACTGTACAGAAAGAGTACATACTTCTAGGACGTAATACAAGTAGGTGAAATGTCTCAAACATTGACTGTCAAATTGAAAGCTCTATGCTCTTTAGGAATCAGTCCAATATTACACAATGTATTCTCCTATTCATTGCAATGAGTACATTGTATTTTGGATGACCCTGTTGATAACCACAATCTCTCACAGATGAATGAGGATGAGCTCGTCTACACCTTCTCTCTTACCTACACCCCTGAGGCTCTTGCAGGTACTCCGATTACCCGGACCGATAGTGCAATTGTTGGTGTACAATGCCATTATCAAAGGTAAGTGGTCTCTGTGACCGTCTGCTTCTGCATCTAGGATACCATTTAATGGGCACTTTCATGAACCACAGGCTTCAAAATGTAAGCAGTGATGCTTTGAGGCCAACATGGGTCCCTTATGCCTCAACGGAGGCTGGTGAAGAAGTCTTGCTGTTCTCCTGAAGCTCATGATTGGTAGGTGCAAGTTTTTAATGAAATGAGTTTAACCTGTGCCTAACTGTTCCATTTTCCTTTGTAGACGATTGGTCCTATCAGAGGCCTTTCTACTCCTATTTCCTGGGTGGTGTTATTAACATCGAGGCATCTGTGAAGCAGTACAATCATGTGCCTCTGCGTGTGTTTGTGGACAGCTGTGTGGCCACTCAAGTGCCTGATGTGAACTCTCTTCCAAGATACTCCTTGATTGAGAACTATGGGTAGGGACATGGCCCATGATGCTATTGGACCTTTTTAGTTTTTTAAACCCAGTCATTGAGAATCATGGGTAAGGTCTAGTTGCTTGACGTTCTAGAGTTGACTTTCATGAGTTGCTTTGTGGTGACCATCATCAGGTGCTTTGTGGATGCCAAGGCTACAGCTTCCAGCTCCCGCTTCATGCCTCGGTCCCAGGTTGACAAGATCCAGTTCCAGCTGGAGGCATTCATGTTCCAGGAGAGCTCCAGTCCTTCTGTATGTACAATGTATAGCATGAGTTAATTCAACTTCTCTTCCTATCTGCTTTGACTTTCTCACTTGTCTGTCATCCCTTGCAGATCTACATAACATGTGTTCTGAAGGCAACTATTGCTTCTGCACCCAGTGATGCTCAGCACAAATCCTGTTCCTTTGCTAATGGGTATGTTGCACTTAATTGTTTTCTTTCAGCCGTCTTGGCTCATGTTGAATGTGCTCTTGTCTGTCTTCAGGTGGTTTGCTGCTGATGGAAACGACCAAGTTTGTGGTTGCTGTGACTCCACATGTGGTCCTGATGGTGGAATTGCTGCTGCCCCTATGGAGGTTGGTAGCTCTTGCTTTTAAGGTTGCTTTTGACATTTGTGCTCTAACGTGGCTCTTTTTCTCCCTCTAGGCGTTCAGTGGGAAGGGAAGGCCACACTTGGTCCTGTAATAGTTCATGGGCAAAAGAAAGTTTCTCAATAAAACTGACATCAGTCCTTGCTTGTATCTGACTTGTCACTTCATGTCTGTTTAACTGCTTTTGACTTTGAAAGAGTGCCTTATTCTGTTGGCGCTTACTGTACCTTTGCAAGTCCCATTTAGTCTTCAACCTATGCTTGCATGCGACTTGCAAAGGTAGACAAATGCACACCCTTACGCAGGGCTTGTTGTAACACACATTTTAGACATCCCCCACAGATGCCAGAATAAGTCAATTCTATGAAAGCTGTCACTGAAGTTAACCATATAAATTTATCTAAAGAGAAATCTTATTTAAAAGTTGAGATTGTTAATGCTATTCTAACCAGAAGACACCAGCCAGGTTTAAATCCCAGTTGTGCAGGTAGGGCATGTCGTAACTGTTACAATGTGGCACTATTAGACCTTTTCCCTAGAGGAGTCAATGTTCAGAAGTTACACTAATTTGAATGGACAAAAACAGCATAGTTAATGCTTTTTGTTATTAAATGGCATGTTATTTGAAAGTGACTTTATATTGACATTTAGTTTGTCAGTTTATCTTAAGCTGTCATGTTACAATGTTTATGGGGCAGGTCATCACATTTCCAGTCTTTTGAGGTAAATAAATTTACACTGAATTACTGAAACCTACATAATTATACTAGATATGGGGAAAACTATAAATACTCTGAACCCCCAAGTGGATTTAAACAAAGCCAACACATTAGGTTGTTTCCCATTTGAAGTTGTCACTTTACATTACAATATTTGTGTTGAAAAGCATATCCATGATACTCTTAGATATGGCTAGCAAATCATTCCTAAAGAACTCTCCAGAGAAACCCTTGTCCCATGAAGCACTGCGGCTGATGTAGTTGCTTTGGACTCCTAATATTCTTGTGCTCTCAAAGTGTGCTGTACATCCCACTAGTTTCCCACTGAAGCTAAGCAGGGCTGAGCCTGGTCAGTACCTGGATGGGAGACCTCCTGGGAAAACTAGTTTGCTGCTGGGAGAGGTGTTAGTGAGGCCAACAGGGGGTGCTCAGTGTGGTACTGTAACAAGCACGGTCTTTCAGATGAGACTTTAAAACGAGGTCCTGACTCTGTGGTCATTAAAAATCCCAGGATACCCTTCAGAAAAAGAGTGGGAGTGTAACCCTGGCATTTTGCCTAAATTTGCCCATTGGCCGCTGTCCATCATGGCCTCCTAATCATCCTCGCACTTCAAAAGGCCCCAGGTGCAAATGCTCTTTCATTGTTGCTTGTTCCCTTTTGTGTTTGTTAGGTTTTGAACCTGTATTTTGTGCCAACGCAATTAAAAAAAAAAAATCCACAGTTAAGTTCACAAACTGATGTGATCACTGTGGGAAGTAAAAAGGAAAAGTGAAGTTTTGAAATACTGACATAAGCATTGAGTAGGAATTGAAAGTGTGACAGCACTTGCATACTGTTGCCCCTGGTCAGATTGCTTCTATTGCTCTCCTAATTTGGAAGTCATTTTGGATAAAAGTGTCTGCTATGATTAAATAGAAGTATTGATAAATTGGTCCTAGCAATTGTTAAAATAAAAATGGTAAACCTGATGCTTAAAATTCTGATGCTTTTGCATTTAGCATAAGGCTACATTCTGTCTGACAGATGCCACCATGTCAAGTGAAATGCACGCTTTCAAGTAGAATTACCAAAACAAAAAGACACCACTTGTCATGCTTGAAGAGCAACACAAGCAGTTATGTTAGTCCAGCCATAAAGCAACAAGTAGAGACCAAACCAGATAACGATACGGTTGAATTAAGAAGTTTATTAAAACTACTAAAGTCACACGACCAGGTTAACTTCTCCACTAGACACCACAGTTTGTCCACTAGAGATGGTCTTGACATTAGCATCTCTTCCTGGAAAAGAAATGGTTAAGTTGTGAGTGGCATTTAAAAACCAAGTTCTCATGGTTCCTGAAGTCAATTTACAACAAGCACTCACTTTTCCTAGAGCAGCTTTGCTCACAGGAGCCAGAAGAGGGATGGCACACCGCTGTACTACAGTGGATGAAGAGCTAACAGGAAATGGGTTAAGCCACAGAAGAAAAAAAAACACTTAAAACCTTAATATTAAAGAACTCATGTAAGGATGCAGAGCATACAGTTTCCTGTAGAGGAACCAGTGATGCTGGATCCACAAATGTGAACATTTTCACAGCAAAGCGCTTGTAGTGGGTTGGGAACTGAAGACCAGAAGATCCAGCCACCGGAACCAGTGTGGTCAGGTAACGGTCATCCTGGTAAGGGCATCTGAAAGGCAAAGAGGCAGTCAGACATGCCTTACAGCACATTAGATGGAGAAAGACTGGCCTTACTCACCCATCAACCAGAAGGTCCCACTGGGGTAGACTGAGTGGACTAGGGGTTGATGTCGCCCAGCAATGTCCCAGCATTAGGACAATGTTGGGGTCGGTCCTCTCCAAAATGCGCACCTCAACATACACTGGCTCCCGCAGGACTTTTGTAACCGGATAATCAGAATCACCATAGTAGGAGGAGTACGCCTCATCCGCTGAGGAAGAACACAGGCATTTAACTATAAACTGCTGCAATCTGGAGTTTTAGAAGATACTTGTGACAGACATTTACCTTCTGCACAGCCTTTGGTGACACATTGACCATTTGCCAGTCTAAGCTCCACCCTGAGGGGTCCAGGAGCAGCTACTGGTGGAGGTGCAGGAACAGTGTTGACCTCCACAACCAGAGCTTCCACAGAAGTAGCAGAGTACCTACACTGGAAGAGAAGCCTGGACAACAAACAGTGATCTTGTAGCATTTCTCAAGGATTAACAATTATGCTAAAGAATAAAACCACCTACTCAAAATGGCTGTCCCTTGTGATGGAACCAAGCGGTCCAACACCCACTTCATACGAGGAGGTCATTCTGTTTTCATACACTACATATCCACTGTCCTCCTGCAAATAGTAACTGTTGGCATCCAGTCCATTCTAACCCATGCAGAACAGAACCACAAGCAGCTACTCACCATCATGCTCGTGCCACATGCAGTGACAGGAACTGGTATATAGCAAAGGAAGGTGTGGATCCCACAGGACTGCAAGCTGGGTCATTTCCACCCAGGAGACGGACTGAATCCAGGCTCAAGCGAGGTAGCGTAACATCTCTAGCCACCACTACCACAAACTGACCATCTCTTATACACTGGACAGTCACTTGAATAAGGTACAAGAGCAGGTTATTGCTGAGTAGCAGTATAACATGAACACCTTTACATTGACTCAACACTCTTACCTGTCTTCCCATAAAAACACTGTTGTCCATTAAAGCAGCAGTTGAGAGCTCCACACTCAGCACCACTGATACCAGGTGGGCCACATTGGATCTGCTCATAATCAGCTACAGCACATTTGTCAAGGGGTTCTGCCTGCACCACTGGCTGCTTAGGCTGAAACTGCTGAGGAAACTGTTGACTAGCTTGCTGTTTAACCAGCTGAGGAAACTGCTGACTAGCTTGCTGTTTAACCAGCTGAGGAAACTGTTGACTAGGTTGCTGTTTAACCAGCTGAGGAAACTGTTGACTAGCTTGCTGTTTAACCAGCTGAGGAAACTGTTGACTAGGTTGCTGTTTAACCAGCTGAGGAAACTGTTGACTAGCTTGCTGTTTAACCCGCTGAGGATACTGTTGACTAGCTTGCTGTTTAACCAGCTGAGGAAACTGTTGACTAGCTTGCTGTTTAACCAGCTGAGGAAACTGTTGACTAGGTTGCTGTTGAACCAGCTGAGGAAACTGACTAGCTTGCTTTTTAACCAACTGAGGAAACTGTTGACTAGCTTGCTGTTTAACCCGCTGAGGAAACTGTTGATTAGCTTGCTGTTTAACCAGCTGAGGAAACTGTTGACTAGCTTGCTGTTTAACCAGCTGAGGAAACTGTTGACTAGCCTGTTGCTGAACCTGTTGAGGAAACTGTTGACTAGTTTGTTGAACCCGCTGGTCAGTTTGCTGTAACGTCAGAGCTTGAGGATTCTGGGGCAGATTACTCCACTGTGGAACAGCATGACAGAAAGCACAAAAACACACACAAAGTGCCAGTGATTGAACTGCACACCAACTTCCTGCCATTGTTCAACAGCTAGTCACACTGCTGAGATGCTGTACTTTGGTCTTTTTTGTATTCTACAGATGTTGGCTAATTAACGATAATCCCTCCCTCTTCATTAACAGTCATGAGTCTCCAGACCTGCCCAAATGGGAGCTTATGCTATAGCCTATCAGAAGATTCTCACAGGCTGCGTTCGAAAACGCATACTTCCCTACTATATAGTATGGAAAAAGCAGGAGAGCGATTAGTATGTCCGATTCATAAAAGAGTAGACGAGAACTACCTGGGGTTTGGACTATTTCTCGCGAGATTCGGACGGACGTGTACTTAAGTTACGTCCGGATATGCATACTAACCTACTATATAGTAGGAGAAAACAGTACGTGAAAGGAGTAGTATGTTTGAAACCTCAGTAAACATAAAAGAAGAAATCCCCGGATGGCCTACTGCGTTCCGCCCAGATTGTGAAGCACTCATCGTCGGATACTTTTCTATCCCTGCCTTCCCATGAGGCCACAGGAGAGGATACGTCAGGCGGAGGAAATCGATGCAGGTGTTTTCAAATGTGACTATTACAAACCAAAATCACGGTTCCCGTGTGTTAAAATCGCATTTGTTGAGCTTCTGTAGAGTAAACTTTTGAACTATTGAAGGTGTAAAGTTGTGTAAATAGTTGTGATTGTGCTGTAAAAACATGTTGTATTATGTATAACTAACAGAGGAGTTCCAGTAACACACGTAACTTACGTATCCAAAGTGGATTTACATAAACCATATACATCTTAAAGATAAAGATGCTTACTAGATGTTTATTTAACATCTGACAGGAATTTCCGATAAGTAATGCAGATGAGCACTTCACAACATTAAATAGACATCTGATCATTATGATGTGTGTGTGTGTGTGTGTGTGTGTGTGTGTGTGTGTGTGTGTGTGTGTGTGTGTGTGTGTGTGTGTGTGTGTGTTATAATGTAGAGTTCACTGTGTTCAACTCTGCTTACATTACATGTCAGTAATGTAACTAAACAAATCTACATAAAGTTACTAACATAAGTTATCAATTTAATTAGTCCATTAGTACTGTTGATAAACTGGTGTGTGTGTGTGTGTGTGTGTGTGTGTGTGTGTGTGTGTGTGTGTGTGTGTGTGTGTGTGTGTGTGTGTGTGTGTGTGGACTGGTAATCCCTACGGTATGGGGACAAAATGTCCCCACAAAGATGGCATAATATCCAAATTTTTGTCCTTGTGGGGACATTTTTTGGTCCCCATGAGGAAAACATCTTATAAATCACACTAAGTGATGTTTTTGAAAAAGTAAAAATGCAGCATGTCTCCTGTGATGGGTAGTGTGTGTGTGTGTGTGTGTGTGTGTGTGTGTGTGTGTGTGTGTGTGTGTGTGTGTGTGTGATGGGGTTTGTGTGTGTATCAAATAAAACAAAAATATAGTAATGAATCATTTAAAATAATCGAATACAGAAATCCAAATGACATTATTACTCTATTTGAAATCAAATGACATTGTATGCTGTTAAAATGACTGCTTTTTATATTATGTTGTAGGATCTGAGATGTCAGGGAGGCTCTGTTGAGCTCTGTAAATGTGTGATGTTTTAGAATTATTTGTTTTAATAAAGCTTTGTTTTACTTTTATTAGCTTTTACTCATTTTTTGTGATGTTTCCTATTATTATTCATAAATTTATTCATGTTTCCTATTATATTGTCAGTAATAAAATATATTTTTATATAAATATTGCATTAATTCATTGCATTGACTGAAAATGTATATGTATTCACATCGATGCATGAAATCTCTAATGAGTACTCATGGCATGCATTCATATGATTAGTTGCCTTTTTACTTGTTTATTTATTTATTATATAAAAGTATAATGATATTATTGGTCAGCATTTGTCATTATTTGCACCCAATGATGTTGGGTGGGCTAATAGTGCAATTCACTCTGGGAATCTAATTTTTTTTATAATGATACTTACATTGTTGGAGTATAAAATCAACAGTTTCCTCCAGCGAGATCTTTGAGCAGCTGAAAGACGTCTCTGAGCAGACACTGAGGAAACCACACCGGTCGCGCTGTGGAGGCACTGATGCTATGAGCTGTGACCTGAGCAGACACTGAGGGAAACCGCACCGGTAGGGCTGTGGAGGCACTGATGCTATGAGCTGTGACCTGAGCAGACACTGAGGGAAACCGCACCGTAGGGCTGTGGAGGCACTGATGCTATGAGCTGTGACCTGAGCAGACACTGAGGGAAACCGCACCGGTAGGGCTGTGGAGGCACTGATGCTATGAGCTGTGACCTGAGCAGACACTGAGGGAAACCGCACCGTAGGGCTGTGGAGGCACTGATGCTATGAGCTGTGACCTGAGCAGACACTGAGGGAAACCGCACCAGTAGGGCTGTGGAGGCACTGATGCTATGAGCTGTGACCTGAGCAGACACTGAGGGAAACCGCACCGTAGGGCTGTGGAGGCACTGATGCTATGAGCTGTGACCTGAGCAGACACTGAGGGAAACCGCACCGGTAGGGCTGTGGAGGCACTGATGCTATGAGCTGTGACCTGAGCAGACACTGAGGGAACCGCACCGGTAGGGCTGTGGAGGCACTGATGCTATGAGCTGTGACCTGAGCAGACACTGAGGGAAACCGCACCGGTAGGGCTGTGGAGGCACTGATGCTATGAGCTGTGACCTGAGCAGACACTGAGGGAAACCGCACCGGTAGGGCTGTGGAGGTACTGATGCTATGAGCTGTGACCTGAGCAGACACTGAGGGAAACCGCACCGGTCGAGCTGTGGAGGTACTGATGCTATGAGCTGTGACCTGAGCAGACACTGAGGAAACCGCACCGGTAGGGCTGTGGAGGCACTGATGCTATGAGCTGTAACCTGAGCAGACACTGAGGGAAACCGCACCGGTAGGGCTGTGGAGGCACTGATGCTATGAGCTGTGACCTGAGCAGACACTGAGGGAAACCGCACCAGTAGGACTGTGGAGGCACTGATGCTATGAGCTGTGACCTGAGCAGACACTGAGGGAAACCGCACCGGTAGGGCTGTGGAGGCACTGATGCTATGAGCTGTGACCTGAGCAGACACTGAGGGAAACCGCACCGGTAGGGCTGTGGAGGCACTGATGCTATGAGCTGTGACCTGAGCAGACACTGAGGGAAACCGCACCGGTAGGGCTGTGGAGGTACTGATGCTATGAGCTGTGACCTGAGCAGACACTGAGGGAAACCGCACCGGTCGAGCTGTGGAGGTACTGATGCTATGAGCTGTGACCTGAGCAGACACTGAGGAAACCGCACCGGTAGGGCTGTGGAGGCACTGATGCAATGAGCTGTGACCTGAGCAGACACTGAGGGAAACCGCACCGGTAGGGCTGTGGAGGCACTGATGCTATGAGCTGTGACCTGAGCAGACACTGAGGGAAACCGCACCGGTAGGGCTGTGGAGGCACTGATTCTATGAGCTGTGACCTGAGCAGACACTGAGGGAAACCGCACCAGTAGGGCTGTGGAGGCACTGATGCTATGAGCTGTGACCTGAGCAGACACTGAGGGAAACCGCACCGGTAGGGCTGTGGAGGCACTGATGCTATGAGCTGTGACCTGAGCAGACACTGAGGGAAACCGCACCGCTGTGGAGGCACTGATGCTATGAGCTGTGACCTGGCACTTACTGTTTTATAATTACATGGTGGTATATTCAACAATGAAAAATCTTAATATGGGTTTGTGTACATTATATATACAGAAAAAAAAAACACAATAACAAGGTTAGATATCTTTGAATAAATCATCATAATGCAATATTTTTATTTATTTTTATTTTATTTCATAAGCCTGGGATGGAACAGGAGTTAAATTTAACAAGAAAAAGAGGGAAATATAAAGTAGATTTAGCCCACTTTTGCTTGTGGGTGACATTTTTTTGCATATAAAATAAAGAAATTCAAGAGATCACGATGAAACTGTCAGATGCGTAGGGTTAAAATGTATTGCTTATACTACTGTAGCAATTGTGGCGCATAACAGACACAAATGAATCTTACAGACGATTCATTCAAACATCAGTCCACACAAAATGAACTCAACATTCCAGGGCCAGTTGCCTGTTCGTCCTTCCTGCTGTTCCTGATTTTGCAGTCCACCTCGAAGAAGGAGTTGGAGAA
Organism: Gobiocypris rarus; assembly: GCA_023029165.1. Classification (NCBI taxonomy): domain Eukaryota; kingdom Metazoa; phylum Chordata; class Actinopteri; order Cypriniformes; family Gobionidae; genus Gobiocypris; species Gobiocypris rarus. The sequence continues at coordinate 32,974,575 of CM040935.1, read as the reverse complement.
CTCCAAAGGTGGCAGACCAGAATGGGTTGAATTTCATTCAAGCCATCTAGAACTCTCACTTTCCTTTCTTTTACTTAAGTTTATTTTCTTTCCATGAGTCTCGTGTTCTAAGTTAAGTTTCGCCGCAAAGCTTCTCAACGAATCTCCAGCGAGCGCGCTTCAACTTCAAACAGCCGAGACCCCCTCATCCAGCAGCCAACACGCCACGTGGTTGGCTCCCCAATATTCCCAAGACGCCCATCAGAGACACGACAAGACCTTCCGCGAATCACAAAGAACCGGGAAACCCCTTTCCAGCCAGGATCGAGAGGGAATCCCTGTTCAATGATGACACGCGCGACAAACGCAAGTAACCTCCAGATTCTAAACTGAACTGGTGCATTGATATCAAATTGAATAACCCCGCCTAAGCAACGATAGGAGGGTTAAGTCAAAACCGGTGGTTCATTCAGGTCATGTGTTATAAATGCAGATACTGCTAGAAACTTGGGACTTCATCTCTCTCTCTCTTAAAACTCACTCTTTCCTCACTTTCCTCCTTTCTACAACGCGTGTGAATGTGTGTATGTTTGTTTGTGTTAGATTCTAGTTTCACGTGTTAGAGTAATCAATAAAGCTGTGTTTATAAATTAAAGATAAGTGTTCTTGTGTTATGTGCTTACGAATTTTAATGTCTTGAACTGCCGATCTTAAGTTACCTGGCTATTAAATAGTGTTTCACTATTCTGTGGATATTAATATCCGCTCCAGAGTTGATAGTTACGGCTCGTTCAAATGAACGCTAGACGAGTCATTTGCTCGGTCGTAAAATAGACTCCTGCAAAATTCCCTATAAATGAATTATTTCATTACTTTGAGCTAAATAGACCTGTTCCCTTATACAGAGTCCCCTTGTTACATATCATATATGTAATACATGTTACAGCAAGGAGATCTACCAGATGCACTAGCATTTGGCTTTTTATGTACATTAAAACAATACTGGGATTTACAAAATCGTAAACAGTCTGGACAGTGTATTGTCTTTTTGGTATATTTGAAGCACTGACTATCGCCACAGACAGAACATGAAAATTTACATTCATGACTCATTCTGTTGGAGTATCCTGTGTAACAGTACTCGCATACACAATCTGATCCAACAAATCCTTTCAGATTTTTTATCATATGGTAATGTCCGTCATGTAGATATAGAAATACAGTCTTGTCATGTGGTTCGTCATGAGATTTGTACTTCTCTAATTTACCATCACTTGATCTGTGATACACAACAATCTTTACATCCAAGGCCTTCTCAAACCCTGCAACATGATTAAATCCAACACAATCCTGTGATGTCAGTCCAGCTGCAGTCTGGATAATACTAGCCCTACCTTTCAAGTCATGATAGTCTGCCTATGGATCGAGAAAATGTGCTAAACAAATGGCAAAGCACAGATTGTTTGTAATGTTGATTGGAGAGAATAAATGCATTCTTTTTTTCAAAATCACATTGTCATGAGCTATATCTGTAATCTTTCTACGACCCCCACCAGACCTAGTTATAGCTATTGACACATGTAATTGCAAGTTGTCATCTGCACACACCTGATCATTACTTTGAACAACAGCTTCAAACTGATCCACAAAATATCTCTCATCATAGTCATTAGCTGGACACAATATGGCATGTACATCCGATTTAAGACTAGGCCCTCTTAGACAAATATTGATAAACGAACCCTCCCCTCCCAACTGCCTGGAAAATGTAACCATTTCTGACAAAACATTTTGGACAAATATAGTATAGGCAGCCATATCTGTAGATGTAATTTCCCTCAAATTTAGATTTCTCTGTATCTCTAAACCATTAAAATATGGTCTTGGTACAATAGTATAGTCTCCGACAGACCCTCCTTCATTTCTAAGTGTTCTAACATCGCTCTGACTTGTTCTAACATCGCTCTGATTATGCATCTGAATCATTTCTTCTAACCTTTCACAGAGGTTAGGGGTTGCGGTTTCTCCAATGTCAATCTCTAACAGGTCTTGTAATGACAAATTACATGCTACTTGTAACATATTGTCTGGAATTTCTGTAACCTGTTCATTATTAGAATTATGTAAAATATTTGCTATTCTGTCTGTTATATTTAGATTACTACCTCTGGAAGTTTCGATCTGGTGGTCAATAATACCTTGTAATTGTTCTGCTATAGTCATATCACCATGTCTACCCCTTACAGAATGCGTCTGTTGGTCAACAATACCTTGTAATTGTCCTGCTATAGTCAAATTATCATGTCTAACCCCTAACGAACTACTCTGTTGGCCACTATACAAATCATCATCCTCATCATCTGACAGCACTCTTTTACAAGCCATTTTTTTGAAAAAAAAAAAAATTATATGATTACTATATTCTCCAGTGATTACACATACTAATAACCAAAATAGCTCTGCAGAGGAAGTCTTTTTACAAAAATAAAATAATTAAATAAAATAAAATTAACATTACCAAATACTGAAAAAATGTCAAATGTAAAAATAGCAAATCAGAAAAGACAAGCAAAACATTAGCAAACCACAAAATAAAAATGTAACAATTACCAAATACGAAAAATAACAGTTCTGCAACGAATTAGCAAACCACAAAATAAAAAATGTAACATTTACCAAATACGAAAAAAATGTAATGATTACTTAATCTATTAATCATGTTGAATCTTCATTAGTTGCTGATGCAGTAATCATTAATAAATGGGTTAGTTAACCATTAGTAACACATTAATTCATCATTATCTGTGCATTAGTTAAGCATGAATTAATGCATATTAGTGCACCCTTATTGTAAAGTGTTACTAATATTATTTTTCTCTGGCTATAATAATTGTCTCTTGTTTTTGGTACAATAATTTTGATTAGTTTTGGAGTGGCAGTGATTTGCAGCTGGTAATGGATGGTAAAGAGGTTCTATTGAGTAAGATAGTGGCCTATCTTAAAAAGAATTTAACAAATGAACGTGAACTAGTTCATTTTTAGATATGTGAACTTAGTTCATTTAAAAAAAAAAAAGAACTATGAACATGAACTAGTTCATTATCATCTGTGTGAACTGAACTTTGAGCTAGTTCTTTTTAGGTATGAACTGGCACAACACTGGCAATAAGTTATGACAACATATTTTCTTCCATTGCTTTAACTCAAATTAAGTTGAGCAATTTTCATCTATGTTATAAGCAGTGTTGAGGGTAACGCATTAGGGCCAATTTATTCTTCTGTATCAAGTGCACGCAGAGGTATGGCGTACATGCTTTAGGCTAGCTAACTAGCAATGCTGCAAATGGTGTATTTGTGCAAAGATGCTTATGTGAAACAAAGAGCATGTACAATATGTATGTGTAATGGGTTGATATTAAATGTATTAGGCTGTATTTATATTATATGTTATAGGTTGTAATTATATCCAGCTTGCAGATAATACTAACAAAACAACACAGCAATTGCAATATAGGAATATGCAGTACTCATAGCTCTGCATATCTGTGAATAAACACTGAATGCATCAGCGGTATGTATAATACACTTATACTATTTTATATTTTTTCCACAATCACTTGATGGGAGCAATGCAAGCTCAAACTCTTCATCTTCTCCTCCAGCCAACCACAACAATGACCAACCTTCAACAAGTAGCCCCTATCACCAGCCAAGTCCTCAGTCCCCCCGGCCATCTCCTCTGTCCCCCAGCCCAAGGAGGGCACAGAAAAGGAAGAGGAAGAAACAATTTGACAGGATACAAATGCAGGTTGCTCGTTTGGAGGCTCAGTTGGAGGAAAGGGCAGGTGGAGGCTGCAACAGAGACTGAGTCAAGGAAATGATGAGAGTGAGCGGTTTGGGCACACTGTTGCGGAGGGTGTCAGGAGGAGCACAGGGCAGAGCAGGCAATATTTGCGGTGACCAAGGTCCAGTTTGAGTGGCAGCAGAAAAAAATAACAGTTGTACCTACTTCAACAACTTTGCACCTTTTAATTCTGATCACTCTGTGTATATTTTGCACTTTTGCATCTTTTAATATTTAGCTATAAATATTGTTGGTTATCTTTTGTGTATAGTATGCGCTTTTACATATATTTTTAATAAAATATTTTTGGGACCATTGGAACTTTAATACATTGCACTATACATAGTTTGTGTATATAGTTTAGACTTTTGCATCTATTGTGCAGGTTATATATATATACACGTGTATTTTGCACTTTTGCATCCTTTTTAGAATATTCTGTCTGTTCCTGCTGTTTGAACCTTCTATTCTGCAGGTTACTGCAAATAAAGAACAACAACATAACGTGATAACAGGTCTTTATTTACATGGTTGCATGTCATTTATTTTACACTAGTACAATGTACTGACCAAGTTAACCATGACACACAATGTTGTTCTGCCATGGAACAGGTCATTTCGCACATCAATTTCAGCTCTGGTAGAGCGGGCCCTTGAAAGGTGGCATGGATCCAGTGGTTCCAAAAAGGTTTGTGTCCCCTGCCACCACTCACCTAGCTGAGGTGACCCTGTAGTGTCAGAGTCTGTGAAATTAGCAGGGTTGTATCTGCTAACAGGTGTGCTGACCTCATCAGTGCATGCCAGGAAGTTGTGTAAAACAGAATAAGCATTCACAATGTCAACTGTTTTGTCTGGCAGACAATCTAGTGGTCGCCCAAGGATTCGCCACCTTGCCACCAAAATGCCAAATGCATTCTCAATCACCCGTCTGGCTATGGAGTGACGGTAATTGTAGCTCTACTTATCCATGGGCAGGTTCGTCCCTATGTAGAAAAACAAAACAGTATTAATAGATAGTAGGGGTGTGACGAGACACTTATCTCACGAGATCAGACACAAGATTGGGTACACGAGATCTCGTCACACCCCTAATATATATTGTGTGCCAATTTACCTATCAAGCAATGGCAGTCATTTCGGTGTCTCGGATAACTATAGACCTGATATAGTCTGGCTATCAGTAACCCACTTCTATAAAATATAACCTTTAATATGGTTACATGTGGTTTTTGCCAAATAACTTGTGATATATGTGATATTCCATCATGTAAGCAAAGTCAACAGTGATTACAAGGTGTTTGGTTTCATTTCTTTGACATGTTCATGTTCTAGATGATGAGTAAGTACAATTACATTAAATTAATTTTGTCTGTGACATACCTAGAAAGGGACGCATGAGGATGTTGTGTTGGGGGAATGCAGCATCACCAACTATCAAATGTGGGATTTGGACTCCACTTCCAGGATGATTAGCTGGTGGGGGCAGTTTCAGTTTGTTCAAGAAGTATAGAACCAAATCAGCCCTACTTGAAGACACCACCGCCACTTTCCCGCCCGTATCCCCCTACAACCCCCATGGAGAACCGATATCTGGCATCACAGGTAGCCATCAGTACAATTGAGTGTGTGCCCTTGTAATTGTAGTAGTCGCTCCTGGCGTGCAGTGATGCTTTTTTGTTGACACGCTTTCCGTCTACACTGCCAACACAGATTGGAAAGTTCCAGTTGCCAAAAATCAGCAGTAATACTTTGCCATTGGATGACTGAAGGGCATGGAAGATACTCTGGCTGCAGTGCTTTCCACAAAGCTTTCCAGACCTCTGACACTACGGAAAGACACTGTGCTTGACGACACTTTGTAGCTAGCTGCTACAGCCTGTTGGCTTCCACCAAAATTCATGGGTGATTGCTAGTCTTTGTGTAATGTCTACACAGGCATACTGTGTGTACACCGATGTACGATAAATGGCTGCACACAACTAACCAAATCGACCTGTCGACATCTGGAAATATCTGAAGTGCATTTCCTCATCTATATCTCTCAGTGGCCGGACAAGCACAGAAAAATCACCCTTCTGCCTCAACTGGTTCACAGGTCGCATGTCAATCAATCAATCAACTTTATTTATATAGCGCTTTTACAATGACGATTGTTTCAAAGCAGCTTCACAGCAGAAACGATTCATATACCATCAGATGCATGTACCATCTCTGCCTCCGACGTCTCTTCTCTCGTTTCTGCTTTTTAATTTTAGTAATTTCACTAAAACTAACTCTTTTTCAACATCGATCAGCTCTAACTCTAACAGGATCCGCTCAATTTCAGTCGTCATTTTTCCGCAAAGGAACTTAAAGGGTTACTTCAGCGATTAGCATCAGTAGAAACCCAGGAGTATATTCGAATGATCGTGCTCCCCCCGCATATGACCCTGAGACGAGAGAATTATGTATTTCATTTCTGGAAAAAATCTTCAGGTGACGCAAATATCGTCATTTTGTGTCATCGGAGGAGTTTTTGTCCAGAGGCTGAAGTCTACAGCCAGCAGAGGGCGCCATTTCCACATGTTTTCAACATCGCACTCACAGCACTCGGCTCACGGAGCTGTGGAGATTCATGTAAACGGAGCGGTGGAGACCAAAGGGAGTGTTTCAACTGTTCAAATGAATTCCTATGAAAGTTAAGCTTCCAAAGACATGAACTGAACACGCTTCAGACTGATCACGCGCTGTGAATGCAGCAGCGAATCCCCCGATTACCTCAGCTCATGCGATGAATGTAATCCGATCCTGATCCGTGACACTCAATCGACTCACTCATAATATATTGAACAGACACGTTCAGTTTTTAATTGTAGTGTCTCTAACTGAACTGATTTTATGAAAATGAACGTGGTGGGCAATTGATCCAGTAATCCAATAGTCGTGCCTAAAGTAAGAGGGCAGCGAAGTGCATTCTGGGAATTGTTGTCTTTCATCCCCATGAGACAGAAATACATTTTTTGTTTTCTCAGTCTAGAAGGCACCAAACTAAAAAATAGTTTCTACTACATAAATGACCCAGTTTAAATACAGATTCATCTTCCCAGCGCTGAAGTAGCCCTTTAACACGGTGGAACAAAGAAACCCCACCGCCAACTAGCGTTCCAGTGGTGTAATTGCAGAACAACGCAGAAGTATAAATGCTACGTGCATAGCGACAGTGGTTCTCAAACCTGTCCTGGGGACCCCTCACCACTGCACATTTTGTATGTCTCCCTCATCAGACACACTTAATTCAAGTCTTGCAGGCTCTACTAATGAGCTCATGAGTAGATTCAGGTGTGTTAGATGAGGGAGGCATGCAAAATGTGCAGTGGTGAGGGGTCCCCAGGACAGGTTTGAGAACCACTGGCCTACGACATACACTACAATGTACACTTCCGTAGAAGTATAAATGGGCATTAAGACTAAAACTATTGATCTTAAAACATTTTCGTAAACTGAAATAAAATGAAAAATTCATAATAATTGAATAACTAAACTTAAATGAAACTAGCAACAGTTACTGAATAACTGAAATCAAATAATAATTATCAAAAATAAATATTTGTTTTCATAATTAATAAGCTCTCATCCTGTGGCAGAAAATCTGCCATGTGGTTTATTTTAAAACCAAACAGGCTACATAATACCTGTAGATGGCGCATGATGCACACGAGGCTGATGGTAACAGACATCCCAAGTCTCACGGAAGTTCCGGGAGTCTCCCGCATATTGATAGCGGCTCCCTGATGCCTGCAAATTAGTTAAAATATCCTGGAATCTAGAGCGAGCGAGCAAGAGCATGCTTGCGAGACAGAGACTGTGCTCCAAACCGTGTAGCATGCGGCATTGAGGGAGGGGGAGCGAGAGACCTTGCGTAAGTGTGGTGGTGTGCCTCATGAAGCGTATGTAAGACAGAGCATCCTGATTGGCCAGTTTCTGTAAGCCAGCCAATCAATTGTCAGTGTGGGTGGGCTTTTATTGCTTCTCCTGAACTAAATTAATCAGTTCAGTCTAGAAACAGGAGTGCCATGGCAGAGGGAGAGTGCCCCAAGAAACTAAAGTATAAGCAGAGGTGTCAAAAGTACTCCCATTCATTACTCAAGTAGAAGTATAGATAATTGGGTTTAAAAATACTTCTAAAGAAGTTGAAGTATCAACTCAAGCTTTTTACTTAAGTAAAAGTATAAAAGTACTGGTTTTAAAACTACTTAAAGTATAAAAGTAAAAGTAATGTAAGGAGAAAAAAATGCCATTAAGGACAAAAGCTTAGGCCGCAGGGGCCTTCAGTGCATTACCCCACAGGGGCCTATAGTGCACCACCCCACCTCCTCAAAAAGCATTTTTCTAAAGGCCATAATTATTACTATAATGTTGTATTAAAATGTTAATGTTGAAAAATTTGGGATGCACTAGGCTACCTGTTCAGGCCGCATATATACTCATTGAAAATTAATGCATTTTAGTACAATGCAAATATACTATATAGTATGTGTACTGCTGAGCATTAACATGTGTTTCATCGAGGAAGATATGATGACTAGTTACCTATAAGTATTGTAATGGTGCAAAAATTTAAACTTCGGGGCATGTTATCAATAACCTTTTTTGGAATGTAAATGTAGGCTACATGTGTAATCAGTGTTGCCAGATTGGGTCGACGATTTAGAGCCCAACATTTCTGCCCGACGGACCCGACTTTTTACGCCCCTTTGGCCGGGCTTGGGCCAATTTTCATGTCATACCTCAAATGCGGGCCTGGCCGGGCCCTTTAGGCTTCTCCTTTGTTTTATATTTATTTTAGTAATTAAAAGAAACAGTGAGAGATGTGCTGCGCTGGTGGAAACAGCATGAGACCATGATAGGCTATTAGGCGATTATTAGGCGATATAGGCGATTGTCAAAACTGACTCACACAGTGTTCAGAGTCCGGCTGCGCCAGCAGCAGTATCAGGAGCGTTCACTCAAACAAACCAATTCAGAAGGTGGTCTACAAAACATTTCAGACAAAACTGGACAAGTATAAATGCATCTGGTTGTTTAAACCACATATGTTAATTTCACTCCTGGCAAATTGTTAAAAAATAAACGCGTGAGAGCGTGTTATAGGCTATATGTTGTAGCCAGATCCGACAGCTACTGCAACACGCATCGCCGCAAATGAGTAGCCTACACTCAACACTCAAACGGCCATAGTGAAACTAAAAATAAGTCTTAGATGCTCCAAAACACATGGCGTGTGTCTCAATCAGCTCCCTAGTTCAGTAGTCAGGGCACTGATCAGGACATAAGTCAATAGGCTGATCCCAGATCAGTGCCCTGACTACTGAGCTAGGGAGCTGATTGAGACACACTCATAAACATCTTCAATAAAATGAATGAGACTAAATGATCTTACCAGTGCTTAGCTCGCTTTTTCTCATATTGCGGTCTTTGATCTTGAAATGAGCTGATGATGAATAAAATGCAGCTCATATCTGTTGGTGAACTCGTGGATTGATTTATAGCTATTCGTTTAGAGAGGTGCAAGGTAAGACAACCAGCATGTTTTATTTTTATTTTATTTGTTTAGATTGTGTAACTCACTGTCGACCACTAACTGCTTGGTTGTCACTTTTAAAAAATAAAATCTTTCATTAAAAAAACTAAAAAATATCCAAACATTTTTCTAAATGAACTTAATAAAGAAACGAAACGAAATATAACTACTTTGACATTAAAAACAAAGCTGAACTGTTTTAATGACTGCAGCAGTGTGTCATAAGGAGGATTCAAAAAACAAACTAAACACAGGCTCCAGTCGGACTCGGGCCGGGCTAGGGCCTAGAACTGAAGCCCAGGGCTCAAAGCTCACCAAAATCTGCCCACTCAAAAAGAAAAAGAAAAAAATCAAAAAAATTAAAAAATGCCCAAAAACTTTAACTGGGAAAATAATGTAATATCATTGAATTAGCCACTTTAAGTGCAAAAAGTGCCTAATATAAAAGATCAGAAAAAGCACCGTAATTGACAGGCATTTCACACGTTATTAACACGCCATTGCCAAAATTTGTTATACTGTACAATAATCCGCCAATAAAAAATAACAACAATGCGTTTAGCTTTGCTCTGACAAAATGACAGTACATTCGTGAAGTAGAACACTTAGCCCAGTCAAAGCTGATGAACTGTTGATTCAAACCTCTTTCAGCAGCTGTTGGGGTTGCAGATGTCCTGAGTGTGTATATGATGATGGACAGGAGTCATGATTATATTTATAAAGAGTCTTCGAGTCACAGGTGTAATCCTCGTTTGAGAGTTGGTTCACTCTCCCCCTCTTTACTGTAGATACAGCTAACTGTATATATATTGTAACGATGTTCGTTGTTGTGGGCAGGAAGGAGGCGGGAACCGGCGAACATTCAACAGATTTTAATCAAAAATAAATAAACAAAACAAAAGTAAATCGCGGGCAGCCCCTCACGGACGACTGCCCACCAACACAACAAAACATAAACAAAACTCAACACAAATTCCAGGCCTGGTCCTCTCTCGACTTCCGCTGCCTTCGCTCCTCCTTTTATGCTCCCGTCACTCGGCCGTGTGTATACCACTTTAGCATAGCGATCTCTTGAATATACAGTCAGCTACAAGTTATCGCGCTAAAAACCTGGCTGTCATGATATGAATGAGGCGTCTGCCTGCTGATCGCTGATTGGCTGAAAGTGCGTGCTCGTCCGATGGAACCCGCCCAATCTGGCAACACTGTGTGTGATTTGTGCTCTGATGCCTGGCTCACACTACAGGAGTTTTAAAATCCTATCCGATTGTAAAATCTGGTGGCAGCACACACTTCAGGAGAATCTTTGCAGATTTTCTTCCCTCAAATCTTAAACATGCTCACACTACAAGATTTGAAATTCGCGAAGCATCAAACACTACAAAATGTTATTAAGATTATCGTGCCAGAGGAAGCGCATCACGTGATCTACGCAACAGATTGGAATCGGGGAAAATGGATACTGTAAACCAAAACTTGCTCTATCAATAATGATCGTTTGTTGAGGAAAAAACAAAAGTGGAAAAATAAACGAGTGTGGATGAGAAAATGTTTGGGGAGAGGATCAACATGGACTGTCAGTTCTTCAGCGAGAAATGGAGGTAAAATGTACCTTATATTAGTATCATAGTGTGCTAGAATGTTTACCGTTATAATATTGCCTGCCTAGTTCAAAAGCGATAGTGTCACCTTTTACAGTGTAGATTTGTGCTGTAATATGAAAATACAATTGATGCTAGTATAGTATGTATAATGAAATGTGTCTACTTATAAGAAACAAGGGTTTGCAGCTTTCTCTCTCTCACTCACACACTCACACACAAACACGCTGCGCGCACATACACACACAGCACGCGCGCACATACACACACACACGCACATACATACACACACGCACAAACAATCCCCTCTCTATCTATCTATATAATTATTGTTATCCGTGTTGTCGGTTTCGCGGTCGCCATTTCGAAATGTCCGTCACTTCCGTCTAGTCGTAGACTTCTTGTTTCCTATTGGCTATTGTGACAGTACTGACGTTATTACAATCTTGCTCATCCCGATAAATATCAAACATGTTTGATATGATCGGGGAGAGCCCGATTTATGTGAGAGCAGATCGAGGGGCAAGATTTTATCTGTGAACGTCTCACATTACCAGATAATCAGCGCCGAACATCGGAACCGATCGAGGTCGTGGACAAGATTTTTTCTCCGAATCTCGGGAGGGGGAAATCGGGTATAAATCGGTCTAAAACTCCTGTAGTGTGAGCCAGGCATGAACCATTTGCAGGCGCAATGGATCGCGTAGTAACCAATAGGGTGTTGGAATGGTATATGTTTACACTTCTCATCCAACCACAGTCAAATTCACACTATCCGGATGAAGCGATTTATCTGCATAGTTTTTTTAACAAACAAACTGAAAAGAAATAGGAGTAACGAGGCTATTTTTAAAAAGTAAGGAGTAGAAAGTACAGATAATTGCGCAAAAATGTAAGAAGTAGAAGTAAAAAGTAGGCTGAAAAATAATTACTCCAGTAAAGTATAGATACCCAAAATTTCTACTTAAGTAAGGTAACGAAGTATTTGTACTTCGTTACTTGACACCTCTGAGTATAAGACACAGCTTATGCCAGACTACACGAAAGTGTACCCCTGACTTATAAGCATTAAACATAATGACAATCTTGCACGTGTAAACTGTACAATTTGTAACAGTGACTTCAGCATTGCACATGGTGGGTTAAATGATTGTAAAAGACATGTCCGTCTTTTTCCAAGGCTACATGAAAACAACAAACTCCTTACTAGACCTGTTTAAAGTTGCAATGGAATATAATTAAAAGCAGTTTACATACATGTGTAAGCAGTAAATAGTAATCTACATATTTTAACATAATTAACAACTAATTGCATAAGTGTTGAAATTAAGGGGAAAAATCCCACAAACCTCAACGTACATTTGGAAACCAACCATCGCAAAGAATACAAATCCTTCAGGGAGAAAGATTTGGAAAGTAAAACTCAATTGCAGCAGCAGACTCTGACATCATGCTTCCAAAAATCTGAGGTTTGGCCAACAAATTCAAGTGAACATAAGAAACAAGAAAACACACTGGTAGATTTGTTTGTTGAGACAGGCATGTCCACTAGACTGTGTGATTTGGTAGCCTTCAAAACTTACAATGGTGCTCTTGACTGCAGATTCATCACTCCCGGTGCTGCACGGATCAATTCCTTAACCCCTAGAATTCTAGAAATTATCAAAAGATTTTGCCATTACTACTTTTCACGAGTTCACACTTAAAAATAAGTCAGATAGAATAAATGGTATGTATTTGGCGTGCTGTCCGAGGAGAGGGCTCTGAGCTCTGTATTTGGCCCAAACCCAGAGTACTCCCCCAAAAATTGCAAACTAACATGGGACAGCTGCCAGTAAATGATGTTGATGCCCCAAAAGTTGCAGAGCACGAAACTGATGCTGTGCCAATCAAAGGGAAGGGGTTAGTCACTGGATCGGGAGGTCTTGTTCGTTATTGTCTGAGGTTTTTGATGTTCGTGGTATCAGAAAGGTGAACCTCGTTGGTAGTCAGCTGGGGATGGTTGCACGGGCGAGAGGAGATAGCACTGCGGAACTGGCAACAAAATCCTTCCTTTCCCAACTTGTTTTCAAACTGTCTGATGAACCAGATGTATGGAGAATTTAGCTCCTTCCAGAGCAGAAGAGATGACACTTCTGTGGCAGTGAAACAAGCTTGGATGGCGTAACCGAGCTCCTGCGGGAGCGGAGTGGATGACACTGCTGCGGCAGTGGAGACGAGCCGTTTTCAACATGCTTTCCAAACTATCCAATGAGCTGGTTGTACGGAGAATTGAGCTCCTCCGGGAGCGGAGTTGATGACACTGCTGCGGCTGTGGATTGGTTTGAAATAAAGCTGATGGAAGCGGCCGAAAAAGGGCTTTTAGGTAGCTTAGGAATTTGTAAGGGAAGTTTTTGCATTGTTGAATAGCTTCAAGCAACATGTGGAGCCATGCTGACAGCATGGGTAGGCAGCGTGCATATACAGGGCGACCTGCCAGAATGCTGAAAACCTGTCAATGAACATTGGTGAGTTGACTGGGTATTTATGTGATCCTCCAGTTGAGCTGATTGGTAGACATGTTGATTACTGATTGCTGACAGCTGGTTGGAATGACATCATGATTGGATAGATCACTTGAAAGTGTTTCTCCCGAACTTAGTTTTTTAAAGAAACATCATTCAATGTTTTTGAAAGAGGTCTGATGCTAAAAACGGTTCTATTGTGATATCAGTATTCAGTACATATAAATAACTGAATAATTGGTCATTATTGGGCCGTGAAATGCATCACGACCGGCACCTGTTATAGGCTATTGTCTGTTATATTTGATTCCTATTTATTAAATCCAGGAAATTTGCTGATGAAACATTGATTCAAATTAAGATCCAATTTATACACAACGAAATTCACTTTAAAGAAAAGCTTTCTGAAAACTAAACTTAATGAAGTGGTCATTTCTGACAAACTCCATGTCTCCCGACATATTGTGCATCTTATCATGTGTCCTTTCTTACTCATGCTGTTCACTTTTCATAATCAACATAGATTAAATAATAAAAATAACATTAGGCTATAATATTTAAACATCAATATGAAACAAAATACATTTTAATGGCTACTACAAGTAGCCTATTGTACACAAAACTTATAGCATCTGAGCAGAAATTTTCGAACAAAAGCTTTATTGATGTGACATTAGGCTATTTTACAGTAAACACTTCATAATCTATCCAAAACAGGCCAAAGAAATATTGTCTAAACAGTCTTACGTCTGACATTTTATGATGCAGCAGGATTCATATTTAAACAGTCTTTTTGCGGTTTAATATGCACAGACACTAACAGAATAAACTTACCTCACAATCCTCGGCTGGATCTGTTACTCATAGAAATAAACAGCTTTTCTTATGAGGTAAATTCCAGGATTATTCCTCACCGCGTCTCAGAACAATGTAAAGTATGTTCACGAATCTTGATGGGTTTATTGAAGTTGATGTGGGCATTGACTTTCTGTATTTGACTTTCAAAAGAATGCACACTCCGTGGGTGTGGCCACATTAGCGGATAATGAAGGTGCTCATGAACGACTGAAATCTCTCTCTTTTCAAACAGATTACACAAACACAGAATATTTGTTTTCGATTAGATTTACATTATTAAAAACCTGATTTTTCAATGTTTCTTTAGACATACGACTCATGTTTGTGTGACAAGTATTCACTAAGTTATAGTTTATTTTCTAAAGAGATTCAGATTGTACTTCAGATTAATTTTCTTTATTTTGCAAAAAATACAACATTTTGTTTTTATTGTGAGTATACACAAATAAATGTGGATACTTAACAGATTATAAAGATGTATAGCACTTGCCTGAATTATAAAATCGACACTTTGGCACTGATATGAAAACAATTGGGGTGGTCGCGCCGACGTGATCTTCGACCTCTAAGGGTTCATGTATTTATTAATGTGTCATCTATAGCCGATATTTCTGTAATTAATATGCTTCTCTCAGACCATGTATCTTCCTTTCTGAAGTTGTTCTGTTGTTTTCAGCGAGAGCTCTGCTGGCCTGATATTTGTATTCATACTCTTTGCCTTCAGTAAAGAAATTAATTCAGTTTATTAAAGTTTGCTGTGGATTTTTGGTTGCAAACGATTGTATAATCAGTAGACAAATTCAACAGTTCTTTCCATTGAAGAAAGAAGATGCTGAGACATTTCTAATTCCACATTCTTAGTTTCAGAAGTATTGCCAGCATGATGCACTTTGCTTTTTATTGAATATTTCCTTTTCTACCATCTTTTAGTTTCCAGTACTTTTAATATCATAATACTTTATTAATTAAAAAGCATTAAATCAACTTAATTAGGCAGACACTGCAATCATAAATCACTATAATTCAAGTTTAATTTATTTGTTGAAAATTGGAAGCCATAGAAACAACATCTTTTTAATTTTGTAAAATATTTTATTTTTATTATATTACTACAATATTAGCATTTTAAACATATTAATGTAATGAATGAGTGAATGATAATGCATTATGGGTAGAATCTCTCTAAGTCTATTCTGATTCATCAGCACAGTTTCACTGATGATCCAGGACCAACACCAAACCCAGGATAGAGCGGCTGAGTGAATGTGGTCTGGACTGTGTGGATGAGGCTCGTTGTGTCTCCAGATAGACTGTAGAAGGAGAGAGTTCCTGCTGTGTGATCCACATACACTCCTATTCTACGACTGATGGGCTTTAGAGGGATTTTAGCCTCTGTGTCATTGTGTCTGAATGAGTAATTGGAGGAAGAGCAGATCAAACTCCAGGACTGATCATTAGATCCAAACACACACTCTTTCCCCTCCCTTTCTGCTGATGCTCTTATATGACAGTGATATTAACACACCAAACATTTCACCACTCCACTCAATCTCCCAGTAACAGCGTCCACACACACTCTCTCTACACAACACTTGACGATTATATCCATCAAATCTGTCAGGATGATCAGGATACGGCTGCTCTGTGAGAGTGAATGTAATCACTCTGTTCCTCTCAGACAGACGGAGGAGTTTATTCACTGTGTTTGGATCCAGAGTGGACTGGTGTGTATCTGATGAAGAGAAAACACATCACAATCAGGAATTATTATGAATACAATCTTTTAACGTAGCTGAACTCTTCATGTTCAATATATCTGCTGTGTCTCAGTTCAGTTTAATCATCATTTACATGATCAAGTCTAAAACTCTTCTGCCATGTTTTCTTTCTCCTTCTACAGGAAGAACATGAACACACTCAGTGAGTTTTTTTCTGCTTGTTTTCTGTGTGACTTACATTGTAGGAAGTCGCTCTCGTCCTGGGAACAATGTCTGTGGAAATCAAGAGTGTGATTATCATGTCAAGAGAAAATGATGCATGATGCAAATGATCACATTTCTAATATGATCTTCTACATGATATGAGATGATGGAGGATGATTTCTGAGAGCAGATGAATCTCCAGGACTTTACCTCTGTCAGAAATCTTCTTCAGCTCCTCTTTGCAGAAATCCTCCAGTTTGTCTCTCAGCTGACGGACAGATTCTCTCACGCCATCAAAACAGGAGAGAGAACTGAAGGGACTGTCATTGACGTCTGTAGATTCAGGAGGAGATGAGAGAGACTGGAAACTCTACAGGAAACAGAAATCAAAGCTCATCACCTCCACACTTCAGCCAATAACCTGCACTACTGTCAGATTTGATCTTTAGTAACTCTCCTCAATCCAGCACTTTCACAGCATCAGCTTCAATCTTTTTATATATCTATATATTTATTATATCACGTTAGAGCTATAAGTTGAATTTTCTAGGAAAGCACTTGGATGATCAAACATCTGGCAATAACATAGGTGTAACAGATCAAGTGTATCAATAGAGTCACATGACAGGGTTGAGTAGATTTGATCAGGAAAAGCAGTTTTTTAATCAGGGATGAGTCAACACTTCAGTCAATGGCTCATTCTGCTCTCATGAAATGTTTCTCTGTGAGTCTCTTGTTCTTCTAGATCTCTGTTACCTGCAGGAAATGGACGTGGTCCTGTGTGTGTGAAAGCTTCTCCAGCTCAGCCTCTCCTCAGGTCATTGATCTCCTGCTCCAGTCGCTCCAGTCGCCCTTCAGCTCGACTCACTGCAGTCTTTTCCTGATCTCTGATCCGCTGTGTGGCCTCAGAGAGGCTTCTCTCAATGGAGCGGATGAGCTCAGTGAAGATCCTCTCACTGTCCTCCACTGCTGTCTGTGCCGAGAGCTGTTAGGACACACACCACAATTACACAGTGCTGAATGAGACTTCTCAGACTGCTCTTCTCCAGACTCACCTTATGAGTCTCCACAGCCTCTCTCAGCTGCTGAAGATCTTTCTCTCTCTGCTGGATTCTCTGCTGGATCGACCTCTGCGTCTCCTTCAGCTGCTTCTGAAGCACAAACCAATAACAGAGATATCACATTATACAGCTGTCAATAAATCATCATGTGAGGAGTTGAATCCAGTAACAGTAGAATTAATAACCAATGGCTGTAGGTTCAAACTCCTGAAGGGAGGATTGACCAGTTTCACTATTGTACATGAATTTACCTGACGATAAGGCCTGTTTCACAGTGTAAGTGTTAGTATCATATAAGCAAAACTGACACGGATGTAAAGCTTCACACTGTGAATGATGTTACCTAATGAGACGAGTGCCAATATAATAAGTCAAGTCAAATCACCTTTATTTATATAGCGCTTTTAACAAGTCCAATTGTTTCAAAGCAGCTTCACAGTGCAGGAAAATAATGCAAAAGAATTTGTACAGACGCTCTGGTGAAAACAGTGATGTTATCCAGCTAATTTATCTAAGTTATCATATAGTGTCAATGTGGGCAGAACGGTAATATAGTTGATATTTAGGTGTCCCCAACTGAGCAATCCAAAAGCCAAAGGCAACGGTGGCAAGGAACCAAAACTCCTTCAGGGCCAGAATGGAGAAAAAAACCTTGGGAGAAACCAGGCTCAGTCGGTGCCAGTTCTCCTCTGGCTGACGAACAGTGTATGATTATAATTCTGGCAACATTACAGTTCAGAAGTCATATTGGATAAATATATACGAAAGATTGGAGTCATTGTGCTGGAGCGGGTTTATTTAGGATGTCGTGTCGATGCAGCATTTACAGGGCAGAGTTTAATTGACACGCTCTCTGCAGACATTTCAGGGATATGTTGGTCATGTCTAGGTGCAGGTCCGCTATCTGATGTGAATATAGCCGGTTCCGTCTGACTGCAGTAAACCTCGGGATAAACAGAAAGACTACCATTAGGGTAGATGCCATTCTTCTGATGATGTAGAGTACATCAGGTGTTATGGGAAGTGTTCCCGGTTCCGGCTGACCTAGATAATGCAGCTAAACAATAATTTACTGATTTGAATAATAGAAATTGATCATGTTCTATGTGTATGCCATAGTGAAGACATGACAAACTGACAGTGTGTCTGCTTCCCGAACATTGCTAGGAAGACTGTTCCAGAGTTTAGGTGCTAAATAGGAAAAAGATCGACCGCCTGCAGTTGATTTTGATATTCTAGGTATTATCAGCTGGTCAGAGTTTAGAGACCGCAGTAGACGTGATGGAGTATAATGTGTTAAGAGCTCACTCAAGTACTGGGGAGATAAACCATTTAGTGCTTTGTAAGTAATAAGCAAGATTTTAAAATGTATGCGATGTTTAATAGGGAGCCAGTGCAGTGTTGACAGAACTGGGTTAATGTGATCATACTTCCTGGTTCTAGTAAGAACTCGAGCTCCTGCGTTTTGGACCAGCTGGAGTTTGTTTATTAAGCGAGCAGGGCAACCACCCAGTAGAGCATTACAATAATTTAGCCTTGAGGTCATGAGCATGAACTAACTGTTCAGCATTTTGCATTGAAAGCATGTGTTGTAATTTAGATATATTTTTAAAATGGTAGAATGCAGTTTTACAGATGCTAGAAGCGTGGCTTTCAAACCAAAGATTGGTATCAAAGAGCACACCCAGGTTCCTCACTGTGACAAGGGCTTGACAGAGCAGCCATCGAGGTTAGACAGTATTCTAGGTTACTACTTGCAGAGTTTTTTTTTTTGTCCAATAATAATTATTTTAAAAAAAATTCTGAGTTAAGTGGCAGGAAATGACTAGACAATACATTTTTTATATCAGCTATGCATTCCCTTTATCTTGTGAATTGATAAGTTTCTTCAGGCGTGAATAAATACAGAGCTGAGTATCGTCAGAATAACAACGAAAACTAACGCCATGCTTCCTAACGATATCTCCCAGTGGTAGCATGTAGAGGGTGAAGAGCAATGGCCCTAGCACTGAGCCCTGCGGTACTCCATACTGAACTTGTGATCGGTGTGACATCTCTTCATTTACTGCTACAAACTGATAGGAATGATTTAAACCATGCCAATGCAGTTCCACTAATGCCTACATAATCCTCAAGTCTATTCTAAAGAATATTGTGGTCGATAGTATCGAATGCAGCGCTTAGATCGAGTAACACTAACAGAGAGAAACAACCACGATCGGATGATAAGAGTAAATCATTTGTAACTCTGATGAGAGCAGTCTCAGTACTATGATACGGTCTAAATCCTGAAATCCTCACAGATACCATTTCTTTCTAAAAAAGGAACATAATTGTGACACTGCCTTTTCTAGTATTTTTGACAGAAAGGGTAGATCTGAGATTGTCCTGTAATTGACTAATTTTTTTAAATAAGTGGTTTAATTAATAAGTGGTTTAATAGCCAACTTAAAAGTCTTCGGTACATATCCTAATGACAAAGATGAGTTAATGATATTAAGAAGAGGATCTATGACCTCTGGTAGCATCTCTTTTAATAGCCTAGTCGGTACAGGGTCAATCATACATGTTGTTGATTTAGATGATTTAACGAGTTTAGCCCATTCTTCCTCTCCTATAGC
Organism: Gobiocypris rarus; assembly: GCA_023029165.1. Lineage (NCBI taxonomy): Eukaryota > Metazoa > Chordata > Actinopteri > Cypriniformes > Gobionidae > Gobiocypris > Gobiocypris rarus. Next base: position 32,954,625 of record CM040935.1, on the reverse strand, counting down.
AGTGAATGAGTGTAATTTTTCCTCAGTGACACTAAAATGCTCTGTCTAATGTGATACTGTAGTAGACGGATGCATGGTTATAATTTTCTTCATAATATTATCAATCTTAAGTCTCGTACACACCGGGACGAATATCGGCGCTCGTTATTCGCCAGCGGTTTTCAACGCGTTTTTTGTGTTCACACCCAAGCGAATTTCGCTGACGATGAGCCGAGTGAACATGCAAGTTCATTCCCTGACATTAGATGGCGCTTAATGTAAAACAGAAATACCCCGGTACACAAGAGAAGAAGAAGAGAGCAAGTATTTACGCGCTTGTCAAAATCATACAAAGAACGAGACCAGCAGCTACATTCATCTTGCCTTGCATCTTCTTTGTCTTATTTCTTCCCGGCAGTGTAGACGCTAGTATATCTTCTTGGCCGTTACGTATGTGTGCTCGGCAAGACCGTTTTGTGTTTGAGCGCCCGCAAGTTGTGTTTACTGTAACTTCAGAAGCTCCAGACACGTGAGCAAAAGCGGCAATCTCATTGGTCGTATAGTTTTTGATGCGGCGTGTCACACCAAAAAAACGAACCCGAGGCGTTTTTTTAAAAATGACGTTATTCGCGTCGGTGTGCACACTCACATTGGCGCAATTTGTTTAGTCACGGGCGTTAAGCGTCGGCGAATATTGCGCGAAATTCGTCCGGTTTGAACAGGCCTTTACACGTAAAGAAGTTCATAAAGTCATTACTGCTTTGTTTTTGGTTAGTTTAGCCACTCTCAGATCTAGTAGTTTTACAGCCTTTCTGTATGCGATCATGCGCTCTTTCTACAGATTACTGAAAAACCTCTAGTATTGTATAATAGTGTTAGCATTATTTCATTTGTGTCTCATTTAAAGCTCATACCTGTTTCTCTGTCCTCTGAGCTCCAGCTGATACAGTGTCATGGTTTTTATGTTCATCCATCGTACACAGCACACATATAAACTTCTGATCCGTGTGGCAGAAAACCTCAAGGATCTTGTCATGTTGACAGATCATCTCCTGCATTCGCCTAGTTGCATCCATCACTTTGTGTGGCTTACGTGAGTGAAATTCCTCATGATGATTAAAATGAGTTTGACAGTAAGACTCCAGACACACCAGACAGGACTTGATGGCTTTGTGTTTTCTTCCAGTACAGACATCACACTGCACATCTCCAGCTCCAGCGTAACCATCATCAGGACGATTACACTTCTCCAGTTTCTCCACCATTTCAGCCAGAATGGTGTTTTTAGATAAAGTAGGTCTTTGACTAAAGGTCTGTCTGCACTGAGGGCAACTGTAGACTCTCTTCTGATCCTCCTGATCCCAGCAGCCCGTAATACAGATCTTACAGTAACTGTGTCCACAAGAAGTGGTCACTGGATCCTTCAGGAGATCCAGACACACTGGGCACACAAACTCATCCTGAGAAATTCTGGCTTCTGCCATTTTAATGCATGAATAAAGAGACACAAACACACAACAGCTTAACTCCACTTCAGTTTCTGTTTCTCTGAACTCATGCGATTCCTGTTTCCTGCTTCTGTGTTTGAGTGACGTGTGCAAACGTCTGCTCATAAAGTCACAGATCATAAAACGTCCACTAGATGTCAGTCTCAGACACGTCTATGCAGGGCTGTAAGTAGTTTAAACAGATCCTGACATATACAGCATGTCAATGTATGACTGTCCTCATTAGCTTGTGAACTGAAAATATCTACGCAGAAGACATAGTCAAGTCATAGTCATTGACATAGCTGCATCCTTAATTAATGGGATCCAGGCAAATGATGTGGCTATGACTTGTCTTGACTATGACTAAGACATCGTATTTATTCAGACATTTTAGACATTCCCTCACATTTACTGTGATTGACAGCTTATTAAATTAACTTACAGCTACACTAATTATACATGTATATCTACACAAGATAATTATGATAAATAAACCAAAATATATTCCACTCAGAATGAAATGACACAGATGTAGCATAAGAATGTCTTTTAAATATCATGATAAATTAAACTGATTAAGTGGACAAAGATCCTTCTAGTGTATTTTTATGCCTCCGCTTCAGTAGGTGGCGGAGGCACAGGATTCCTCAAAGCTGCTTCTGCTTGTTGTAAGGATGTTAAAACTAGAATAAATTCCAACACAAGATTGTATTAAGCTGCATAACTCAAGGATAAGGATACCAAACAAGCAACGTCACTGCCATAGAAACTAATGCAGATATTCTGGAAAACGAAAGAGCTGCATGGCCACACAGATTGGATCTGAACAGTTGTGATACACAGTGTGAAAAGTCACAATTTTTAGATCAGATTCCAATTGGATACACAAATAATCAGATTTGGACCTAGTTGGGTCAGGGGTATTATTTATTAAACATAGTAAATAATTGTGTCTGAACTCTCTCAGTCACTACACATTTAACACCTTGTTCAGCTAAGTGGGTGTAGGATCTAACTGTGTGTTGGTTTAAATGCTTTACATGTATAAATGTTTTAAGGTCTGTTGCTTTGTGCTATTAAACTGGGGTTAACATTTATTTGTCTTTTTATTCCTTAGACCTGGTGTCACTGAAAGAGGAGAGTCAAGATCTGAATGACATGGAAGAGAAAGATCAATATGAGAAACACCATGATTTATAACTGAAGAAACAGCTTTTAGTTGCTCACAGACTAAAAAGACTTCTTCAAGAGAAAAAGCTCAAACGACAGGAACTTATTTTACCTGCTTTCAGGGTGAAAAGAGTTTCAGTTAACAAGGAAACCTTACGGACCACATGAGAGTTGACACTGGAGAGAAGCCGTATGCCTGCCAACAGTGTGGAAAGAGTTTAATTACAACAAAAGAGTTCACACTGAAAACAAACCCTTCAGGTGCCCACAGTGTGGAAAAGTTTCAATCAAAAAGGACATTTACAAAAACACATAAGAATTCACACTGGAGAGAAAAAGTTTCACTTTAAGAGGAAAACTTAACAGACACTTAAGAATTCATGCTAGAGAGACGCCTTACACCTGCTGACAGTGTGGAAAGAGTTTCACTCTTAGGCCCCGTTTACACGATGGGAAAACGCAAATATTTCCCTGCGTTTTGGACTGTCATTTACACCAAAACGGCATTTTTATCTCAGAAAACGATTATTTCTAAAAACTACGGCCAAAGTGGAGATTTCTGAAAACGCTGGTTATGTGTTGCCATGTCAACGGGGAGAAACGGGGTTTTAGGTTCTCAAACGTCACATTATGCGCCAGAAAATGCTTACGTCATGTGAGCGCCCTGTGTTTAGAGTTTGTTTGATCATGGATGCTGTTAAAGGGTTAGTTCACCCAAAAATGAAAATTCTGTCATTAATGACTCACCCTAATGTCGTTCCAACCCCGTAAGACCTCCGTCCATCTCCAGAACACAGTTTAAGATATTTTAGATTTAGTCCGAGAGCTTTCAGTCCCTCCATTGAAAGTGTATGCACACTACACAGTCCGTGTCCAGAAAGGTAAGAAGAAGGTATGAAAAACATCATCAGTAGTCCATGTGACATCAGTGGATTAGTTAGACTCTTTGGAGCATCGACAATACATTTTGGTCCAAAAATAACACAAACTACGACTTTATACAGCATTGTATTCTCTTCCGCGTTTGTTTGAATCCGCATTCACGAGTCCACAGTGACGCTGCTGACGTAAGACACAAAGCGCAAGGCGTCTCCTCAGACTACATGGACGCTCTGACGCACCAGACAACACAGCAGCAGCGTTACGCCAGCAGCGGATTCAAACAAACTCGTGTGATCCATCTGTGGAAACATCAGACCTTTGAAGAGCGTTTTGCAGGTAAAAATTATAATTTATAACCTTGTAAGAAAATGACATATGAAAAGGTAATGCGGGATTTAAAATGTTTTTAAAAGACATAAGAGCACAAATTTAGTAGATAAAAACAAAACGCAGATTTTTAAACATTGGGTCATATTACGCCAGAGGGAGTCGTGTGCCGGGCTCTGCGTTGGCTCAGTGCAGTATTCAGTAGGAGTCAGTGTATTTTCAGTAGTTTTCTTATGGAAAACACATTTTAATGCTTATTTTAACTAAAGCATATACATGTTTTATTTCTGATATAAAAATGTAGACATATAAAGTTCATTTGAGTCTAAACATACCTAAAAATTAATCTACTATGTCCAAGAATCAGTAGATTTTTTTTAATGAAATCCTAATAATCTTCCAAAAGTTATTGACATTATTTGGGTCACTTTTCCAATTTTAAAACCATAAACTAATAAATGACGATAAGCATGATGAAGCAGACATAAAGCTTTAGTTTGAGGGTTGAATTAAGCTAAACAGCTCAGTCTCTCTACTCTCAAACAACAGATATCTTCATATCTCCAGACCGCAGCGCCTCTGCTTTTACTCTGGGACAGTGGATGAACCGGAGAGACACTGGAGTGGATCAATATCAGGAAAATGTGAATGCATTTATGGCTTTCATTTTATTTTTTAACTCTCAATATAAATTGTACTATTAACTTACTATTGTGTTATTAAATGCATTTCACCATTACATTTGACTCAGAATATTTTATTATTTTCTTATTTTTTGTAAATATATATTTTTTTCTAGGTAAATTTCTGTTCACTTTTGCCCCTTTGCACAAGCAACAGTGTTTTTAGTGTGTGTACTTTGGTGATTTTAGACTCAGCAGTGAGCGGGACTTTTATTTTGGGTTTATGTGTGACGTCATAAGGCTGCGCCGCGCTCCTGCATCTGTTGTGATTCGGCTGAAGAAAGGTTTGTGCTTTAAGCATTTAAAGTGTTTAAACTGACGCATAATGAATGATGTATTATTAAAAGTAGCATAACACTGCTTTATCTAACATTGTGTGAGTAAAGTAACAGAATAAACTCATGAGTAACAGAAGGAGCGTCTCATTTTGCTCTTTGTCGTGAATCAGTTCAAACATGAGTTCAAGCCGTTTCTCAATATCAGGAGAACGAACTTGTGATTTGCGTCCTTGGTAGTTCAGGCTCGATATGTTCGACTCAGGAGAACGAACTCCAGAGGACGGGAGGATACAAGTCCGGTGTTTCTGCTAAGGGAGCAGTCTCTGCCTCTTTTTTCATAGAAAAACAAACAAACACATTAATAGCCACTCAGTGTGTTCAGGCAATGCATACCCTGACTATCTCAATGCATATGTAGCCTATATCAAAACGAAATATAAAACAACCCTTCTTCTTTTCGTTTACATTTAAAATATTAAACATATAATGTGGTTCAGCCAATTTAAATATGACATAAAACACAACCCAGTGTCTTTTTGTTATCAATAATAGCTATTATAAAAGTAAAGAAGCTTTCCAATGAATAAAGCAAACAATTCAGTCAAACATACACAATCAGCGCTAGTAGGCTACAACTCAGTCAAGTTAAATATCCTAAAAAATATAAAGTTATGAAACATCAATCTGCCCTCAGCCAAAACGATTTACAAGTGAACAAATGATAGATTCATGAGTCCATAGATCGGCTGTTAGATCAACACAAGACAAATCTCAGAGACATTAGAGCCCGCGGCAGACGTCAGAAGCACCAGGTGCTCTTTATAAATAAACCACAGATTTGAGCTTTGCACAAGTACAGTCTCGCCTCTTAAAACTACATTTCATGACACAATAACAGTAGTGTTTTTAAATTAAGCCGGGTTTCTCGTCCACTATTGACTTGCTGGTTGGTGCAAGTTGAATTCTGGGATACCAGCCTGTCTGAAGGCCACACAAGTCTCCTTTTGATGTATCCTCGATAAAAGGGGCGGATCAAGTTGACATCTGGGGATTTGAACTGGACTTGGATAGATGTGAACTTTGAGTTTGAACAGTTCTTGGGCAGCGACTGATGATCCACGAGAACAGACAAAATGCATATTGAGTAACGCCTCAGTCTCTGGCGAGTGACGAGAGAACCGGAGCTTTCCACTCTCCAATTGATTCAGTGATTTCAATTTCAACAAATTATTAAATAACTAAAGTAATATATTAAGGGTCTGTATAATTTGCATTCTTTTATTAATCTGTAGTGTCAGTTTTTGTCTAATCAGGTGATTGATCTATTGCCTATCACTGACTGATGAAGAGAGATCATTTTGGCAGAAATAGAATTCATGACAATACAATATTCATATTTCAATATAGAAATATGTAGGGTTGGGAATCGTGAGAAATTTTCCGGTTCCGGTTCTGGTTCCGATTCCGCCTAATGATTCCGGTTCCGATTCCGGTTCCATTAAAATTATTAAACAAATAGTGGTAAAGGAAAAAGGCATAATACGCAACTCAAACAATCAAACCGTTAGTTTTGTTACCAAAGCTTCAGTACGTAATGGCACTTGCGTCTATCTGCCGCGGATGTACTGCAAATACTCTAAAGAACGCTGACGACGAGCAGAAATTACAGCTCTCTGCTTGCAGTATGTCAGTCACGCTAATCAGGACTCGAGAACAATTCGCGGTGCGCGCCGAGTTTGGAAGACAGCTGTTGTGCCGAAATCCTACTCCCTGCCAGAATCTGACTGCCCTCGCGAGCACGCGCATGACGTCAATTTGTGTCGCCGCCAGCTGCTGAAACAGACATCCATCAGACAGCGTAACAAATTACATGATAGCAATTTGTGTGTTGATCTTTATTCATGTATTTATTAGTTATGTGTCTTTGATCATGAATTTGATCAAACTTTACAACTTGAACTGTCTAGCTGTGAGTTTTCGCTTGTATTGTGCAGTATTTTACTGCAGTATTATAAAACAGTGGGTTTTTTTATTGAATCTAAACACTTGTGCTTTTTTTCTAGGTAGTCTGTTGGATGTGAGGTGTCTCCAGAATGAGTCTTTTGGGTCTCTGACCCAGCTGAAGTGATCTCAGTGTGGGGGGTGTGAATTCGGCAGGGCTGCCAAAATCATACTCCCCTATGTAAAATACTTATTATTAAATCTAAACACTTGTGCTTTTTTCTAGGTAGTCATTAGGATGAGAAGTGTCTCCAGAATGAGTCTTTTGGGTCTCTGACCCAGCTGAAGTGATCTCAGTGTGGGGTGGGGGTGGGGGGTGAATTCGGCAGGGCTGCCAAAATCATACTCCCCTATGTAAAATACTTATTATTGAATCTAAACACTTGTAATTTTTTGCAGGTAGTCTGTTGGATGTGAAGTGTCTCCAGAATGAGTCTTTTGGGTCTCTGACCCAGCTGAAGTGATCTCAGTGTGGGGGGTGTGAATTCGGCAGGGCTGCCAAAATCATACTCCCCTATGTAAAATACTTATTATTAAAACCTAAACACTTGTGCTTTTTTTGCAGGTAGTCATTAGGATGAGAAGTGTCTCCAGAATGAGTCTTTTGGGTCTCTGACCCAGCTAAATTATGAATTAAGCAGTACTGCCAACATTAAAATAATCAAAATAGACTATAGTGTCCTGATGACCCTGTGCCTTTAGGTAAATGTATATAATTTTGTAACTATTTAGAATTGATTTCAGGCAAATACTAATTTCAGTGCCTCAAACAATGTTACTGCCCTCGCAGACCTCTTCAACCCCAAATCATGTCATCTTACTGATCAGTGTCCAGTTTTACGAATCAGTATACTTTTAGTACTTTTTTTTTATAAATTCACTGTTCTATTGTGAATAACATGTGACGGGAAAATCTTTAAATATTTTTATTTACAGTTTACATTTGAACATCTATTTCTAATTTGAGTTTTATTAACTATTTACATACATTTTGTTCATTTAGAATAAAGATCTTTAAATAAGCTAGCTTACAAATGGTATAGGTTAAGTGTACAAAAAAAGGTACTTTGCATCAAATAAAATGAATCGTCAACAAAACATTATTGTGGGGAGTCAAGGTTGACAAACTGCGCAGATGAAATTTTTGTTTTTCCTTGAACGTTGCACACAGTTGAAGAAACCAACGTGGGCACACATCACAGCCAATCTAAATATGTGGGAAAAAAACAAATGTTTAAGTCAAGCATAGGTATTTCTTTAATCCATATCAAACAACAATACTTACATGAACATTATTATATCACCTTCAATTCATATCGCTGTTTTTGTCACCACATAGATGGCACAGGTCCTTAAGGTTAGCTAGTTGAGGATCATGTCAAGGCAGAAGAAACATTGTCATAAAACAAGTTCTTAAAGCATCACAAGTTTTTACAAGCAAATAAATAATAACATATTTACCAACACTGTTAAATGGTTAGGGTACCAAAGAATTAATGAATATTGGAAATGTGAAACTTACCAGTGTTCTGCAAGACACAAGCAGCTATGGTCATCTCAAGGCAGCCACACTTTCCCAGATGTGGAAAAATGTAGTGCTCATTATTTAAGAAACATTCTGCAAACTAAGAAAAGTGATTATGTAATTAAGAATGATATTTTATCTATTTAATTTTTTATTGATGATTTAAAGCTGCAAGACTGTCTTTCTTTAATAAAATAGAAGAGAGAATTCTAAAGAATGATGTCAATACTACAATGATAACTACAAGAAAGTCCCCCTTATCCTCTATTGTCTTCCAAATATCTCCTTGTGTTGTTTTTCAATGGAAGTCACATTCATTTCAATATTTATTATTGATATCCATTTACCATCTAAGATGACCATCGCCATTAATATTTGCCTCTGGTGTTACACTAAGGAAAGAAATATATGTCATATATGGCATAATGATCCATTTAACTTACTTTCAAGACAAAAGGACCACAGGAACTGCCATCCTGTTGGAATGAATGGGGTAACGTGCCACATGTCCATTTTGGCACGTTGTAGCCCTTCTGTATCATGAAGGACCTGTAATATGATTATGGGGTAAAAACAAAATAAAGATTTCATTGTACATAGGTACACATTACAATAAAATCTTGTTAATTTGTTATTTATTTAATTAAATAGAATATTAAGAAACACCTTTAGAATTTCAGAAGATCTTGTTTAAAATTTTGATTTACATTGTCACATTCTGACACCTTTGGATGTCTGTTGTGGTCTCTCCAAGAGGATCAAGGAACAGAGCCCTCTTCTCTTGTGGGATCATTATCTTAATAATAAAGATATTGCAAAGTATTACAACAAAACCTTAAACGCTAAAAAATATTGTATCCAACCACTTAAAAGATAATTAAGTCTTCTTATATAACATATAAAAAGTACCGTCAGAGTCCAGTGCTGGTTCTCGTTAATGACCCCAAAAATGAAACTGAATTTGTTTGGATCCATCTGAAGTTTAATTTAAAATAAAATTAACATTTAATGCACAAGTATTTTGAGGTCTAGTGAGCAACAAACAAAAAAGCTTTCCATGACCCATGTTTGATTGCTGTTAAAAGAAATCTGAATCTTTCTCCAATGTGACATGGCCCAGCCTGACCATTGGAAGACATTGTCACACTGGACTGTTTATTTAGAATCAGAAATTCATACATAATTAATATTGAAATAATAATAATAAATCATTAATATATTCAACAGAAATACGTTTTTTTTTGTGCCTTATACCAAAACTCACATTACCACTATTGTCTGTTGTATGATATAATGCACAACTGATGTCTGTGTGAAGATCACTACATAAGTTACATAAATGTTAATAACATTAATATTGCAGTTTTCAAAAAGTTTTGTACTAACCTTGACCTTTGCTTTTTTATGCTTCCAGATGTCGCTCATTTCATAGGAATCAATACACACGGCCTTTTTTGTTGAGTTCTTGTTGTATTTTTGTACCAAAAGGTACATATAAGCATTCATGACCTGACAGGAATAAATTAAGACATATTAGTTTCCCATTAGAAAACAAATATTTAAGTTGATCTGTTTAATGATGTTTAATGTTTACTTTTTCATTTTGAACTTTGGATAGTTTTCTTTGGACATTATGTTTTGTAAAACATTTTAGAAAAACAATGAATAAAATGTTGAAACAGTTTGATATGAAGTGGCTTCTTTCACAAACTGTTTGATTTCATTAACACGATTATATATAAGATGTGTTCTTAACGTATACAAATCTGTACACTGTGGAAACCAATAAGAAAACAAACCATTTCAGAAACAAAAACATATTTACTTATTTTGCCAACATAACATGTTGTACAAACACATTATTATAATGGCTAGTGAAAAAAATAACCTCAAGAGGCATTTTCAAATAAATACTAAAAAAACATTATGGTGAATTCAATCTGACCTCAGATAAACATAAACAACGCTAAACCACTGTTAATTCTCAATACTAAATTTAGAACTCGCAAGATAACAATTTCCTAGTGAGTTGGTGCTTCTAAAAGAATCAACTCACCTCACTTTCAAAATGTCGTGTGGGTGCAGTCTGGTAAATGTCAGTGTAAAACAATTTGAAAGGCCCTATTTTTGAAATCAGCACATATAAGCTTTTTCCTTCCCAGGCTGCGTTGACACCTGTAAAATTTCAAAAACAAGCAAAACAATGCAAAGTCCTGAAAAGTTAGAATATTAAACTCTGAGGAAAATTCCAATTGAGGTTACTTGTCTATCTTAAATTATGCAGTGCTGTTACTCACAACTGGTAAATTCATGTGTAACTACTGTAATATGTATTATTATTATTAGTATTACAACTATCTAAATTGTTGTTTAAGTACATACGTGATTCTATATCTGAAGAGCCTGAAAAAATTACAGCTCCTGAAGATACTGTGGCATTGGCAAGAGGTGGAGATGCTGGTGAGGAAGGGCCTGAAGATACCACATGAACAGGTCGTGGAGATGCCGGTGAGGAGGGGCCTGTAGAGACCACAGGCAGTGGTGGTGGTGGAGATGCTGGTGAGGAGGGGCCTGCAGAGACCACAGGCAGTGGTGGTGGTGGAGATGCTGGTGAGGAGGGCCTGCAGAGACCACAGGCAGTGGTGGTGGTGGAGATGCTGGTGAGGAGGGGCCTGCAGAGACCACAGGCAGTGGTGGTGGTGGAGATGCTGGTGAGGAGGGGCCTGCAGAGACCACAGGCAGTGGTGGTGGTGGAGATGCTGGTGAGGAAGGGCCTGAAGATACCACATGAACAGGTCGTGGAGATGCCGGTGAGGAGGGGCCTGTAGAGACCACACGGAGTGGTGGTGGTGGAGATGCTGGTGAGGAGGGGCCTGCAGAGACCACAGGCAGTGGTGGTGGTGGAGATGCTGGTAGGGAGGGGCCTGAAGAGACCACAGGCAGTGGTGGTGGTGGAGATGCTGGTGAGGAAGGGCCTGAAGAGACCACAGGCAGTGGTGGTGGTGGAGATGCTGGTGAGGAAGGGCCTGAAGAGACCACACGGAGTGGTGGTGGTGGAGATGCTGGTGAGGAGGGGCCTGCAGAGACCACAGGCAGTGGTGGTGGTGGAGATGCTGGTGAGGAGGGGCCTGAAGATACCACATGAACTGGTCGTGGAGATGCCGGTGAGGAGGGGCCTGCAGAGACCACACGGAGTGGTGGTGGTGGAGATGCTGGTAGGGAGGGGCCTGAAGAGACCACAGGCAGTGGTGGTGGTGGAGATGCTGGTGAGGAAGGGCCTGAAGAGACCACACGGAGTGGTGGTGGTGGAGATGCTGGTGAGGAGGGGCCTGCAGAGACCACAGGCAGTGGTGGTGGTGGAGATGCTGGTGAGGAGGGGCCTGAAGATACCACATGAACTGGTCGTGGAGATGCCGGTGAGGAGGGGCCTGTAGAGACCACACGGAGTGGTGGTGGTGGAGATGCTGGTGAGGAGGGCCTGCAGAGACCACAGGCAGTGGTGGTGGTGGAGATGCTGGTGAGGAGGGGCCTGCAGAGACCACAGGCAGTGGTGGTGGTGGAGATGCTGGTGAGGAAGGGCCTGAAGATACCACATGAACAGGTCGTGGAGATGCCGGTGAGGAGGGGCCTGTAGAGACCACACGGAGTGGTGGTGGTGGAGATGCTGGTGGGGAGGGGCCTGCAGAGACCACAGGCAGTGGTGGTGGTGGAGATGCTGGTGAGGAGGGCCTGCAGAGACCACAGGCAGTGGTGGTGGTGGAGATGCTGGTGAGGAAGGGCCTGAAGATACCACATGAACAGGTCGTGGAGATGCCGGTGAGGAGCGGCCTGTAGAGACCACACGGAGTGGTGGTGGTGGAGATGCTGGTAGGAGGAGCCTGAAGAGACCACACGGAGTGGTGGTGGTGGAGATGCTGGTGAGGAGGGGCCTGCAGAGACCACATGAACAGGTCGTGGAGATGCCGGTGAGGAGCGGCCTGTAGAGACCACACGGAGTGGTGGTGGTGGAGATGCTGGTGAGGAGGGGCCTGCAGAGACCACACGGAGTGGTGGTGGTGGAGATGCTGGTTGGGAGGAGCCTGAAGAGACCACACGGAGTGGTGGTGGTGGAGATGCTGGTGAGGAGGGGCCTGCAGAGACCACACGGAGTGGTGGTGGTGGAGATGCTGGTGAGGAGGGGCCTGCAGAGACCACAGGCAGTGGTGGTGGTGGAGATGCTGGTGAGGAGGGGCCTGAAGATACCACATGAACTGGTCGTGGAGATGCCGGTGAGGAGGGGCCTGTAGAGACCACACGGAGTGGTGGTGGTGGAGATGCTGGTGAGGAGGGGCCTGCAGAGACCACAGGCAGTGGTGGTGGTGGAGATGCTGGTGAGGAAGGGCCAGAAGAGACCACAGGCAGTGGTGGTGGTGGAGATGCTGGTGAGGAAGGGCCTGAAGAGACCACACGGAGTGGTGGTGGTGGAGATGCTGGTGAGGAGGGGCCTGCAGAGACCACAGGCAGTGGTGGTGGTGGAGATGCTGGTGAGGAGGGGCCTGAAAATACCACATGAACTGGTCGTGGAGATGCCGGTGAGGAGGGGCCTGTAGAGACCACACGGAGTGGTGGTGGTGGAGATGCTGGTAGGGAGGGGCCTGAAGAGACCACAGGCAGTGGTGGTGGTGGAGATGCTGGTGAGGAAGGGCCTGAAGAGACCACACGGAGTGGAGGTGGTGGAGATGCTGGTGAGGAGGGGCCTGCAGAGACCACAGGCAGTGGTGGTGGAGATGCTGGTGAGGAGGGGCCTGAAGATACCACATGAACTGGTCGTGGAGATGCCGGTGAGGAGGGGCCTGTAGAGACCACACGGAGTGGTGGTGGTGGAGATGCTGGTGAGGAGGGGCCTGCAGAGACCACAGGCAGTGGTGGTGGTGGAGATGCTGGTGAGGAGGGGCCTGCAGAGACCACAGGCAGTGGTGGTGGTGGAGATGCTGGTGAGGAAGGGCCTGAAGATACCACATGAACAGGTCGTGGAGATGCCGGTGAGGAGGGGCCTGTAGAGACCACACGGAGTGGTGGTGGTGGAGATGCTGGTAGGGAGGGGCCTGCAGAGACCACAGGCAGTGGTGGTGGTGGAGATGCTGGTGAGGAGGGGCCTGCAGAGACCACAGGCAGTGGTGGTGGTGGAGATGCTGGTGAGGAAGGGCCTGAAGATACCCCATGAACAGGTCGTGGAGATGCCGGTGAGGAGCGGCCTGTAGAGACCACACGGAGTGGTGGTGGTGGAGATGCTGGTAGGGAGGAGCCTGAAGAGACCACACGGAGTGGTGGTGGTGGAGATGCTGGTGAGGAGGGGCCTGCAGAGACCACAGGCAGTGGTGGTGGTGGAGATGCTGGTGAGGAGGGGCCTGAAGATACCACATGAACTGGTCGTGGAGATGCCGGTGAGGAGGGGCCTGTAGAGACCACACGGAGTGGTGGTGGTGGAGATGCTGGTGAGGAGGGGCCTGCAGAGACCACAGGCAGTGGTGGTGGTGGAGATGCTGGTGAGGAGGGGCCTGCAGAGACCACAGGGAGTGGTGGTGGTGGAGATGCTGGTGAGGAAGGGCCTGAAGATACCACATGAACTGGTCGTGGAGATGCCGGTGAGGAGGGGCCTGTAGAGACCACACGGAGTGGTGGTGGTGGTGGAGATGCTGGTAGGGAGGGGCCTGAAGAGACCACACGGAGTGGTGGTGGTGGAGATGCTGGTAGGGAGGGGCCTGAAGAGACCACACGGAGTGGTGGTGGTGGAGATGCTGGTGAGGAGGGGCCTGTAGAGACCACAGGGAGTGGTGGTGGTGGAGATGCTGGTGAGGAGGGGCCAGGAAGTAGTGGTGGAGATGCCGGTGAGGACGGGTCAGGGAGTGGTGGTAGTGGAGATGCCGGTGAGGACGGGCGAGGAAGTAGTGGTGGAGATGCTAGTGAGGACAGGCCAGGGAGTGGTGGAGGTGGAGATGCCGGTGAGGAGGGGCCTGTAGAGACCACAGGGAGTGGTGGTGGAGAAGACTTTAGTTTATGTGGGATCCGGGGTTATTCCTCAACATGTAGCCTCAAGTGATCAATATTTATTCTTGGGAATTTCACCCCCCCCTCATCTTCGAGGTCTGCACTTTTCCCTTCCAATAAAGTGATCGTATAGGGGCCTAGAAAGTTTGCCTCCAGTTTTCCACCCTTTCTTTGTTGGGTCCTTATATTTTTCCTCCACACTTTGTCCCCCACTTTGAATTCCTTCTGGGCTTTCTTTTGTTTTGATTGTTGCCTAACCCTTTCTTGGGAGGCTCTACTATTAGTATTAGCCTCATTTAAAACCTCACTCATAGCAATCGCCGATTCCGTCAACCGTTCAACTGACATTGTATCCTCCACATTCTTGTCAATCTGACAAAAAGTGCAGGACAATACTGTTAAAAAAGTGCTTCCTATTTATCATTAATTATATTTATTTAAAAATTGTAACAATCTGCAGTTACCTGATATTGCTCAGGAATTTCTGAAGGGTAACGGGCCTCCCTTCTAAACATTAAAAAGTACGGTGAGTACTTAGTTGTCACCTGCCGCTTTGTCCTAAGCCCAAACATTACGGCATCTAGATGCTTATCCCATTCATTGGGCTTGTCTTTGACAAGCTTGCAAAGGGATCTGGTAATATAATAATATTATTTTCAGATTCAAAGCAGTCAGGAAGGAACATTTACAATCATGCATCTGGTACACATTTTTATCCCATTTCAATAATAGTGTATTGAGTGTACATATTCATTAAGTGCATTTGCTAAATGAACCAATGAATTAAACAATTCTATCATCATGCTCTACTTAAATACATTAATGGCTAGTTATTTGCAAAATTGTTATCAGTGTGAAGATAATTAAATTAAATTATTGTTACCTCTGTATTGTCGCATTCATTCGTTCCACAAGGCCGTTCGTCTGTGGGTGGTAGGGTGCGCACAAGGACCTTTTAATATTCAAAACCTTGCAGATATTACTGTTCAGCTGCAATTTATAAAAGAAAACAGACTCTTACATTTGTCAGTTAAAAGATGAAAGGTGTGTATTTTGAAAAAAGTTTAAATTAAATAATTTTTGATCAATGATTTACCAGTGTACATGTATGACTCACTGTGTTTACAAACTCTTTCCCCTGGTCTGTGAGGACCCTCTTCGGTGCCTCAAACTGATGCACAAATTTTAAAAGGCAATCAGCAACCTCTCTGGCAGCCTTTGTCTTGAGGATAAGCCTGGGGCCACTTGGTCATGTAGTCAATGATGACACAGATATAGTGATTACCATTTTCTGTTGGTGTTAATTTGCCAATTAGATCCATCCCCACAAGTTCAAAGGCTGTTTAACCTAGAGTTCATTAAATAGAAACAAAATAATTAGTTGTATAACTAGTAATTTGTAACTTGTAATTTCTAAATAAATTCTAAAAAATAATATTATACAATTGTGTGATGGAAAGGAATACCACAATTGGAATTATTTCATTTTGTTCCTTAACTGATGACCTGCTGGCCTGACATGGTACACACTGTGCCACCTGTGATCAAAACAGTTTAATGTTGGAAATGATTGGCATTTTATCATATTGTAAAAGTAGCAATTCTGTACATGTTATTACCCAGGTGTCAATGTCCTGTGACATGCCAGGCCAGTAAAATCTGATCGATATTGCATTTCGTGTTTTTTTTTTGTCCAGTGTGAGCTCCGAGGCTGCTTGCATGGAACTCCTCGAAAATTTTGTTTGCCTCTTCAGCCCCACACACAACTTTTGTTTTAAGCTGTTGTTTTGTGCCCTTGTTCCGAAGGTAATACAATTCACCATCTACGAAAAGAAAAAAATAGAAAAAGTGACAAATGAAATAAAAATAGACAGTGTATATACAGTGAGGAAAATAAGTATTTGAACACCCTGCTATTTTGCAAGTTCTCCCACTTGGAAATCATGGAGGGGTCTGAAATTGTCATTGTTGGTGCATGTCCACTGTGAGAGACATAATCTAAAAAAATCCAGAAATCACAATATATGATTTTTTAACTATTTATTTGTATGATACAGCTGCAAATAAGTATTTGAACAGCTGTCTATCAGCTGGAATTCTGACCCTCAAAGACCTGTTAGTCTGCCTTTAAAATGTCCACCTCCACTCCATTTATTATCCTAAATTAGATGCACCTGTTTGAGGTCGTTAGCTGCATAAAGACACCTGTCCACCCCATACAATCAGTAAGAATCAAACTACTAACATGGCCAAGACTAAAGAGCTGTCCAAACACACTAGAGACAAAATGGTACACCTCCACAAGGCTGGAAAGGGCTACGGGGAAATTGCCAAGCAGCTTGGTGAAAAAAGGTCCGGGGCAGTGTATTGCGAGATTTTGGGGAACAACCTCCTTCCCTCAGTTAGAGCATTGAAGATGGGTCGAGGCTGGGTCTTCCAACATGACAATGACCCGAAGCACACAGCCAGGAAAACCAAGGAGTGGCTTTGTAAGAAGCATATCAAGGTTCTGGCATGGCCTTGCCAGTCTCCAGACCTAAACCCAATAGAGAATCTTTGGAGGGAGCTCAAACTCTGTGTTTCTCAGTGACAGGCCAGAAACCTGACTGATCTAGAGAAGATCTGTGTGGAGGAGTGGGCCAGAATCCCTCCTGCAGTGTGTGCAAACCTGCTGAAAAACTACAGGAAACGTTTGACCTCTGTAATTGCAAACAAAGGCTACTGTACCAAATATTAACATTGATTTTCTCAGGTGTTCAAATACTTATTTGCAGCTGTATCATTCAAATAAATAGTTAAAAAATCTTACATTGTGATTTCTGGATTTTTTTTTTAGATTATGTCTCTCACAGTGGACATGCACCAATTTCAGACCCCTCCATGATTTCTAAGTGGGAGAACTTGCAAAATAGCAGTTTTCAAATACTTTCCTCACTATATATATATATATATATATATATATATATATATATATATATATATATATATATATATATATATATATATATATATATATATTGCTTTATTTATTTATCTTTAATGCCAAAAGCATTAGGATATCAAGAAAAGATCATGTTCAAGATATTTTGTAAATGTACTACCTTAAAAATCTAAAAATTATTAGTAGTAGTAATATGCATTTTTATGCAATATATATATATATATATATATATATATATATATATATATATATATATATATATATATATATATATATATATATATATATATACGGTATGTACAATGTACTTACTGTGTTCATATTGTGTTGCAAAACACCTTTGCTGATATTGAGGTGGGATACGGTAGGGTTAGGGACAGGTGTGGTGGGATGGGTAAGTTTAAGGGTAGGGTTAGGTGTAAGGAAGTGTCAACAGTGTAATTACAAATGTAACTGCAGAAATTAATTGCAGATGTAATTACATGCAGGTATTTTAAATGTAAGTACAATGTAAAACATATATGTACACAATAAGTGCAATGTATCAAATTATTAATTAAAATATTAGTACATAGTAGTTAAGAACACCTAATATAAAGTGGGTCTGATTTTCCAGATCTTGGCCAAATATTGACCTATTCTAACAAACTTAAAAAATTGAAAAAAAAAAAAATTTGATTTTTTTTTTATTTCTTTAGCTTTCAGGTGCATTTGTGATCCAGGGTCACAAATAATAACCTGACACGTGTGTTTGAGTAGGTTAGAGACTCCTGTGCTATCTATTACAAAAATTAACTGTGGTTTCATTGAAGTAAAACTGTTTTGGGTGTATTTGATTACTATTGGTAAAAACAAGACTATGTCTTTTTTAATATTAGTAAAACCATGGTTAATTTTAGTGAGAGATACGAATGTGCACCAGCTTTGAAATGCATTCTGTATTCAGTACTGTATGGTGACACCATAATGTTAAAAAAAAACTCAGCTAAATTATACTGCTAGCGCATATAAATGCCACAAGTGGAAAAATACAAAAGTGGGTGGTTACCTTAAAATTGCAAGCCTATATCTGACTATTTATGATCTAAAACAATTTTTGATAAAACGCAAATTATCGAACTTTTATTGATGATGACGATTCAACTTTGCAATGTTCAAAATTGTTTAATGTGTGCAATGTTTAATCATGCGTGTCCTCAGGTTGAAAAGCATACGTTGCACGCAGCTAATTCCGTACTTTATTGAAATGGAATGTACGAATGTAAAAAGTAGGCCTGCTGCAACTATAACGCACATGCACCTGGTCTCACCTTTAGTAGGCTATGAAATCAAACTTTAAGATCAAATTTCAGGCCATTTTTAAAAAGAGAACTGATAACATAATTTTAAAAAATTATGAATATTAGAATATATCTTACCTTGGAGTTCAAAAGTGTTGGCTTTTTTTCTAAAATTTGATTTTTCCGTTTTGGAATACCCATCAGGGTATGAACCATTTGCTTTATAATTTAATATTTGTTTGTATATGGCAGTATCCATGTTAATGACAAAACGAATCCAACAAAATTCCCCTGTACAATCAAAAAATGTCTGCAAGCTTAAATACACAAGAATTTTTGTTTTGAGGGGGTTGGTTCACTGTTTTAGTTTGGGGGTGGGGTGGGATACACCAGCTAAGGAAATTCACCTTAAGAATAAAAATGTATTCAAAAGAATTACACAATAAGAACAATTATTTCAATTAGAGAAAAAATCACCGTTCTGGGTAACTTGCTGTATTACCAACACAAGGATGACAGTCGTAATAAAAGTGATTTTATTAACAAAAGATAATACTACTGCAATACTATTAATACATATATAATATGCTACTATACAATGGAACTGATAAAGAGTACTGCATTGCTAAAGGATGGTAAAGATATATGGAGTACTGAAAGTCCTTTAATACAAGTGATTTATGTGTGGCAGAAGATATGCAATCTGATATATCATATGGTTAAAGAGCAATTGAATTAAACAACAATTGAATCATTTGTTAAAAATTTGATAAAATGACATCTTAAATCATAGGCAGTTGACAAAAAACATACACTGACAATATATACTAAAAATAGGTTTATTAGTAATATGATGGTGATGACATCATCTTCGACTGGTAAGGCTGGGCCTTGCTGAAGTGGAAAAGGAATCAGAAGTGTCAATGCTCATGCATGACGAGTAAATTACTGGAAGTCCTTTGGAGTTTTATGGTTGTTATGGCCATTGCTATCATGTATTCTTTACTTCAATTAGTCCATTGTTTCAGCTTTAAATTATTACATTGTTTATTATTAATACATTGTTAGCTAACTTTGTATTTGTATGCACTTGTCTGAAATCTTTAGCTTGGACACAGTCTCCTCCGAAAAAAAAAAAAAATCAGTTTAGATAGCTGGGTGAGAGACCCATAAAACTCATTCTGGTGACGCATCTCATCCTGGAGACTACCTGCAAAAAAAGCACCAGTGTTTAGATTCAATAATAAGTATTGGTAACACTTTACAATAAGGTGAATTAGTTAACTACATTAGTTAACAAGAACTAATAATGACCTGCACTTATAAAGCATTTATTAATATTTGTTAATGTTCATTTCAAAATTTACTAATACTTTATTAAAATCTGTTAACATTAGTTAATGCACCGTGAACTAACATGAACAAACCACGAACAGCTGGAATTTTATTAACTAATGTTAACAAAGATGAACAAATACAGTAACAAATGTAAAGTGTTACCTAAGTATTTTACATTGGGGAGTATGATTTTGGCAGCCCTACCGAATTCACATAAAGACACATAACTAATAAATACATGAATAAAGATCAACACACAAATTGCTATCATGTAATTTGTTACGCTGTCTGATGGATGTCTGTTTCAGCAGCTGGCGAGGCGACACAAATTGGCGCCATGCTCGCGAGGGCAGTCAGATTCTGGCAGGGAGTAGGATTTCGGCACAACAGCGGCGCCTCACGAGAGGGTATCTGGATTTAGCGCGTGCAGGGTTAAAAATCAGCCAATCACATTCAGAATTACATACACACACTGTACATCAGGGTGTCCAGTCCTACTCCTGGAGGGCCACTGTCCTGCAGAGTTTAGCTCCAACTCTAATTAAACACACCTGAACCAGTTAATCAATGTCTTACTAGGCATACTGGAAACTTCCAGGCAGGTGTGTTGAGGCGAGTTGGAGTGAAACTCTGCAGGACAGTGGCCCTCCAGGACCTGACACCCTACACACACACACACATATATATATATATATATATATATATATATATATGGTTGCAATTTTATATATATATATATATATATATATATATATATATATATATATATATATATATATATATATATATATATATATATATATATATATATATATATATATATATATATATATATATATATATATATATATATATATATATATATATACATATATACATATACACACATACACCTTTATAAAACGTATTCACTTAAATTTCTCCATAGATGTCCAAACAAAATATAAAAAATACCTGGAACCAGACAGTGTGTCCAGGATACCAGTTACAACCAGTCAAAGGCTTGAGAAGAAGGCTGCTTTAGAGGTAGCTATTCTATATGTTGCTATTTTTTTTCAACGTAAAAATTCATTATGAATGTAGACTTTGTCCAAATTGTCCATGTTTTTTTTTCTAGGTAAGAAACAAGGCTGTTTTGCTCGCAGACCAGACATGTTCAGATGAATCCTCATTGGAGGTAAATAAGTTTCTCTTCAGATTCTGTGGCATGCTATATAGAGTAACAACCCTAATAATTAATTTAAAAAATGTAATAAACACATATTTTACTACTAAATGTTAATGGTTTCGTATTGTTTCAAAGGTAGGAGACCCTTCAAAGACAAACAGCGCCTGCTCATACTCGTGCCAGGCTCATACTGACATAAGTGATGCACTTGTCCAACTTGATGAGTTGCCTTCATACTCAGAGGTAGCTTATATATTTGATGTATAGTGTCCCCAAAATGTCTTTAGACATTTAAATCACTTACAATTTATGAATTGCATATGAATACTATCCCATTAGTTAACAAGCATGCTGCACCACATCATATTTCCACAAGTGAAATTCCATCACCACGACAGCCATACATGTGGCAGCCACAGTTATTTAAAAATCTAATCTAATAGATTAATCCCTACCTAGTCTTGAATATTTTTTTGATGTAATGCTCATGTTGGTTAATTAGTCTAGAATTTTATCCAGAATATGAATGGCCTATGTATGATTTCACAGGTGTCAGAACCTGTAAGGATAAACAGCTCCACTGTTGACCAGACCACAGTGGACGAAGGACAGCCCCATGCAGACACAGGAGAGGCCCCCTCTCACATGTCTACTTCAGACTTAGAGGTATTCTTTTCCCAACAGTGTGAGATCACAAACACACATGTGGAGGGTTTTCACCTATTTTAACCAAATAGTAGTCATCCTACATTTTGAGGGAAATATTCTTCCAAAAATATTTAGGTTTTTGCTCTTACTAATAAAATTTTTTAGTACATGTTATTCACACTAATTTTGTACATGACATTGTTGCCCTACTACGACTTAAGGGCCTGATCACACAGAACGCGTTTTTCAGGCATTTTTTGGTTGATGTTTTTTCATTTAGAAAAGAGCAGTGCACTGCGTTTAAAAAAACAAATCTAAACAACCCCTGAATCAGCTGTGCTGTCAGTCTAATCAAGGTTCACCACAACGGAAGACCCGCCTCCATTCATTCGATTGACAATAGAAAAAACGTGATGACGTTGGGTGCTTTTCCGCTCAGATTTGATTTGTTTTCCAACATTTTTTCCTTCTAAAAGGTGAGGTGCACGGTGCGCATAAGCAGCGTGCATGCTCTCTGCCAAACGAAAATTATTCAAAAAAGGTGACCCTTGCTGCAAAAACGTGTTCTGTGTGATCGGGCCCTAAAACTGTTTACTACTACTACTTAATAACATTATTTTATGCACATTATATTAAAGCTGCAGTATGGAAGGTTTAGTATGAAATACATTTTCCACCAAAAGTATTGTGGGCATCAAGCAAAAGATTTAAAACAGAAACCTGAAAACTTAAAGGGCATATTGCAGGTTAATTTTTTCCCCAAATGAATATATAACCTTGTATGAAAATACCATATGAAAAGGTTTTAAAATGTTTTAAAAGGACATAAGAGCACAAATTTAGTAGATAAAGTGGCCGTTTCATTGACCGCCTGTAAAAAACGTTTTTTTTTTCAACACCGCGTCATATTACGAGAGGTCATATTACGTCACGAGAGGGAGTCGTCGCAGAGCTCTGCATTGGCTCAGTGCAGAATAGATTGGTATTCAGTTGATGTCTGTGTATTTTCGTTAGTTTTTCTATTTCAACTTATCATTGTCATAGTAAATTATCGTGTCCAGCATGTCAGGACATCGAGTCCACAGGTTTCCTAAAAAAAGTTAGAAAAACTGAATTAATGAATAAAGGATAACGTGAAACACATACAATAACACTAACGTTATATGTGATGTGACGGTCACAGATCCGTCAGGGATGCAGCTCGTAGAAAAGTGAACTGCACCGTAAGTTTGATTTTAAACATTTTTTTAAAACTAACTACCAAATCAGTCGTGATGAGGAACCGCTAACGTTATATCACGTATATGTTTCGTGTAGACGGATATTAACGAGTGTGACTTATGCCTGATGTTCAAAGCTTATTAGTTTCTGTTATTGGTAATCAATACTCCTATATGACTAATACCAGCTTTGCTATTGATACATGATGATAATCTGTACAGTACTGTGATCTGAGCACAGTGTACACATATCGTTTAGTGTTATCTATAAGCTAACACTGGTCTCTCACTGAGACACCTGCTGTGTTCTTCACTGTTTCTCCTCACATAACAACTCAATTTGTCTCCTCTAATCGTTGTTCTGTCTAATCCTGGCCTGTCCCTAATTGTGTGTCATAATTGTATGGCTGTGGTCTGCCATATGAGTATTTAATAAACATTTATAATGTCTTCAGTTTCCGAACTGTCATTGCGATCCATTGTTTTCCTGCCGTTGAAATTCACAGCACTCGTTACGTAACGTCCGGTTTTGGCATTTTTAGATGCGGAAGTAATCTTCTCACAAAAACACTTGTCCCTACATTATTTTTCTATACATTGACTCACTGGGGTCTCTAACCTGCAATATGCCCTTTAATGCAAATTTATCAGAATAGCAAACAGCATGTTCACAGAGCGAAAAATGAAAAAATGAGTAAAAAAACATTTAAAGGGTTAGTTCACCCAAAAATGAAAATTAGCCCATGATTTACTCACCCTAAAGTCATCCTAGGTGTATATGACTTTGTTCTTTCAGAAGAATAAAAAAAAATACGGAAGGCGACCTTTATTAACACCCCAGAGCCGCATGGATCAGTTTTATGATTGATATAGATGCACTTTATGGACACTTTTATGGACACTCGAAGATATTTGTGTTGAAATCCGAAGGCTCAGTGAGGCCTACATAGCCAGTAATGACATTTCCTCTCTCAAGATCCATGGATGTACTAAAAACATATTTAAATCAGTCCATGTGAGTACAGTGGTTCAATATTAATATTATAAAGCCACAAGAATATTTTTGGTGTGCCAAAACCCCCCCCGAAATAACGACTTATATAGTGATAACTGACTTCAAAACACTGCTGTATGAAGCTTCAGAGTGTATTGAATCAGTGAGTCGAATCATGATTCAGATTGTGTGTCAAACCAAACTGTTGAAATCACGTGACTCGATATGCTCGAACCACTTAATCGACTCGCTGATTCGACATCTCAAGCTTCATGAAGCAGTGTTTTGAAATCGGTTATCTATAGAAGTCGTTATTTCGGGGGTTTTGGCGCACACAAAAATATTCTTATGGCTTTATAATATTGAACCACTGCACTCACATGGACTGATTTAAATATGTTTTAGTACATTAATGGATCTTTAGAGTGTAAATTGCTCTGCTCTATGGAGGCCTCACTGAACCTTCGGATTCCAACAAAAATATCTTAATTTGTGTCTGAAGATGAACGGAGGTCTTACGGGTGTGGGACGGCATGAGGGTGAGGAATTAATGACAGTTTGGGTGAACTAACCCTTCAAGTCTGCTGCTGTCTGTCATTAATGCTAATCAAACAACAATAGCTCTTAACTGAATAACTTTCTGTAAAAGATAAAATAATAAAAACATATTCTGATTAATTATATATTAATAATTAGTAATAAAATCATTGGAGGAAAAGATGCATTATGATACATCGAAAAAATTGTTTTATTGAATTGTTACCTAATTGTAATCAAATAGTGTTGCAAGTGAAGATTAACGCCTCAGTAGTAAAGGAAGGGAGACAGTTTTTAAAAAAAGGTATATGCTTGGTCAATAATTCATTTAATTAATAATTGTACTTAATTTTCAACTAAAAATCTTCCATTGTGCAGCTTTAACAATAATTCAATATTAAAACAGTTCTTTGTTCTGTGCCAAAGTAAAATATATTTTCAAAATTCTCTAGGGTGATGCTGTATCAGATTTGTTTGATTGGGATGAATTGGATGAGAACACTTCTAGCACATCTTCTGAAGATACAGATGGAACGGATTGTGAAAGCGAGGCTGAAACTCCGAGAGATGATCCACTTCACAAAATAGGCACAGACACAGGGATGGACACAGTTCTCAAATCAACTGGCTCCATAACAAAGGCAGAAGCTCTGCTGCTGATAATGAGTCATGCTGCTGTACATAATATTACTGGCTGTCAACTAGACGACTTGCTGAAACTCATTAATTTCCTTTTGGTAATGATGTAGTCCCAAGGTCCAAGCACATGTTCAATAAGGTATTCAAGAACAACTCTGAGATAGTTGAGTTTCATCTTTACTGTCAAGGCTGCAAATCTCTCATTGGAACACAAAAACTAGTTACTGACCAGAACATTACACAGTGTCCATCCTGTAATGAAGCAGTTGAGATCTCTTCTTTAAATAATGGCAGCTTCTTTATCAATGTGCCAATTGCACCACAGATTCAGAACCTCCTGGAAAATCAAGAAATTCAGGAGCACCTCAGCTATCGATTTGACAGGCCACACAGGGTTGAGAATGTTATCTCGGATATCTATGATGGAATCATGTATGAAAAACTGTCACAACCTGGTGGTATTCTTTCAAATCCTAACAATGTTTCATACAATTTTAATTCAGATGGGTCCTCTATACAAATCTTCAAAGTTCTCTATATGGCCTATTCAGCTACACTTGAATGAACTGCCCCAAAATGAGATTTAAGCATGTCATCCTTGCTGGTCTATGGTTTGGCACCCATGAGCCATCTATGCAAGTCTACCTTAAACCGTTTACAGAACAAGCAAAGTCGCTCAGTTCTAAAGGTGTGTTGTGGAGAAAAAATGGTGTTCAAGTGAATAGCAAAGTTGTTGGCATCTGCTGCTGTGTAGACTCCAAAGCAAGACCTGCAATGCAGAACATGACTCAGTTTAATGGATATTATGGTTGTGGCTTCTGTCTTCATCCTGGTGTTTTGGTTGAAAGACAGGTTAAGTACACGGTGCTAGACTCAGAACAGGAAGATAGAGATTCAAAGTCTATGCTAAAAGATATGGAAGTGGCTTTAGTTGAAGGTAGGCCTGTCAGAGGTGTTAAAGGTCCTTCACAACTTGTGAACATGCCATACTTTGACATTGCATGGGGCTTCATCCCTGATTACATGCATGCTGTCCTTCTTGGTGTAACCAGACAGATCACAGAGCTTTTACTTCAGAGTAGTGACCAGCCCTACTACATTGGTAAACCAGACACTTTACGTGTAATAGACAATCGCATCAAAAACATCCAGCCTCCACATCTCATTACTCGCTTGCCTAGGCCAATTGAGGAGTTCAGATACTGGAAGGCATCAGAATGGAGAGCTTGGTTGCTTTTTTATTGTCTACCGTGTCTTGATGGTGTGCTTGATTCTCTGTACTTGAAGCATCTCAGTCTCCTGGTCTCAGCTGTTTTCCTCCTTCTAAAGGAGTCAGTAGTAAATATTACGGACTACCTGTCAGAATAAGATTTATGACCCTTTTATGACATGATTTATTGCTTTATTACTTTATTACTGTCCCCTCTCTGACCCTCCGCTCCGGAGCGTTTGTGTTCACGCTCAGGAAGCGAACGGGTGGGGTTCACGCCCCCCTCCTCCTCCACAGAAATGCACCTGGTGAAAAGTGTTGTGAAATAGGGTGTGATGTTTAAATAAGTTTAAGAAAAGCATTAATGATATAAAGTAGATGAAATAGTATTTCGGTTTTAAGCTTTAAGAGATCTCGCGAGCTGAAGTGTGTCACGGAGTTTGTTCGTCAGTGTGTGTGTTCCACAAGCCGCTGCTGAAAAGTGTTGTGAAATATGGTGTGATGTTTAAATAAGTTTAAGAAGAATATTAAGGATATGAAGTAGATGAAATAGTATTTTCGGTTTTAAGCTTTAAGAGATCTCGCGAGCTGAAGTGTGTCACGGAGATTGTTCGTCAATGTGTAATGCATATCCTCCACAAGCCGCTGCTGAAAAGTGTTGTGAAATATGGTGTGATGTTTAAATATGTTTAAGAAAAGCAATAATGATATAAAGTAGATGAAATAGTATTTCGGTGTTAAGCTTTAAGAGATCTCGCGAGCTGAAGTGTGTCACGGAGTTTGTTCAATGTGTGTGTGTGTTCCACAAGCCGCTGCTGAAAATGTTGTTTAAATAAAAACGGTGTAGAATGTGATGTTTAAATAAGTTTAAGAAGAATATTAAGGATATGAAGTAGATGAAAAAGTATTTTTAAGCGTTGAGGGTTTTCTCGCGAGCTGAAGTGCACCGTCCGGAGTTCCGTTCGTCAGTTTGGCAGTCTGTCTGCGAGAGTGTTCGTGTGTGTGTGTGTGTGTGTGTGGTTGTCAGTGTGTGTGTGTGTGTGTGTGTGTGTGGTTGTCAGTGTGTGTGTGTGTGTGTGTGTGGTTGTCAGTGTGTGTGTGTGTGTGCGCTCAATGCGTTTGGGCGTGCGAAAGTAAGTTACTGAATCCTCTCTGTCTGTGTAAATGTATTAAAACAATAAAAAAAGGATTCTCTATCTCTTGAAACAGTGTCTCTGTGGAGATGTGACCGATTTAACACTCACTATGCCAGATAAATAGTGTGTATCCTCTGATTATCTTATCAGTAAAATGACTGCACCGGTAGCCTGGAAGGTGTTGCATCTGACAAAGGCTATTCTTCTGTCCTCTAGACATAGTGTCTGAGGAGATGTGACCAGTTTAACGCACACACTATGCCAGATAAAATAGGATAATGCTTATTGTTTCGGATCTGATTACAGCAAACTGAATAGAACAATAGTTTAGGAAGTCTTGAAGGTGTCATGCATCTCACAAAAGAAGGAATTCTTCCTTTCTCTAGTGTCTGTGGAGATGTGCCCAGTTTAACACACTAGATAAAATAGGATAATGCTTATTGTTTCGGATCTGATATGATATGCTTACAGCAAACTGAATAGAACAATAGTTTAGGAAGTCTTGAAGGTGTCATGCATCTCACAAAAGAAGGAATTCTTCCTTTCTCTAGTGTCTGTGGAGATGTGCCCAGTTTAACACACTAGATAAAATAGGATAATGTTTCGGATCTGATATGATATGCTTACAGCAAACTGAATAGAACAGTGGTTTTAGGAAGTCTGGAGGAGTCATGTATGCTTTACACGTTAGAAGCTTATTAAAATAATAATAATATATAATAATAATAAACCTATACATTTTTAATTAGAGCTACGTTTTAAATAAAACATGTTGTTATAATTACAATTGTCAATAAATAATTATACGTTTTGTTGTAGAATTGTATTCTTTACACATGTTAGAAAGTTTTTACCAGACTTATTAAAACAATGGCTACACAAATTAAATTTAGAACGGTGTTTTTGTTTTTTAATGTCTTTTAGTTTCATTTGATAAAAAATAAAAAAAATAAAAACCCTATAATGTCTTTGGATCTGGCTACGCTTTTCAAACGTAAACTCCGCCTCTCCAGGTAAAAACCTGAGCCTGAAGCTACTTCACAATCAGTTTGATCTGGAAACTTGATTTAACATGGCTTCCAATACTGCAGGTAAAAAACATCTTATGTTTTTAATTATTATTAAGATATTTTCATCGTAAACAGACTTACTCTATTCATCTTTAACAGGTTTTAAAATGTAATTCTGTACGATACAGGATTTTTTGATGAGGAAAATACTTTTGACTGCATCGACAAAATTCGTGAGTAATGTTTTAAAATTTTATTTTTATTTGTATTCTAAATATATAAGTAAATACATGATGGTTTGATGAAATATACAAGTTGTCTACACAGTGAACGAGTCCTTAATCAATGTGGAACCTAACCCTGGTGTCAGCGATCTGCAAGGTATAGTCATGTTTATATATATATATATATATATATATATATATATATATATATATATATATATATATATATATATATATATATATATATATTATATTAATTAATATTCTATAATATTCTATTATCTTATTCTGTTTGAAACTAATGTTTTCTTTCATTTGATTCCTATTTAGATGTTTTAGCTGACAAAATAGCAGCCTTGTCTACACAGCAAAATTTCACAGATGACAAAGCTAGTTCATCTGACTCTTTAAAATTGTTTGCAAATCGTTTAAGAAGAAAAAAAGTTGATTCAAAAAAGATTTCATCTGCAAAGCGTAATTGTACCAGCGATAAAACAAAAGAATTTTCAGTCTTAGAACAACATTGTTTAAATAAAACTACTAAATCCGTGGAACCTTGTGTGGCTTCAACATCTGTTCAATGTGTGCCTGTTTGCGAAGTTGGTGAGTATAATTTCACATCTATTTTATTTAGAACATGTATTATGCAACAAAAAACATGAATATGCTATATATATATATATATATTTTTTTAATTTATTTTTATTTTTATTTATTTTTTGTATCTTCTTAACAGACTTCTACACAGAAAACTTATTGAGGGGTAGTGATGTGCTGGCTGCAGAATCCAGTTTGCTCGAGATTCCAGAGAAATCTAATTCTATCCATAACATTAATGGCGGAGATCCGCCTGATAACACAATTCAAACGGACCCAGACCAGGTTTTCCCATCAAACCAGACCCACTTCAATTATGAACTGCTGATGGAAGTGCGTGAATATGGTCGTCGCAACGAGCAATTATTGCATGTCTGGATACACTGATGACGCATAATGCAGAACAAGCTCGGATTAACGGGACACTTCTTCAGCGTACAGAACTCATTCAAGAACAATTGAAGGAATCCGAGAGCAGACAACGCGTGGAAGCCATAGAAAAACAACTCATGGTAACGTTTTTGGGAAATATCAATACTACTGTTTTTCGCTTGGCTGGTTCATGATATTGCTTACTGTTGGTTTTATTTTGTGGTTTTTTGCTAATGCCTTGGTATTTCTGCGTAGGCTATTTGTTATTTTTACATTTTACATTCGGTACTATTTGATACTTTTTTCTTCGTATTTGGTAATTGTTACATTTTTTTTTTTAATTTGTGGGTTGCTAATGCTTTGTGCGTCGATACTATTTTATACTTTTTTTTTGTGTGTGTGTTTGCTATTTTTACATTTGACATTTTTTCGTATTTGGAAATTGTTACATTTTTTATTTGTAGTATGCTAATGCTTTGTGCGTCGATACTATTTGATACTTTTTTCTGTGTGGTTGCTATTTTGACATTTTTTTCGTATTTGGTAAATGTTACATTTTTTATTTTGTGGTTTGCTAATGCGTTGCAGAACTGTTATTTTTCGTATTTGGTAATTGTTACATTTTTATTTTGTGGTTTGCTAATGTTTTGCTTGTCTTTTCTGATTTGCTATTTTTACATTTGACATTTTTTCAGTATTTGGTAATGTTAATTTTATTTTATTTAATTATTTTATTTTTGTAAAAAGACTTCCTCTGCAGAGCTATTTTGGTTATTAGTATGTGTAATCACTGGAGAATATAGTAATCATATAATTTTTTTTCAAAAAAATGGCTTGTAAAAGAGTGCTGTCAGATGATGAGGATGATGATTTGTATAGTGGCCAACAGAGTAGTTTGTTAGGGGTTAGACATGATAATTTGACTATAGCAGGACAATTACAAGGTATTATTGACCAACAGACGCATTCTGTAAGGGGTAGACATGGTGATATGACTATAGCAGAACAATTACAAGGTATTATTGACCACCAGATCGAAACTTCCAGAGGTAGTAATCTAAATATAACAGACAGAATAGCAAATATTTTACATAATTCTAATAATGAACAGGTTACAGAAATTCCAGACAATATGTTACAAGTAGCATGTAATTTGTCATTACAAGACCTGTTAGAGATTGACATTGGAGAAACCGCAACCCCTAACCTCTGTGAAAGGTTAGAAGAAATGATTCAGATGCATAATCAGAGCGATGTTAGAACAAGTCAGAGCGATGTTAGAACACTTAGAAATGAAGGAGGGTCTGTCGGAGACTATACTATTGTACCAAGACCATATTTTAATGGTTTAGAGATACAGAGAAATCTAAATTTGAGGGAAATTACATCTACAGATATGGCTGCCTATACTATATTTGTCCAAAATGTTTTGTCAGAAATGGCTACATTTTCCAGGCAGTTGGGAGGGTTCTTTATCAATATTTGTCTAAGAGGGCCTAGTCTTAAATCGGATGTACATGCCATATTGTGTCCAGCTAATGACTATGATGAGAGATATTTTGTGGATCAGTTTGAAGCTGTTGTTCAAAGTAATGATCAGGTGTGTGCAGATGACAACTTGCAATTACATGTGTCAATAGCTAGAACTAGGTCTGGTGGGGTCGTAGAAAGATTACAGATATAGCTCATGACAATGTGATTTTGAAAAAGAATGCATTTATTCTCTCCAATCAACATTACAAACAATCTGTGCTTTGCCATTTGTTTAGCACATTTTCTCGATCCATAGGCAGACTATCATGACTTGAAAGGTAGGGCTAGTATTATCCAGACTGCAGCTGGACTGACATCACAGGATTGTGTTGGATTTAATCATGTTGCAGGGTTTGAGAAGGCCTTGGATGTAAAGATTGTTGTGTATCACAGATCAAGTGATGGTAAATTAGAGAAGTACAAATCTCATGACGAACCACATGACAAGACTGTATTTCTATATCTACATGACGGACATTACCATATGATAAAAAATCTGAAAGGATTTGTTGGATCAGATTGTGTATGCGAGTACTGTTACACAGGATACTCCAACAGAATGAGTCATGAATGTAAATTTTCATGTTCTGTCTGTGGCGATAGTCAGTGCTTCAAATATACCAAAAGACAATACACTGTCCAGACTGTTTACGATTTTGCAAATCCCAGTATTGTTTTAATGTACATAAAAAGCCAAATGCTAGTGCATCTGGTAGATCTCCTTGCTGTAACATGTATTACATATATGATATGTAACAAGGGGACTCTGTATAAGGGAACAGGTCTATTTAGCTCAAAGTAATGAAATAATTCATTTATAGGGAATTTTGCAGGAGTCTATTTTACGACCGAGCAAATGACTCGTCTAGCGTTCATTTGAACGAGCCGTAACTATCAACTCTGCAGCGGATATTAATATCCACAGAATAGTGAAACACTATTTAATAGCCAGGTAACTTAAGATCGGCAGTTCAAGACATTAAAATTGTAAGCACATAACACAAGAACACTTATCTTTAATTTATAAACACAGCTTTATTGATTACTCTAACACGTGAAACTAGAATCTAACACAAACAAACATACACACATTCACACGTTGTAGAAAGGAGGAAAGTGAGGAAAGAGTGAGTTTTAAGAGAGAGAGAGATGAAGTCCCAAGTTTCTAGCAGTATCTGCATTTATAACACATGACCTGAATGAACCACTGATCATTGACTTAACCCTCCTATCGTTGCTTAGGCGGGGTTATTCAATTTGATATCAATGCACCAGTTCAGTTTAGAATCTGGAGGTTACTTGCTTGTCGCGCGTGTCATCATTGAACAGGATTCCCTCTCGATCCTGGCTGGAAAGGGGTTTCCCGGTTCTTTGTGATTCGCGGAAGGTCTTGTCGTGTCTCTGATGGGCGTCTTGGGAATCTTGGGAAGCCAATCACGTGGCGTGTTGGCTGCTGGATGAGGGGGTCTCGGCTGTTTGAAGTTGAAGCGCGCTCGCTGGAGATTCGTTGAGAAGCTTTTGCGAAACTTAACTTAGAACACGAGACTCGCGTAAAGAAAATAAACTTAAGTAAAAGAAAGGAAAGTGAGAGTTCTAGATGGCTTGAATGAAATTCAACCCATTCTGGTCTGCCACCTTTGGAGTTCTCCAACTCCTTCTTCGAGGTGGACTACGAAATCAGGAACAGCAGAAAGGACGAACAGGCGAACAGCAGGCTCTACATCAGGCTTTTCTTTCAGGGTCACTTCAGGGACGGGCAGAAAGGGGGTCTCTGCTCTTATAGATAATATTCGAGCGCCGCCCACTTTCGGGTTGACCCAATCGTGTCTGTCAGTTTTTTGTCGCGCAAAAGTTCTTTGTTCAGTTCGGATACACCTCATGGCTGCTGGACAGATGGAGCAGTTTATCCGTACAAAGCTGGTATTCTAATAATAAAACTTTTCCTGTAAATTCTTTTACAAGATTCGGTACTATTGAGTTTTTCTGAATGAGACGGTACTAAATACTATAATATTAAGAGTTGAGAGTACAGAGATACAAGAATTCCACAGTAACTAGAATACATAGTTTGATTTACATAAAGTACACACTCTAGACATTCTAATACATCTTATAAAGACATTAAATCAACAAAATATATATTTTTAATACGTTGAAAAGGCAGTTGTCCAATTGATCCATATATGTGTTCATGTGGGTGTAAAGTGTCTTTGGGCATTCGACAGATGGCTGGGTTACCGTCCGTTCGACAATCACTGGTTTAGTGATTTGATGCAGTTTATACGTATCAAGGTTTCTGTGGGTTTCCTTGATTTTCAACGGAGTGCTGGAATCTTAAGGAATTTATGGTGTCACAGAGCCGGACTTAGAAGTTACTTTGTCGATGGGGGAAGGGAAGAAACTGCCTGTGGACCAATGAGAAGTCCCTTACTTCCTGGCTTGGTACCACGGGTGTCGTAAATCTTTGTCCGCTTGTTGTGGAGAGAGAGGGGTCCAGGCCGTAACTGGCCCTGGAATGTTGAGTTAATTTTGTGTGGACTCATGTTTGAATGAATCATCTGTAAGATTCATTTGTGTCTGTTGCGGCCACAATTGCTACATTGCGATAGGACCAAATACTGTAGTAAATGTGGCAGACGTTACCATGTAGCTACGAAAAAGCCCCAGAGACATAAATGTCCAGCGGAGCGTTGTTTCATTGTGGTGTTGATTTAGTTCATGGGGGAACACATGAATGCTTCATACAGCCGATACCGCTCAAAGACATTGATGAACGCTACATTTTTTATGACTTTGAAACACGTAGCGATAATGGTAAGCATGTTGCTAATTATCTCTGTGCCATGTCTTTCAATGGTAAGAAATTTGAGTGGTGAAGACTGTGTGAAGCAGTTCATTCACAAGTTTAGACAGCCCAAATGCAAAAATTACACATTTGTGGCACACAACAGTGCAGGATTTGATAATTTCTTAATCCTAGAGTACTTTTGCAACGCGGGGCTCAAACTTAATATAGTAATGCAGGGTTGCAGGTTAATATTCATGTTTGATGAAACTTCCAAACAACGCTACATTGACTCATATTCATTTTTGCCAATGGCTCTAGCAAAGACACCTGCTGCTTTTAACCTAAAGACTGTGTCCAAGGGCTATTTCCCACATTTCTTTAATAGAATTGAAAATCAAAACTATGTGGGGTCATACCCTTTTAAACAACACTATGGTTAAGCAATGATGACAGACAGTGCTAGAGCAAAATTCGACCAATGGTATGCAGGCCTCGAAGGCAAGGTCTTTGACTTTAGGAAAGAGATTGGTTTGTACTGTATGAACGATGTTGTTTTACTGCGTGAAGCATGCATTAAGTACAGAGAGGAGTTCATACAATGTACACAAATAGATCCATTCAGTTTTACGACGCTGGCATCTGTATGCTTGGGGGTGTTCAAATCCCATTTTCTTACACCCAACACAATTGCGCTCACACACAATAATGCATACATTCACCAGCACAAGACATTTTCGAATGTTTCAATAGAATGGCTTGAATATGTGAAAAAGACACGTGACGTAGACATTCACCATGCTCTAAATCATGGTGAAGTGAGGTTTGGCGGGTACTTTGTTGATGGATATAATGAGAAAGATGGTGTGATGAATGCTTTAGATTTTGCAGGATGCTTTTTTCATGGACACAGCTGTCGTTACAGACCTGACTACATCAACCCCCAATCCAAAATTCCATTTGGAACGCTGTTGAAAATGTTTAATGACAGAAATGATGTTTTGCGTAATGCTTACAATCTTTAAGTGGAAGTTATGTGGGAGTGTCACTGGCGAGTTCTTAAGCAGACCGATCCAGACGTAATTGATTTTATGTCGACTTATACACCCCCTGAAAGACTGAAACCACGCGATGCTCTCTTTGGAGGCCGTACAAATGCTTACAAGTTGTACCATAAGGTTGCAGAAGGTGAGAAAGTAAGATACGTAGACTTCACTTCACTTTATCCGTACGTGCATTCTCGCAAATCCTACCCAACAGGACACCCTCAAATATTTTTTAAGGATTTTCAAAATCTTGAAAATTATTATGGTTTCGTAAAGGCATCTGTGGTCCCACCCCGAAAATTGCTCCACCCCGTTCTCCCTTACAGGTGTGCTGGGAAACTCATGTTTCCTCTCTGTCGCACTTGTGCAGAGATGCAAAGCAATGTTATGCCATGTACGCACACAGACGAGGAAAGAACAATTTCCGGGACATGGGTCAGTCTTGAATTGTTAAAGGCTGTTGAGAAAAAATATGTGGTCGTGAAGATCGATAAGGTCTGGCATTTTCCACAGAGATCTGACACCCTGTTTTGTGACTATGTGAAATTTTTTTTGCAGACTAAACAGCAAGCATCTGGCTATCCTCCACACGTAGTCACTGAGGAGGACAAACAAATCTACATCGAAGCCTACCATCAGAAAGAGGGGATTAACCTCGATCCTCAAAAGATCTGTCATAATCCGGCCCAAAGATCAATTTCAAAATTATTGCTGAATTCGCTTTGGGGACGGTTCTCCCTTAAGGAGAACAGGCCTTGTTGTAAACTTTTGAAAAACCCTGAAGATTTTTCACATTTCATCTTTGGTTGTCAGTATGAGGTCAAGTATTTCACATTTGTGTCTGACAAAGTTGCGTTGGTACAGTATTGCCATGCAGACGGCTCCTTTTATGAGACTAGGGATGTTAATGTGTTTCTTGGTGCATTCACAACTGCTCATTCAAGACTTGAACTGTATAAACTCATGGATAGATTGGGGGATAGACTGTTATATAGTGACACAGATAGTGTCATCTATGTGTCTAGAGATGGTGATTAGGAGCCTCCTCTTGGCCCCTATTTGGGTGACCTCACTGATGAGCTTGGTAATGACGACTACATTACGGAATTTTGTTCTGGAGGTCCAAAGACCTATGGATATCGTACTGCAAATGGTCATGTCACTATGAAAGCGAAAGGCATAACCCTTAATGCTGAAAATTCCAAGGTTATCAGATTAGACTCTTTGATTGATCTTGTTGACAGCTTTGTAGCATCATCTGATAGCACTCAGCACATCATGGCACACACATCCAATATTGTGAGAGATAAAAAGAGATTCACGTTGCAAAACAAATCAGTTATAAAAAAAAGTTTAAGGTTGTTTACAACAAACGACAGTTGCTCCCTGATTACACAACTATTCCTTATGGCTACTGACGATGTTTATGGTTATCGGGGTGTTCACAGCACAGAAGATTTTGATTTCAGATTTCAGCACCCTTTTTCGGCGATCCTAACTGTCCGATCAAACTCAGGAAAAACATATTTTGTAAAAATGTTGTTACAAAATGCAAAAAGAATGATTTCTAAAAATGTTGAAAATGTTGTGTACATTTGTATTTATGGCAACCTTTGTATGATGATTTATTGAAAATGTATGACATTAAATTTATTCAAGGAATTCCACAGAGTCTAAATGATGACATTTTGCTCCCTCCTGCTAAAATACATTTTTTAATCATTGATGATCTCATGGATCATGCATCGTCTAATGTAGAAGTTCAACGTGCGTTTACCAAGTACACGCACCACAAATCAATATGTTTGTTATACATTGTTCAAAACCTGTTTTTTCAAGGTAAGACCAGTAGGACCATCAGTCTCCAAATTAATGAGTTGGCCAGACAGATGTACCCCCGAAACACATTTTTTTTTTTTATGGAATGCTTTCAAGATGCTACTAGTTCCCCTTTCGGTCTTCCTTTGATAGACTTTAAAGCAAAAACACCAGACCAGTATCGTCTCAGAACAGATCTGCTCTCAGAATATCCGGTTGTTTACCTTCAGAAAAGAAAACATTCATTGTGACATTGTGTGAAGTGGCTCTTAATGTACTACATGGTAATATACCACTCACAACCCTGCAATATCAGAAACTGAAGAGAAGAAGAAAAGAGATTAGATTAGTCGCAAACAAGAAAATTGGTGTTAATAGAAAAAGATGATTAATCAACCAGCAAGGTGGATTTTTGCTCCCCCTTTTAAGTGTGGCAGTTCCATTCATAACAAGCTTGATTGCCTCTATATAAAACAGAAAATGGAGTATGCTGAGAAAATGTTCTTGGTACCACGGCACCAACTGGATAACTGAGTCTATTCAACAGGTTGTGGAGAGTGAATTGGATATTGCGATAAGGAATATTCTACACAGGAATGATCTGGAAACGTATGGAAAACCTAAGTTGTATACAGCTGTTTTGCAGAGATTTTTAACGCTCACTAGACAAGGAGACAGAGAAAGCAGCACATTAACATTTAATCTTCCACAGCCTGACCATGTTGAAAACGTAAACCCATCGGTAACAGATAGTGTGATGTCCAGGAAACATTAGATAATGTTTCAGATGATATTTTAAAGAATATACCACAGAGGAGTGTAAAAAATGTTCGATATATTTTAGATAAATATTTTAGGTCTTACAGCACCACAAAAGATTCATGATGACAGGAGACCCGAGGGATGGAAGGAGTTTCTGCAAGTAGCATAAATTATCAAGTTTACTGTTCGGGGTAAAGGCTGTCTGAAACGAAGTTCTGGCCTAATATTTCCACTTTTATGAGTGATATATGTTGACCACATTCCTCATCTGGCGTGAGATTGAATGCGTACAGTGTATATCCTTGCATGAATTCTTCTCTATCAATAGAGAGAGCTTGATTTTTCAGGTGTCTTCCAGAAGATAGTGCCAACTGATAAAATTCCCGCACTGCAGAACCATTTTCATACTCTGGCTGGAGGGGCTTCGTCAGATACTGAAGACCATTGACATATAGGGCCATAAATTCTAAATCCAGACTTCGGAACGTAAATGGATTTTTATCGTAGGCACCTAATAGTGCATCATTATCCACCAACCCTAGGACCAAAGATTTTGGTAGAGTACCTAAGAACAAGTTTTCTTGATTGCAGACCCGTGAGCCTGCAGGAATGGAGAAGTTTTTCAGACAGACTCTGTTGATGGGGTATTTGGCTGTGGTTGAGAGCAATGCTTGTGCATGCCCCAGTCTTATAGCCGTGAAACAGCTACTTTCTTCACAAATAATGATGCTGCCATAATTTTTAGTTTATAGGCTGTAGCGTTGCTCCTCATCAGACAAAATTCATCTTTACCTCTTATCATCCGAATTTTAATGTCTACTCCATTAAGCATAAGCTTTTCCTGAAAGAAAATATCACTGTGAATTGGTGAGAGCAGGTCGACCATGTTACTGTTACAGAGAACAGTGTTTGAGCATCTTTACCATAGTTGTTAAGACATTCTATTATACAGCGATAAGAATATGTGCTAGAACTCTGTGATATCAGACGGTCCCCCAGTGTCACATCGACGAAAATATCGTTGCTCCTGGGTAGTTAATAAGGCCAACGGGGTCTCCGTCCACTATGTCAGTACCATCTGCGTTAGTAATTTTGAGACGTAAAAACAGCAATGTGTTGTTCAGATCCTCTCCAGTTCCAGCAATAAAAAATTCCAAAGGTGTTGAGTCAGATATTGCAGATAATGGAGGTATTTCTATATATGTATTTTTTTCAATAGCGGTTTGAGTAAATGGCACTGTAAATAAATCCAGCTCCGATTTTAAACGTTCTCCTGACATGTTGTGTAGTAATGCCATGATCTAAAAAATTGTTTTAGCAGACCTCTTCAACTTTTTTGATGTAGAGTTTTTTGAGCCTCTTTTTAGCAGGGGTATCGCCATTCTAAAAACTTGTCGAAAGAGGCCGCCCAAACCAGCTCCATACATGACTCCGCCTCCTCCATACAGTGCCGGCCCGTTATATAGGCAGTATAGGCAAATGCTAGGGGCGCAATCTCGCTAGGGGGCGCCAAAGAGGCCAAGGGATAATAAAAAAAATAATACATGTTTTTTTGTTTTGTTTTTAAGTTACAAACATAACCAAACTGCTGATATCTTTAGCAAACTAAACTTCGAATTAGTATTAATAATTTGTATTATATAAAAAATAATTAAGGGCATTACTGCATCCGCCCACAATTGATTGACACCTGAAGGATGGCCGGAGTGAGGCGAGACCCGCCCAGGCCCGTGTGCCGATTTGTTTACTTTCTGTAACGGCTCAGCGAGGGGCGAAGTGACGACATGTCAAAACAACCTCATACATTATCTGGTGCGCAAGGAAGAAAAAAATGAAAAGAGGAGGAAAAACGCGAAAAAGCCAGAGGTAAGACTGTGTGAAGAAAACACTGAATTAATTAATTGTGCGCGTGCACCAAGATAACACGTTAACTTTACAGATGAATATCTACATAAAGAGACTGATATCCAATCCTTAAAAAACATGCATTGCCATGGCTTGAAAAGCAGCATTTTTAAGGACAACAACATTGTCGTTTTTTATGCAATGCCCACTGGTTTGAAATGTCTGTAATTAGTTAGAGAGGCACATTAAACGCAGTTATCAAAGGCCTAATAATTTGTCACTGTATGAGACAATATTAGCAGGCAAGAGATGATTTATCACCTTGGCATAATAGTAGAATCATTTAGTTGCTCAGAATCATCATCTAAGACTACAAGATGGATATTTCTAGATGGAAACCAAGCAGTGATATCTTTGATTATAGGATGTTAAAATGAGCAGTAAGTCTAGAGGTGTAGACAGGTCATATTTATGTTGGATTATTTCAAATATCTCTTTGTATTTCTTATAATATTTTTTTTAATGTGTATTATCTATTCATTTATTTAACCCTCCGTGGTCCACAATATGATTTCAATGAGTAAAATGTTTTGATGTTTTTCCTGCTTAAAATTAGACACCATAACAATAAACATTTTTAAATTTTTTATTTTTTATAATTTTTTTAATTGTGTTGCCTCAAGGCAACATTGTACCACAACGGAAAAATTGAAACATTTGACATTTGCATGTAGAAAAAGAAATATGTATTGACAAACATGCATTTCTTTAACCAGACACCTGAACAAACACATTTATCCAGTTTATAATGTATTAAAAATGTAATATTTAATAAAAAGTAAAATTTCAAATTCAGCTGTTGCTCTCAGGCAACATTGTACCATTGTGGAACACAAGTATTACCAAACCATCATATCAAGTTATCATCAAGTTATCAAATTAAGTTATCATATCCATCTACATCCTCATCTCCATCTTCAATCTCACCCTCACTCTCTCTCCCTGCCACTATGACCTCATCTTCCTCATCACATGACACCTCATCCTCACCCTCACTCTCCCTGTCACTACGACCCTCGTCTTCCTCATCACATGACACCTCATCCTCACCCTCACCCTCACTCTCCCTGTCACTACGACCCTCGTCTTCCTCATCACATGACACCTCATCCTCACCCTCACCCTCACTCTCCCTGTCACTACGACCCTCGTCTTCCTCATCACATGACAACTCATCCTCACCCTCATTGGTTGTGTTTTATACTTTTTTAAAGTGCTATAGAAAATGTGCAGATCATAATATGTGCAGTTATAATATGTGAATTACTAATCTTATACGTGCATTACAAAGTCATGCAAAAATGCAAATATATTTCGATAATTTAACACTTTTCCTTACAAATATACTACATTTGTTTCCAACCCAGTGTGTCAGGTATGGCCTTATGCGATTCCATTAAGGTACAATGTTGCCTTGAGGCAACACACAGTTTTTTGTTATTTACTCTAAAACATTTGATGATATACAATGTAAAGTTCTTGAAAATACTTCTTTACTTACCAGTGAAGGTGACTCATATTTTTTGTGGTTGATTAACTGGACGGAAATTAGTGAAAAGTGCACTTTTCATTGGAGAAAATATGGAGCCATGTGACCTATGAAACAGGACACAAAATGCACCCCTGTGGCCTGTGGGTCATGTGACCCCTTTTTTGCACTTTCATTAATTAGTGTTTGAGTTCAGCTATTTAAGTTTAATTTGTGATTTGTTTTGTTAGTTTTCTTATTTAGGCTATTGAAGAATTTTATATTAGTCTTGTTATTTTTAGTGCTGTATCATACTTTTACTGTATTATTTCAATCATTGTTGTTTGATTTGTTTTTTTTTATATTTGAGTAAATTATGATCCAGTTATTTGGATTAATTTCTAAAGTGGCTTTTGTTTCTTTTGTGTTTTTTATTTTATTTTTTATTTTTTTACCAAAAGTGTTGCACTTTCTTTCACACTATTTAAACATGTGAATTTGGAACCCTTTTTTTTTACAAAATAAATGAAACGTCAATGGCAAAATAATTTAGGCTCATGTTTTCTCATAAAGCGACTTTGGGTATCTAGAAAAGTGCTATACAAGTGTTATTATTATTATTTTTTATTATTTTGTGTAAATACTTGGTGATATAAATCGCAATAAGGGGGCGCCAAAAAAAAATCTTGCCTAGGGCGCCAAAGAGGCAAGGGCCGGCACTGCCTCCATATCCAGAAATTCCATTCCCCGCTTAATTTTGATAATACTCCACATAACGCATGGGGTCCACATTATTTACATTTACATTTAGTCATTTAGCAGACGCTTTTATCCAAAGCGACTTACAAATGAGAGTAATAGAAGCAACCAACACCAGTCAAGGGCAACAATATGCAAGCGCTGTAACAAGTCTCACGAAACACAAAACACAGGACAGTTTTTTTTTTTAAATAAACAGAAACGAATTATGATTGTTGAAGACCATATTTTTTATTTATTTAAAAAAAAAATGTATGCTTTATTAAAAAACACACTGCTTCACAGGTTTAAAGTGTAGTTTAGCACACACTTTGCCGTAGCTAAGACGTAGAAGGGGTAACGCCTCCGCCCGGTGGACCACCGAACAAATTATTCGTTCCGGAGGGAGTTTTCGTTCTGGAGTCAACTCATATCATGGATTGAGTACGCACATAATTCATTACCAGTGTCAGGTACAGGCCTTTCGCATTTTGAATGTAGTTTAGGGTACCAGCCACCTATCTTTCCCAGTCTGGAATCCAAGGTCGCGGTCCCC
This sequence comes from Gobiocypris rarus, assembly GCA_023029165.1. Lineage (NCBI taxonomy): Eukaryota > Metazoa > Chordata > Actinopteri > Cypriniformes > Gobionidae > Gobiocypris > Gobiocypris rarus. Next base: position 32,912,338 of record CM040935.1, on the reverse strand, counting down.
TCTGCGCACGCCTTCGTCCAGAGGTGTCGAGACACTTGGAGTAGAGCCCGTGAGACTCTGCTCCAGCTGGGTAGACGCACCAAGGCCCAAGCCGATCGCCACCGGTCTAAGCCTCCCGTCTACGTCGTGGGTCAAAAAGTGTGGCTTTCTTCTAAGAACATTCCTCTCCGCTCTGTGAGTAATAAGCTAGCCCCTAAATTCATTGGCCCATTTACTGTCACCAAGATTCTTAGCCCGGTGACAGTCCGCCTCAAACTACCTCCCGCATACGGCAGAATTCACCCCGTGTTTTATGTTTCCAAATTAAAACCTGTTTTTCATGCTCCTATTAATCCGCCTACCCCGGTCCGCCTATCTGGATGCCAGACGGAGGGGACGTGGATTCCAGTACTTGTGGACTAGGAAGGTTATGGTCCGGAGGAGAGAAGTTGGGTTCCTGCTAGGGACATACTGGATCACTCCCTTATCGATGATTACAATCGACATGTAGGCTCCTGGGAGCTCCAGAAGGCGCTCCTAGGGGGAAGGGTACTGACACGGTTTATGAATTCATCGTCTCCTTTCTCTGTGTCTTGTGAGGTTGTGTTGGAGGCGTGGTCACTGATTATAGGACTCATCACCTTCAACTGCTGCACTCATCAGTCTCACTATATAAACCTTCGCTGCAGTTCACCTGCTTGTGCCCTGGAGCCTGTCTCTTTGCTACCTTGTTGTCGGTTACCTGAGTCTGGTTTATTGTTGACGCTGCCCTGTGTACAATAAACTTATTTCGCTATTGGATCCTCCTGTCTCTCATTACAGCCGTGACATAAAGTTCTTTATGGGGACTGGTTTCATCCAATTCAACACACAAGTTTGAACTCCAACACTGACCGAAAGTGTGTTGTGGGGACGTTGTGAGCGCCCATTTTAAAGCAACTATTAACCCGGAAAAAAATCCCAGCGAAGGACAAAACTGGCTCTAGATTCTCCTCTACCACTAAGCCACTGGACAAATGCCATTAAACTGTTTAGTGTTGTGATGTATACCAGATACGCATCAAAATATGCTTTAAAAACACTAAAATAGGGCAAAGAGAGCCAGTAGAGTTAAATCTTCAGTGATGAACATGAACGTACCTGTTGAGGAGAGCTGATTTGAGCCGATTTATCGTCCATCTGAGTCTCTAATGGGACAGAAGGATCAGCATCACCTGATGCGCTGGTATTAACAGCAATGCTGCTCATCTGTAAGAAACGACAGTCATATGACAAGATATTAGAACATGTATCATTGTTTGTGATCACTGGATTTTTTTTTTTGTGATAGTGAAATGCAATATGGCCATTGTATGCCACATATAACTTGGACGTATAAAGTTTAGGGTCAAAAGAGAAACATTGACCTAAGTGTCACTGAACCTGGATTGAAGCTTCCTTAGATTTGGATATCATTTATTGGTGTAAATGTCACAGGCCGGCCCTTCTCTGGGCCTCTCACGCTCCGTAATCTACACCACCCTTGGGGAGTCGGACTGAAGCAGACACAGGACAATGGCAGGCAAGTTCAATCCAATTTATAATTTATTGGTTAAGAAAGGCAATCTAAAATCTGTATGCTTCTGGACAGGGTCGTCCCACGGACCCGCCGGGAGGCTTCCTGTCGCGTCCAAGGGCAAGAGGAGGGTGGAGGTAGTCGATGCCCCGTGGGTAGGGCTTCCTTACGGCTGTTCCGGTAAGTGTCAAAGGGGACTTCCTCGTAGGGTCTGGCGGACCAGGGGTCTAGACAGCCGCTACCAGGCGGTCAGGCGAGTGCCGGCACACACTCCGACAGGTGGGTGTTCCAGATGTTACTTCTCTCCTCTTTGAAGACTGGTGGCCACAGCTCTCGCACAGGAGGCGTTCAACTGGGGGCTTCTTAACAACAACAAGGTGAGTATCCAGGTACGTCCTGGTCGTCGCAGCACTCGCTGGAGGCTTCCACTGGGACGCCCAACTGGAGGGACGTTCCTATAATACAGGCAGACAAGTACAGAAATCCACTCCTCTTCACACTTCGTAGTCAGGGGACTCACACTGAAGGAAATTCCATACACAACAACAAGGTGAGGATCCAGTGCGTTCTGGTCGTCGCAGCGCTCACGCTAGAGGCATCTAATCGGGGCCGTCCAACTGGAGGGACGCTCCTGTAACAGACAGACAGATGCAGAGATCCACTCCTCTTCACACTTCGTAATCAAGGGACTCACGCTGGAGGAACCCTGTACACAGCAACAAGGTGAGCATCCAGATACGTTCTGGTCGTCACAGCACTCGCTGGAGGCTTCCACTCGGGACGGCGTCCAACTGAGGACGTTCCTGTAATACAGATAGGGACACAGCAGACACTCCTCTTCGCTGTTGGTAACACCAGAGCATATAATGGAAACCCCGCTCGTTGTAAGCAAACAGATCGGTGCACAACAATTGCTCCTCTTCACTACTGGCAACACAGGGCATACGAGGGGAATCGTTCGCTGTAAGCAGACAGATAAATGTTCAACAATGCTCCTCTTCACTGCGGGTAACAACTGGATACTGAAACAGGAAGCGTTCACGGTGAGTGGACAGATAAGTATACAACAATTTCTTCTCTTCGCTGCTGATAGCACAGGACACTGGAATGAAAGTGTTCACTGTAAGTAGACAGATAAGTATACAACAATTGCTCCTCTCGCTGCTGATAGCACAGGACACTGAAATGGAAAGCGCTGAGGGCAGACAGATACGTATACAACAATCACTCCTCGTCACTGCTGGTAACACAGGGCATTGGAATGGAAAGTTTCACTGTAAGTAGACAGGTAAGTATACAACAATTGCTCCTCTTTGCTGCTGTCAACACGGGCATACAAGGGAGATCATTCACTATAAGCAGGCAGGTAAGTATACAACAACTACTCCTCTTCTTATGTTTGGAACATGAACGACACTCAGGTGGGTAGTAGACACACGGCGAGTTTAGGCTCACACATCACACAGTGCATCACATCACTTCATCACGGCAATTTCAAACCTCAGTGGAAAATACATACAAGAGGGCCGTTTGTCCCGTTCCAACCTGGCGTTCACATCAGCGGTTCCTCAACCATGAAGAGAGTGGAGATCGATAGACTTACTCACAATCCTTCCCAACACTTCACGGTCCAGCGAACTTCCCTTCTCACACTCAAATACTGTGCCCCGTCTCCAGTCTCGTTTCCTCTGAACTTCCGCCCACGGCTCTTCCCAAGGACTCCAGCTTCCACCGCCAGAGAACACAACAACAAGACGCCACCCGAAGACTCTCCTAAGAGGACTCTGCCCTCTCCTTTTATCCTCCTCTTCAGCAGCGTGTTTGTAATTGTACACCGCTGTTCGCAATTAGCGCATCATCCCGTATTCACGGGGATTCACTACACCCGGAACTAACCCGGTGTTCCCTTATTATGGGTCCCGGGAGGCGATCGCGGCGAAATTAGTTCCGCTTTTTTTAGTTCCTCTTTTGTCACCGTGTGACATAAACCTATTACAATTTTTATTAAAATAGTAATACAGGTAAATTAGATCAATATATTTTTAATAGATTACATTTTTTTAACTAATCAACAACCAACTTGCTTGACACGTTGCAACAATGAGCTTTTATGTACACAGTGCATAGCAACATACTTGTGTTCTCCATGGGTAGTCTTCTCCTCCATAATCATAGGTGATTTCTTCTCCTTCTTTAATGTCATGAAGGGCAAACAGACAAAAGTGGGGCTTTTCATTTACATAAATGTTCTTCATCTTACAACTTGGATGTTTGTGGTCATCATTAACTAACTGCCCAAAAGATCCATCTTCTCTTGAGGCATCAATACTTAAAAATATGGAAACATAAGAAAATGAGAAATACAAGCATTATAATATACCATCAACAATTACTTTTTTTTTACACTATAGTATAGCATAAGGTATATAGCTTTTGTGCATCTTACCACCATGTTTTCCTCGCCACTTGAAATCAAACATAAATGCAGCACAGGAAGCGTGGTAATGCTTTCTTCTCCTCTGCAATTGTGCATCATTTATCATCATTTATCATATCTCCCTGTACTCAACAACAAATCACCTTTGCAAAAGAAACCTTTGCAAATAGACCACGTCCTGCATAATACAGAAAAACCTTTACAAAAATCTTGCAGATAAAGGATGCCAATTACACAAAATACATCAATAGTTAGCTGATTTTAAATAAGTTGCAGTTACCTAAGTAATGCACCCAGTCCTAGATGCTCATAAGATTAAGGTTAAGACATGAATATAATAGTAATTATTGTCTGATAAATCACAACATACACCGCTTACCTTTCTCTGCATTTATATACTTCACGTCTAATTTGAATGTCTTGTCAGTCTTGGAAACCACATGATGCATGGCATCCTTAAGGGGCTGATTTGTGGTGGCATTTCAAACTTGGAAAAAGATGTGAAGAATTAGTGTGAAAATGAGGAGACATGCAAAATTAAACTAGTATGTAACACTGAAGTGTATAGAAGTATACTGAAGTTGCAATAGAAAAAGGATAATTAATGTCTGGCACAACACTAACCTTAAGGACATCAACTCCGATTTTCACTTAGACTCTAATCTCTCACAAATCAAAATATGACTATATATTGCAAGGTTTCCGATCTTTAATTCTTCATAATTACAGTCAAACACTATTAACACGAGCCTGACATCGATTGCAACCCCCCCTCCCTATATTTCAACATGTGCCCTATCAAAAATAACATTTCTATTAAAGCATAAAATAATCCATCCCTCCGCGAAGTTGACAGAAACTAATTTAATATTAACCAAATTCTCTTCAATAGCAGTCAGGCTAAACATTTGACCACACTTTTCAGTTAAAATTAAGACTTTCACAATAAAATTGAATGATTATGTGATCGCTAATATCGTCAGGCCTCACTTAGCCTCAGCAGTTAATTAGCACTTACTAGCTAGCTAAACTATTTAGCCTAACTTAATACATATATCATATGTACTTACCTTGCATTTCACCTTTTTCCTCTTCGTACCTTGGCATTTTCTGCATGTTCTTCTTAGTGTTGAGTATTCTTCTTGTTGTTGTTGTTTAATGTAGTTTGTGAAGTCAATTGTCAATTTAATATGTATTTCTTTGCTGGAGGACTAGGAAGCGGAGCCCAACCATAATTGGAAAATGTGTGTGTGGAGACGTTAGTGCATTACCCGCCAGAAAGGTTTGGGGGCACAACTGAGCACTCCCTACACACACCCACACTACCTCAAATGCGTGTGTTATGGGCCAAAGCTAAAACTCCGCCCACCACCTTCAGAACGCCCAGGTAGCAAACAGCTGTTGTTGTGTTGGGCCAATGTCGGGTGCTGACGTTGGCCCAGCGTATTTTTGTCCGTTGGGCCAACCATGTTGTTGGACGGCCAGCAGACCTTCTGCCAACCTAAAAACACCTTATCAACCTTCTGCCAACTTAAAAACCACTAAAACAACATTGGGCCAACGTTGGGCCAACCATGTCATTGGACAGCCAGCAGAAGAAATAGCCTATTTTAACCATCTGCCAACTTTATAAAAAGTAAATCTGCAAACTTATAAATAAATAGGCTTTACCTACACCTTTCACTCAAAGTGTAAGATTGTGACATGGCCTATTCATTGTTAAATTGCATTAAGAGAAAGCACAACAGACAAACTGAATAGGTTATAAAAATGAATGAACCTATTTATTGGTAACACAATAACTTACTTGCTGCAATTTCAATGCAGTTAACAACATACAGTATATGTGGTGCTGTTGTTGAAGAAACTACAGCAGATAATAGATAAATTAAACTCAGAATGTTAAAACATCTCCACAAACCATTATATACAAATACATTCTGCAGATTTTCATTCTGGATTTGCAACAATGAGTCAATGTACAAAAATTAGAAAAAAACTACACAAAGACAGCGGAAAATGCAAAAAGTAAAACAAAGTCAAAGAATCAACAAGGAACCAAAAAGTGACAAAAAGGCAGCAAAGAAAATCCGAAGAAAACAGAAAATGTGCAGATTACGTTTTTTACAGATTTGAAGTGAATTAGAGATTGTGTGCGGCTCTGATGATGAAGACGATGATGCGGAGGAGAAGTAGCAGTAGTAGGTATACTGTAAAAAACAACAAACAACTTTTTAGAACATTTAAGATGTGTTATTTCATCAATTAAATATTTATAATTATTTATATTTAATAATTATTTAATCGATACATCATCCTCAATAAACCCGTCTCCGGCGTGTTGCCTCGGATCTTTCGAATATTCAGATCTATTTTGACCTCTGACCTGTAAAAAAGCCTCTGGCTTGGCTTGCTCAGTTGGGACACCACATTTTGCAAATAAATGTCCAAATAAATCTAATTATTAAACTAAATTAACCATATAGACTAAATTACTGATCTAATTACTGATCTAAAGGCCACATTGTTACTGTATGATAATCTAAATATATTCTGTTGCATTATTTTTCTGTTTAACACTGTGAAGCTGCTTTGAAACAATCTGCATTGTTAAAAGCGCTATATAAATAAAGTTGACTTGACTTGACTTGTTGTTCTATTTTAATAACAATCCAAAACAAACAAAAAAAAATCTCCAAGAAATTTTCATCAAATTTTGTATATATCTTAATGCAGTGTATGCCTATTAAAGATGAAATACACCTCTGTTTAGTGGTGGGGTTAGACAGAGGAAGATAAAAACAATCATAGAAAGACACTTACATTCACTTTCACAGCTGCTGGAATCTGCTTGAGGCATCTGCTTTTCTGTGTTAAAGAAAAAATATAGTAATTATCAAAATGTAAATTACTTACAACTTATATATTAATATGTATAATAATTAATAACATACTTGATCAGCCTTAAAAAGGGCTTCTGTACCTTTTTCTGTTGCTCTTTTTTTTCTTCCTCCATTTCGGTCTCCACTATACTTCAGCCAGGTTTTTATTTTTTCCTCTGCTTCCACCACTTTTGCTCCTTGTTTTTTGGCTGCATCTGTCAGAATGAAATTAAAGAAAATTAAACAGAGAAAGGGTTAGCAAACAGATCTTATCTGAGGTGTATTTTGTAGAGCTCTGTATGATTAGATTAATTGGCATTCTTTCATAGACTTGCATTGTATTTCATTCAATGACACATTATTTGAGACTCTAAGGGGTTGTTTCCTCTTTTGCTATTTCAAAGTTATGTCTACGTTTTAAAAAACATTCAAAACTTATCACCTATGACAACTTTTGCTAGCACGAGTGTAGAAAATGTGCTCTTCTGTCCTCTCCCTTGCCAATTAAAATTGTTGGCCAACTCATTGGTTATTATTTCCCTCATGATTCTGTGGACAATGTCTTTGGCAGATGTTCCACCCAAGCTGGTAAGATATCTTGTCTATGAAAAAATGAATAAAATAAAAATAGTGTTAAGCAGCAGTAAATCAGGTCTAGATACATGTTAGTATTCTTTTAAGTGAAGTAACAGAACATCATTTGAATTTACCAGAGAACGTTGTGTGTCTCTGTTTGACAGCCTATCCTCCAGTTCTTTTATGTCCTTAATGGAAACTGAAACTCCTCATTTACAACTTCTGCTGCATTCTCTCTTCGCATAATGGCCTGAAGGAGGAGCGTATTCTGCCTGACTCTACTCTTTATCTCTTCCAGCATCTGGTAGAGCCGGAGTTCTCTTTCTGAATCAGACAAACATACGATGCAACATTATAACTACACAGATGCAACATTATAACTAAACAGAATTGAACGTATAAAGAGAGAGACTGCATCTCTTCTTTTGTTGTCTTTATCATAACATAACTTTTGCAGCCTTTTGTTGAATCCCAGCTTTTTTTTTTTTTTTACGTGTTGCTGGCATTAAATTCAAAATGTGCTTACATTTCCCATAAAGTAGTAAATTTGACATTTTCAACATTTGATATGTTGTCCATGTCCTTTTTTCAGCTAAATATGATTTTACAATATTTGGAATTTAGTTTTTATTTTCCATTTTAAACAACCTCCCCATTTTTTTTTTTTTATTGTGGTTATAAATCAAAGCACATTGATATTAAGGCTTATTGTTAAAAGCAGGGCTTAAAAGGTTTATAATTTGAAAATAGTACAATTTAGCCAAGCGAAGTTGGTTTTATTATTTTTTGGTTACATACATGTTATTTCTAATAACATTTCTAATCCATGTTAGAGACTAAAAAGGTAATTATGGTAATAAAACTCCTGTAAAAAAAAAAAAAAATTGTAGAAGGTTTTGAAGTAATTACTTCTATGTACCATCTTGTCTTGGTTCAGGGACTGTCACAGCAGGTGCTGATGGTGCAAATGGTGGTATGGCTGGCAAGTTCAGGCTTTTGGCTCCATTACTGCAGAATTTTTTTTTTTTTGGTCTTTCCATTGTCTCTGCCTATGGAACAGTAAGAAACAGAGTCAGTAGGCTACAATGTACAATACATAGCCAAACATCACAACATTTACTTCATCCAGAGTTTCGTATCTTATACAACAGGAATGTGACCAATGTTCAAAAGTTCCTTTCAACATATCGTCCCCTTGGAATTAAATATAGTTTACTACAACTCAATTTTGACAGATATGTCATATATAACCTTGTACTGTAATTTCCCAACTATTAGCCACAGTTTATACATTTATTTTGCTAATTTTTTTCAGGTAAATACACGAGAGCAGAACTTAAAGGATGGGTAGGCAGTTTTGGTCTAAAAAACTTTTCCCCAAATTTGTTTAAACTGTCTTTATATACCAATACATAAGAACTCTGGCAAAGAGAGTATACAAATCGAGTGTCTGTACCTGTGTGGAGCCAGCTTGTTGAGGCCTGCACTGGAGGTCTTCCTGAAGCTGTATCAGATGTAAATCCATTTACATATTTCGATGATGGTCTGTTGGACACATTAAGTGTAATATATTTTTTAAAAGTGCAGTGCAAATAAGCAGTAGGCTATAAAAGGAGAACAGAGGAAACATACAATCTTTTCCGTACACTGTCCTCATCTGTAGACTCCAAACTGTTGCCTTTACAAAACTTCACCAGCTTTCTTCTGGCTTTTTTCATAGGAATCTAAACAAAGAAACAACATCACTAAGCATATTATCTGAACATTTGAAAAGAACTGTTTGGCATAACTCACAAGGAGCATCTTTTAATTTTTTTAAATAATTATTTCTCTATATTTCTAGTTAATAATTCATTCCTCAAAGACTTACCATACTCAGCCACCCATTCGGTTATATATTCGCCCATTCTTCATCAGGAGTTTCATTTTTTTCAACCGCTTTTCTACATTTTGTACCATTATATGGGGGCCAAAATGTTTTTTTTTTAATCGATGCTCAGCCAGTCATTTGGTATCACCTCTGTCTCATTTTTTTCAGTAAAAACAACTATAGAATACATATATAATAAACAACAACAACAACAACAAAAATCTAGTGTTACAAACTATATACATTTATTGAAACTCTATTAATTACCCAGTGGAAATCTATCTCAACTAAAATATTTTCTAGTCTTATTACTATTCTGGGGGGTGGGGGGATTGGGGGAATCAAGCAGTATGCAGCAAAGGATATGCCACAAACCCATCCTTATACTGTAAAAGAAGGACTTTTGAAACAGTCTGTGTAGGAACAATAGTCAATGACTGCCCGGGTTGTTTCACAAAGGATATATCAAGACTTGATGAATCAATGGGATAGGTGAAAAAAGATGACTTGTTTTGGAATTTAAGACAGACTAGATGTGATGCTTCCTTGTCTTTTAAAATGTTTTTCACTATATAAATATCTCCATTGAACAGAATATAGTTGTCTCCTCTGATAAACAAATTAAAGTTCCACCATTTACATATATTTCTTATACTGTGTAAACTGCTGAGATGTCACATTGTATGGAAAAGGCCCATTCTTATGTTCCTGGTAAAACCCATCCTTGCACACCCTTATTTTAATTCTGACACTTGCTTTTTCTGACAATCTCCTGATGATCTGTTGAAGGGGCTGGGTAGGGGTCCTTATCAATTTTTAATGTGTAGAGGAAGTTCTCAAATGGGAAAGCTGCGAAATTATTCAGCACACTAAACTGCCGTGCATCATTGGCAAGATGTATCAGTCCGTGTAAGTTATACACAACGTAATTACCATAAACAGATTGAAAATGCTCGACAAATGTGGTCAGTAACTTTTCAGCAAAATCACAGTACTGGAGACACAGTGAGGGGCAGCATAGTATTCGAATGGCTACATGCAGAAGCATAAAATTGTGGTATAGAACATTCGGCAGATGGTCTTTCAGTGCTACTGGACCAGAGTACAGGAGAACAGTTCTGAACTCGGTTGCTACCTCAACAAGGGATCTCCCTTTCCGTCCAAACTCTCTGGGGAGTCTCATGGGAAAGGACATAAGCACTGCAGAAATTAGGCGTATCTGATGAGCACCTAAACGAGTTGGAAGTGGTCCCCTCATCCAAAACCCTATAAAACTTTCTCAAAACCCCAAGAAAAACCAGGTGCATAACATCTAATGGAAATTGGGAGACCATACCAATTCCAACCCTTGTCAACACACTGGTCCCTTTATGGTGCAACTCATCGTCTTTAGTAATAAAAGACGTAACTGTCCGTAAAGGTGAATCAACTTCAGGAAAAGTCATGCGATTTTCCGCCCATGTTCCCTCCTGTGTGCATTTTTCACAGCCGTGGTATGCATTGTGGGCTTTAATGTTTTTTACGAAAGCCCTCGCACTTGCATCGCAAACAAAATTTGAAATTTTAATATCTACATGTTTGCCAATTACATTCACACCCTCTAATTTAAGATTTTCATATTCATTTACAAATGATTCTAGGAACAGATTGACATTATCTGTTTTTTTTAGATCCAAGATATAAAGCGATGACAAATGGTTGCTTTGTTTTGTCTTCCTTTACCAAGCCTAGAATTGTCATGATTGATCACAGGAAGCAATTGCAAGTTAACACTCTTTAATAATATCAAGCAGAGAATAATGAACAGTCCAAGGATAGCAGGTCTTAGCTGGCGCAGGGACTGAGGTGATCGGTGCTGATGAAGGGTGGTGAAGAGAAGTGAAGTGGTGTGAGGATAATCCAGGTCTTGAACACGAACGAGAACACAAAGACACCCAAACTGGAACGGCAGACGAACACACTGGAACTTCGGACGGGAACAGAAGACACAACCACAACACAGGACAGCAAACAACGATCTGACAAGGGAGATGAGAATGGCGTGAGTATATATGTGGTGAGTGAATGAGCAGCAGGTGGTGAGATGATGATTGGCAGCTGGATCCGCTGATGAGCCATGTGACCTGGACACACATACCACAGTCACACATAGAGCACGGGACAAGAAAGAAACAGTGCATCTATGAACCGTGACAAGAATGGGCCAGAACTGCTTATTGCTGTTTTGAACAAAGGTAGTCCATCAATATTCACTTGTAAATTAATGGCCTTTGGGAGAGGGTCTATCTGCTTTAACACATGCCTAATGCCTTTCTCAACTCCAAAATAATGCATGGTGCCACCAGCAATCTGCTGAACCTGATAATTAGTTGGAGTGCTTAAAAGAGTGTGGGCATCCTTTGGGAGATATGGATGATATTTTCTCAGGATGCCCAACAGGCCATTTAGATGGCATTGTGGTATTTGGCTGTCTATTGCCCACCCTCTGAGCTCCTCCCCAAGACACTCTGCAGACTCAACAAATTCGTCATCACTTGAGTCAGTTTCTGTCAGAGCATTTGACCAAAATCCATCCATCACATTATCGTCAACATTAAACTCAGTCTCTGACTCGTCTGATTCATATGACATGGGCCAATCAGATGCAGCATCTGACCACACATCTTCAGCAGGGGTGTTTTTTTCCAGGCATAAGTTTACGTTGGCTGCGGCTGATTCAGCATTGACGTGAACCTCACCAAGGATATTGTAAGCCCGCCGCTTTGTCTGACGTTTAAGTGTTCTGTCTGAATAAATGTTGTCTGCAGACATAGTTAGTTTGCTGCCAAACAAATAACTAACGTTAACTACTACAGCTGATTTCGGACTACGAAAGCTACAATGCTAGCTAGCGAATGTTAACTGTTAGAATTTCGATTATAAGGCTACATTTACATTAGATTGCTAACGTGAAGCTATAACAATGACTTACTAGATAACAGATTGATTATATATTAAAACAATATATTGTATCGAGCAGATTACGTTGGACTGGCTGGGTTAACGGCTGAAGAGAAGTAGAAGACGTCTAACGGTCAAAAGATAACGGTAATTTTAAATCACGCACTCACTGTTCTCTTGAATGAGCTCGCGCTCAGCTCTTCTGACGTCCACGCGCACTAGCGCAGCAGTCATCTATTCCAGTGTTTCAAGAGTGCGCGGACGACAGCAAGGGTGCCGTGTAAAGTCCTTCAAAAATATATGCATATAATTTTTATGATAAAATGTGAATAAAACAATTAATATATTTTGAATGAATCTAATGTCTGAAATAACATATCTAATGTCTGACATCAACGTCTGTATTGAAACAGTTCTCGGTTCGCATGGTTCGGCACGCACTTGCACCGAGGTTCATCTCACATCTGATGACACATCTATATAATATGGGTTGTAACTTGAAAATAACGCTTTATGTATGTTTATGTCGATGGATACTCATGCTGGATCCTTGGTGATACATTACAACAGTGGTATTAAAAGAAAAAGGTGGGCAAAACGTTTTTCGCCGTCATCCCCAGGTGCAGTGCCAGAAAGGCGCGAATGAGAACTTGCGCTGTGAGAAGATCTGTCTCTGTGCACTCATCCGATAGCACGCACGTCTCACAGCACGCAAATATTGAGTTATCATTCAAATCATAGTACTTGAAAAAGTGCTTTGACGGCCGCCAAAAAAAAATTTGCACAGGAAAATATGCAGTTTAGCATAAACTTTAATAATACATAAAGTACTTTTTTTTTTTTTTTTAAAGGAGAGATTGAACCTAACTCATTTTACCCACTTATGCTATATTCAGTTTAACACAAAATGTTTATATAATAGAGGTAATTAACGTTATCCGTTTTTACTGTTTCTTTTTATGTAACCATCATCTGTCATGTGATGTCCTGTCATTGCTTTGTAATCTTTAATAAATACTTCTGATTTCACACATTTGATGCATTGTATTGCTTGGAAACAACGTCATAAAAGGAGCCAGACACTCTTTTCCCCATGTTTACTGGGAAGAATGGTAAAATATGTAATGCTGCATGCATATATTTGAGGGGAGTGGTGGGGCATTGCAGCTGACCATACCAACGTTGGCCCAACGTTGTATTTCTGTCAGATAGGTTGGGCCAACGTAACCAACCAATATTGACGTTGGCCCAACGTCTGTTTGCTACCTGGGCAGCTTCTCTAATAATTTTAATGGGTTTCCTTTATGGGTTTGATTTTTTGTCCCCACAACGCAAGAGGTCCCCATGACGTGATGACTACCAGAACACACACATTTACATTTACATTTAGTCATTTAGTCATTTAGCAGACACTTTTATCCAAAGCGACTTACAAATGAGAGTAATAGAAGCAACCATGACCAGTCAAGGGCAACAATATGCAAGCGCTGTAAAAAGTCTCACAAAACACAAAACACATAGGACATTTTTTTTGTTTTTTTTATAAATTAAATAACAAACAGAAACGAATAGAGTGTTAAGTGCTATTCTTTATTGGTCAAGTGCTGCTGGAAAAGAAGTGTCTTGAGATGTTTTTTGAAAATGGCTACAGACTCGGCTGCTCGAACTGAGACAGGCAGGTCATTCCACCAGGTGGGAACGGTCCAAGAAAAGGTCCTAGTGAGGGATTTCATGCCTCTTTGGGATGGCACCACTAGGCGTTGTTCACTTGAAGAACGCAAGCTTCTGGAGGGTGTGTAAGTCTGAACAAGCGAGTTTAGGTATACTGGTGCAGAGCCTGCGATTGCTTTGTAGGCGAGCACCAGAGCCTTGAATTTGATTCGCGCAGCTATCGGCAGCCAGTGAAGACTGATGAAGAGAGGCGTGACGTGTGCTCTCTTCGGCTCGTTGAAGACCACTCTCGCCGCTGCGTTCTGGATCAGCTGCAAGGGTTTAACAGTGGATGCTGGAAGGCCCGCTAGAAGAGAATTACAGTAGTCCAGTCTGGAGAGTACAAGAGCTTGGACCAGGAGTTGAGTGGCCTGCTCTGATAGGAAGGGTCTAATCTTCCTAATGTTGTATACCGCAAATCTGCAGGACCGGGTTGTTGCAGTAATGTGGTCAGTGAATTTTAGCTGATCATCAATCACAACTCCAAGGTTCCTGGCAGTCCCGGACGGAGTTATGGTTGATGAACTGAGCTGAATGGAGAGAGTATGTTGAAGTGCTGGGTTGGCTGAGACCACAAGCAGTTCTGTCTTTGCCAGATTGAGTTGAAGGTGTTGTTCCACACACACACACACAATGTTGACTAGCGTTAATTTACAAAACACATTATGAACAATCTTACCTGCAGGTGGATGTGTCACGTAATCGTGATCCATCCTTACTGCCTTAGCCACTATGTCGCTATCTTCACAGCATAGCTGTGTAGACTGACGTTTGGAGGTTCTTTCATATACTGACTCCCTTCTCAAACGAGCATTAAAATTGTTCCAAGGGAATAGACTCGGACAACACCACTCTTTAGGCGACGAGCAGCGTAGCCACCAACGTAATCATCGGGAGCGAAGTGCCGGCTGCAGACATAAGTGCTACCTCTTTTTATATTAACCCTGGAGAACCCAAGAACACTTTTCTTCTTTGGAAAATCATGACTATGCATTAAATTACTGCTATAAGTTCACTGAACATCAAAATATCCCAAATATCTTTTTCCACCCTTTATTCCCTAATTTAGGATTAGGTCCAAATTTGACCCATTGGGCTTTAGGTGAATCATTTCAAAGAATCTATTTTAAATTTAGGAAAATAATCAGTCAACCACACAGCTACATTAACCATGTTTTTTTGTTTTGCTTTATTTGTTGCATGTTAGAAATGAAAGCTTTAGCATAAGTTCTGCTGGGAAGACTCAATTACTACGTCACTTATCGCCTTCACTCCAATCCAATTATATTCGCATGCTCACTGTATAAAAGCTCGGTACTTACACATGTTTGAGTTCGCAGATACTGAAGTGACGATTACCCCCATCCTCCCCACCACCACCAGGATGGCCCTGTCCATACCTCCCGGGGGGTCTGCTACGCCCCTGCCCTAATCTTCGGCAGGAATGGCAGATCCGATACCCTCGGATTATTCACTACGGACGGGGCCTACGCCAAATGACTCTGTACATTATCAGCTTGCTGAGTTACTAATAAATACGCTTTGTCTAAATTATTCTCCCGAGTCTTTCCTGTAGAACTTGATTTCAAATGTAAAAACACACTTTGGCCATTGGAAACAAGAATACAAGGCCAAAATCATGACTGAAAAAAACAAACAACTTGGGTCTTTGCTTATTCAAAAATCTGTTCTGCTAGAAAGAGGAACTCACACTAGACATTGTGGTAGTCTTTGAAACAATTTCTTTTTTTGTTGATGCAGAGAGGAACTGCACATTTTTCACAGTGCATTTCAGTTTTGAGGTCCTTTCACACAGCACATCAACATACTCCTTGAAAAGATATACTACTTTATTAGTCTCTGGCCCTTTACTGCTGAAGTAACTTAGTAAAATATATTATACAAATGAATTTATTTCAAGGCTTTAGCCAAATACAGGACTGTCACTATTCTCCATCAAAGTCACTCAAAGAACCAAAGGGTCATTTTTGACCCAACATTTTTTTAACCCATACACCCAGAAGGTAATTTTTGGCCCATCGTTTTTTGAACTAGCTCAAAGTCACTAATTTATCCAAAAATAATATAAAACGGACTTCTGGCTAGGCATTCTGCAAGCTAATACTAAATAGATTAACAAAAAATACACAATTTTACCAACCACTGGTTTGCTGAGAAGACGATTTTGTTTGGGTAGGTTTCCAGCTCAACAAAACAGCATGTGGTCAGACATCTTACTACCATTCTGACACTTGTGAGTTCAATATTCATCCACTAGGTGTCTCTATGCAGGGGCCAGAAGTGGCACTCTGGGCTTTCAAAGTTAAATTTGACAAACATTTTTTGCAATTAACAGCCAAATTTGACCCGTGGGTTCTCCAAGGTTAAAACTGTTCCCTTCCACTCTTCGGATCGCCTGTATCCATTTGGGTTTCAGGTTTGGATCCACAGGAAAAGAATGAAATGAAAGGTAGGGCTGTTTTTGGGTGGAACACAACTTTTCACAACTTTTAATTTTCTGTTGGTCTTAGTACACAATGTAACTACAGAAGAGTCAAGTTTTAAATAGGGAAAATATGAAAAGTCTTTGGACATTTTTTGGAGGGAGATGGTAATGGTCTTACCAGATTCAATGATGTATGCTATGCTAAACGTACTACCGCCAGAGACAGAGATTGGCTGAATGGATTTAAATACGGTAAAACTCAACTGTTTAACTGTAGGGGAGTTGGAAAATGAGCCTATTTTCAAACATAGTGGAGTGTTCCTTTAAGATTTATCTGTGAAACTGGTGGAAAATATTTTGTAAATGCGAGATATCTCAGTTGTGATGTCATGTTAACCCACATGAAAAAATACTAAAGTATATTATAGTAAAATTACTCTTGTAAATACTGTAGTGTTTTGAACCATACTATAGTAAAGATACTACAGTAAATTGTAGTATGTTACGTCCCTCGTGAATTAGATGTTAAATTGTCTAGTATGGTACCAGACATAACACATAGTGTCGTGTGTGGGTGTTTAAGACAGCAGGAGAACTGCGAAAGACGGGCGGAGACAAGTCAACTTCAATTAAGAAGCATTTAATGTGTATAAACAAAATAAAGTGAAGTAATATGAAAAGATAAAGTAGTAAAGTATTTAAAGAATATTTACAAAGGAATGGGAATTGAGCAACAATAAACAAACCAACCAGGGGAGAGGAAGGAGCAAACAGGTGGTGCTTAAATCAAAGAGCAAAACAAAACCAAAACCCAGATAACTAATAGTTTAAGAAAGATAAACTAACTAACAACAAAAGATGTGAAAAGAAACATCTTGACATAAAGCCATAACTAAACTTCCTAACTAACCAAAAAGAAAACATACAAGCGAAGCACCACTCCTAAGCCTAGTGTGTCTAATACATGGAATCTCTACATGTGGAAAAATGTAGGTCGCGACCTGCTTACCTGTCTCACAACCTCTCTTACCCGGTATATGTTATACAGCACTAGATGGCAACGTTACGATGGTATATCAGGGAACAGCGAGCACACATCAGTGATCAGGCATAGTACTAACGTCAGACGTATAGCACACAAACAAACTCATTTCTGGTAAAGCGGCGTATAGCACGCGAACAAACTCATATCTGGTCAAACTGCCCTTACAGCAGTGAGCTCCAAAGAACTCTCTCTCAGACTGGACCTCTCGAACAAGAGACCGTCGTCACAGAGCGCACACTCTCCCCAGAGTCAGCGTGAGCCACTCCATTGAAGTTGTCGCCATTCATAAAGAGCCTCCGGATCAATGATTGGCTGGTCAATCCTGACGTCAGCAGCTGACGTCTGATGACTGACAGGCGGTTCCTCCACTCGCGTTATCTGAAACAGACAGATGACTCACACGAACACCGTATGTACATATACATACAAAAATAAACCAAAAAGACAGCTTACGTAGCCCTGCGTACGTAACACTCACCCCCTTAAGATGTTTCCTAAGCTATGGTTTTATTACGCTCTAGATAAGGTGTCAGCGATTATATTTTCCGAACCCTTTTTGTGCTTGATAATCAAATTATAATTCTGCACAATCAACGACCAGCGCATAAGGCGCTGGTTGTGATTGTACATCCGAGTCAAAAACACCAAAGGATTATGGTCGGTGTACACGGTAACAGGAAGAACAGTGGAGCCTACATAGACTTCGAAAAACTGGAGTGCGAGAATCATCCCCACGCTTCCTTCTCGATAGTCGAGTAGTTTCGTTGGTGTCGGTTAAACTTTCGAGAAAAGTAACAAACTGGATGTTCAAGACCCGCATCATCCTCTTGAACAAGTACCGCACCCATACCTAAAGCACTAGCGTCTACTTCCAGCTTGAAAGCACGAGAGAAATTCGGCGCAGCGAGAACAGGTGCACTAGTCAACAACAGTTTAGCGCTATCAAATGCATGCTGACACACATCAGTCCAAATAAAAGCATTCGCCGGACTTAACAAACTGGTCAAAGGATGTACTACAACAGAGAAATTTTTGCAAAAACTTCTAGTAACCAGCCATTCCTAGAAACCGACGTAACTCGCGTCTGGTCGTAGGAATAGGAAACTCAGCGATAGCAGACACTTTGGCGCTAACAGGACGAACTTGACCTTGCCCTACTTCCTTACCTAAGTAAGTGATGGTGGCTTTACCGAATTCACACTTGGTCAGGTTAACTGTGAGTGAGGCTCCAGCCAACCTTTCAAAAACTGTCCGAAGAACAGTCAAATGCTCAGACCATGTAGACGAATAAATCACTAAATCATCCAAGTATGCATTGCAGTTCTGAACTCCTGACAAGACAATATTTACAAGGCGCTGAAAAGTGGCGGGGCGTTCGCAGCCCGAGCATAACGCCATAGCGGTACTGCAGGAAGTTATCAGGTGTAACGAAGCTGAAATCTCGGCAGCTCGAGCAGTCAAGGGCACCTGCCAATACCCTTTCAGCAGATCTAGTTTCGTTACAAATTTGGCTGAACCGAGATTATCAATGCAATCCTCCATTCGAGGAAGAGGATAACTGTCAGGCACCTTTACGGAATTAACCTTTCGGTAATCCGTGCAAAAACGAAAGGTACCATCAGATTTCGGGACCAGCAAGCAAGGAGAACTCCATGGACTATAACTAGGTTCAGCCAAATCGTTTCTCAGCAAATACTCAACCTCAGTTTTCATCACAGAACGTTTGATATTGTTCACACGATAAGCATGCTGCTTAATAGCAGAATCACGTTACTTGAATATCATGCTGTATTACATGGGTTTGTGTTGATGCGTCACTGAACAGCACGCTGAACTCATTAATTAACTGAATCAACTCCTGTTGTTGGAACTCACACAGGTTTGCAAGCTTAGCTGGCAAATTTCTCAAAACTTCAGAATTCACAAGTCTGCCACCCGTTGACAAGTCATTACGAGGCAACACCATCATCAGCATCACACTCACCCGGAGGTGGCACCCACTCACAGTTACGCGCAGTGGACTCAGATACAGCGGCAACAGCAACAACGGGTTTTTCTGATTCCTGCAGCGGTGTTTCAGATGCAGTCCTAGAACAATACAGTTTAAGCATGTTAATGTGACAAGTGCGAAATTTACGTTTCCGGTCAGGTGTATGTACAACAAAATCAGTCTTACTCAGTCTCTTGGATACTTGGTATGGACCAGAAAAACGAGCGGTCAAAACTGAACCAGGGATCGGTAATAATACTAAAACTTTGTCGCCAGGTGTAACTTCACGTACAACAGCTTTCTGGTCATAACGTTTTTTCATGCCCTCTTGAGTAGCCGCGAGCGATGATCGTGCTAATGACCATGCATTATGTAATCGTTCTCGAAACCGACTGACATACTCCAGCACACTTTGTTTCTTTAACTCTGTATCATGCATCATTCCGTCTTTCAGGACCTTTAATGGACCTCGTACGGTATGTCCGAAGACCAAGTCTGCAGGACTAAATCCTAGGGATTCCTGAACTGCCTCACGAACTGCAAACAGTACTAGTGGAACACCATCATCCCACTCTTTACCAGAACTCAAGCAATACTTCTTCAACATCGACTTCAACGTCTGATGAAAACGTTCGATAGCACCCTGACTTTCAGGATGATACGCATTTGAAACTCGATGTTTGATTCCCAAGGTTTTCAACACTTGGCTAAAGACATTAGAGAGAAAATTCGTTCCCTGATCTGTCTGCACGATTTTTGGTAATCCGAACGTAGAGAAAAACTTAAGCAGAGCTTTAATAATGATCGGTGCAGTTATTCTTCTCAAAGGGATAGCCTCCGGAAAACGGGTCGCGGAGCACATAATGGTTAACAGAAATTGATTACCCGTTTTTGCCTTCGAAAAGGACCACACAATCCAAAAGGGCGTGTTGAGCGGTTCACAAATAACTGGAATCGGAATTAGTGGCGCTGGCGGAATCTTTTGGTTTGGCTTGCCCATCACCTGACATTCGTGACAGGTGCGGCAGTACTGAGATACATCTCTCTTCAAGCCAGGCCAGAAGAAATGTTTGAGAATACGATTGTATGTTTTTGTCACTCCCAAGTGACCTGCTAACTCATGATCATGTGCCAAACTCAAGACTTGTTTACGATATGCCGTAGGTAGAACAATCTGACAAACTGCATCCCACTCATTCTCCACATCTGTGCGAGGATGCCACTTCCTCAGCAACAGCCCCTCTTCAATCAAATATTTAACTGGACTACCGTTATCAGATTTCAAACTTTCTGCAGCAGAAAAACAGTTAGCTAGTGACACATCTTCCCTTTGCGCGGTCTTAATGCACTCATGAGAGATGGGTTCAGCTAATAACTCTGACGCAGTCACTTCAACAGAAGGTTTCTCATGTCTAACATCTCCAGAACACTGGTGAACGAACTCAGAACTGGTCTCATTAAACACAGGTGACATAAAAGAATCAGACAACACTATGTCCTCTCCAATTCTACGTGTCTGTGCACGCGTAACGACATTAGCGGCAAACACATCCGGAAAATTATCAGAAATATCATCAGTAGGAATAAAACCGTCAGGTCTGTCAACGACTTCAAGCACAGGCAACACTTTCCCTCCTGCCAAGTCATTCCCGAGAATGAATGAAACACCTTTCACAGGAAAAGAAGAACGTACACCCACCTTAACAAAACCTGAGACTAGATCACAGTGTAAATGTATCCGATGTAGCGGTACCTGTACGACCCCCATTTCAATCCCTTGAACTAAGACACTTGACCCACAAGACGTCTGTTCTGAGAATGGAAGTGCATCAGAGATTACAAATGACTGGATCGCTCCTGTATCTCGCAAAATTCTCACCTCTTTCTGGTCCTCAGATTTGCCATTTACAGAGAGTAACCCCTTCATCACAAATGGTTTGAACCCTGCATCAACCTCATCTTTCCCTGAAACACCGTCAGGCACAGTCTTCACAAAGTTAACTGGTTTTAATTGTCCTTGCGGATTTTTACGTTTGAGTACTAAACAATCAGAAATCAAATGTCCTGCCTTGTGACAATAAAAGCATTCTCTTACCTCCTTATTCGGTGCTGAACTACCTTTTGTGCGGATACTCGAAGTCTGAGCTGAAGGCGCACTCACGGTTCTCTCTGGTCTGGCTGAAACAAACAAACTTTTGTGCGTTAACACATACTCATCAGCCAGGACTGCGGCTTGTGAAAGCGACGTAACCTTTTGCTCATTCAGGTATGTGACTACTCGTTCTGACAAACAATTTTTAAAATCTTCCAGAAGCATTAGCTCTCTCAATGAACTCAAATCCTGTACATTATTCGTAGACAACCATTTGTCAAAAAGAACTCCCTTCTCACGGGCGAATTCCACAAAGGTTTGTTGCGCTACCTTTCTATGGTTTCTGAAACGCTGCCGATACGCTTCAGGTACCAATTCGTATGCACGAAGAACAGTGTTTTTCACGACATCGTACTGCAAACTTTCCTCCAATGATAACACAGAGCAAACGTCTTGAGCTTTACCAACTAACCGGCATTGTAGTAAAAGACACCAAACCTCTTTTGGCCACCGTAGAGCAGCAGCAACACGCTCAAAAGCAGCAAAATACGCGTCCACTTCAGATTCCCGAAAGTGAGGCACTAAAGCAATATGTTTACTAATATCGAATGTAGCGTTTGAAACACTCACAGAGTTTACCGAATTAATTGAAGAAACAACAGGACTAACAAGGTTAGACTGCGCAAGTCGGTCAGAATCAACCTTCGCCGACTCTAACTCGAGCTGTCGCAGTTTTACCTGTTTGTCAGCTTCGATTTCCAGCTTACGGATCTCTAGGCGTAGCTTCATATCGGCCTGGCGCGTCTCAGCCCGCTCATGCGCTTCCATTTGGAGTCGGGCTAAACGGACCTTAAGTCGCGCGTCACCTCCAGACTCCACGGAGAACGGAGACAATGGGTAGAAGGGCGGTAAGACTGCCTTGGCCTCGGCCTCCACCTCCACCTCAGCATTCTCACCTGTCGCTTCCTCACCATTTCCCACACTAGGCAGACACGTTTCCCCAGCCGACATACCAGCCTTCGCACTATCCGCATCTGGAAATAAGAACACGTTTAGTTCGACCAAGTGTTTCAAAATCTCCTTTTAATAATTTGCGCTTGCCTCACCACAGGAATACGATAGTGGTCAGCGATTTGCAGTAACTCGTCTTTTTTACAATGCTCAAAAATATCCAAAGTTGGATTAGCAACAAATGATTGCAGATCAAAAATACTCATTTCCTCTTACTACTTACTTCACAATATACAAACGACCTCATTCAGTTGCAGTGTCTCCACACTATACATTAACACCACACACTTAACGGGATACTGTTTACTTTTAAGATTGCATCTCAAACGAACAAGAAAGAGATAACAATCCCGGACGAGCCCCCAAATATGTTACGTCCCTCGTGAATTAGATGTTAAATTGTCTAGTATGGTACCAGACATAACACATAGTGTCGTGTGTGGGTGTTTAAGACAGCAGGAGAACTGCGAAAGACGGGCGGAGACAAGTCAACTTCAATTAAGAAGCATTTAATGTGTATAAACAAAATAAAGTGAAGTAATATGAAAAGATAAAGTAGTAAAGTATTTAAAGAATATTTACAAAGGAATGGGAATTGAGCAACAATAAACAAACCAACCAGGGGAGAGGAAGGAGCAAACAGGTGGTGCTTAAATCAAAGAACAAAACAAAACCAAAACCCAGATAACTAATAGTTTAAGAAAGATAAACTAACTAACAACAAAAGATGTGAAAAGAAACATCTTGGCATAAAGCCATAACTAAACTTCCTAACTAACCAAAAAGAAAACATACAAGCGAAGCACCACTCCTAAGCCTAGTGTGTCTAATACATGGAATCTCTACATGTGGAAAAATGTAGGTCGCGACCTGCTTACCTGTCTCACAACCTCTCTTACCCGGTATATGTTATACAGCACTAGATGGCAACGTTACGATGGTATATCAGGGAACAGCGAGCACACATCAGTGATCAGGCATAGTACTAACGTCAGACGTATAGCACACAAACAAACTCATTTCTGGTAAACGGCGTATAGCACGCGAACAAACTCATATCTGGTCAAACTGCCCTTACAGCAGTGAGCTCCAAAGAACTCTCTCTCAGACTGGACCTCTCGAACAAGAGACCGTCGTCACAGAGCGCACACTCTCCCCAGAGGCAGCGTGAGCCACTCCATTGAAGTTGTCGCCATTCATAAAGAGCCTCCGGATCAATGATTGGCTGGTCAATCCTGACGTCAGCAGCTGACGTCTGATGACTGACAGGCGGTTCCTCCACTCGCGTTATCTGAAACAGACAGATGACTCACACGAACACACGTATGTACATATACATACAAAAATAAACCAAAAAGACAGCTTACGTAGCCCTGCGTACGTAACAAGTATATTATAGTATTTACTTCACTTTGTTAATTCACTGTAGTATCTTTACTATAGTACGGTTCAAAAACACTATAGTATTTACTAGAGTAATTTTACTATAATATACCATAGCATTTTTTCATGCGGGAAGTGTGAGAGGATATGGTACTGGTGAATCAAATAAGTTGTTTCTGTAATTACAAAATTAACCAAGATTTCTTTGAAATGAGAGATTTGGTCATTTTATCTGTGCAAATATTTAACAGATATATATTGAGCTGGTGTTTGGATTTAAACATGGAAGTCTGCACTGTGTTTAGTATGTGAAATGCATATGGCAACAATTAAAATTGTGAAATAATTGTGTTTTGTTTTTGCACATAGAATGTATTCTTGTACCAATATAATTATGTTAACTATTTTAACAAATGTGTTTTCTGGAAGTCTAAGGCCATATTCACACTGCAGGTTTTGATGTAAAATGTGACAACACGCTTAAATCATCTTTTAAAAGCAACCCGTATCTGATATTTGCATTTACACTATACAATAGCAAAACAGCCCAAGACGCTCTGACATGGAAAAGTAAGTGAAACGCGCAATATGCAATGGATGCAGACAAAATAATTATTCAACGTTTTTCTTTAAAGGTCAGCAAAACTTTCGTAAAATTTAGAAAAAAAAGAGGAAAGCTCTTGTTGCATGTAATTATCATTCATGTTCATCTGAGTTTATGTCATTCTTGTCATTACCTGGCAGATGCAAATGCACGTATCCAAATCATATTTATAAAAATCTTAAGTTACTGAAGGAATAAAGATACTAAAATTGTTTGTAAAACCAATTTAAATTGTTAAAATGTTTTTGTTATTGTCTACATTTGTTTTTGTAGTATTACATTACTAGATTAATATTGTAAAAAAAAAAATAATAATAAAAAAAACAGGTTGACTACAGTCTATGGATAAAAATTTGTACTTTATTAAAAATGTGGGTACCAGTGTCTGTGATTCATTTGAAACTTGAGCTGAAAATTGAATGATTTATAAATATAGGTTTCACAGAGAGGGCAGGATTGGAGTTCAGTTCAATTAGGATATTTAAGTAACTTTTATGAATCTACTGAAGAAGAAAAAATGATTGCTGGTGATCATGTTGAGTCGAGTACGTTTACAAGCACCCATGGTTTTCGTTGGAAAAAAGCAATCAATGCCTTGCCAGCAAAGGTTTGATTGATGGACGTAGTAACCAATCAAAAGGCATTATCTTGCGCTGTGTTTGTAAGCATGGAATGAATGTTCCTCGTGCTTACCGTCTCTGCACACACACGCAATGGAGCGCGCAGACTCTATGACAGACTTTTTTATCAACTAAATTAGTTTCTACACTTTGTAAATTCTGTAAATAGTTGCTTTTAGTTTTACAGGAACTATAAAATGCATTATAATTAGCAGTTTATTGCAGATTTATTTGAATGAAAAACTACTCTTTACAAACACGTTCTGAAATTAATGGCCTTTTTGAAAGGACGCCTAGTCTTTTTTTGACATAAAAGCTCACAGAAGCTACATTTCTGAGAAAATCATCCTCAGATTTAAATCAAAACATGATCAGACATTCAGTTTTATATTCTGTTATTTTCAGAGCCTCAACATTAAAATCTCATACATGTATATTTCCCCTTGTTTAACTCTATTCCTATACTACTTTGAGCTATTATGACTCTTGGACTACAACATTTTCAATTGTCTAGTTTAAAATAAGACCAGATTTATGAATATAGACCATAAGGTTTAATTATTATTTGGGTATGTCGCTTTCAGAAAATTCGCAAAAATAGGGGTGCTGGTTAAGAGGTTAAATATTAATGTCGGTATCTGACCCAGAGTATTCCAAAGTTATCAGTTGTTAAATAGATGTTAAATAAAGCGTGCATCGTGTCAGTGGGAGATTCACGGCTCATTTGTCTCTTATGCAGTTACAGATGCAGCGTTTTGACTGAACCTCTTCTACTTCTGCTGCATGAGATGAGAACACATTTTACAATTTTGTGGGTCTTAAAAGAGTCTGCGTTTGTGATATATGTCCTTATTTCATGTAAAACATTAGCTGGATGGATTTAAATCTGCGTTTTTTGACACCTATCACACATGTGCACTTTAATAAGCCGACAGGAACCAGTTAATGCGTTTAGATGCAGTGCGAAAACTCCCTGTTACGACCGGTTTATGCTTAAGCTGTTTATGACCTAACTCTGATAAAAGAAAGCGGGTCACGCGTTTACATTACCAGTTACATCGCTTACTAGGCACAATCGGCTTAAAAACGTGCATGTAAAGGCAGACTGTTTAAGATATGCTAGTAAGTTAAGTTACAAGTTGATTTCAGCTAAAATGGCTCAATGGTGTATTTCAGGATAGAATAGCTAAGTATTGTCTGTGAAGCTGGGTTCAAAAATTCTAAATTAAATAAATAAATATTGAATTAAAAAAAATAAAATTATTTTAATAATATCAAACTTATCATAGGATTATAGATTTCACTTTGTTTGTACCACAAATTGTGATTTATAATGAACAATACATCCGTGTTTAAAAAAGGGGGAAAAAACAAGATTAATCTTAAAATACTTACTTAGTAGTTTTCTGACGTCGTTTATTTTTACAGGTGTCTGATTAATGGCAGATCTTGTTTGTTTGTCAGTGGAGAATACAGCACGATGATACTCCTCTTCTGATGTATGAAGAACACAATCAAAATATTTAGCATTTTTGGCAGAGTTCTTTACAGGGCTTACAGAGTGAACATAAGCCTTTATGTCTTTTGATTGCTGTTGTTCTTCTGGAGGTCTTCTTTTGGGTGCCGTTGCCATAGGCCTTTATCTCACTTCCTACTTCCGATACGCAAAGCAGTGCACCGCTACTTCCGGTTCCATTGCACCGCAGGGAAAAGTAATGTCTGAATCGTCTCGCCGGTGTTATTGCAGCGTACCTGGCATGCTCTAATTCAAAGCAAAGACACCCTTACCTTGGTTTTCACGATTTTCCGACTCAAAAAGAACACAGAGGAAAACATGGCTGAGAATGATACGCCGGGGTGAAGATCCTTCGTTTAAAATAATGCACGGAAGTACATTCATGTGCAGTATGCATTTCGTATATATTAATATAAATTATACATACTAATATACACTCACCTAAAGGATTATTAGGAACACCTGTTCAATTTCTCATTAATGCAATTAACTAATCAACCAATCACATGGCAGTTGCTTCAATGCATTTAGGGGTGTGGTCCTGGTCAAGACAATCTCCTGAACTCCAAACTGAATGTCAGAAAAATTTTGAGCATGGCATGGTTGTTGGTGCCAGACGGGCCGGTCTGAGTATTTCACAATCTGCTCAGTTACTGGGATTTTCACGCACAACCATTTCTAGGGTTTGCAGTCCTGTGGCCGAAAATGCCTTGTTGATGCTAGAGGTCAGAGGAGAATGGGCCGACTGATTCAAGCTGATAGAAGAGCAACTTTGACTGAAATAGCCACTCGTTACAACCGAGGTATGCAGCAAAGCATTTGTGAAGCCACAACACGCACAACCTTGAGGCGGATCGGCTACAACAGCAGAAGACCCCACCGGGTACCACTCATCTCCACTACAAATAGGAAAAAGAGGCTACAATTTGGGCAAGCTCACCAAAATTGGACAGTTGAAGACTGGAAAAATGTTGCCTGGTCTGATGAGTCTCAATTTCTGTTGAGACATTCAGATGGTAGAGTCAGAATTTGGCGTAAACAGAATGAGAACATGGATCCATCATGCCTTGTTACAACTGTGCAGGCTGGTGGTGGTGGTGTAATGGTGTGGGGGATGTTTTCTTGGCACACTTTAGGCCCCTTAGTGCCAATTGGGCATAGTTTAAATGCCACGGCCTACCTGAGCATTGTTTCTGACCATGTCCATCCCTTTATGACCAGCATGTACCCATCCTCTGATGGCTACTTCCAGCAGGATAATGCACCATGTCACAAAGTTCGAATCATCTCAAATTGTTTTTGTTTTTTTTAACATGACAATGAGTTCACTGTACTAAAATGGCCCCCACAGTCACCAGATCTCAACCCAATAGAGCATCTTTGAGATGTGGTGGAACGGGAGCTTCGTGCCCTGGATGTGCATCCCACAAATCTCTATCAATTGCAAGATGCTATCCTATCATTATGGGCCAACATTTCTAAAGAATGCTTTCAGCACCTTGTTGAATCAGTGCCACGTAGAATTAAGGCAGTTCTGAAGGCGATAGGGGGTCAAACACAGTATTAGGATGGTGTTCCTAATAATCCTTTAGGTGAGTGTATACACTTTATATACTTCAGGTAAATTGGATGCTGCTGCTGAAAGAATCAGTGAACTGGAGGCCAAGGATTAGAAACTCAGCTCAGTGATCTATCTGCCTCAAAATTGCACATCAACAGATACTGTGCAACTGATGAAAATTTTAGATTCCCGTCAGAGAAAGTATTTTGGACATTCTGAGAGTCAGTTGGACCCTCAGCATCCAATATAGTCTATTGGAGTAAAGCACAGAGGATGAGTGGTACAATGGACAACCATTGAACCATTGAAAAACCAAGTCCAAACCGTAGACTGGCACTTGTGGATGATCTGTTCCTGTACTGTTGCCGTGTTGCAGTTGGCCTGAAAGAGAAGATAATAGCAGACATTTTTGGCATCAGCACCACAAATGTGAGCAGAGTGATCATCACATGGGCCAACTATTTATTCCTTGCCTTGGGGTCACTGCCAATCTGGATTTCAAGGGAACAGGTCAGAGCAACAATGCCAGCTAAATTTGTGGAATACTGTTCAGATCTGAGAGTGATTGTGGACTTTACAGAAATTAGATGTGAATCTCCATCATCACTTACACTCCAGTCCAAAACCTTTTCCACCTATAAGAATCACACTACTTTCAAGGCTCTGATAGGTATTGCCCCATGTGGTGTAATCACTTTTGTCTCAAAGCTC
Organism: Gobiocypris rarus; assembly: GCA_023029165.1. Lineage (NCBI taxonomy): Eukaryota > Metazoa > Chordata > Actinopteri > Cypriniformes > Gobionidae > Gobiocypris > Gobiocypris rarus. The sequence goes on along the minus strand of CM040935.1, from coordinate 32,883,410 downwards.
TTCACAGGGTCAATATCAGACCAAGAAATAACAAGGCAGTCTGGAATTTTCTGATTACTAGAGCCTGGAGATGCATGCATGGCTGATAAAGGGTTCATCATTGACCAGATGCTGTCAGATGTTGGTGCACGCCTCATCATCCCTCCATTCAAAAATGGTGTATGCTTTAGCAAAGAGAACACAGAAAAAACACAAAGCATTGCCAACTTCATAGCAAAGAATACTAGTGGAGAGATCCATCAGGAGAATAAAGGAATATCACATCTGGGACACAACAATTCCTCTTATTCTTTCAGGTTCTGTCAATCAGTTATGGACAACCTGCTGCCTAATGTCTGCATGATATTGTAATGTATGTATAAGAATAGTTATACACATACTACAACTGCACATATTTTGATCTGCACATTTTCTACGGCAAAAATACGTTAACTCCGTTGCATTTCTGAATAAGAGACCAACCTTAGCCAATTGTGTCTTTATAAAGATTTAATTCCTTGCAAGAAATGAATCCACAGTTGAAGCAACCATACTCGTGGTGACCACAAGTGTGAACTGAGGAACAATAGAAGGTCCAAGCTTTTATACTCCTCAGTGTCTCAGTGTTTTTCCGTACAGAGAAAGGTGTAACAAATGCCTCCCGCCCTCTGTAACTAATTAAAAGAAAGCAAGGGACACAATGGTTCCCCCCACTCCTATCTTCCCCAATGGCAGTGCAAATAATGAAAAGACAATGCAGGAAATCTGAACGCATGTGGCGGAAGACAAAACTTATAATCCATTATAACATCTATAAAGACAGCCTTCATGATTTCAATGTGGAACTTGGCAAGGCTAGACAGACCTTCTTCTCAAATATTATAAACAGAAACATAAACAACACGCGCACTCTTTTTGCTACTGTAGAGAGACTGACAAACCCCCCGAGTCACATTCCCAGTGAAATGCTCTCTGACAGCAAATGCAGTGAGTTTGCTTCCTTCTTCTCAGAGAAAATAAATAATATCAGGAAGGCGATCAGCACATCCGTGAGTTGCTTTGGGGTCAGTCAGATCAGACCACAACCTCGGAAAGTTACTATGTCTGATTTTGAAGCAATTGATTATAAAATTTTAGAAGAAACGGTGCAGCACCTTAAAACATCAACCTGCCTCCTTGACACACTCCCCACTTCTTTTTTCAAAAGTGTCTTTAAATGTTTAGAAGCAGATCTGCTAGAAGTGGTAAACTCATCACTTCTCAATGGGAATTTTCCAAACTCCCTTAAAACCGCAGTAGTTAAGCCTCTTCTGAAAAAGAGAAATCTGGATAACTCCATACTGAACAACTACCGACCAATCTCAAATCTCCCCTTCATAGGCAAGATCATTGAAAAAGTTGTCTTCAGTCAGCTGAACAAATTCTTAAGCTCAAACGGATACTTTGACAATTTTCAATCTGGTTTCCGACCACATCACAGCACAGAAACAGCGCTCATAAAGATCATAAATGATATTCGCCTCAATACAGATACAGGCAAAACATCAATTCTGGTGCTACTCGACCTCAGTGCCGCATTCGACACTGTTGACCATAACATACTTCTTGACAGGCTGGAAAACTGGGTCGGACTTTCTGGGATGGTCCTTAAATGGTTCAGGTCGTACTTAGAAGGAAGAGGTTATTATGTGAGTATAGGTGACCATAAGTCTGACTGGACATCCATGACTTGCAGAGTCCCACAAGGGTCAATTCTAGCACCACTCCTATTCAACCTGTACATGCTGCCACTGAGCCAAATAATGAGAGAGAACCAAATGGCTTACCACAGCTATGCTGACGACACCCAGATCTACTTAGCACTATCACCTAATGACTATAGCCCCATTGACTCCTGTGCAAATGCATTGATGAAATTAACAGTTGGATGAGCCAAAACTATCTCCAGTTAAACAAAAACAAAACTGAAATCATTACATTTGGAAACGAAGATGAAATTCTCAAGGTGAACGCATATCTTGAGACAAAAGGTCTAATAACAAAAATCAAGTCAGGAATCTTGGTGTGATTTTGGAGTCAGACCTGAGTTTCAATAGTCATGTCAAAGCAATAACTAAATCAGCTTACTATCATCTGAAAAATATTGCAAGAATTAGATGCTTTGTTTCCAGGCAAGACTTAGAGAAACTCGTTCACGCTTTCATCACCAGCAGGGTGGACTATTGTAATGGTCTTCTAACCGGCCTTCCCAAAAGACCATTAGACAGCTGCAGCTCATACAGAACGCTGCGGCCAGGATTCTGAGCAGAACAAGAAAATATGACCATATCACGCCAGTCCTCAGGTCTTTACACTGGCTTCCAGTTACATTTAGGATCAATTTTAAAGTATTATTACTTGTTTATAAATCACTCAATGACCTAGGACCTCAATACATTGCAGATATGCTGATTAAATACAAACCCAACAGATCACTCAGATCATCAGGATCAAGTCAGCTAGAAATACCAAGAGTTCACTCAAAGAAAGGAGAGTCTGCGTTCAGCTATTGTGCCAGCCGTAGCTGGAACCAGCTTCCAGAAGAGATCAGATGTGCTCCAACAGTAGCCACATTCAAATCTAGACTCAAAACACATCTGTTCAGCTGTGCCTTTACTGAATGAGCACTGTGCCACTGTACGTCCGACTGATTGCACCTATTCTAATCTATGCATCATCTTAATTTTTATTTTTATTTTATTTTTTATCTATATATACACTGTAATAATTTTATTCTTTTTAATTCTCTTTACAACTGTTTTAATTATCCTGTTTTATTTTTAAGTCTTACACGTGGTATTCTTAATTCTTATCACTATTTTAATTTCATTTTCATGTAAAGCACTTTGAATTGCCATTGTGTATGAAATGTGCTATATAAATAAACTTGCTGCCTTGCCTTGCCAATCAGTGTTTGTGTCAAGGTCTCAAGTGGTGATGGGGGTGGTTTACGACCATGCATACATTTTATGAGGTAGATGTAGGTTTGTGTGTGTGTGTGTGTGTGTGTGTGTGTGTGTGTGTGTGTGTGTGTGTGTGTGTGTGTGTGTGTGTGTGTGTTTTAATCAGCGACACCTAAGGCCTGAGAGAGTCTCCAAACTAGGTGTCCCGTGACCCCAAATTAAGAAGTGTTTTTGAATAACAGAGACAGATGTTGACTTCTGTATAACCTTAAACATAAATCTTCTTCTATGATAAAAAATTTCCTCTACAGGACGTACAGTGCCACAGAGCTCATTCAGTAAAGGCACAGCTGGACAGATGTGTTTTGAGTCTGGACGTACAGTGGCACACAGTGCCCATTCAGTAAAGGCACAGCTGGACAGATGTGTTTTGAGTCTGGACGTACAGTGGCACAGAGCTCATTCAGTAAAGGCACAGCTGGACAGATGTGTTTTGAGTCTGGACGTACAGTGGCACAGTGCTTATTCAGTAAAGGCACAGCTGGACAGATGTGTTTTGAGTCTGGACGTACAGTGGCACAGAGCTCATTCAGTAAAGGCACAGCTGGACAGATGTGTTTTGAGTCTGGACGTACAGTGGCACAGTGCTCATTCAGTAAAGGCACAGCTGGACAGATGTGTTTTGAGTCTGGACGTACAGTGGCACAGAGCTCATTCAGTAAAGGCACAGCTGGACAGATCTGTTTTGAGACTGGACGTACAGTGGCACAGTGCTCATTCAGTAAAGGCACAGCTGGACAGATGTGTTTTGAGTCTGGACGTACAGTGGCACAGTGCTCATTCAGTAAATGCACAGCTGAACACGTGTTTTGAGTATGGACGTACTTTGGCACAGTGCTCATTCAGTAAATGCACAGCTGGACAGATGTGTTTTGGGTCTTGTTACGTCCCCAGTTGTTTGTGCTTGTGTGTGTGCTCTTTTCTCTCTCTCTCTCCCTGTCAATTTCTTAGACACGCCTAGCCTTATACACGGAACGGCTGATTGGTTCATTGTACTGTCCATCGTCCGAAACGGGTGTGACGTCATGACTTCCGCTGCGAATCCTGTCCCGCGTCAGAGTTTAAAAGGGCGACAGAGACGGACGCGAGGACGGCTTTGTTTTCCTGTTTTTTTTTGTGTATCTGCCCTTTTGACTTTGTTTGTTGAGTTAGTTATTTGGCTTAGGTTTTGACGTTGTCTGTTCATTCTCTCCTGGGCTATTTTGGGTGCATCTGCCTACCTTTGTGGACCGTGGGAAAACTGGACAGGTAGCATGTCACGTGACGTAAATTTTGCAATACCCAGTAATGACAATGTATAGACACATTAGTTTAGAAGTGAGCACCATTTCTGTATTTTTGATTTGTTAGAGAGAATAGGTAAGTTAGGGCGTGGGAAACGCTGAAGACTTGCTTTTCTTAATTTTCTTTTCATCAGTTAGGTTAGAGGTTGAATGTGAGTTAGACTTGGGGTTTTCTTTTGTTTTGTTCTTTTCTTTGGTGCCACTGTTTGTCTTGTTTTCCCCGGTTTAAGTTTAGGATTTTTACATTTATTGCCTATCTTCTTTATTGTTATTTCTTATCATTATTTCTATATTTATTATTATCTCACGTCTGGGAAATACCTTGATTTTTCTCATAATAAATCGGGTTTGTTCACTAGCAGTGTGGTAGCGTTTGTTTGTTTTTCCGCCACCACGCACACATAGTGGTCATAATTTCAATGTTGCTAATTCCAACCTTAGATAAGGGTGGAAGATTGTAACATTTAATGGGGGCTCATCCGGGATTACAAAGACCTATAATAGGATATTACAGCACTTCTTCTGGCCAGGTTTGAAAAGAGACGTTGCTCAGTACTGTCGCACCTGTCATACCTGTCAGATTGTGGGAAAGCCGAATCAGGTGATTCCACCTGCTCCCCTGGCTCCTATACCAGTGATTGGGGAGCCATTCGAACATGTAATCGCCGACTGTGTTGGGCCGTTACCCAAAACTAAATCGGGTAACCAATTTTTGCTGACTATAATGTGTATGGCTACTAGATTTCGGAGGCACCCTTAAGAAAAATTACAGCGCCCGTCATAATCAAAGCACTGGTGAAATTCTTTTCTACCTTCGGTCTCCCTAAAATAGTGCAGACGGATCAGGGTACTAATTTTTTATCGAGACTATTTAAGCAAGTTCTTGAGTCTTTGGCGATATCTCACCGTGTTTCCAGCGCGTACCATCCCCAGAGCCAGGGCGCGCTGGAACGCTTTCATCAGACCTTTAAGTCCATGCTTAAGAAATATTGCATGGATACTGCTCGAGAGTGGGATGAGGGGGTTCCTTTGGTGTTATTTGCCGTCAGAGAAGCTGTGCAGGAATCTCTTGGTTTTAGCCCAGCCGAGCTTGTATTCGGACATCAGGTAAGAGGACCCTTAAAAGTTCTCAAGGAGCAGATTTTAACGACTGATTCGAGTCCGAATACTAATGTACTGGATTATGTTAGTACTTTTCGAGATCGTTTGCATACTGCCTGGGCGCTAGCAGAAGAGTCTTTAGCCACTGCTCAGAAAGGCATGAAGCGTAAGTTTGATCGGAAGGCAGTTGCGCAATCTTTTGTCCCTGGTGATGAAGTGCTCGTGCTTTTACCGGTACCTGGATCATCTTTGTCAGCTCGTTTTTTTGGTCCGTACGTTGTGAAAAAGAAGATGAGTGAAACTGATTACATGCTTTCCACACCTGATAGGAAACGTCAGACCCGAGTTTGTCACATAAACATGTTGAAAGCTTACCATGCCAGGAAGAAGCCTGAGGTTAAAGCTCCGGAGGAGTCTGTGGGAGCTGCCGTCTCTTCTGTGGCCATAGCCGTGGAGCTGGCGCTCTCTCCTGGCATCTCGGGTGCAGACGAGGATGGTATCATACTTCGCAATGCTTCTCAGCAGTGCGTAAGGTTAGCGAATTCGGAAATATTGCAAGATCTTTCCGCTGGTCTTATTCATTTAACTCCGGACCAGGAATCAGACATTCGGGGGTTAATCTCTGATTTTAATAGTTTGTTTAGTGATGTCCCTAGACAGACTAATGTTTTGCAGCACGACATTAATGTCAGTGGTGCTCGCCCTATTAAACAACATGCTTACCGGGTAAATACAGTCAAGAGGTCTATTATGCGTCAGGAGGTAAGCTACTTGTTGGAGAATGATTTAGCTAAATCCAGTTGCAGTCCTTGGAGTTCGCCATGCTTACTTGTGCCTAAACCTGATGGCACGTTTAGGTTCTGCACTGATTACCGCAAGGTAAATGCGGTGACCGTGCCAGACAGTTACCCTTTACCACGTATGGAAGACTGTATCGATAACATTGGTTCTGCACGTTTCGTTAGTAAACTGGATATGCTAAAAGGGTACTGGCAAGTCCCACTTACTCCACAAGCGTCAGAAATCTCAGCATTTGTAACCCCAGACAATTTCCTTCAGTATACTGCGATGGCTTTCGGGCTTAGAAATGCACCAGCAACGTTTCAGCGTCTGGTGAATATTGTCTTGGCTGATGTACCGAACTGTAATGCGTATCTCGATGATTTGGTTATATATTCAGTCGATTGGAAGGAACATGTGTGCTCGCTGAGAACTGTGTTTGAACGCTTAGTCAAAGCTAATTTGACACTTAACTTGGCAAAATGTGAGTTTGGCCGAGCGACTGTCACTTATCTCGGGAAAGAGGTTGGGCAAGGCCAAGTGCGTCCAGTCGAGGCTAAAGTTACAGCCATTGTGGAGTTTCCAGTACCGACTACCCGACGAGAGTTACGGAGATTCTTGGGTATGGCGGGTTACTACCGCAGTTTCTGTAAAAACTTCTCAACGGTGGTTAACCCTCTTACTGCCTTACTAAGTCCGTTAAAACTTTTTGAGTGGTCCGTGGAGTGTCAGTACGCTTTTGACTGTGTGAAGACTCTTTTATGTAATGCACCTGTTCTGATGGCACCCGATTGTACATGCAACTTTAAACTGGAGGTTGACGCAAGTGCTGTTGGCGCTGGAGCTGTTCTCTTGCAGGAGGATATAGACGGGATTGATCACCCTGTCAGTTATTACTCTCGTAAATTTAACTAGCATCAGCTTAATTATGCTACTATCGAAAAAGAGGCACTGGCATTGTTGCTTGCTGTACAGCATTTTGAAGTCTATCTGGGCTCCAGTAATCTTCCCGTTACAGTGTACACGGATCATAATCCTCTTGTGTTTTTATCTCGGATGTATAATCAAAATCAGAGGCTGATGCGATGGGCTCTAGCAATTCAGAATTACAATTTGGTAATTAAACACAAGAAGGGTGTTGATAACGTTCTAGCTGATGCCCTTTCGAGGGCTTGAGTATGAGGGAAATGTTTTGTTTTGAACAAATAGGTTTTGTTCTTAAGGGTGGGAGTGTTACGTCCCCAGTTGTTTGTGCTTGTGTGTGTGCTCTTTTCTCTCTCTCTCTCCCTGTCAATTTCTTAGACACGCCTAGCCTTATACATGGAACGGCTGATTGGTTCATTGTACTGTCCATCGTCCGAAACGGGTGTGACGTCATGACTTCCGCTGCGAATCCTGTCCCGCGTCAGAGTTTAAAAGGGCGACAGAGACGGACGCGAGGACGGCTTTGTTTTCCTGTTTTTTTTTGTGTATCTGCCCTTTTGACTTTGTTTGTTGAGTTAGTTATTTGGCTTAGGTTTTGACGTTGTCTGTTCATTCTCTCCTGGGCTATTTTGGGTGCATCTGCCTACCTTTGTGGACCGTGGGAAAACTGGACAGGTAACATGTCACGTGACGTACATTTTGCAATACCCAGTAATGACAATGTATAGACACATTAGTTTAGAAGTGAGCACCATTTCTGTATTTTTGATTTGTTAGAGAGAATAGGTAAGTTAGGGCGTGGGAAACGCTGAAGACTTGCTTTTCTTAATTTTCTTTTCATCAGTTAGGTTAGAGGTTGAATGTGAGTTAGACTTGGGGTTTTCTTTTGTTTTGTTCTTTTCTTTGGTGCCACTGTTTGTCTTGTTTTCCCCGGTTTAAGTTTAGGATTTTTACATTTATTGCCTATCTTCTTTATTGTTATTTCTTATCATTATTTCTATATTTATTATTATCTCACGTCTGGGAAATACCTTGATTTTTTTTCATAATAAATCGGGTTTGTTCACTAGCAGTGTGGTAGCGTTTGTTTGTTTTTCCGCCACCACGCACACATAGTGGTCATAATTTCAATGTTGCTAATTCCAACCTTAGATAAGGGTGGAAGATTGTAACAGTCTGGACGTACAGTGGGACACAGTGCTCATTCAGTAAATGCACAGCTGGACAGATGTGTTTTGAGTCTGGACATACAGTGGCACAGTGCTCATTCAGTAAATGCACAGCTGGACAGATGTGTTTTGAGTCTGGACGTACAGTGGCACAGTGCTTATTCAGTAAAGGCACAGCTGGACAGATGTTTTGAGTCTGGACGTACAGTGGGACACAGTGCTCATTCAGTAAATGCACAGCTGGACAGATGTGTTTTGAGTCTGGACGTACAGTGGCATAGTGCTCATTCAGTAAATGCACAGCAGGACAGATGTGTTTTGAGTCTGGACGTACAGTGGCACAGTGCTCATTCAGTAAAGGCACAGCTGAACAGATGTGTTTTGAGTCTGGACGTACAGTGGCACAGTGCTCATTCAGTAAAGGCACAGCTGGACAGATGTGTTTTGAGTCTGGACGTACAGTGGCACAGTGCTCATTCAGTAAATGCACAGCTGGACAGATGTGTTTTGAGTCTGGACGTACAGTGGCACACAGTGCTCATTCAGTAAAGGCACAGCTGGACAGATGTGTTTTGAGTCTGGAACAGTGGCACAGTGCTCATTCAGTAAAGGCACAGCTGGACAGATGTGTTTTGAGTCTGGACGTACAGTGGCACAGTGCTCATTCAGTAAATGCACAGCTGGACAGATGTGTTTTGAGTCTGGACGTACAGTGGCACAGTGCTCATTCAGTAAATGCACAGCTGGACAGATGTGTTTTGAGTCTGGATGTACAGTGGCACAGTGCTCATTCAGTAAAGGCACAGCTGGACAGATGTGTTTTGAGTCTGGATGTACAGTGGCACAGTGCTCATTCAGAAAAGGCACAGCTGGACAGATGTGTTTAAGGTCTGGACGTACAGTGGCACACAATGCTCGTTCAGTAAATGCACAGCTGGACAGATGTGTTTTGAGTCTGGACGTACAGTGGCACACAGTGCTCGTTCAGTAAATGCACAGCTGGACAGATGTGTTTTGAGTCTGGACGTACAGTGGCACACAGTGCTCATTCAGTAAAGGCACAGGACAGATGTGTTTTGAGTCTGACGTACAGTGGCACACAGTGCTCGTTCAGTAAATGCACAGCTGGACAGATGTGTTTTGAGTCTGACGTACAGTGGCACACAGTGCTCGTTCAGTAAATGCACAGCTGGACAGATGTGTTTTGAGTCTGGACGTACAGTGGCAAACAGTGCTCGTTCAGTAAATGCACAGCTGGACAGATGTGTTTTGAGTCTGGACGTACAGTGGCACACAGTGCTCGTTCAGTAAATGCACAGCTGGACAGATGTGTTTTGAGTCTGGATGTACAGTGGCACAGTGCTCATTCAGTAAAGGCACAGCTGGACAGATGTGTTTTGAGTCTGGACGTACAGTGGCACACAGTGCTCGTTCAGTAAATGCACAGCTGGACAGATGTGTTTTGAGTCTGGACGTACAGTGGCACAGTGCTCATTCAGTAAAGGCACAGCTGGACAGATGTGTTTTGAGTCTGGACGTATAGTGGCACAGGGGTCATTCAGTAAATGCACAGCTGGACAGATGTGTTTTGAGTCTGGACGTACAGTGGCACACAGTGCTCATTCAGTAAAGGCACAGCTGGACAGATGTGTTTTGAGTCTGGACATACAGTGGCACAGTGCTCATTCAGTAAAGGCACAGCTGGACAGATGTGTTTTGAGTCTGGATGTACAGTGGCACAGTGCTCATTCAGTAAATGCACAGCTGGACAGATGTGTTTTGAGTCTGGACGTACAGTGGCACAGTGCTTATTCAGTAAAGGCACAGCTGGACAGATGTGTTTTGAGTCTGGACGTACAGAGCACAGTGCTCATTCAGTAAATGCACAGCTGGACAGATGTGTTTTGAGTCTGGACGTACAGTGGCACAGTGCTCATTCAGTAAAGGCACAGCTGGACAGATGTGTTTTGAGTCTGGACGTACAGTGGCACACAGTGCTCATTCAGTAAAGGCACAGCTGGACAGATGTGTTTTGAGTCTGGATGTACAGTGGCACAGTGCTCATTCAGTAAATGCACAGCTGGACAGATGTGTTTTGAGTCTGACGTACAGTGGCACAGTGCTCATTCAGTAAAGGCACAGCTGGACAGATGTGTTTTGAGTCTGAGTACAGTGGCACAGTGCTCATTCAGTAAATGCACAGCTGGACAGATGTGTTTTGAGTCTGGACGTACTTTGGCACAGAGCTCATTCAGTAAATGCACAGCTGGACAGATGTGTTTTGAGTCTGTACGTACAGTGGCACACACTGCTCATTCAGTAAATGCACAGCTGGACAGATGTGTTTTGAGTTACTGGCACAGAGCTCATTCAGTAAATGCACAGCTGGACAGATGTGTTTTGAGTCTGGACGTACAGTGGCACAGTGCTCATTCAGTAAAGGCACAGCTGGACAGATGTGTTTTGAGTCTGACGTACAGTGGCACAGTGCTCATTCAGTAAATGCACAGCTGGACAGATGTGTTTTGAGTCTGGACGTACAGTGGCACAGTGCTCATTCAGTAAAGGCACAGCTGGACAGATGTGTTTTGAGTCTGACGTACAGTGGCACAGTGCTCATTCAGTAAAGGCACAGCTGGACAGATGTGTTTTGAGTCTGGACGTACAGTGGCACAGTGCTCATTCAGTAAATGCACAGCTGGACAGATGTGTTTTGAGTCTGACGTACAGTGGCACACAGTGCTCGTTCAGTAAATGCACAGCTGGACAGATGTGTTTTGAGTCTGGACGTACAGTGGCAAACAGTGCTCGTTCAGTAAATGCACAGCTGGACAGATGTGTTTTGAGTCTGGACGTACAGTGGCACACAGTGCTCGTTCAGTAAATGCACAGCTGGACAGATGTGTTTTGAGTCTGGATGTACAGTGGCACAGTGCTCATTCAGTAAAGGCACAGCTGGACAGATGTGTTTTGAGTCTGGACGTACAGTGGCACACAGTGCTCGTTCAGTAAATGCACAGCTGGACAGATGTGTTTTGAGTCTGGACGACAGTGGCACAGTGCTCATTCAGTAAAGGCACAGCTGGACAGATGTGTTTTGAGTCTGGACGACAGTGGCACAGTGCTCATTCAGTAAAGGCACAGCTGGACAGATGTGTTTTGAGTCTGTACAGTGGCACAGTGCTCATTCAGTAAAGGCACAGCTGGACAGATGTGTTTTGAGTCTGGACGTACAGTGGCACAGAGCTCATTCAGTAAAGGCACAGCTGGACAGATGTGTTTTGAGTCTGGACGTACAGTGGCACACAGTGCTCATTCAGTAAAGGCACAGCTGGACAGATGTGTTTTGAGTCTGGACATACAGTGGCACAGTGCTCATTCAGTAAAGGCACAGCTGGACAGATGTGTTTTGAGTCTGGATGTACAGTGGCACAGTGCTCATTCAGTAAATGCACAGCTGGACAGATGTGTTTTGAGTCTGGACGTACAGTGGCACAGTGCTTATTCAGTAAAGGCACAGCTGGACAGATGTGTTTTGAGTCTGGACGTACAGAGCACAGTGCTCATTCAGTAAATGCACAGCTGGACAGATGTGTTTTGAGTCTGGACGTACAGTGGCACAGTGCTCATTCAGTAAATGCACAGCTGGACAGATGTGTTTGAGTCTGACGTACAGTGGCACACAGTGCTCATTCAGTAAAGGCACAGCTGGACAGATGTGTTTTGAGTCTGGACATACAGTGGCACAGTGCTCATTCAGTAAAGGCACAGCTGGACAGATGTGTTTTGAGTCTGGATGTACAGTGGCACAGTGCTCATTCAGTAAATGCACAGCTGGACAGATGTGTTTTGAGTCTGGACGTACAGTGGCACAGTGCTCATTCAGTAAAGGCACAGCTGGACAGATGTGTTTTGAGTCTGGACGTACAGTGGCACACAGTGCTCATTCAGTAAATGCACAGCTGGACAGATGTGTTTTGAGTCTGGACGTACTTTGGCACAGAGCTCATTCAGTAAATGCACAGCTGGACAGATGTGTTTTGAGTCTGGACGTACAGTGGCACACAGTGCTCATTCAGTAAATGCACAGCTGGACAGATGTGTTTTGAGTTTGGACGTACTTTGGCACAGAGCTCATTCAGTAAATGCACAGCTGGACAGATGTGTTTTGAGTCTGGACGTACAGTGGCACAGTGCTCATTCAGTAAAGGCACAGCTGGACAGATGTGTTTTGAGTCTGGACGTACAGTGGCACAGTGCTCATTCAGTAAATGCACAGCTGGACAGATGTGTTTTGAGTCTGGACGTACAGTGGCACAGTGCTCATTCAGTAAAGGCACAGCTGGACAGATGTGTTTTGAGTCTGGACGTACAGTGGCACAGTGCTCATTCAGTAAAGGCACAGCTGGACAGATGTGTTTTGAGTCTGGACGTACAGTGGCACAGTGCTCATTCAGTAAAGGCACAGCTGAACAGATGTGTTTTGAGTCTGGATTTGAATGTGGCTACTGTTGGAGCACATCTGATCTCTTCTGGAAGCTGGTTCCAGCTACGGCTGGCACAATAGCTGAACGCAGACTCTCCTTGCTTTGAGTGAACTCTTGGTATTTCTAACTGACTTGATCCTGATGATCTGAGTGATCTGTTGGGTTTGTATTTAATCAGCATATCTGCAATGTATTGAGGTCCAAGGCTATTAAGTGATTTATATACCAGTAATAATACTTTAAAATCTGTTCTAAATGTAACTGGAAGCCAGTGTAAAGACCTGAGGACTGGTGTGATATGATCATATGTTCTGGTTCTGCTCAGCGTTCTGTATGAGCTGCAGATGTCTGATGGTCTTTTTGAGAAGACTGGTGAGAAGACCTCCAGGCAACATAGTGTATTTTAGATTATATTTAGTCAAATGAAACACCAATTTATTGGTCAAACCTTTCTGAGGAAAGAAGAACTAAAATACTAATCAATGAAAGTGCAAAAAATGGGTCACATGACCCACAGGGCTCCATTTTGTGTCCTGTTTCAGCACATGTGCACAGGTCACATGCCTCCATATTTTCTCCAATGAAAAGTGCATTTTTCACCAATTTCCATCTAGTTAATCACACACAAAAATACGAGTCACCTTCACTGGTAAGTAAAGAAGTATTTTCAAGAACTTTACATTATATATAATCAAATGTTTCAGAGTAAATAACAAAAAAACTGTGTGTTGCCTCTAGGCAACTTTGTACTATAATGGAATCGCATAAGGCCAAACCAGACACACATTTTTGCATGATATTGTAATGTGTGTATAAGAATAGTTATACACATACTACAACTGCACATATTTTGATCTGCACATTTTCTACATCACTTTGATCAGGTATAAAACACAACTGATGAGGGTGAGGATGAGGTGTCATGTGATGAGGAAGATGAGGTCATAGTGACAATCCGGCAGGGAAAGAGTGAGGGTGAGACTGAAGATGGAGATGAGGATGAAGATGGATATGATAACTTGATATGATAACTTGATGTGATGGTTTGGTAATACTTGTGTTCCACGATAGTACAATGTTGTCACGGTTCATGAATTCACTGTCTCATTCTGGTGTGTGTGTATATGTATTTGTGGTGTGTCTGTGAAGGGGGCGGAGCTACTGCTTTGCTGCTGATCAAAAACCTGTCGCAGCTGATCAGCGCACCAGCTGCAGTTCATCAGCACACACTATTTAGTCTCCCTGTTTTCTCCTTGTCTTTGTCAGAGCGTTATTGGATGTTTCCCGTGTTCCTGTGTGGTCACTGCTGTTGTCTGTGTCCTGCCTGTTCGTCCTCGTCTTCTCCACCGTCTGCCTTCTCGCGTCGGAGATCTGGGCTGCCTGCAGCGTCCCTGTGCTACCGAGTCCTCTGTGCTCTGGACTTACCTCTTGCTTGGTGTCATCGTCTGTGCTGTTGTAGTAATAAAGACAATTTTACTTGCATCTGAATCCTGCCTTCATCGTATCATTTTAGAATGCTCTGACCAGAGATGGATTCAGCGAGTACTACAGACCTGACTGAGTTTCTTTCACGCAGCAGCGCCTGACAAGATCAGTAGGAGGAGAACCTAGCCATCACGGGAAGAGCAGTTCAGACCTTGGTAGCACAGGTGTCCGAGCTGACCCAACGGATGCAACAACTTGCGAGACTAGTTTCCCACTGAAGCTAAGCAGGGCTGAGCCTGGTCAGTACCTGGATGGGAGACCTCCTGGGAAGACTAGGTTGCTGCTGGGGGAGGTGTTAGTGAGGCCAGCAGGGGGTGCTCACTCTGTGGTCTGTGTGGGTCCTAACACCCCAGTATAGTGATGGGGATATTATACTGTAACAAGCACTGTCTTTCGGATGAGATGTTAAACCGAGGTCTTGAGTCTGTGGTCATTAAAAATCCCAGCATCCTGGCCAAATTTGTCCATTGGCCGCTGTCCATCATGGCCTCCTAATCATCCTTACACTTCAAAAGGCCCCAGGTGCAACAGCTCTTTCTTTGTTGCTTTTCCATTTGTGTTTTGTTAGATTTTGAACTTGTATTTTGTGCCAAAGCAATAATTTAAAAAAAATCCACAGTTTAGCTCGCATAGACTGTGATCACTGTGGGTAGTTTACTTTTTTTTTTTTTTTTTAAACATCTGACATAAGTATTGAGTAGGTTTTAGAATTTATAATTCTATAAACTATCCAAATTAAACTAGCCAAATCAAATTTTGTTGCAATGTTGTCCTGCTTAACACTGTGAAGCTGCTTTGAAACAATCGTCATTGTAAAAGCGCTATATAAATAAAGTTGATTGATTGATTGATAGGTGATGAAAAAAGGTTACAACACTTACTGTTGCCCCTTGTTGGTCAGATTGCTTCTATTGCTCTCCTCATTTGGAAGTCATTTAGGATAAAAGCATCTGCTATATGATCAAATATAATCGTATTGAGAAATGGGTCCTAGCCATTGTAAAAAAAAATAATAAAAAGGCTGTATAGTAATGCAATGCTATTCTGATGCTTTTGATCGGTTCTCATTTGAATAGCATCATGTCTGCCAATTGCATCAATCAATTACACTTGAAAGCATAAGGCTACATTTTGTCTGACAGATGCCACGATGTCAAGTGAAATGCACGCTTTGTGCGCACTTTCAAATAGCACTACCAACAAAAAAAAAAACACACCTGTCATGCTTGAATATCAACGCAACCAGTTATGTTACTCCAGCCATAAAGCAACAAGTAGAGACCAAACCAGATAAAGGGATACGGTTGGATTGAGTTTATTAAAACTACTAAAGTCACACGACCAGGTTAACTGCTCCACTAGACACCACAGTTTGTCCAATAGAGATGGTCTTGACATTAGCATCTCTTCCTGGAAAATAAATGGTAGAATTGTGAGTGGCATTTAAAAACCAAATTCTAATGGATCCTTAATTCGGTTTACAACAAGCACTCACTTTTCCTAGAACAGCTTTGCTCACAGGAGCCAGAAGAGGGATGGCACACCGATGTACTACAGTGGATGAAAAGCTAACAGAAGGGGAAAGGGTTAAGCCACAGAAAACTCACTTAAAAAAAATAAACCTTAATATTAAGGATTCAGGTAAGGCTGCAGAGCATACGGTTTCCTGTAGAGGAGCCAGTGATGCTGGATCCACAAATGTGAACATCTTCACAGCAAAGCGCTTGTAGTGGGTTGGGAACTGAAGACCAGAAGATCCAGCAACCGGAACCAATGTGGTCAGGTAACGGTCATCCTGGTAAGGGCATCTGAAAGGCAAAGAGGCAGTCAGAAATGCCTTACAGCACATTAGTTGGAGAAAGACAGGCCTTACTCACCCATCGACCAGAAGGTCCCACTGGGGTAGACTGAGTGGACTAGGGGTTGATGTCGCCCAGCAACGTCCCAGCATTAGGACAATGTTGGGGTCGGTCCTCTCCAAAATGCGCACCTCAACATACACAGGCTCCCGGAGGACTTTTGTAACCAGATAATCAGCATCACCGTAGTATGATGTGTACGCCTCATCCCCTGAGGAAGAACACAGGCATTTAACCATAAAATGCTGCAATCTGTAGTTTAGAAAATACTTATACATACTTAGGACAGACACTTACCTTCTGCACAGCCTTTGGTGACACATTGACCATTTGCCAGTCTAAGCTCCACCCTGAGGGGTCCAGGAGCAGCTACTGGTGGAGGTGCAGGAACAGTGTTGACCTCCACAACCAGAGCTATTATTGCTGAGGAGCAGTTGAACATGAGCACCTTTACATTGACTAAACACTCTTACCTGTCTTCCCATAGAAACACTGTTGTCCATTAAAGCAGCAGTTGAGAGCTCCACACTCAGCACCACTGATACCAGGTGGGCCACATTGGATCTGCTCATAATCAGCTACAGCACATTTGTCAAGGGGTTCTGCCTGCACCACTGGCTGCTTAATCTGAAACTGCTGAGGAAACTGTTGACTAGCTTGCTGTTGAAACTGCTGAGGATAATGTTGACTAGCTTGCTGTTGAACCTGCTGAGGATACTGTTGACTAGCTTGCTGTTGAAGCTGCAGAGGAAACTGTTGACTAGCTTGCTGTTGAAACCGTTGACTAGCTTGCTGTTTAACGAGCTGAGGAAACTGTTGACTAGCTTGCTGTTTAACGAGCTGAGGAAACTGTTGAATAGCTTGCTTTTTAACCAGCTGAGGAAACTGTTGACTAGCTTGCTGTTGAACCCACTGAGGAAACTGTTGACTAGCTTGCTGTTGAACCTGCTGAGGATACGTTTGACTAGCTTGCTGTTGAAACCGTTGACTAGCTTGCTGTTGAACCCTCTGAGGAAACTGTTGACTAGCTTGCTGTTGAACCCTCTGAGGAAACTGTTGACTAGCTTGCTGTTTAATCAGCTCAGGAAACTTTTGACTAGCTTGCTGTTGAACCAGCTGAGGAAACTGTTGACTAGCTTGCTGTTGAACTTGCTGAGGATACTGTTGACTAGCTTGCTGTTGAACCCGCTGAGGAAACCGTTGACTAGCCTGCTGCTGAACTTGCTGAGGAAACTGTTGACTAGTTTGTTGAACCCACTGGTCAGTTTGCAGTAACATCAGAGCTTGAGGATTCTGGGGCAGATTACTCCACTGTGAAACAGCATGGCAGAAAGCACAAAACCACACACAAAGTGCCAGAGATTGACCAGCACACCAACTTCCTGCCATTGTTCAACAACTAGTCACACTACTTCTTCTTCTTCTTATTGCGATTTTACGGCGGATCGCAAACAAATATGTGCATTACCGCCACCTATAGCTGAAATGGACCAGTGACACCTCCTATACCCAACCTAAATTCCTCTTATTTACCCGCATGGAGACATCATCGAATTTCATCCGGCGCTGCGTGTTCAGCTCCTCCGTCCACTCTCAGCCCCCATGACAGGAAAAAAAAAAATATATATAGATAAATAGAAAATAAATTAATTAATTAAATAAAAACCCACTTTAAATACGCTTATTTAACCCAGTGCTTAACAAATACTCTACCAATAAATGTATTGTACTCCTATCTGATTTTAATAAATTTTGAACACTCAACTTTACTCCTATTTTATTTAATTCCTCCTTCAACTCTTTCCTTTCAACCTTATATCTCCTACAGTGCATTATTACATGTTCAACTGTTTCACTCACCTCACATACCTCACATAAACCTGTTGGATGCTTACTTATTAAGTGCAATGTACCATTCAATCTTGTATGTCCCAATCTCAGTCTTGTAATCATATTCTCTTCATTCCTACTCCTACCTGATATTCTTCCCTTACCCACTGTTGACTGTATTTGATGCATATGTCTACCTTTTAGTTCATTGTCCCAATACTGCTGCCATAATTTCAAAATATGTTTTTTAATAATTGATTTAATTTCTGACCAGCTAAATAAAATCTGTATATCTACTATTTCTCGTTCTATTGCCTTTTTTGCTAATGCATCCGCCTCCTCGTACCTCTCAACCCAATGTGAGCTGGAACCCACAAAACTGTACCTCTAAATTAGCTTGTTTAATTGAATATAATTCTTGAACTATCTCTATTACCATATCTTGTCTAGTTTCTGACTTTATCTCCTTCAAACTTATTAGAGCTGAACTACAATCTGAACATATTACTGCCTTGGATATTTTAACTTCCCTAATCCACCTTATTGCCATAATTAATGCAAACATCTCTCCAGTATACACTGATAAACAATCTGATATCCTTTTACTCTTATACACTTTAACCTTTGGAATAATGAATGCAGAACCCACATGACCAGTTTTTGAATCTTTTGAAGCATCTGTAAAAATGTGCATATACTCCCCATATCTTGACCCAATATACTCCCTTACATTATATACTTCTGTTTCATATGAACCCTCCTTTTGCCTTTTTTCTAATAAACTTAAATCTACTTCTGGTTGGGGCATGACCCATAATGGTACTGGAGATAAAGGAATTATTGGAGCATATCCAACCTCCTCCAATCTCATATCACTAACCAATTTCCTCACACTCCATCCAAAGCTATTACACTCTCTCTTCTCATATTCCCAACTAGGACTCATTACTTTCCTTGTCGGGTGATCCTAACTCTGACCTTTTAAATTTGCCCAATAAGATGCCTTTAATTGCTGTCTTCTTATCTGCAAAGGCATTTCACCCATCTCTACCTGAAGAGCCGAAACTGGAGAAGTTAGATATGCTCCATAGCAAATTCTTAGTGCTTGAGACTGAATTCTCTCTAATTTAATTAAATGAGATTTATTTGCAGAACCATATACAATATAACCATAATCAATTATAGATCTTATCATAGATATATATATAGTTTTTAAAGCCAATCTATCTGCTCCCCATTCCTGACCTGAAATACATCTCATTACATTCACTACACGCTTACATCTTCCTACCATTTTTTCAATATGCTCTCTCCAAGTTAATCTACTATCAAACCAAACTCCTAGAAATCTTACTATACTTACACGCTCTAATTCTTTTTTGTATAATTTTAACTTAACATCCACATTCCTCCTCATTTTAGTAAAAAGTATTATTTTTGTCTTTTCCACTGAAAACCTGACCACTTTTCAACTTCATTTAGCGCACCTTGCAATTTCTTTGTGTTATAATCTATATTCTTTCCTCTAAACCAGATAGCCCCATCATCAGCAAACAATGATTTCCCCATACTTCTATCAATCCTTGAGAAAACATCGTTAATCATGATAATAAATAAAAGTGGACTTATTACACTGCCCTGAGGTGTACCATTTTCAATTGCTCCACTTAATGATATAGCTCCACCCACCTTTACTCGAATACTTCTTCCAATTAAAAACTATTTTATCCAATTATACATTCTTCCTTATATACTCATTTTCTGTAACTTTATTAATAACCCCTCTTTCCACAACATATCATAAGCCTTTTCTATATCAAAGAAAACAGCAAAGACACTTTCCTTATTTATAAATGCCTTTCTTATTTCATCCTCTAAAGATACTATTGGATCCATAGCCCTCTGCCACACCTAAATCCACTTTGATAAGAAAAACCAATTCATTTTTTCCAAATGATAAGTCAATCTATCAGCTATCATTCTCTCCATTACCTTACATAAATGAGAAGTTAATGCTATTGGACGATAATTTATAGGATTACTTGGATCTTTCCCAGGCTTTTTAATAGGTATAATTAATGCTTCCTTCCAACTTTGAGGAATTATACCCTCTATCCATATTCTATTATAAAATGTTAAAATCACTTCCATAGATGTTTCACTAAAATGCTTCATCATACTGTAACTAATCCCATCCACTCCTGGAGTGATTGTTTCATTCTTCTTACTGCATTCTTTAACTCACTCATAGAAAATGGTACATCTAACAAATTATCTTCAGCCTCTTTTTTCTCTATATCCGGATATTCCTTCATCACTCCCTTCCTCATTTCCTTACTCTGTTCAGTCAAATTATCTGAACTATTTACTTTTATAAATGCCTTTAAAAACATTTCCACTTTATCTCCATCCTCCACAGCTATTTCTCCTCCATACTTAAAACTGGATACCCATTGCACTTTTGAATCCCTTTCATTTTCTTAATCATACCCCATACTTCCTCTACTGGTGTATTCTTCCCTATCTCATCACAGTAAGCCATCCAATACTGTTTTCTGACTTTCCTTATTATCCTCCTTACCTCAGCTTGTGCTTGTTTGTACATTATTAAATCTTGAAAATTATGTGTTTTCTTAACCATCCTAAATGCTTTCCTTTTCCTTCTTATTGCACTAGTACATTCTTCCGTCCACCATGGAACTATTTTATTCTTCCTACCTCCTTTCCCTTTTGGTATATATTTATTTGCTGCTACTTGAATGGCATAAACAACATCATCACTAATCATTTCTACTGATCTATCTGGTTCTACTATAATACTCTTTAATCCCTCTTCACTCAGACTCATGAATTCTTCCCAATTCGCTTTATCAAACCTCCATCTACCAACATTTCCTTGACTCGCCTTACTTCCTCTCACATTCACACTAACAGATATCATTATTGGATAATGATCACTCCCAATAGTATCTTGTCGCAATATTTCCCACTCAGCACTCCCTGCAATTGAATCAGACACCATTGTTAGATCTAACACAGACTCTCTACCTGTAGCCACATCTATTCTTGTATTACCCCCATCATTCAGACACACCAAATTTCTCCGATCTATCAAATCTTCCACCACCATTCCATTACAATCTGTCACTATACCTCCCCATAACATGCTCTGTGCGTTAAAATCCCCACACCAAATTACCCTATCTTCATTAAGACCCTCTATTTGCTCTAACTCACTCAACACTAATTTCCTACAAGGATTATAAAAGTTTATTATTACATACTTTTTTCCATTCACCCATACCTCTACTACAACATATTCTTGTGTTACACCTTTGCCTAATGTTCTATATTGCATGCCTTCCTTAATCAGAGTAATACACCCTCCACCATTTCCCTCCTCTCGATCTCTTCTCACTCACATATCCTTTAATAACAAAATCAAATCTAGGTTTAAGCCATGACTCTTGTATACATATCAGATCCGGTTTAACTTCCATCTCATTAATAACACCTTTAAACTCCAATCCATTAGCCACAAGACTTCTTGCATTCCATTGTAAAATTAAAATCATCCTCCTAGCCAAACCATGCTTCCTGGCTGGACTGTATCTCACTAATTAGCCCATCCCTAACCATTTCCCATGATATATCCTTTACTCCCAAGAATCTCTCTGCTGCCTTGACTATAATTTGAATCTTAGTTGTCTTCTTTTCAGTCTGTGCAGTACAATTAATTACTTCAGCTATGAACAACAAGAAATTTACTTTACTTACAATCATTGCCTCTTCCGTAATCCTACCTTGCTTCTCTGATATTTCAATTCTCCTCTCTTTTTGCACTTCCCTCTCTTTTCCTTTCTCTCTATTCCTTGTATCAACCACTTTAACAGCCTCTGCATACGTTATATTCCTCTTGGCTCTCTCATTCTGTACTTCAATTGCTTTCTTCCTCACCTCACATCCTCCAAACGCAACACTATGCTCCCCTCCACAGTTGCAGCATTTTGGTCCTGCTCCTTCACATTTGCCATAATCATGTTCCCCCCCACATCTTGCACATCGTTTCTTCGCTTTACACACCATAGCCACATGCCCATATTTTTGACAATTATAACATCTTAAAGGAGGAGGCACAAAAGGCCTCACGGAATAACTGATAAATCCAAGCTTGACCTTATCTGGCAAAATAACTCCATCAAACCTAAGCTCAACAGAGAGACTCTCCATTCTGTTCCATTCTCTACTCATAAACAGTCTCCTAGCACCAACTATTTTACCTCCGCCAATGTTACTTTTAAGCTCTTCCATAGACACTCCTAATGGCACTCCAGATTTTACTCCACTTACCCACTGCCTCTGTCCTACAATCTTACTACTCACCACTTCCTGCTTACACATTACTTTAATCTTCATCACTTTCCTTCTTTGCTCTTCACTATTACAAACAATCATCAATTCTCCATTACTTAACACTTTTGCCATCTTAATTTCTCCAACTACTTTCCTCAACTCTTTTGTTAATACAATTGGACTTACCTTTTGTATTCCACCATCCTCTTTAAATTTCAATATTACCTTCAACTCATCCAAATTTACATTCCTCACCTCCTGTTCATTTCCACTCTCCCCTGAACCTCTTACCTCTACCTGATGTTTTTTCTTTCTTTTCTTTGTACCTACCTCTTCCCTTATATCTAAATTCCTCTCTTCTCCTGTCTTTCCTAATTCCATTTGTTCATCTTCCACATCCGTATCATCTACACTAACTAGTATCTCTGGTCCATTTCCACTATAATTTTTCTTATATTTTGACATGATCGCTGCATTTACCGCCTTCCACCAAACACTGTGACGTGTCGGAAGCCCCTCTCTAGTCACACTACTGAGATGATTCTTTCTTCTTATTCTTTTGGTGTTAATGGCAGTTGGCAGACCAACTTTAAATGGTGCATTACCGCCACCTACTGGGTAGGAGTGTGGAGCGCATAATGATTGGGAAGTTTGAAAACAATAATAAAAAAACACCTGTATCCTAAATTCTATTGATCAGTCTTGTTTGTTTTAAGAAAATAACTAATTTATTAAATATCTGTTTTGATTCATTTCCTAAAAGACCCTGAAGAAATAAATGATTTATGCCCAAAGATCTTAAAGCTTGAATAAGTTTAAATCCTGCTCCTTAATAAGCATCACACTCTATAAGTATATGCTCTACTGGTTCTACCTTACCACATTGATCAGTTTCCAATTTCATGTTTCCCTATTTTATACAGACTCTGATTTAATGCACAATGTCCTAGACGCATTCTTGAAATTAAAACATCTTTTCTGTTGCCAAACTTTCTTCTTTC
Organism: Gobiocypris rarus; assembly: GCA_023029165.1. Lineage (NCBI taxonomy): Eukaryota > Metazoa > Chordata > Actinopteri > Cypriniformes > Gobionidae > Gobiocypris > Gobiocypris rarus. The sequence goes on along the minus strand of CM040935.1, from coordinate 32,860,157 downwards.
TATCCCTACTTTCTCTTGAATATGATGAAAGTGTCTACCTTTTGTTCTACTATCCCAATCCTTCTGCCACTGCTTTCTCGTTTCATTTGCAATTATCCCTTTTACTTCTGCTTTACTCATTGACACTTTAATGTCAATTTGTGCATGTTTCAAAGCCTGTTTAGCTAGATGGTCTACCTCCTCATTTCCTTCCACACCCATATGTAATAGAACCCACAAGAAATGTACCATTTTTCCATACTGCCTTATTCTAAATAGACTCTGAATCACTTCAAATCCCAGATCTTGTCTCGCTGTTGATATTCCACTTAATAAACTATTTAAATCTGAAAGGGAGTGTTGAGAATAAATATTTGTTTGTGCACTATTGCTAACAACGCTTGTAGAAATTAATCATTAACAATAGTAAATTTAAGATAATGTTAGCTTATGAAATGATTGTGCTTTAAGACTATGTGTACTTTCTGTTGGACATAAGAGTCACCAGAGCAACAGCCAGAGGTTGTGGTAGGTATAACAGATCCATATGAGAAAGTGTTTTGCTATGCATTTTGCTGTGCTCTTAGAGTACTTTTGTATGTGTTAACAAAGAAGCAGTCTTTTGTCCAGGAAATTGGAGGGGTGATGTTGCGAACGAAGCACAGCTGACCAGAAAATCATCTGACTCCCAAAGAAAGACAACTTATGTATTTTTTGTGTATAAATATTGGGTCAGGGAAAGGCAAGTTTGTCGCAGACTTCCTGAACAAGCCTTGCATAGGATTGTGTAAATCAGGGACAGTTTTTGACCCAGAGCTCTGTATGCTATCTTCATCTGACTTACTTATTCATTAAAAGAGTTAAACTATATTTTGTTCCTGCTCTCCTCATTCAACGAACACGCGGACTCGAGGAATTGATGCCGAGTCCAACAATTGGTGACCCCGACTTGTGAGGGGGAGTCCGAGGAGGAGTGGACAATCTCTGATCTTCTCTTGACATCAGGCCGGCCTGAACCAAAAAGAAAGGTAAGCAGACACCTGTTTTCTATATCAAAGTCTGCAATTGGCTATTTTCTAAATTATGATGTCAAGAGTGGTGAAGTGATTGAAACATTTTTTTATGCGTGGATAAGTCATATGAAGAAAGTATAAAATATAGAAATAGCGTCAGGGACGCAGTGTCTGGGACACAAAGTAATTAAGCGTCAGGGACGCAGTGTCTGGGACACAAAGATTTGGGCCAGGGCCAAAGGGCTGGGGGCCTATGTCACTGACGAGTGAATAAAGGTACCTGGGGAAGATCCCAGGAGTGGGGTGAGAAATCTACCACACGGTCCGACCCTGAAGACCGCATTCAGAAAAGTACAGTAGTACAAACTAAAAATAGAAAAGATAAAATATGATAAAAGTGTGTGCGTGAGTATAGTCGAATAAAAGATTATAGGAGGAAGGTGAAAGTTTAGAAAAAGTTAGGAAGGATTTAAAAAAAAAAAAAAAAGAGATAAATAAATAATATAATAGATATATAATAAATAATATAATAAATAAAACATTTAAATTGATTAGATATATATAGATATAATAAAAGTAATAAAGTGATAAAGTAATAATAAAAATAAAAGGATAAATTGTTATATACAAATAAATAAATATTATATGACAGGGAGGGTGCTGTGTGTGACTGGTTAAAAGAAGGCACAAAATTACGGGTGATCCGAGTAACCTTGGTGGTATATCCGCTGGGGGGACGAGGTGAGAACCCACATAGGAAAGTGCCCACTAAAAGAAGGTGTTCACAGCAAATTTGAAAGTGTTAAATTAACTCACACAGTGTGAAAATTAACACTTTTTCGGGGTTTATATAGGTCCACACTAAATCGAGTTAAACTAACACTTTAAATAGTGTTACTTCTTTTAACACTTGTATAGAGCAAAAACAACACTACAAGTGTTTACCGTTAACACCATGTGTGTTCACCCCCCGCCCCATTTACACCAAGTTAGTGTTGAAACTACACTAGGTGAGTCAATAATTTACACCAAGTTAGTGTTGAAACTACACTAGGTGTGTCAATAATTTACACCAAGTTAGTGTTGAAACTACACTAGGTGTGTCAATAATTTACACCAAGTTAGTGTTGAAACTACACTAGGTGTGTCAATAATTTACACCAAGTTAGTGTTGAAACTACACTAGGTGTGTCAATAATTTACACCAAGTTAGTGTTGAAACTACACTAGGTGTGTCAATAATTTACACCAAGTTAGTGTTGAAACTTCACTAGGTGAGTCAATATTTTACACCAAGTTAGTGTGGAAACTACACTAGCTGTGTCAAGTTATCAAGAAACTAATTACCACACTAATGTAGTGTTCATACAAAACCTGATTAAGGTTATTAATTGTAATCTGTATTTGACTAAAGTACATGTGTGCATTAAGTTAAATACATCAACACTAGCAGTTTGCTTTGACCTTCAGAAATTTTATTATCAACACAGATGCAACAATTACACCAACACAGAAGAAGGTACAATGTATTCACCATCATCTGACCCATATAAACTCTGCAGATCAAAAGGCCTGTAGAACTTTAAGCTGTTTGCTTTTACAAGTTCACCCAACTCACAGAATCTCTGTACTTTAAACGCATGGTGATGTTCTGAAAAATGTTCTGTGAAAAGTTTGTCGACAATGAAATACACAGTGCTGTCAATGAAAAGTATTTTCCGAATCTGACTGAAGACAGGAATTTCATCCTCAATTTCATTGCATACAATGAGGTCTGGTCTATATTCTGTCCCATCTATTTTGACCCAATTCATGGAATGCATACTTGTCTGAATGGGATTCTGTAGCATTCCTGCCAACTTTTCACCATTGTCAACATCATTCCAACAAAATGTTTTCATAGGTCCACACTCAACTTGACTCAATGGTGTCGTTTCCCAAAGATAGCCTATTGACATCTGATGACTTTTTGCCAGAGATTTGGTGATGTTTTTGAAATTCTTTAGTGTATTCTTAAAAACTTTATGCTTAGCCTCGAACCTCATGCTCCACATGTGAACTAACGGTCCAATTTTGCGAATGCAGGCTGGATAATGCACCATAAAATGGTGTTTGGGCAGCAAGTTTTTGTGTGGATACAACTCTTTAAATAACTCATGGTGCTCAATTGTTAAATACTTCAGGAGGACAGTCATGCCTTTAGAAATACAGGGGGAAAACACCAAGTTTAGAATTTGAAGTAAGAGCAGGAGCAAATGCCAATGTTTATCACCTAAGGGTACAATATCACCAAAGAGTAATGGAACATTTTTGATAAGACAGAGTGCCTGGATAGAGTTGAGCCCTATGCTATTTCCACTGTGCTCTAGATTAACCTTAGTAGGGCGATTTTTTCTCTCCAAATAACCATAATCATATGAATATATTCTGGAGAGCAATTCACTCCGAGTAACATTTTTTTCTGAAAGATACTCAAACAGTAGTTTCATTTCAAATTGCACAACTCCCTCCAGGAGGTCATGCATCACATCTAGAGAATAGTTGTGGCACACATGAAAATACTGCAGACTATTTAGTGTTGAGTTTCTTTTGAGGCCATGTGTTGACTTGAGTTGAGGGTCAGATTCTAATTCACTGCAGTGCTGTTCATAAATTGTACGATCACGCAAAATAACCCTAAAATCATCCTCATTGTAAAGTAACTGGACATCAGCTTTTCAGTTAAACATAGACGACAGGAGTAATGTCCACTAAATGATTCTGTGAACCCAAGAATTGAGTGGATCCCCAAGTTGTCTCCAATTACTTGACATATTGTGCCATAAACTCTACTCGTTGATATGGGTAGTTCAATACCATCTGACTCTAGAATCTTTATGTCACGAATCAGTGGTTCCAAGATGGGGTCAAATCCATACTTTTTCACGTCTTGCGCATGAAATAGAGCTATCAAATGGATATTCATCAGTCTTGAATTAAATTTTGGAGGTAAATTTCGAAGCACAAAATAAAGAGCACCAACCTTGTGTACACCACGTTTAGAACCAAGAGGGTTGGCAGTTTCAAATTCATCGTAGTACACCTGAATTTGTAAAGCACTGGGATGTTTTGAGAATAACGGATGGCTCTGGAAGTAGCTTCCATCACAGAAGTCCTCAAAATGTGATTTCTGCCTTCCTGTAAATTCTGTCAGCAGTGTACATACGTCTTCATTTCTACACATAAATTGTAATGTTTCCAAAATTGGGACATACACGTATGTTTCTTTTACTGGGACCTGATCATAACATCCAGTCTTTTGTTTCTCCTTGTGTCGTATCTCATGCCAAGCACAATTTCAACAGGTTCCACAACACCCCATTTGTCAACAAAATAATTACTTCTTTTAGTTTCGTGTTAAACACGGAAAAGGGATTCTCAAAATGCCCCAAACTATCTTCGACAGCTGATCTGACAGGGTTATTAAGAGGAATGACAGAAATCACATCTTGACGAGTTTGGCTATGCAGTTCCGTGGTGAGGTCCTCAAGGTCTGAAACAACTGATGATACTAAGCTATTGGCTATTCCACTGCACTGTAATTTGGCCACAATTGAGGCACATATGTCTGCTGTCTCTCTCCTGGAAAAGGTAGCATTATTCTCTATGAGAGCAACTTGGGGATCACTTTCTTCGTTCAACAAGGAACCCGTCTGATTATTAACATTTTGAGAGGACATATCACCAGATGCTAAATCAAAACCTGGACAAGGATCAACATGAAAACGGTTCAAATGCTTTCGAAAACCAGAATATGAACAAAACTGCCGACTACAACCACTCTGTGCACATAACAACTTAAACTTTAACGAAGGGTAGAAACTGTGTGTGACTCTTAAATGACCTATCAAAGAGTGGCTGTTTGCATGCAAACTTTTACAGATGAAACACTTCAACATTTAAACTAATTTAAAAGTTTTGCACGCAGTTCCCTTACTCTAGAAAACTCACTTGAAAGACCAACGTCTATGTTGTAAACTGTGGTCTGGAGGAAGGTAAAGAAGTTGACCAGGGCTTCCTCGTAGGACAAGTTGAAGACGTAGTGAACTTTGAAAAGTTCATCAAAGGCACTCAAGGAGCTGGTTCCAGCGCAAGGGATGAGGCGCTTGTCTACTACAACATAAAAGTGGTCGATCCTGCTCTTTATCCTTCCTGATCCCAATAGGAATGGCTGGTGGCCCTCCCTCCCACTGAGATGGCCTTCAATACTGGTGCAGGACTGAAAAAAGCAAAAACAAAAATTAGATCAAATTAAATAAACCCGAAAAAAGAAACCCGAATTATAATGTGAAATGCATTAAATTTGGTACTGGTAACGTGCTCACAATCAAATTAGAAGATGAAGAAGCCTATATAACCCAACTTAATCCAATATGTGGCAAAAAAAACAGTTGCAGTATGCTTTGTGTATTACAGTGAAAGGACAACATCATTAAAAGTAACCAAAAAAACAAAAAACAAAACCACAACATTTGCAGGTACACCCTCAGCCAAACCAAGCTATGTGACTGACTTACTTCATTAGAACACAAACAAAGGGTTGTACATGGAAATCCAAGAGCTGTAGGTCAATAAAATGCAAGTGAACACGTGCAATCAGTTCAAAAGGTACAAAAAGGTCCAAAAGGTACATTTGTGCTGCGTTCCAGTTCATTTTTATTATACCCTTCACTCGCTGACTTCCCTCCGTCTCGTTGCATGAGGGCCCACTACTGGCGGAACCTTTGCAGTCGGCTGAACTGGAACATCTTTAGCCCTTGATCACTTGCAATCCACTAAGGAGTTTTATTTTTTGGGGAATTTATTATTTATTTTTTTCCTTTACGAAATTGTTTAATGCAGCATTATATATGTATATAGGTGTGTGTGGGTTGTTTGAAATGTTTTTAAAGATAATAAAAATATCATTAAGTTGCTTGTGGTGGGGTAAATTGAACGCGATTTGCGGTTATGTCACAATCGGGTTGCATTGTGGTATTTGAAGCTGCTTGAAGTAGACTCGCTCCCTCGGTCAAAATCGAGGGAGCAAGGGTCTGTCCATATAAACTTCCCTCGTCCACTTCACGAAGTGGAACGCACTTCAAAATGGTGGCTGAACTGGATTCTTTAGCCCTTGATCACTTGCAATCCACTAAGGGAAGTTCGCAAGTGCGTGTCTAAAAGTGGAGTGGAACGCAGCATTAGACAGTCACATTATGCCAGCGGTTTTGAATCCCGGTTCTGTGGACCCACTGCTCTGCACATGTTGTATGTCTCCCTTATTCAACAAACCTGATTCAGATCTTCACCTCATTAGGCAAGAGCTCCATGAGCTCACTCAAATGTAAATTGTCCTTTACATACTCTCAGGTTATTCCAAACCTGGATACATTTCTTTGTACTGCTGAACACAAAGGAAGATATTTTGAAGAAAGTTTTTAAACAATCTGCTTTGGGAAGCCATTGACTTCATAGTAGAAAAAAAAACTAGGATAGTTAATGGCTGCCCAAAGCAGCTTGTTTACAAACTTTTCAAAATATCTTCCTTTGTGTTTGGCAGTACAAATAAATGTATTTTGGACTACTTGGGTGAACTTTTGATTTAACTAAGCCAGTTTAGGTTCATAACGGTCCTGGTTCTCCTTGATTGAGTGAACATGAATTGCGCAGTTTGTGAGTAAAGCTGCTAATTCTTCCATCAAAGTCAGCTGCCTCCATAATAATCTTCTGATAGCCTACGTGCAGTACAATCAAGTAAAAATCGCTGTGCGGCATAAATGATAAATCTATTAGGCAGTCTATTAGTGAAAGCACTTTTCTATCGGTCTTCTTCAAAACAGAAAGTTGCATCGTGAATGACGTAAGCGTGCTTCGCCCGCAGCGTTAGTTGCAATGTGAGTGCAGGCCAGTGGGGGAGTCGGGAGGGGGGACAATCGTGCTCGGGCACGGTACAAGGCAACCGTGCCTAGTGTGAGTACACCCTAAGTGTCTCAGGTCAGAGAAACAAAATGTGCAGAGGGGTGTCACAAGGACCATGATTGAAAACCAATGCATTTGTATTTATAAGCAAAATTATAATTTAAACGTTCACAATGACTTTGCAACAGTATTGTGAGTTTTACCTTATGGAAATGCACAAGTCTGTCAACAGCCTCTGTTGGACTGATCTTCGTTTTCTTCCTCCCTGGAGGAGGTGGCAGGAGATGCAGCAGCAGCAGGACAGATGACATGTCACTGTCCCAATCTGAAGGCGTAGATGTTAAGGGTGGTGGGCAATTTAGGATAAAACAAAAACAAACATTTAGTGCTCACAGTAACAAGAAACCAGAGCAAATATGAAATTGACATCCTCACAAATCATGCCAACCATTTTCAGATCCTTGTCCACCTGCTGCATTGAGAAGACATCGAATTTCTGCTGTTGAAGTAAGAGATTTGGCTTCGTTGATGATTTTTTTGTTTGAATGCTGTCTCCCACCTCTCAAGAAACTTGTTGGATGTTTCAGAATTGAACAGCAGAGCAAAGTCCTGATTTATCTAAATGACAAAGCATATTACAAGAGGTTACTTGGGACTTTTTCATCCTTTACCACCAAAATGGATAGTGTGTGCATGTTTGATAGACTAAGAAATCATGAATGTGCAAATTAGATGAACACAGTAATTAAAGTATTTACTTGAATTCTTTTAAAATCTATCACTACGCATGAAAGAGTCCAAGAAGCAATCATAACTTAAAAGGTTACTTAAGTTATGTTCTCTTATAAGACACTTAAATAAAATACAAATAAAAATAAAAAACAGGCATATATAAAACACACAAAACAATATTTGAAAAGGTGAATAAATGGTTGTATTTACCAATCCTTTTACATCCAAATATCTTGGAAAGACATCAAGGACGTCAGCTGATCTTTCAGGATTATGTACCAGTTCTTGTCTATGCTTAAAAGTTTCCTTCATCTTTTGCATAACTTCAGCTTCATCAGCTGTGTGGACAAGAAAAGAAATTGCCTCTCTGCATGCATCTCCTTCAAGTTGTTGCACATCATCTATCCTTCGTCGACTTGGTCCTCCACTTTCAGTCATCTCCAAGCGAACACGCTTTGGGTTCTTCCTAGACAAAGTTTTAAGGCGCCAGGAGATGAACCCGGTTCCCTTTTCTGGATCGTAGAAATGCTCCTGTCAGAAAGATGAGAACACTTTGTAAAATCAGACGATATTGTTACATTTAATAGATAAACTGCTATTGGGTGCCACAATAAATGTTAAACTAGATTGTGTTAAAAGGACATCAATACAGAAGATTCTTACATAGCCCTTTGTTGAAAATGGGTCTCTCAGGCTAGGAAAGAGAGAAATAATGCCCAAAGCATAAGTTTCCCGCTGTTTGCGGGTGGGGATCCTCCTACAAATGAAAAAATAAATAAAAATAATAAAAGTTAATGCTAAACTTGACTTGTTTTCTACACCAATTTACACTGCTGTGTGTATTTCTTGCATCTGTGCTCTGAAGTCTTACCCGTGATTCTCTGTCATGTGACTGACAACAATATTAACAAGCTGCCGCCTGGTACTATGCGTTAAAGTTTTAGTTGTCTGGTATTCTTCAAGCACTTCCTCACCACCAGATTTTTTTCCCAATGCATCTTGGACAACCTGATTAAACATGACCACAATAAAGGTGAACACTTGAAGACTGCTAAAATTGTGAATTATATGGTCAAGTTAACCATAAGGAAAACATGCATACGCACTGCTTTGCCTTTTCAGTGTCTATGTTAAAACTGTTGCTGGCTATTGCGGTTTGATTTTGCACTGCTCTCTGTCTCTTCATGGTCAGTTGAAGAGAGTGAAAGAGTATCAGTGCATGTGCTGGGGGTTGAGCATCTTGTGGGTGAAAATTCTTGAGAGAGAAAAGCAAAACATAATTTTCATGTTTTCTCTAAAGGCATTACATCAAAAAGGGCTTTATTGTCTTAATGTTCTTTACTTCTGAAGTAAGAACTTTCCATCACAAATCAAATTAAAATGTTAGTTCAGCAAAAACTAAAATAGTGTTATTACTCGCTCTATTCCTTTCATATCCATAAGACCTTCCATTATCTATGGAACACACATTAAGATATTGTGGATTTAATCTGAGAGTTTTCTGAACTATCCATAGACAGCAACGTCATTGCAACTTTCAAGGCCCAGCGCTGTACTGCGCTTGCTACACGAAAAGCATAGGAGAATGACGTGGAAGAATAGAGATTGTTGAATAAAGGCGTTATTTTGGTTGGTTTTTGCACACAAAGTATTATCGCCACTTTATAACATTAAAAGAGCCCCTATTATGGATTTTTTAAAATTACCTTATACATGCAGTGTGTAACATAGCTCTCAAGTGAATGAAAACATCCTACACATTTTAAATCTAAAAGTGCAGCGTATATATAAAGTCATTGTCTCTCAAAGTAAGGGTGACTCAAGTCGAATCACTGAAAAATGTGGTGATGTGTAATGTATATTATGAATAAAAAAAAATAGTTTGGGACCTCTGATGCAAGTAAACCTGTTGTTGGAGACCTCAAACTAAAATAGTAAACTTTAAAATGGCATAAGGGCAATTTAAGATTGAACCACTGGAGTCACATGGACTATTTTATTGATGTCTTTACTTCCTTCCCGGACCTTGAAAGTGTTCATTACATTGATGTCTATGGAGAGGTCAGAGAGCTCTCGGATTTCATCAAAAAATATCTTCATTTGTGTTTTGAAGATGAACAAAGGTCTTACAGGTTTGCAAGGAATGAGGGCGAATGATTTATTTAAAAGGTATCATTTTTGGGTGAACAAACCCTTTAAAATAACCGCAAAAAAAAAAAAAAAAAAACAAGGATACACCCTTGTCAATTCTGATTCTGCTATATCTAGCTGCAGTTGACACTGTTAAAGGGATAGTTCACTCAAATTAAAATGTGCAAATGGTTTACTCACCCTCAAGTCATCCTAGGTGTATATGACATTCAGAAAAGAAAAATAACTGATATTAACAAAAAAGTCCTGGCTAATCCAAGCTTTATAATGGCAGACTTGTTTTTGAAGTCCATAAAAGAGCATCCATCCATCATATAACTGCTCCACATGGGTCCGGGGGTTAATACGGGTCCAGGCCTTCTGAAGCTAAGTGGCGCATTAGTGAAAAAAAATACCCATATTTAAAACTTTATAGACTAATATAAGTAACTTTTGGTGGATCGTCATACGCAATTCGACTTACGGCAAGAGAGTCACCCGAAGCGATATACAGGAGCGTTGCAAGCTTTGACGCCTCTATGGATAGGGCTGGGCAACAAACCCAAGCCCCTCTTCTCTTATATCGAAATCCATTTCTCCTTAAAAATTCTTGTTTTAGACTCTAATAGATGACTAATTTATTGTGTTTTGCTCTTTCCTCTTTGCTTCTGCGTTCATCAATACGCATGCATCAAGGGTTACTCTTTTGCCATAAATCGACTGCTGTAAGCTAGTTATTTTAGTCTATTAATTCTTATATATGGATTTTTTTCTTACACAAATGCAACACTTCGCTTCAGAAGGCCTTTATTAACCCCAGAGCCGTTTGCAGCAGTTATAGTGCAGATAGATACACTTTTATGGGCTTCAAAACAAATCAGCCATTCACTGCTGAAAGCATGGAACAGCCAGTACTTTTTTAAATACAACTACTATTTTTTTCATCTGAAAGAAGAATGTCTTATACATCTAGGATGACTTGAGGGTGAGGAAATCATGGGGTCATTTTCATTTTTGGGTGTACTATCCCTTTAACCACCTGATCCTTTTGTTCACCTTTTAATCACTGGATATCTCAGGAACTCCAGTTCCTTGTTTTAGATATTATCCCAAACAAATCTGTGACAATATTCAAATAGCTAAACTCATAAGCAAGTAACTTAATTGTATCCTGCTAGTGTTGTAGCCTGGACTATTTTAGACAACGTTTGCATTATTAGCACTTCACATGTTATTGCCTCCTTATGATTTAAGTCAATTTAGAAAAAAGCATCTGCTAAAGATAAATGTGTTTCGACACAAATGCATTGTCCCCAGAATAATTACACTGGAGTCCTTGAAAGAAAATCAAGTGTGTTATTATATACTTACCCTCAGACAAACCAGCAGAAATATTTTCTTCTGGACATGTTACAGTTAGGCATAAATGTGGACTGGCTTCAATCAATTCATGGAAGATGTCCTCTTCCACATTGGTGTCTGTGTCAAATACTTGAAGATCTGCAGTTCTTGCCAAACCAAATTTGCTCTTAACTGAAAAGTAATTTAACAATAGCATGGAAAAAAATTATATAAATTATAAATATATCACTTTACATTAAGGTTACATTAGTTAATGGACTAAGAATGAACAATAGCCTACTTCTACAGCATTTACTAATTTAAGATACCGTAATGTTAATCTCAACATTTACTACACAAATCAAAAGTTTTTTTTTAACATGAATGAACTATGAACTAAAATGAACAAAAACAGTTATATTTTATGAACTAATACTTAAGTTAGTTAACACATTAACGTTAACAAATTATACCTTATTTTAAAGTGTTAAGCCCTGTGCTGTGGACTTGAGTGGGCTTATACCTCAAGCATATTCTATATGACTATACAGTTATACACAGATGCTATATAACTGCTACATATTTGCTATATGAATATAAGTAGCCTACGTTTCTAAGCAGTAGCACAAGATTCTTAACTTACCTTCATTGAGAAAATCTTGAACGTACAATCACTGAGCAATTTCACAAATTTCTTCACACCTTGATACTGAACTTTCACCAGCATGACGGAAGCTGTCAAGAAAATGCACATTAAAGAAAATCCAGCGAGCTGCTATCAGAAGCTCCATTTGGTCATCCAACAAATGTTAAATTAAAGTGAAATTGCAGCAAGTTAATTCGTATCTACTATCATGTAATTGTAAACGATTGCAGAGGAAGCGCGCGAAAACACGTGTCTCGAGTGGACGTTAGTTCATAATCATATGCTGGCAGAAAAGAAGTTCAGCAAATCACCTCCTGCTTGATTATCTGATCATGTATCTCCGCCGCATGTTACTTTGCAGACGAGAGTAACCGCTATATTCATGTAGCCTAGGCCATCCACGCGCTTTAAGGTCATATATAAAAAAAAAAAAAAAATATATATATATATATATAGGCTATATGACCGCGAGTCACTGATTGCTATTCACTTAAACAGTCAGAGATTATTTGGGGAACAATGCACAGTTATACTAAAATATTGGACACACAAATGCATTACAATGTCTTATTTTGGCAGCACAAATACGTTAACTGTGAGTCACCAGAAAAGGAATATGAATGCTTTTGTTTGCGTTAATGTAACTAACAGTACACAACGCACATACATTACCCTATCTACCCCTAAAATATAAGAAAACTTAAGTTTAAAATTGCTAACGAACATAAAAAAATATAACTCTTACCTCAATTTTCCAGTAAACCATCAAAAGGGCCTCGAGTTATGTCGGAGGTCTGTCACGTAATCTGAAAGGAAATAATGTTAGCACCCTGGCAATAGGCCTATTGAGAAACGTTCTAATATTATTCTGAATGGTGAAAAACGTAAACTTAACATGAAATTTGGTTAAATTGAGTAGTTATAAAATATTATACCTGTTTGAACACTGCCAACTCCTCGTGGTCGTCCGCCATTAATCAAAAAGTAAGGAATGTGCACGGACCGGAAATTGGATCAACTCATCACCAGTGTCAATTATGTCAACTCGCTGTAATTACACTGACTCCGACCACTGATTTACACTGCAAGTGTTGATGCCATTCAAATCAACACCAGAATCAACACTTTTTAACTCTGATAAATTAACACCATAAAAACAACTCTGAACAACACTGGATATTTTGCTGCGATCAGGGAAACTTGTGAGAGCCCACATAGAGGAAAACACCCACATCAGTCACATACGGAACTATAAAAATAAATAAAAATATATAAAATCAACAGAATACTATACAAGGGAGTCAGAATGGAGGGGGAATTTGATATAGAGTGTGAGAAATATGGTCCATTAAAAACCCAATGGGAAGATATTTCAGCACAAGTGATAAGTGGAATTGAATCAAAAAGGAGGGATAAAAAGATAAAAGAAATTAACATTCTGTATGAAGAGTTCAAAAAGATAAATAATTTAGAGGATAGTAGTAAAATAGATTTGTCGGTTCTTTTAAAAAAAAAACAGAGAAAGTCAGTCATGACAAATTGAATGCGCACAGGCAGCAAGAGAAAAAAGGAGTGTTAAAAAAAAGAAAGTGGAAGAATGAGGAAGAGACACTGCAGAACAATTTTGCTAAGTGGCATAATTTGACCTTAGCAGCTGCAGCTCTAGATAATTTAGAAAAGAGGAAGACGGCGCAAAAGCAGAACAAAAAATCTGCAGAGGAAAGCAGAAAACAGACAGAGTGTAAGTCAATATATACAGTTTTACCTACAGCGCCACCACTCTATCAGGAGGGAGGAGTTCACTGTCAGGTTCCAGTATATGATGTAGATGGAGGAATGCTGGATGTTACTAAGGGTGGAGGAGCAAGACAATGGCAGGTGAAAGGAGGACACTTAGAAGTCAGAAAAAGGGAGACAGAGAGGATTCTCCAGAACCAGGTGAGGAAGTACTAGATGGAGCAGATGGAGGAAATAGTGTGATGTCAGAACACAGTTATCAGGAGAGGAAGTGACAAAGCCAATAAACAAGGAAGTAAGGCAGATAATATGGGGAGAGAGTGGATTCATGAGGAATCTGATGAGTTATTGAACAGATGTACGTGGTCAGCTAAGAAAAAATTGGAAGATAGGCTCAGACCTTGGGGACAGAGACAGGGGTATCTAGGAGCGTCCACAACCAATGAATATGGAAAGTATGATACAGGAGAGAACAGTTAGGGACAGAGAAGGAGATCATGATACACAGGAACTGGAGATAATAATAGAAGGAAAAATGCAAGTACAGGGACCACTTAGGTCAGAATATTATACAAGGAGCAAGAATATACAACAGCAGGAGTCCAGAGAGGGACCAGTAACCAACTTCCCTCTAGTGGTTAGAAATGGTCAGGAGGAATATCAGGCTTGGTCCTTCACAGATATGGGTGCTATTTTAAACAAATTACCACACATCACTGAGGAGGTGGCAAATGGTTGAATAAAATGCTCACTTTAACCCAGGGTCACAAACTGGCCCTTGGGGATATGAGAGCCTTATTAGGACAAGTAATTACGGCCAGACAATTGATAGAAATTGAGACAGCTGCAGGAACCATAAATTCCAGATCTGATGTGAGGTATAGTTCAGTATCCACTAAATGGGGAAACGCACAATAAGGAAGTTGTTTCCTGCACCCTTGGGTCTCTCCATAATGTTCGATTTTCTCCTAAAGTAGGAGAGAACCCAGCAGCTTTTCTGATGAGGTGTAAGGAGGAATGGGAGGCCCATACAGGTGTGCACCCACACTCAGATAAGGTACATGAGGAAATGTTTAGAGTAGCAGTACTGGATGGGACCACTGAGAGTGTGAAAGCAGCCTTAAAGACAATCCTGACATACCAGGAAGTGAAACACAAATCTGGGAGAGACATTTGATACATCACATGACCAGGGCTCTTGAAAAATCTAAGATTAAACAAACAGAGCTGGAAGAATTAAAACCTCAGCTCTTTAAATTGCAGTTAGGTGAAGCCAGACAAAAAATCAATGAAAACAAAAAAGAGAAACCAAAACAGTTGGTTCAATATCCAACTACAATAATTGATCAACCAGCATGGCCAGAGGTTAATTCTCATGTCATGGCTCAACCTAGAGCTTGTCAAATCTGGCAGCAGCCAAGTGTGGGTTATAGTGTGAGGGGCATGATGAGCATGGGCAACCGAGGTGGCAGAGTGGGAAGGCAGAGTGGTCACTGTTTCTCCTGCGGCCAGATGGGAGAGTCACATGTGATGAATGTGTCTCTACAGAGACCTCCATATGCTGCTGATATAAACATTACAAGACCATAAGGTGCAATAGCCACTAAATATTTGATAGTGTTCTAAGCATAGCAGTGGCTGTATGATTCTGACCTTAAGTCTAGGTTTCTTGGTTTTTGGACTTCGCTTTCACTGCAGTCTAAGATTCAGGTGACATTGGGATAATGTTTCTTAAATGCCTCTGGTGTTGTGGCACTTATTGTTTCTTTGGGAAGCCATGGTATCAGATCCTTCAAGTCCTGATATACAAAATCGACTGGCTAGGTCTTCAATCAAAAGATTTAATTTCAGCTTCATTAGTGTGACCAAGATTTGCTGTTCAACTTATCACAGCTCATTTCATGGTAGAACATGATTGTCCAACTGTTGTGTTCTCTCAAGTGTTGTCAGATAACGCATTGAGTTAGTGTTCAGCGATGCACAGAGTTTGATTGTGCTGAAAACATTCTGTTATGTCTGATGAATGTAGGGGTTCGTTTACTCGGGTCTAGAGAGAGAGACGGAAAGTAAATAAAGACACGATAAGTTGATGCAATTCTCTGTGTCAGTGTAATCCTTATCCAAACATAACATTTGGCGACGAAGATGGCTGATATCGTATTACCACCTCCTGCTCCTTTCCTCGCTCTACCTGGCGAGCCTCCGATTCCCTGGACTCGCTGGTTACAGTCCTTCGAGACTTTCATATTGGCAGTGGGGCTGACTGATGTGGCGCAGCCCGCAAAAAGGCTCTGTTACTGCATTGCTTGGGAGCCGAGGTCAAGCGTGTGCTGGGAGCGGCAGGTCAGGCACCATAAGCGATTATGACACAGCTGTGGAACTATTAACCACACTTTGCGGCCCCACAGGCGCTCTTTTGCGCCGTTTTCTCTTCCGCCAGAGACACCAGCTGCCCGGTGAGTCGGTGCAACAGCGTAGCCAACTTACGGGGGTTGGCCAGCACATGCAAATTCGGTGTGTTGCAGGGACGAAATGATTCGCGACCAGTTAATTGAACACACCAACAACGCAAAAATCGTGAAACTCTGTTATTAGAACCAGGCGATTTATCACTGTCGAGCAATCACGATTGCATTACAAATAGAGAGTGCAGCTGCATGTGTTTCGGCTCTGACTGAGCGGCAAACAATCACGGACTGCCCGGCCCCCTCCCCATGCGCCCATCGATATTACAGCCCAGCCAGAACGACACATTGGCGGCAGCAGCTCCTCTGCAGTTATGCAACTGAGGCGCCAGCAGCGGTCTCGGCCACGCCCACAAACATCACGGCCCTGTGACAACTGTGGATCTTCATCTCATCCATCTAGAGCACAGAACTGCCCAGCCCGTGGCCAAGCGTGTCACAACTGTGGTAAAGCGCAACCATTTTGCTTCAGTCTGCCGTTCCGCCCCAACTGAGTCAGCCCAAGCACCCACTATCATCCACAATGTTTACTCTGGATCAATTTCATTTAAAGCATGCTCAGTGCGCCTAAATGATGTGTGTATTCCACTGCTTTTGGACACTGGTGCCAGTGTGTCTCTCCTGAACATGCACACATACAACAATTTTTCAGAGCACTACCACTTTCGGCACCCACTGCTTCACTCTGTGGCTATGGCGACTCAAAGATCGACCTAGTGGGTTCCTGCAAGTGACTGTTGGGTATGGCAACAAATGGTACCCAGCTTCACCTTCCATGTTGCCCGTTGCGGGGCCAACCTGATGGGCCTGGACTTGTTCTCTGCTCTGGGATTCTCCTAGTGGACACAAAGGAGCTGCGATCCTGACAGTCTCCATGCCCTGGCAGCAAAGTGGCCATCACTGTTTGAAGGCTTGGGTTGCCTTAGTGCTTTTGCCCACGAACCTCTCCTAAACCCCGCCATTAAACCAGTCATCCAACCACTCCGCCGCATTCCCCTGGCTTTCCGTGATGGTGTCTCAGCTGAGCTTAAGCAGCTACTGGGCGCTGGCATCATTGAACCAGTGGATGCATCGCCCTGGAGTCTCGAACTTGGTGGTAGCTCAGAAGAAATCAGGGCACTACGGGTGTGTGTTGACCTGCGAGCAGTGAATAAGGCAATAATCCCGGACAGGTTTCCACTGCCTACTTGGAAGAGCTCATTGCTCAGTTCTATGGGTCAACCGTGTTCTCCAAACTGGATCTCAGACAGGGCTACTTACAAGTGCCTCTCCACCCCAGCAGTAGAAACCTCACAGCTTTCGTGACCCACGCAGGGTGTTTCGCTATCTGGCGTATGCCATTCGGACTTAGCTCCGCCCCAGCTGTTTCAAAAATCATGGTGTCGGTGTTGGCTGGTATACCTGGGGTGGCCATTTACCTGGATGATGTGGTTATCCATGGGTCCACTCTTGAGAGCCACGACGACGCCTCAGCAGAGTTTTGGAGCCCTAGCTGAACATAAACTAACAGTCAATGCTGAAAAATGTGTTTCTCTGCACCGACCATTGAGTATGTGGGTTTCGGCTGTCGGCGGATGGTGTCACACCACTTCAGTCAAATGTAGATGCCATACTGGCAATTCCCGAACCCAGCTAAGCTACACAGATCGCCTCCTTCTTGGGTATGACCGGCTACTATTTGAAGTTCCTCCACATTACTCTGTCACCACTGCCCCACTCGGCGTCTGCTGCGTAAGGATGAGCCATGGGTGTGGTCACAGGCATGCTCTGATGCGGTGCGTGCGCTCAAAGTGCAGCTCACCACGGCTCCAGTGTTGGCTCACTTTGATATCTCTAGCCCCACCTTAGTGACATGTGATCGTCGGCTACAGCCATAGGAGCAGTGCTGTCACAGACCCAGCGGGCGTGGAGAAGCCCATCGCCTTTGCGTCACGGGCCCTCAATCAGGCGAACAACGCTACTCAGTGGGAACGTGAAGCATTAGCCTGCATCTGGGCCTGTGAGAGGTGGCACTTGTATCTCTATGGCGTGCCTTCACCCTAAGGACAGATCATCAGGCCCTGACTGCACTGCTTTCCACGTCTGGCACAGGCCACAGGCCACTGAGGCTACACCGCTGGTCTGACCGTCTCCGCCAGTATAACTTTGACCTGAAGTTCACCCCTGGCAGGGACAATGTTGTGGCTGATCTACTGTCCCGCTCGGCTCCACCCCACCTTTCCACACACACACACACAACAGCACGGAACGGGACATTGTCCAAATGTTACACACACCCCTCCAGGCCATAGTATCATTGCAAGAACTGAAGAAGGCATCTGAAGAGGACCCAGTCCTCTCCCAGCTCCGTGGATATATCCTGAGCGGTTGGCCTCAGGAGGTACCAGAGGGCTGGCAGCATTTTCCAGAATAAAGCAGGAGCTGTCCTGCTGGAACGACACCTGTGTGGCACGCGGCCTCTGCACAGTCATCCCCAGCACCCTGCGTGCACGTGTCTTGGCAATGGCTCATGAGGGCCACCTGGGTATTGTGAAGTTGAAGCAGCGCTGCAGAGACCGGGTTTGGTGGCCAGGGATAGATAAAGACATCGAGGCCCTGGTGAAAGACTGTGCCGCCTGTCTCTTGAGCGGTAAGACGGGTCACCAGGCCCCCCCACCCTTACAACCTCTTGCTTGGCCGTGAGCTCCACCTTCCCCTCGACAGGCTCAGTCCCTCGCTGCCTCAGGGACCACTACCGAGAGTTAGGGCCTCTGTTGCCCGCCAGCAGAGGCGTATGAAGCAGAAATTTGATCTCTCAAAACGTGCTAAGGTTCCTGACATACAGATCGCTGATTGGGTCAGGGTCCATGAGCCCCACAGAGACAACAAACTTTCATCATATTGGTCTTCCCCTCTCCGAGTTACCCATCGGTTGGGCCCAGTCACCTTTCTGCTCAGTGACGGCACGCGGTGGCACACAAGCCGCCTCCGCAAAGTGCCAACCCCAGCACATACAACAGGTGTCGAATCTCAAGCCACACCCTCAGCTTGGCAGGACACCCCAGGGTTTCAGTGGACACCTCAGATAGCTCCTGCACAGGCTCCAGACATGCCTATCAACCAGCCAGCTGATATTTGTGCCTGCCCATCACAGGCTGACCAGCCTCATCCTCATGCTTCTCCACGGCCTGTTCGCACTCGTTCTCGCCCAGGGCACTTACAGGACTTTGTGTCAACATTTCATGTTTGAAACCCGGGGAAATGTTGTGTTCTCTCAAGTGTTGTCAGATAACGCATTGAGTTAGTGTTCAGCGATGCACAGAGTTTGATTGTGCTGAAAACATTCTGTTATGTCTGATGAATGTAGGGGTTCGTTTACTCGGGTCTAGAGGCGGAAAGTAAATAAAGACACGATAAGTTGATGCAATTCTCTGTGTCAGTGTAATCCTTATCCAAACATAACACCAACCATTCTCCTGAAGGGTTACCACCCTACAGAGTTGCAAGAAAAAGAAAAAGATACTGCAAATAGTTAAAAATGCAAAGAAGTAGTCAATCAAAAGTAATATCAGTTTTGCATACAAATATTAACATTAGCACATTTTTTAAAACTCAAAGTACATAAATTGAGAACGAGGAGTGTGTACAGTGGACCCACAGGACTGAAGAACCTATAAGGGTCTTTCCTACAGACCAAGGTCATGGAACATGATTTCTTCTGAGCCCTCCCACCCCCCTCAACCGACCCCTCACTCGTCACCCCGGAATTCGCAATATTGCAATGACTGGTACAGGAACCCAGTTTACCTTGAAACACCATTCATTGTCAATACTCTGGATGAGCTTTTTTATACCCTAAACAGGCAACATGTACTGGGAGTTACACTCAAAATCCAAACTAGATAAAATAAAAAGTGACATCAAATAATTTTTTGCTGATCATTTTCCAGTCATGCATGTTTAAGAATTAAACAACTATATACAAAATACTGTTCTCTATCTTGTAAATACATTTCATTAACTTTTTAATCTTCTTTACAGACTTTGAAACTGATAGCCACGGTTTCAAACACTGACAAACCAAGCCAAATGGTCACCGTGCGAGACGCCGATTCAGAAGTGAAGTCATATGAAGCTTTCTCAGTGGGTCAAAAAAAATTGAAAAATTGAAACCTCTCATTTACAAACATTCAACGGACAAACCAATTTAACTACCACACGCAGCACCACCATCATTCGACACACCACAACAATTCCAGTCAGCACCACATCACACACAAACGAATCAACACCACAAACTCATACAATCACAACCAATTGAGGGCACAACCATTACATTTAGAAAGGTCTGTCCAAAATGTCACACCACACAACAAATATTAAAGAAACATTTCACAGATGCACCACATGCAAAATACTGAGGAAACAAACCAGCTACATCACAAAATGCACCGGAACACTGATAGTCTCAACGGACGAACAAGAGCTTTCACTCACAGTCCCGAACACATTTTTGACTGAATTCATGAAAAATGAAATAGATGTATCTTGCCTCGATGCACAGAATATTGAGGAGTATCGATTAACATGCGGAAAAATTTACACACCCAGTGAAACAGCGTCAATATTTGAAGTAATAGTCACATAACTATGGATGGACCATTTAATTTGCTTTTTGGATATAGAATATTAAAAACCTCTGCAGACCACCTCAAAGACAGGCCATCTGTTAATAGGCATTACAAACTAACCCAAGTGGATGTAAAAGCTTCATCTATGAGCAAAATGATGTTAACAAAAACCAACCATAGCAACACATTCAAAACGATAATTTTATTGTTCCACAGAATCTTCAGTTAAATAGGAAGGGACAAACGTAAACCAGACCCCTCAGCATCGTCCTGGCTGAGCTCCTTGACAGAACTGGACCCCTCAGCATCGTCCTGGCTGAGCTCCTTGACAGAACTGGACCCCTCAGCATCGTCCTGGCTGGGCTCCTTGACAGAACTGGACCCCTCAGCATCGTCCTGGCTGAGCTCCTTGACAGAACTGGACCCCTCAGCATCGTCCTGGCTGAGCTCCTTGACAGAACTGGACCCCTCAGCATCGTCCTGGCTGGGCTCCCCCTCAGCATCGTCCTGGCTGAGCTCCTTGACAGAACTGGACCCCTCAGCATCGTCCTGGCTGAGCTCCTTGACAGAGCTGGACCCCTCAGCATCGTCCTGGCTGAGCTCCTTGACAGAACTGGACCCCTCAGCATCGTCCTGGCTGAACTCATTGACAGAACCGGACCCCTCAGCTAATACCAAAAGAAACAAGAACAAATGTAAATAGTTAGGATTTACTCATACTTCTTTAGTACAGCCACAGTGTGTTAGATTAAGAAACATGCATGCATGTATAAACTTCTCAACTGGTAAAACACTGGTGTATCATTTTTCACAGCTTCTTGGGTATACAAGGCCTACAAACCTTTTCCTACCCTCCAAACATCACTCCAGGAGAGATCTAAAGATCCACCTTTAACTGGGGAGCTAAATACTGAAAAACACAGACATTAAACAAAAATCACAAATAATTCAGTTTACTGCAAGCAAAGAAATATCTTTTAGCTCACCATGCCACACCAATTGGTGATAAAGAACCATAAAAACAGTAACTTTAATCAAGCCCATTGTACAGCACAAACCAAGCCACTAAGAAAGCAAATGCCAGCAAAAGTTTGAGACCAACCAAGGCTTTTAAAGCCAAACAGAACACCATTTGTACCACCTGGAAGACTCGTTAACTCATTAAATCTGCTAATAATGAGATCAATAGTTAATTAATCACTCAGCATACAAGCTGGTGTTATATCCCATAGAACGAAGGCCCTGGCTGCATTTGAAACTTCATACTTCCTTACTATATAGTATGAAAAAGCAGTAGGTGAGCAAATAGTTTTAGTATTCATAGAAGAGTAGGCGAGAACTACCAGGGTTTTGGAATATTTCTTGCGAGATTTGGACGTGCGTATACTGATGTTGCATTCGAATATGCCTACTTACCGACTATATAGAAGGCAAAAACAGTATGTGATAAGAGTAGTGTGTTCAAAACCTCAGTAATCATAAAAGAGTAGGTAAGAAGTTCCCGGATGGCCTACTGATTCCGCCCAGATTGTGAAGGACTCGTCTTTCTATCCCTGCCTTCCCATGAGGCCACAGGAAAGGATAGATCAGGTAGGGAAAAGCGATGCGGGTGTTTTCAAATGTGAGTATTACAAACCAAAATCACGGTTCTTTGAGTTAAAATTCATTTACGCATTTATGGAGCTACTGTAGAGCAAACTGTTGAACTGTTGAAGGTGTAAAGATGACAGACAGTAGAGTATAGTAGTTGTGATTGTGCTGTAAAAACACGTTTTATTATGTGTAGCTAATGGGAGCTCCAGTAACACACGTACATCTCCATAGTGGATTTACATAAACCACATACATCCTAAAGATAAAGATGCTTACTAAATGTTTATTTAACTTCTGACATGAACATTTTCGATAAGTATTGCAGATGCCATCATAACATGAAATAGACAGATCTGGGGCCCGTTCTTCGGACGTCGTTAACTCAGTTAGCTGGATTTGATTTTTGACAATTTGCCATGATCTCGGATTGTTTGTTTCTTCGACGCTCATCCTGGACTTGCTGTCATAGCAACAGGTCTGTAAACTTAAACCTGCTCGGGAGCAGCTTATCTCATGTAAACAGGATTAGGTTGCATCTTGAGGTGATACTAAAAATCTGTCCCAGCCACTGCTACTTTATTACAAGAAGTCACTTGATTTAGAGATTTATTTGTGATGGAATAATTACTTTATAATTTTATTGGAGTCTTACACAAATGCTGTACAGTAATTCTGAGCCGTGCATTCATTTGAGTGATGACAGATATTATGGGATGGCTTGATGCAGCCCAAGAGATGCAGATAATTTGATCTTGACCATTGAGAAACTTTAATTAATACTGACACACAACAAATCTGCTTAAAAATTAAATTATAACACTGAAATGAAAAGATGTACAAATAATACTAGCCCATAAAATCGTGAATATAAATAATTGTGACTCATGTTCATCAAAACAGTGCACATTTAATTTATCTGTTATAACTTTTATGTTATTTTGGTCGTTTGGCTGTTTCCTTATAAAGGTCCAGAAATTCAAGTTTTTTCAAGTTTTTTGCCAGGTGTCTTTTTTAATGATATGATGTCATTACATTGTCTTGACGCCAGCCAATCGCTGCTTTACTGATCGTGGTTTGGAGTATCGATCATCTGCCCTCTTCAGGGAACACAAGAACGCACAGTGATCTCAGATAACTCAATCCAGATATTTTAATCCAATCCGCAAATTTGTTTGAAGAACCAAATTAGCCAGAAATCAGTTATCCCGATTAAAAGATCTGGGATCGGTCAAATCATCTCCGATGTATTAAGAGTATACGAAGAGCGGACCCCTGATCAGAATGTGTGTGTGCTATAATGTAGAGTTCACTGTTGTCAACACTTTACATGAACATCAGCAATGTAAATAAACAAATCTACATAAAGTAACTAAACATAAGTTATCTTTATATTTGTCCATTAGTACTGTTGATAAACTGAGGAACATTAACACATCAGCAACTAGCTCAACATTTAAATGTAGTATTGAGCACATAAACACAGAGGTGATGTGAATCTTGTCTGGTGTTACAGGGACAGATGAGCGTGTGTGTGTGTGTGTGTGTGTGAGGATACTGACATACAGTGCGTTCGGGATTTAACCTGCATCACGGAAATAAAATAGCCTTAAGTTATAAACAGAACATCTTTATCTACACGGATGGATGGTGTTCATGAATATGGGAGAACATGTTCTATGTATTTCCTGCTTTTGCAGCCACCCTTAGTGCAAACTGGATAACCATCTTCAAGGAAAACACTGCGTTTGTTTTTCGGGTACCCAAAATATTCCCATACTGCAGATTGTAACTTTTTTTGGTTGGAGGATGGGGATTAGAAGTTGCAGCCTCTGGCTCTGACATGTATGAGTGGAGTCTAAGCAGTGACGTGTAATGAAGTTGCATATGTGCAGTAGTGCAGGTGAGATCTGCTTTCATCCCCTCCCCCCAAAACCGTGTATAAGCTAATGCTCACGATATGATAATTGTACATACCAATATCGCGATAAACCGCCATACCGGTATACCGTTGCAACCCTACTCCAGAGGTGGGACAAAGTCATTGTTATTCAAGTCACAAGTAAGTCTCAAGTCTTTGCCCTCGAGTCCCGAGTCAAGTCGAGTCAAAGATGAGGCAAGTCTCAAGTCGAGTCCAAAGTCCTACCATTTTAGTTTCAAGTCATTTCAAGTCCTCTTACCACAGAAATAAAATGTTTACAAATCATTTATGTCTCTAAGATTTGTATTTATTTAAACCTCTTTTTATACAATGACATTATTTAAATACAGTAAAACAAATAATAATAATAAGTGTAGGCCTAGTAGGCTGTGTTATGTATCCTGATTGACTTTATGATTAGTTAAATCTGTTTTGCACATGCATTGCCATAGAGTTAATCATTTCAGACAGTACAGGACAGCCTCTGTCTCGTTCACTTCACGTCTGTGGGTGTTATGCACAGCTCGGTGTGGCCCAGGGACGGCGCCAGGATTCCAGTTTTGGATGGGCCAGACCAAATGTGGGTGGGCCTTAAATTAAAAATGTTATTTAAAAAAAAAAAAAAAAAAAAAATTAATATAGCCTACTGTTATATTATCCATGCGTATACATAATATAGATTTTAATAGCTTGATGCTCTATAAATATTTTGTTGCATTGTTATCCGCGATCGCATGGTTCTGACTACAGAAGAGTGCTTTGGGATCTCCATTACGCATGAAACGCATCATACCTGGGCTGCGTTTCCCGATAACATTGTCTCTGCGCTACCAAGACTCTTAAGGTATAACTTAACTACAGGTATACTACCACTAAAGGTATATCTTGCTAGGTGTCTTCAGGGCTATCATCCACTCGCGAGGCATAGGCGCTGGTGCCCTCTTAGCAACGGCACTGTTTTTGGTAAAACATGATTTTGACGATTTCATAAAGTTTTGTTTTATAGAAAACTCTTCGTTTTGAATAAATTCGTTTTGTATAAATTTTATCTTAATTTTGATCAATGTTTTATCAATCAATTGCCCGTATTTAATAAATAAGAAGCAAATATATAGCAGACAAATTAATAACCTTAGTGTAATTGAAAGAATTACTAAAAAATATTTTGCTACCTAAAAGTTAAAGATTTTTTGTGTCACGCATGCATGCATGTCTATTTCCCTCAAATTAAATATAAAACGCATGTGGACTGATATTTTTCCAGTGTCTGGACTCCTTTATTAATGGAGTATATAAACAGACGTTTCAATATATTGGTATTAAATGCATTTTCTGAGAATTTATATTTCAAGTTCTTACTGCAAATGTCGAAATGCGCGCTCTTTGGTCCATCGTGCTTGAGCTGTATGCGCGATATAATTTTATGACACAAAATTTTGAAATGTAGGCTTAAATCAAACACATTTTAATTCAGATTCTGTATATATATATGTATATGTGTGTGTGTATATATATATATATATATATATATATATATATATACGAAAACAAAAAACAATAAAAATCTGTCTGAGCCCGTTCCAACGTCTATGCACTAATGTACTTCATATAATCCAGGTTCAAAAATTTGATTCATTTATTTTTGTTAGCATGAACCAGCAAGGGAGACGTGCGTTTACTGTCTCCTTGATACAGTAAATATGCAGCAGCTAGTAAGTTGCGGTACATCCGATAAGGTGCTTAGCATTCGTTCAAAACGTACCTTTCTTCGTGCAAATTCGGGTAGCCTATTGAACAAAGTTGGACGTTGTGGCAGCTCCGTCTGTAATCTTCGACCCGCATGTTTTGCAAATTACAACTCGTTTTTCTCGACTACCTCGTAATTTTTATAGCCAAACGAAACTATCTTTGGTATAATTTTGCCAACTGTTGCGTTGTTGCTTGTTGGGCTTACAGTGATTGGATGTCTTGCAGGCAGCGCGCATGCTCTCTGCATGCATACAGGTGGTGCACATTTTTTTCACAGATGCAGATCAACTGAGAGCGGCGCGGCCGTGTCCGTGTGAAAAAAAAATTCCCCCAGGTTTTCATGGGAAGTAGCAAGTCCTCTCGAGTCAAAAGGTGCAAGTCCAAGTGAAGTCACGAGTCATTGATGTTAAAGTCCAAGTCGAGTTGCAAGTCTTTGTACATTTTGTCGAGTCAAGTCTGAAGTCATCAAATTCATGACTCGAGTCTGACTCGAGTCCAAGTCACATGACTCGAGTCCACAACTCTGCAATTAAGAGTTATGAATGTGTACGATCTTTTAATGTAGATGAACTCTTCATGTTCAATATATAAGCAGTGTCTCACTACAGTTTGTCAGATATCATGTGCAAATGCTCATTTACATGGTCAACTATAAAACTGTCATGTGGTCTTACTCCTTCTCCAGGAAGAACATGAACACACTCAGGGAGTTTTTCTGCTGGTTTTCTCAGTGACTGGAAAAAAACTGATATGAAGAGTGTGATTATCATGTCAAGAGAATATGATCCCCTGCATCTGTTCCTAAGACATTTCTCATATGATTTCTACATGATATGAGATGAGATGATGGAGGATGCAGATGAACCTCCAGGACTTTACCTCTGTCAGAGATCTTCTTTAGCTCCTCATTGCAGAGATCCTCCAGTTTGTCTCTCAGCTGACGGACAGATTCTCTCACGCCATCAAAACAGGAGCAAGAGCTGAAGGGATTGTCATTGATGTCTGTAGATTCAGGAGGAGCTGAGAGAGACTGGAAACTCTACAGGAAACAGAAATCAAAGCTCCTCACCGCCACACTTCAGCCAATAACCTGCACTACTGTCAGATTTGATCTTTAGTAACTCTCCACACTCCAGCACTTTCACAGCATCAGCTTCAGTCTTCTCATATTCATTACATCATGTTATAGTTTTAAACAGTTGCTGTGTTGACTGAAAGCTCAATGTATCTTGTAAAAGATTTCCAGAGCTGAACTGTATTTGTAGGTGTCTCTCTCAGAAGCTGATCAGATGAGAGTCTGACTGATGATTATATAATAACACACAGATCAACACTTCAGTCAACGGCTCATTCTGCTCTCATGAAATGTTTCTCTGTGAGTCTCTTGTTCTTCTAGATCTCTGTTACCTGAAGGAAATGGACGTGGTCCTGTGTGTGTGAAAGCTGCTCCAGCTCAGCGTCTCTCCTCCTCAGGTCATTGATCTCCTGCTCCAGTCGCTCCAGTCATCCTTCAGCTCGACTCACTGCAGTCTTTTCCTGATCTCTGATCCGCTGTGTGGCCTCAGAGCGGCTTCTCTCAATGGAGCGGATGAGCTCAGTGAAGATCCTCTCACTGTCCTCCACTGCTGTCTGGGCCGAGCGCTGTTAGGACACACATCACAATCACACAGTGGCTTCAGTGAGTCCTGAGTTCTTCTCCAGACTCACCTTATGAGCCTTCACAGCCTCTCTCAGCTGCTGAAGATCTTCTCTCTCTGCTGGATCCTCTGCTGAACGACCTTCAGCTGCTTCTGCATCACAAACCAATGACAGCAAAACATCACACAAATTACCTAGTTTACAGATATGAATCCAGTATCAGTGAAGTGGTGAGACTAAGATCTTGCATGGTAAGATTATAGGTTCATTCATAAGTGCCACCTTTATTTCATCAATGCCTAGGTTTGTATGGATAGTTCACCCAGAAATTTTAATTCTTTAATTGTTTAATCATCTTCATGTCTTTCCAAAATGTATGATTTTGTCTTACATAACAAAAAATAGGATATTCTGAAGAATGTCTCTATTTCTAGAGCCCAAATCAAATATGGTGACAATAACATCAAACCTCACTGGATCATGTATGTCACATGACTAAACATAATACCATATTTAATTTTTCTTATCACTTTAAAAGACTTCTTCTGAAGTGAAGACCCCATCTTAGCATCCCTCTACCTCCCCATCAGTGTTTATGGTAAAGCGTGTTAAATTTCCAACACACTCTAAGCAGTAGACCAATCACAACAGATTGGGGCCGGCTGACCATTCAGAGCAGGCTGTGATTTTCAGAAGGCAGGTTATAAAGTAACTAAAACAGTAATCAGAGAGGGTGAAAACAGACATTAAATGATGTAAATGTATCTAGTAGACTACATAAACAAAATTATACGCCTGTAAATGAGCATAATGGGACCTGTTTAAGTTCATACCTGTTTCTCTGTCCTCTGTGCTGCAGCTGATACAGTGTCGTGGTTTTTATGTTCATCCATCATACACAGCACACATATAAACTTCTGATCATTGCGGCAGAAAACCTCAAGGAGCTTGTCATGTTTCTTTAAAGAAACTCTCATGTTGTTCAAGGTGACTCAGACAGTAAGAGTTCAGACACTCCAGACAGGACTTGACGGCTTTGTGTTTTCTTCCAGTACAGACATCACACTGCACATCTCCGGCTCCAGCATAACAGTCATCAGGAAGTTTACGCTTCTTCAGTTTCTCCATCACTTCAGCCAGAATGGTGTTTTTAGCTAAAGTAGGTCTTGGACTAAAGGTCTGTCTGCACTGAGGGCAGCTGTAGACTCTCTTCTGATCCTCCTGATCCCAGCAGCCTGTAATACAGATCTTACAGTAACTGTGTCCACAAGAAGTGGTCACTGGATCCTTCAGGAGATCCAGACACACTGGGCACTTGAACTCATCCTGAGAAATTCTGGCTTCTGCCATTTTACTAGATGAATACAGAGACACAACACACAACAGCTCAACTACACTTACATTTCTCTTTCTCTGAACTCATTTGTTTCCTGTTTCCTGGTTCTGTGTTTGAGTGACGTGTAGAAAACAGGTTTCTCTGCATGTCTAAAGAACACAGATAACAAAATGTCCACTAGATGTCAGCCTCAAACAGACACTCAGAAAATATATGTAATAGAGAAGCAGAAATGCCCTACCTGAGCTGTGTGGGCTCAGAGATGCATAAACTCTACAGGTCCAGAGGAGAATCACACGTAATCAATTAAACTAAAGGGAGGAGCAACCTTCATTCAAAGCTGTACAAAATGGCAAAGCCAAGCACTGGTGTGTGTTGTGGCCTTTGTGTCAAAGTTTGCCAGGATGGAGCTTTTGAAAGGTGTGCTAGTGGTGGTTCTGGTTGTTGCATTTGACCTGCCTGATACTTGGGGAAGTTTGAGATACAGTCAAAGTCCAAGAAGTGTGGGGCCAAAGTCAGATCTAGCTTCCAGAAGTCCTGCCCTTTCACCTCCAGGGATCTGGAAGCCTTTGCAACCCTCTCCGTTTCAGGGTCCTTTGGGTCCTGCGTTCAGAGGCCTTGCACAGGAGCCCTTTGGCCTTCAGGAGAAGCAGCTGTTGCAGGGTCCAGTGAAGCCTTTGGAGTGGAGGTATCCTGTCGTTCCCCAGGTGCAGAGCGAGTTGGCGGTGGACTTCCAGTTGAGGCAACCCGTGACTCCCAGCAGTGTGGCGGTTCAATGCGGAGAGGACCGTGTTCTTGTAGAGGTCCAGCAGGACTTGTTTAGCAATGGTCAGTTGATCGAGCCAGCTGGTCTTTCTTTAGGTGGATGTCCTGTTGTTGGTGTGGACTCTCCGTCTAGGGTGCTCATCTTTGGGTATGAATTACAGAACTGCAACAGCGTGCAGATGGTAAGAACTCCTAAATCTAAATGGGTTGTATGTGGCAGAGGGTAGCCCATTTCTTTCATGAAAAGTCAATATGCATGTTCAGTCCTAAGTGCATTGCTGCGTCCCAGTTTGCATACTAGCCGTACTTAAATGGTATTTGAAAATAGAATTACCCGGATGGTCTATTTCCAGTCAGGATTTAAAATTGTATCCCCTGTGCTCTTAAATTGTTTTACATATAACTCTTTGGCTGCTTGTATGAAGTCATGAGTAGTTTTGTGTTCTACTATCTTACAGAAGTAAAATGATACTATTTCAGAACTGTTGTTTTGATTTAGACTGTTTTAAATCAGGGATCTAATGGTTATTTCTGAGTAGGTGTTCTGTTTGACACCTTTCAGGGTTTTGTAATTCGATATCCTGTCTTGTCAAACCTTAAACCTAAAGTGCAGATTGATGCACACGCTAATGGCTGATATTGCCCACAACCCATTGTGAGCTGGATGAGAATTCGATTAGAACTACTTTTTGATTATTAACTTGTCATCCACATTTTCATCATTGTGAACTTTTGTAATATGTTTGGCCATTTACTTTTAAATCCATTACTTTATTTAAACAGCAAACACACGAGGAGAGCCTCTGCATTAAAGACCCATGACTGGCAGCTCAATGTGCTACTACTGTATCGGAGAGAAATGTAGGAAACTAATTTGAATGTGGAGGATTTTAACTTTGACGATTGTTTGAACTGCCCTGTCAGTGACGGGGTGCATGTAACTAAGCGACAGAGTCTGTTAATGATGACAAAGTAGTATGTCCTGAAATCTTGTACTGTTACACACTCAAAAGTGTGTACTTTTTCTTCACAAAATGAGAACATACTTTTAGGTCATAGTATAAGTAGACGAATTGGGACGCAGTCCATGTCTCCAAAATATTGACTGTCAAACGGAAAGATCTATGCTCTTTATGAATCATTCCACTATTACATAATGTATTCTCCCATTCATTGCATTATATTTGGGATTGCCCTGTTGGTAACCACAATCTCTTCCAGATGAATGAGGATGAGCTTGTCTACACCTTCTCTCTTACCTACACCCCTGAGGCTCTTGCAGGTACTCCGATTACCCGGACCAATAGTGCAATTGTTGGTGTACAATGCCATTATCAAAGGTAAGTGGTCGCTGTGACTTTGTCTGCTTGTGCATCTGGGAGACCATTTAATGGGCACTTTCATGAACCACAGGCTTCACAATGTAAGCAGTGATGCTTTGAGGCCAACATGGGTCCCTTATGCCTCAACGGAGGCTGGTGAAGAAGTCTTGCTGTTCTCCCTGAAGCTCATGATCGGTAGGTGCAGGTTTTTAATAAAATAAGTTTAACCTGTGCCTAACTGTGCCCTCTTTCTTTGTAGACGATTGGTCCTATCAGAGGCCTTCCTACTCCTATTTCCTGGGTGGTGTTCTTCACATCGAGGCATCTGTGAAGCAGTACAATCATGTGCCTCTGCGTGTGTTTGTGGACAGCTGTGTGGCCACTCAAGTGCCTGATGTGAACTCTCTTCCAAGATACTCCTTGATTGAGAACCATGGGTAGGGACATGGCCCGTGATGCTATAGGACCATTTTTAGTTGTTTTATTTTTTTTAATCCCTGTCATTGAGAATCACGGGTAAGGTCTAGTTGCTTGACGTTCTAGAGTTGACATTCATGAGTTACTTTGTGGTGACCATCATCAGGTGCTTTGTGGATGCCAAGGCTACAGCTTCCAGCTCCCGCTTCATGCCTCGGTCCCAGGTGGACAAGATCCAGTTCCAGCTGGAGGCATTCATGTTCGAGGAGAGCTCCAGTCCTTCTGTATGTATAATGAGTTAATTCAACTTCTCTTCCAATCGGCTTTGGCTTTCTGACTTGTCTGTCAACCCGTGCAGATCTACATAACGTGTTCTGAAGGCAACTATTGCTTCTGCACCCAGTGATGCTCAGCACAAATCCTGTTCCTTTGCCAATGGGTATGTTGCACTTAATTGTTTTCTTTAAGCTGTCTTTGCTCCTGTTAAAAGTGCTTTGTCTTGTTGCAGGTGGTTTGCTGCTGATGGAAACGACCAAGTTTGTGGTTGCTGTGACTCCACATGTGGTCCTGATGGTGGAATTGCTGCTGCTCCCTATGGAGGTTGGTAGCTCTTGCTTTTAAGGTTGCTTTTGACATTTGTGCTCTAACGTGGCTCTTTCTCCCTCTAGGTGTTCAGTGGGAAGGGAAGGCCACACTTGGTCCTGTAATGGTTCAAGGGCAAAAGAAAGTTTCAATAAAACTGCCATCAATCCTTGCTTGTATCTGACTTGTCACTTTTCATGTGTTTTAACTGCTTTTGGCATGGAAAGTTCCTTATTCCGTTGGCGCTGATTAGTCCTACTGTACCCATTTAGTCTTCAACCTATGGTTGCATGCGATTTGCAAAGGTACAGACATTAATGCACAACCTAATGCGGGGCTAGTTGTAACACAGTTTAGAAATCTCCACACATGCCAGGATAATGAAACCTAATGTATTTTATTCAGAGAAATTGCACCAGTTAATTCTTTGGAAGCTGCCACTGAACTTAACATAGCAAAATTACATTAAGTTTATCTAAAAAGACAAATCTGTAATGTAAACATTGTTTGTTAATGCTCTTCAAACCAGAAGACACTAGCCGGGTTTAAAATCCCAGTTGTCCAGGTAGGGCATGTTGTGTGTGGCACTATTAGACATAGTCTATACTTTAATTCTATAGAGGAGTCAATGTTCAGAAGTTACACTAATTTGAATTCACAACAGCATAGTTAAAAACCATATTAAATGGCATGTTATTTGAAAGTGACTATATATTGAGTTTGTTTGTCTCTACCTTTTTTAAGCTGTTATGTTTCCCCAATGTTTATGGGGCAGGTTATCGCATTTCCAATCTTTTGAGGTAAATCAAGAAAGGTACACTGACTTAATCAACCCAACATAATTATACTAGATATGAGGAAAAAAATACCCTGAACCCCAAGTGCATTTACACAGAGTCAAAAAGCATTAGGTTGTTCCCCACTCTTGAAGATGTCACTTTACATTACAATTTGTGTTAAAGCATCTCCATGATACTGATTGGCAAGCAAATCATTCCAAAAGAACTCTGCAGAAATAACCTTGTCCCATGAAGCACTGTGGCTGATGTAGTTGCTTTGGACTACTATTCTTGTGCTCTCAAAGTGTGTGTACAGTATTGTTCAAAATAATAGCAGTACAATGTGACTAACCAGAATAATCAAGGTTTTTAGTATATTTGTTATTGCTACGTGGCAAACAAGTTACCAGTAGGTTCAGTAGATTCTCAGAAAACAAACAAGACCCAGCATTCATGATATGCACGCTCTTAAGGCTGTGCAATTGGGGTATTAGTTGAAAGGGGTGTGTTCAAAAAACTAGCAGTGTCTACCTTTGACTGTACAAACTCAACTATTTTGTACAAACATTTTTGGGGGGGATTTAGCAATCCTGTGAATCACTAAACTAATATTTAGTTGTATGACCACAGTTTTTTAAAACTGCTTGACATCTGTGTGGCATGGAGTCAACCAACTTCTGTCACCTCTCAGCTGTTATTCCACTCCATGATTCTTTAACAACATTCCACAATTCATTCACATTTCTTGGTTTTGCTTCAGAAACAGCATTTTTGATATCACCCCACAAGTTCTCAATTGGATTAAGGTCTGGAGATTGGGCTGGCCACTCCATAACATTAATTTTGTTGGTTTGGAACCAAGACTTTGCCTGTTTACTAGTGTGTTTTGGGTCATTGTCTTGTTGAAACAACCATTTCAAGGGCATGTCCTCTTCAGCATAGGGCAACATTACCTCTTCAAGTTTTTTAACATATGCAAACTGATCCATGATCCCTGGTATGCGATAAATAGGCCCAACACCATAGTAGGAGAAACATGCCCATATCATGCTTGCACCTCCATGCTTCACTGTCTTCACTGTGTACTGTGGCTTGAATTCAGAGTTTGGGGGTCGTCTCAAACTGCCTGTGGCCCTTGGACCCAAAAAGAACAATTTTACTTTCATCAGTCCACAAAATGTTCCTCAATTTCTCTTTAGGCCAGTTGTGTTCTTTGGCAAATTGTAACCTCTTCTGCACATGCCTTTTTTTTAACAGAGGGACTTTGCGGGGGATTCTTGAAAATAGATTAGCTTCACACAGACGTCTTCTAACTGTCACAGTACTTTATAGGTAACTCCAGACTGTCTTTGATCATCCTGGAGGTGATCATTGGCTGAGCCTTTGCCATTCTGGTTATTCTATCGATTTTGATGGTTGTCTTCCACGTCTCTCTGGTTTTGCTCTCCATTTTAAGGCATTGGAGATCATTTTAGCTGAACAGTTTATCATTTTTTGCACCTCTTTATAGGTTTTCCCCTCTCCAATCAACTTTTTAATCAAAGTACGCTGTTCTTCTGAACAATGTCTTGAACGACCCATTTTCCTCAGCTTTCAAATGCATGTTCAACAAGTGTTGGCTTCATCCTTAAATAAAGCAATAAAAACTGTTTAGCTCTGAGACTGTGAAAAAAAACCCCATTAAGTATTGAAAATGTGACAGCACTTACATACTGTTGCCCCTTGTTGGTCAGATTGCTTCTATTGCGCCTCATTTTGGATGAAAGCATCTGCTATGATTAAATATAATTGTATTAAGAAATGGGTCCTAGCAATTGTAAAAAATATAAAGGCATAAAGCAATGCTATTCTGATGCTTTTGATAATTTCTCATTTTAATTTGCAGAGCATCATGTCTGCCAGTTGCAATCAATTGCTGTTGAAAGGATACAGCTATATTCTGTCTGACAGATGCCACCATGTCAAGTGTAATGCACGCTTTCAAATAGCATTACCAACCCCAAAAAAAAGATGCTTGAATATCAACACAGGCACTTATGCTAGTACAGCCATAAACCAACAAGTAGACACCAAACCAGATAAAATGGATACAGTTGAAAGAAGTTTATTAAAACTACTAAAGTCACACAACCAGGTTAACTTCTCCACTAGACACCACAGTTTGTTCACTAGAGATGGTCTTGACATTAGAGTCTCTTCCTGGAAAAGAAATGGTAGAATTGTGAGTGGCATTTAAAAATCAAGTTCTCATGGTTCCTGAAGTTGGTTTACAAGCACTCACGTTTCCTAGAGCAACTTTGCTGACAGGAGCCAGAAGAGGATGGCACACTGCTGTACTACAGTGGATGAAGAGCTAACAGAAGGGGAAAGGGTTAAGCCACAGAAATATCACTAAACATGTATATTAAGGATTCAGGTAAGGCTGCAGAGCATACGGTTTCCTGTAGAGGAGCCAGTGATGCTGGATCCACAAATGTGAACATCTTCACAGCAAAGCGCTTGTAGTGGGTTGGGAACTGAACACCAGAAGATCCAGCCACTGGAACCAGTGTGGTCAGGTAACGGTCATCCTGGTAAGGGCATCTGAAAGGCAAAGAGGCAGTCAGACATGCCTTACAGCACATTAGATGGAAAAGACTGGCCTTACTCACCCATCGACCAGAAGGTCCCACTGGGGTAGACTGAGTGGACTAGGGGTTGATGTCACCCAGCAACGTCCCAGC
The DNA here is from genome assembly GCA_023029165.1 of Gobiocypris rarus. Lineage (NCBI taxonomy): Eukaryota > Metazoa > Chordata > Actinopteri > Cypriniformes > Gobionidae > Gobiocypris > Gobiocypris rarus. Next base: position 32,824,745 of record CM040935.1, on the reverse strand, counting down.
ATTAGGACAATGTTGGGGTCGGTCCTCTCCAAAATGCGCACCTCAACATACACAGGCTCCCGCAGGACTTTGTAACCGGATAATCAGCGTCGCCGTAGTAGGATGTGCGCCTCATCCCTGAGGAAGACAGGCATTTAACCATAAACTGCTGCAATCTGGAGTTTTAGAAAATACTTATGCACACTTGGGATAGACACTTACCTTCTGCACAGCCTTTGGTGACACATTGACCATTTGCCAGTCTAAGCTCCACCTGAGGGGTCCAGGAGCAGCTACTGGTGGAGGTGCAGGAACAGTGTTGACCTCCACAACCAGAGCTTCCACAGAAGTAGCAGAGTACCTACACTGGAAGAGAAGCCTGGAAAACAACAGTGATCTTGAGCATAATTGTTAATCCTTTAGAATGCTACAAACGTAAAACCACCTACTCAAAATGGCTGTCCCTTGTGATGGAACCAAGTGGTCCAACACCCACTTCATACGAGGAGGTCATTCTGTTTTCATACACCACATATCCACTGTCCTCCTGCAAATAGTAACTGTTGACATCCAGTCCATTCCAAGCCATGCAGAACAGAACCACATGCAGCTACTTACCATCATGCTTGTGCCACATGCAGTGACAGGGAACTGGTATATAGCAAAGGAAGGTGTGGATCCCACAGGACTGCAAGCTGGGTCATTTCCACCCAGGAGACTGACTGAATCAAGGCTCAAGCGAGGTAGTGTAACATCTCTAGCCACCACTACCACAAACTGACCATCTCGTATACACTGGACAGTCACTGGAACAAGGTACAAGAGCATGTTATTGCTGAGGAGCAGTTTAACATGAACACCTTTACATTGACTCACTCTTACCTGCCTTCCCATAAAAACACTGTTGTCCGTTAAAGCAGCAGTTGAGAGCTCCACACTCAGCACCACTGATACCAGGTGGGCCACATTGGATCTGCTCATAATCAGCTACAGCACATTTGTCAAGGGGTTCTGCCTGCTTAGGCTGAAACTGCTGAGGATACTGTTGACTAGGTTGCTGTTGAACCTGCTGAGGATACTGTTGACTAGCTTGCTTTTTAACCAGCTGAGGATACTGTTGACTAGCTTGCTTTTGAACCTGCTGAGGAAACTGTTGACTAGCTTGCTGTTGAACCTGCGGAAGAAACTGTTGACTAGCTTGCTGTTGAACCAGCTGAGAAACTGTTGACGTAGCTTGCTGTTTCACCAGCTGAGGAAACTGTTGAGTAGCTTGCTGTTTCACCAGCTGAGGAAACTGTTGACTAGCTTGCTGTTGAACCTGCAGAGGAAACTGTTGACTAGCTTGCTTTTTAACCAGCTGAGGAAACTGTTGAGTAGCTTGCTGTTTCACCAGCTGAGAAACTGTTGAGTAGCTTGCTGTTTCACCAGCTGAGAAACTGTTGAGTAGCTTGCTGTTTCACCAGCTGAGGAAACTGTTGAGTAGCTTGCTGTTTCACCAGCTGAGGAAACTGTTGAGTAGCTTGCTGTTTCACCAGCTGAGGAAACTGTTGAGTAGCTTGCTGTTTCACCAGCTGAGGAAACTGTTGAGTAGCTTGCTGTTTCACCAGCTGAGGAAACTGTTGAGTAGCTTGCTGTTTCACCAGCTGAGAAACTGTTGAGTAGCTTGCTGTTTCACCAGCTGAAACTGTTGAGTAGCTTGCTGTTTCACAAGCTGAGGAAACTGTTGACTAACTTGCTGTTTCACAAGCTGAGGAAACTGTTGACTAACTTGCTGTTTCACATGCTGAGGAAACTGTTGACTAACTTGCTGTTTCACATGCTGAGGAAACTGTTGACTAGCTTGCTGTTTAATGAGCTGAGGAAACTGTTGACTAGCTTGCGGTTTCACCAGCTGAGGAAGCCGTTGACTAGCCTGCTGCTGAACCTGCTGAGGAAACTGTTGACTAGCCTGCTGTTGAACCTGCTGAGGAAACTGTTGACTAGCTTGTTGAACCCGCTGGTCAGTTTGCTGTAACATCAGAGCTTGAGGATTCTGGGGCAGATTACTCCACTGTGGAACAGCATGACAGAAAGCACAAAACCACACACAAAGTGCCAGAGCTTGACCGGCACACCAACTTCCTGCCATTGTTCAACAGCTAGTCACACTGCTGAGATGCTGCCCTTAGGTTTTTGTATTCTACAGAAGTTGGCTAATTAACGATTATCCCTCCTCTTCATTAAAGTCATGAATCTCCAGACTTGCCCAAATGGGAGCTATGCCATTACTGGTTCTCAAAATTATACGCATGTGATGTTTCTTGATTTTAGTTAGTCAGATTTGTCATATTGTAGATAATTAAAAGGTTCATGCTCAGGTTTTCTACTGGAGCTTGCCCAAAGTACTTTGAGTTGATGTTTGGTGCATTCTGCTTTGCTTCCAGACATGCTGAAACACTTTTAAAATATCTTTATATGGCAGAAATAGTAAGAGTCGTGTGTAATTTCAAATGTAACTTCCCCTCGGTAATCCCTGGCGCCGGTTTAAAGTGTTTTAACAATGGACAAGGAGGTTTATATGAGCGGACCCTCGAGTCCTTGGCTACGTCTGAAACATAAGGCATAAAATATCCCTATAGTACAGGAAAAGCAGTAGGCGGCGACCGAGTATGTCTGAATCCTCAGTTTTTATAAAAGAAAGCGAGAATTACCTATATACGTACTCATTCTTGCAAGATTCAGAGTATGTAAACATGTGCAAATTGACCTGTATAGTACATAAAGTTTTGTTGGTGTCTGTGTCTAAGTGAAAATAATTCATGTAATTTGAAAGATGTCATCATTGAATGTATTTTGTGCCAAAGCAATAATGAATGATTCACAGTTTAGCTCACGTAGACTGATGTTGTGATCACTGTGTGAAAAATAAGGCTGTTTAGTAAAGCGATGCTATTCTGATTGGTTCTTTTATTTCAAATTTGCAATCTGCTAATCCACCTTTTTCACGGGACGCGAAACTAAAAGTGGAGGTAGAGCAGAGGCAGAGTCAGACTATGAATAAACCCAATCACATCACGTCAATCAATCAATCAATCAATCAATCAATCAATCAACTTTATTTATATAGCGCTTTTACAATGACGATTGTTTCAAAGCAGCTTCACAGTGTTAAACAGGACAACATTGCAACAAATTTTGATTTGGCTAGTTTAATTTGGATAGTTTATAGAATTATATATGACCAAATTAATAAATTCTATTTGTATATTTAGTTGAGTAACTTGGATCATAATTTGAGTGTCCCCAACTGAGCAAGCCAAGCCAAAGGTGACAGTGGCAAGGAACCAAAACTCCATCAGGGCATGATGGAGAAAAATAAACCTTGGGAGAAACCAGACTCAGTCGGGGTGCCAGTTCTCCTCTGGCCTATTATTAACAGTGTATAATTATTACTCTGGCAACCTTGCAGGTCATAAATCATATTAGATAGGAATATTAGAAATTTTGGGTATCACGCAAGAGACGGGTTCATTTAGGATGGCGCGTCGATTACACAAGAATATGAATACTTGAAAGATCGGAGTTATTGCGCGGAGGCGGGTTAATTGAGGATGGCGTGCGGTGAGGCAAATTCAGAGGAGACACTAATGGACACGGTCTCAGCAGACACTCCAGGATGAGCTGGTCAGATGCAGGTCCACCATCCGATCCGGACACGGCCTGGATCCGGCCGACTGCAGTAAACCTCGGGATAAACAGAGAGACTAACATTAGTGTGGATGCCACTCTTTTTATGATGTAACGAGTACATCAGGTGTTATGGGAAGTGTTCCCGGTTCCCGGCTGACCTAGTTAATGCAGCCTAACAATCAGTCATTTGATTTGAATAAAGAAAGTTAAAAATGTTCTATGTGTATGCCATAGTAAAGAGATGCGTTTTTAGACTAGATTTAAACTGACAGAGTGTGTCTGCTTCCCGAACAATGCTAGGAAGACTGTTCCAGAGTTTAGGTGCTAAATAGGAAAGGATCGACCGCCTGCAGTTGATTTAGATATTCTAGGTATTTTCAACTGGCCAGAGTTTAGAGACCGCAATAGGCGTGATGGAGTATAATGTGTTAAGAGCTCGCTTAAGTACTGGGAGCTAAACCATTTATTGCTTTATAAGTAATAAGCAAGATTTTAAAATGTATGCGATGTTTAATAGGAGCCAGTGCAGTGTTGACAGAACTGGACTAATATGATCGTACTTCCTGGTTCTAGTAAGAACTCGAGCTGCTGCGTTTTGGACCAGCTGGAGTTTATTTATTAGGCGAGCAGGGCAACCACCCAGTAGAGCATTACAATAATCTAGCCTTGAGCTCATGAGCATGTACTAATTGTTCAGCATTTTGCATTGAAAGCATGTAGCGTAATTTAGATATATTTTTAAGATGGTAGAATGCAGTTTTACAGATGCTAGAAAGCGTGGCTTTCAAGCGAAAGATTGGTATCAAAGAGCACACCCAGGTTCCTCACTGTGACGAGGACTTGAAAGAGCAGTCATCGAGGTTAGACAGTATTCTAGGTTACTACTTGTGGAGCTTTTCTGTCAATAATTAAAAATTCAGTTTTATCTGAATTAAGTTGCAGAAATTACTATTCATCCAATTTTTATATCAGCTATGCATTCCGTTAATCTTGTGAATTGGTAAGTTTCGTCAGGCGTGAAGAAATATAGAGCTGGGTATCATCAGCATAATGAAAACTAACGCCATGCTTCCTAATGATATCTCCCAGTGGTAGCATATACAGGGTGAAAAGCAACGGTCCTAACACTGAGCCTTGGTACTCCATACTGAACTTGTGATCGGTGTGACATCTCTTCATTTACTGCTACAAACTGATAACGGTCAGATAAGTAAGATTTAAACCATGCCAATGCAGTTCCACTAATGCCAATATAATTTTCGAGTCTATTCAAAAGAATATTGTGATCGATAGTATCGATTGCAGCGCTAAGATCGAGTAACACTAATGAGAGATACAACCACGATCAGATGATAAGAGTAAATCATTTGTAACTCTAATTAGAGCAGTCTCAGTACTATGATACGGTCTAAATCCTGGAAATCCTCACATATACCATTTCTTTCTAAAAAGGAACATAATTGTGAAGACACGGCCTTTTCTAATATTTTTGATAGAAGCGGTAGATTCGAGATTGGTCTGTAATTGACTAATTCTTTAGGATCAAGTTGCGGTTTTTAATAAGTGGTTTAATTACAGCCAACTTAAAAGTTTTGGTACATATCCTAATGTCAAGGATGAATTAATAATATTAAGCAGAGGATCTATGACCTCTGGAAGCATCTCTTTTAATAGCCTAGTCGGTATAGGGTCAAGCATACATGTTGTTGATTTTGATGATTTAACAAGTTTAGCCAATTCTTCTCCTCCTATAGCAGTGAATGAGTGTAATTTTTCCTCAGTGACACTACAATGTTTTCTGAAGTGATACTGTAGTAGGCGGCTGCATGGTTATAATTTTATTCCTAATGTTATCAATCTTACTAGTAAAGAAGTTCATAAAGTCATTACTGCTGTGTTGTTTACAAAGCGTCAGAAGTTGAAGCTTTATCCTTTGTTAATTTAGCCACTGTATCGAATAAATACCTAGGGTTGTGTTTGTTTTCTTCTAAAAGAGTTGAGAAATAAGCAGATCTAGCAGTTTTTATGGCCTTTCTGTATGCAATCATGCTCTCTTTCCACAAATTGCGAAAAACCTCCAGTTTTGTTTTCTTCCAGCTGCGCTCCATTTTCTGGCTGCTGTTTTAAGGGCCGAGTGTGCTCGTTGTACCACGCGTTGGATTATTTGCTTTAATCTTCTTTAAGCGCCGAGGAGCAACTATGTCTAAAGTGCTAGTAAAGAGAGAGTCAGTAGTTTCTGTTGCAATTTTAATCCTGATTAAAAGATCTGGGATCGGTCAAATCATCTCAGTTATATTAAGAGTATACGAAGAGCGGACCCCTGATCAGAATGATGTGTGTGTGTGCTATAATGTAGAGTTCACTGTTGTCAACACTTTACATGAACATCAGCAATGTAAATAAACAAATCTACATAAAATAACTAAACATAAGTTATCTTTATATTTGTCCATTAGTACTGTTGATAAACTGAGGAACATTAACACATCAGCAACTAGCTCAACATTTAAATGTAGTATTGAGCACATAAACACAGAGGTGATGTGAATCTTGTCTGGTGTTACAGGGACAGATGAGCGTGTGTGCGTGTGTGTGTGTGTGTGTGTGTGTGTGTGTGTGTGTGTGTGTGTACTTGTCTACCTATCTAACAGGGGACCTTGGTGTCGTTACACACTCACTAACAGGGGACCTCTGAGCCAAGAGGGGACATTTTCCAGGTCCCCTGTTGGTCATGCTTTAAATCATGTTAAAATCAAGTAAAAAACTAAAAAAAACGCTCTGGTCATATTTTTAAATGGTTGACCAAGTAGGGACCTACAGATGTGTGTGTTTACATCATGTTAAACTCAAGAAAAAACATTTTAGTGAATTTTTAAAAAATGTTGACCAAGTGGGGACCTATGTGTGTGTGTGTGTTTAAGGCCATTCTCAGCAGCGTCCCTGTAGGCTGGAGCAGGAACTGTAATGGCCCTTAAACACACGTCGTTCACACACACTCTATTGTTTGAATGGCCTGCTGGCCCAGAGAGGCTCTGCTGTTTAACAGGCTGCTTACTAACGGAACAAGTATTATACATATATCTGTTTACTAGACACCCTGACTAGTTCAAACTTTGCATTACATTAAAATTAAATGCTACACAGGATCCAAGAAAAAATAATTAAAAAATCTAAACAACCAGGATGTACAAAGAAATATATCTGCAATCAAAATGTGTGTCCTCAGTTTCTACAAATAAAATACATATATTTTTTTATTATTATGCCTATATTTATCAAAATAAACAGAAAATGGTACAAACTTTGCATCTAAAGTTCTTTTAAACAAGTGTAAACATAAACATTATTAAAAACATTTTATTTTAGCTCAAGTATTTCTATAAATAATGTGTGACTTTTGCCTCATGTAAAATGTGCCGTAAAAAGGCCCACCTTGCCACCTTATACATTTATGAGTTTTTTAAACAAACAACTTTTTTTTATTAATGATTTACCAAATGGCTCTGGTCCCCTGTTAGATAGTAAATCATAACGCCTGTGTGTTTGCTGTGACATTTCTTACCATCTCAAACACACTGTAAAGATTTAGAGTTTGTATAGCAATAACTGAGTTTTAAGGGTTAAATCAAGCAGAAATCTCTCTCTAATGTATTAATTACAGGTCATCATTGAATAGTGATCATGTTAAACACACACTGACTCTGGTCCCCTGTTAGATAGTAAACCACAACGCCTGTGTGTTTGCTTTGACATTTCTTACCATCTCAAACACACTGTAAAGATTTAGAGTTTTTATAGCAATAACTGAGTTTTAAGGGTTAAATCAAGCAGAAATCTCTCTCTAATGTATTAATTACAGGTCATCATTGAATATTAATTATGATAAACACACACTGACTCTGGTCGCCTGTTAGATAGTAAACCACAATGCCTGTGTGTTTGCTTTGACATTTCTTACCATCTCAAACACACTGTAAAGATTTAGAGTTTTTATAGCAATAACTGAGTTTTAAGGGTTAAATCAAGCAGAAATCTCTCTCTAATGTATTAATTACAGGTCATCATTGAATATTAATTATGATAAACACACACTGACTCTGGTCCCCTGTTAGATAGTAAACCACAACGCCTGTGTGTTTGCTTTGACATTTCTTACCATCTCAAACACACTGTAAAGATTTAGAGTTTGTATAGCAATAACTGAGTTTTAAGGGTTAAATCAAGCAGAAATCTCTCTCTAATGTATTAATTACAGGTCATCATTGAATATTAATTATGATAAACACACACTGACTCTGGTCCCCTGTTAGATAGTAAACCACAACGCCTGTGTGTTTGCTTTGACATTTCTTACTATCACAAACACACTGTAAAGATTTAGAGTTTTTATAGCAATGACTGAGTTTTAAGGGTTAAATCAAGCAGAAATCTCTCTCTAATGTATTAATTACAGGTCATCATTGAATAGTAATTATGTTAAACACACACTGACTCTGGTCCCCTGTTAGATAGTAAACCACAACGCCTGTGTGTTTGCTTTGACATTTCTTACCATCTCAAACACACTGTAAAGATTTAGAGTTTGTATAGCAATAACTGAGTTTTAAGGGTTAAATCAAGCAGAAATCTCTCTCTAATGTATTAATTACAGGTCATCATTGAATAGTGATCATGTTAAACACACACTGACTCTGGTCCCTGTTAGATAGTAAAACAACGCCTGTGTGTTTGCTTTGACATTTCTTACCATCTCAAACACACTGTAAAGATTTAGAGTTTGTATAGCAATAACTGAGTTTTAAGGGTTAAATCAAGCAGAAATCTCTCTCTAATGTATTAATTACAGGTCATCATTGAATATTAATTATGATAAACACACACTGACTCTGGTCCCCTGTTAGATAGTAAAACACAACGCCTGTGTGTTTGCTTTGACATTTCTTACCATCTCAAACACACTGTAAAGATTTAGAGTTTGTATAGCAATAACTGAGTTTTAAGGGTTAAATCAAGCAGAAATCTCTCTCTAATGTATTAATTACAGGTCATCATTGAATATTAATTATGATAAACACACACTGACTCTGGTCGCCTGTTAGATAGTAAACCACAATGCCTGTGTGTTTGCTTTGACATTTCTTACTATCACAAACACACTGTAAAGATTTAGAGTTTTTATAGCAATAACTGAGTTTTAAGGGTTAAATCAAGCAGAAATCTCTCTCTAATGTATTAATTACAGGTCATCATTGAATATTAATTATGATAAACACACACTGACTCTGGTCCCCTGTTAGATAGTAAACCACAACGCCTGTGTGTTTGCTTTGACATTTCTTACCATCTCAAACACACTGTAAAGATTTAGAGTTTTTATAGCAATAACTGAGTTTTAAGGGTTAAATCAAGCAGAAATCTCTCTCTAATGTATTAATTACAGGTCATCATTGAATATTAATTATGATAAACACACACTGACTCTGGTCCCCTGTTAGATAGTAAACCACAACGCCTGTGTGTTTGCTGTGACATTTCTTACCATCTCAAACACACTGTAAAGATTTAGAGTTTTTATAGCAATAACTGAGTTTTAAGGGTTAAATCAAGCAGAAATCTCTCTCTAATGTATTAATTACAGGTCATCATTGAATATTAATTATGATAAACACACACTGACTCTGGTCCCCTGTTAGATAGTAAACCACAACGCCTGTGTGTTTGCTTTGACATTTCTTACCATCTCAAACACACTGTAAAGATTTAGAGTTTTTATAGCAATAACTGAGTTTTAAGGGTTAAATCAAGCAGAAATAGCTCTCTAATGTATTAATTACAGGTCATCATTGAATATTAATTATGATAAACACACACTGACTCTGGTCCCCTGTTAGATAGTAAAACCACAACGCCTGTGTGTTTGCTTTGACATTTCTTACCATCTCAAACACACTGTAAAGATTTAGAGTTTTATAGCAATGACTGAGTTTTAAGGGTTAAATCAAGCAGAAATCTCTCTCTAATGTATTAATTACAGGTCATCATTGAATAGTGATCATGTTAAACACACACTGACTCTGGTCCCCTGTTAGATAGTAAACCACAACGCCTGTGTGTTTGCTTTGACATTTCTTACCATCTCAAACACACTGTAAAGATTTAGAGTTTTATAGCAATAACTGAGTTTTAAGGGTTAAATCAAGCAGAAATCTCTCTCTAATGTATTAATTACAGGTCATCATTGAATAGTGATCATGTTAAACACACACTGACTCTGGTCCCCTGTTAGATAGTAAATCACAACGCCTGTGTGTTTGCTTTGACATTTCTTACCATCTCAAACACACTGTAAAGATTTAGAGTTTGTATAGCAATAACTGAGTTTTAAGGGTTAAATCAAGCAGAAATCTCTCTCTAATGTATTAATTACAGGTCATCATTGAATATTAATTATGATAAACACACACTGACTCTGGTCCCCTGTTAGATAGTAAATCACGATGCCTGTGTGTTTGCTTTGACATTTCTTACTATCACAAACACACTGTAAAGATTTAGAGTTTTTATAGCAATAACTGAGTTTTAAGGGTTAAATCAAGCAGAAATCTCTCTCTAATGTATTAATTACAGGTCATCATTGAATATTAATTATGATAAACACACACTGACTCTGGTCCCCTGTTAGATAGTAAACCACAACGCCTGTGTGTTTGCTTTGACATTTCTTACTATCACAAACACACTGTAAAGATTTAGAGTTTTATAGCAATGACTGAGTTTTAAGGGTTAAATCAAGCAGAAATCTCTCTCTAATGTATTAATTACAGGTCATCATTGAATATTATGATAAACACACACTGACTCTGGTCCCCTGTTAGATAGTAAACCACAACGCCTGTGTGTTTGCTGTGACATTTCTTACCATCTCAAACACACTGTAAAGATTTAGAGTTTTTATAGCAATGACTGAGTTTTAAGGGTTAAATCAAGCAGAAATCTCTCTCTAATGTATTAATTACAGGTCATCATTGAATATTAATTATGATAAACACACACTGACTCTGGTCCCCTGTTAGATAGTAAACCACAACGCCTGTGTGTTTGCTGTGACATTTCTTACCATCTCAAACACACTGTAAAGATTTAGAGTTTTATAGCAATAACTGAGTTTTAAGGGTTAAATCAAGCAGAAATCTCTCTCTAATGTATTAATTACAGGTCATCATTGAATATTAATTATGATAAACACACTGACTCTGGTCCCCTGTTAGATAGTAAACCACAACGCCTGTGTGTTTGCTGTGACATTTCTTACCATCTCAAACACACTGTAAAGATTTAGAGTTTGTATAGCAATAACTGAGTTTTAAGGGTTAAATCAAGCAGAAATCTCTCTCTAATGTATTAATTACAGGTCATCATTGAATATTAATTATGATAAACACACACTGACTCTGGTCCCTGTTAGATAGTAAATCACAATGCCTGTGTGTGTTTGCTTTGACATTTCTTACCATCTCAAACACACTGTAAAGATTTAGAGTTTGTATAGCAATAACTGAGTTTTAAGGGTTAAATCAAGCAGAAATCTCTCTCTAATGTATTAATTACAGGTCATCATTGAATAGTGATCATGTTAAACACACACTGACTCTGGTCCCTGTTAGATAGTAAATCACAACGCCTGTGTGTTTGCTTTGACATTTCTTACCATCTCAAACACACTGTAAAGATTTAGAGTTTATAGCAATGACTGAGTTTTAAGGGTTAAATCAAGCAGAAATCTCTCTCTAATGTATTAATTACAGGTCATCATTGAATATTAATTATGATAAACACACACTGACTCTGGTCCCCTGTTAGATAGTAAACACAACGCCTGTGTGTTTGTGACATTTCTTCCATCTCAAACACACTGTAAAGATTTAGAGTTTTTATAGCAATGACTGAGTTTTAAGGGTTAAATCAAGCAGAAATCTCTCTCTAATGTATTAATTACAGGTCATCATTGAATATTAATTATGATAAACACACACTGACTCTGGTCCCCTGTTAGATAGTAAACCACAACGCCTGTGTGTTTGCTGTGACATTTCTTACCATCTCAAACACACTGTAAAGATTTAGAGTTTTTATAGCAATAACTGAGTTTTAAGGGTTAAATCAAGCAGAAATCTCTCTAATGTATTAATTACAGGTCATCATTGAATATTAATTATGATAAACACACTGACTCTGGTCCCCTGTTAGATAGTAAACCACAACGCCTGTGTGTTTGCTTTGACATTTCTTACCATCTCAAACACACTGTAAAGATTTAGAGTTTGTATAGCAATAACTGAGTTTTAAGGGTTAAATCAAGCAGAAATCTCTCTCTAATGTATTAATTACAGGTCATCATTGAATATTAATTATGATAAACACACACTGACTCTGGTCCCCTGTTAGATAGTAAATCACAACGCCTGTGTGTTTGCTTTGACATTTCTTACTATCACAAACACACTGTAAAGATTTAGAGTTTGTATAGCAATAACTGAGTTTTAAGGGTTAAATCAAGCAGAAATCTCTCTCTAATGTATTAATTACAGGTCATCATTGAATATTAATTATGATAAACACACACTGACTCTGGTCCCTGTTAGATAGTAAAACACAACGCCTGTGTGTTTGCTTTGACATTTCTTACTATCACAAACACACTGTAAAGATTTAGAGTTTTAATAGCAATGACTGAGTTTTAAGGGTTAAATCAAGCAGAAATCTCTCTCTAATGTATTAATTACAGGTCATCATTGAATATTAATTATGATAAACACACACTGACTCTGGTCCCCTGTTAGATAGTAAAACACAACGCCTGTGTGTTTGCTTTGACATTTCTTACCATCTCAAACACACTGTAAAGATTTAGAGTTTGTATAGCAATAACTGAGTTTTAAGGGTTAAATCAAGCAGAAATCTCTCTCTAATGTATTAATTACAGGTCATCATTGAATATTAATTATGATAAACACACACTGACTCTGGTCCCCTGTTAGATAGTAAACCACAACGCCTGTGTGTTTGCTTTGACATTTCTTACCATCTCAAACACACTGTAAAGATTTAGAGTTTTTATAGCAATAACTGAGTTTTAAGGGTTAAATCAAGCAGAAATCTCTCTCTAATGTATTAATTACAGGTCATCATTGAATAGTGATCATGTTAAACACACACTGACTCTGGTCCCCTGTTAGATAGTAAATCACAACGCCTGTGTGTTTGCTTTGACATTTCTTCCATCTCAAACACACTGTAAAGATTTAGAGTTTGTATAGCAATAACTGAGTTTTAAGGGTTAAATCAAGCAGAAATCTCTCTCTAATGTATTAATTACAGGTCATCATTGAATATTAATTATGATAAACACACACTGACTCTGGTCCCTGTTAGATAGTAAACCACAACGCCTGTGTGTTTGCTTTGACATTTCTTCCATCTCAAACACACTGTAAAGATTTAGAGTTTGTATAGCAATAACTGAGTTTTAAGGGTTAAATCAAGCAGAAATCTCTCTCTAATGTATTAATTACAGGTCATCATTGAATATTAATTATGATAAACACACACTGACTCTGGTCCCCTGTTAGATAGTAAACCACAACGCCTGTGTGTTTGCTTTGACATTTCTTACCATCTCAAACACACTGTAAAGATTTAGAGTTTGTATAGCAATAACTGAGTTTTAAGGGTTAAATCAAGCAGAAATCTCTCTCTAATGTATTAATTACAGGTCATCATTGAATATTAATTATGATAAACACACACTGACTCTGGTCCCCTGTTAGATAGTAAACCACAACGCCTGTGTGTTTGCTTTGACATTTCTTACCATCTCAAACACACTGTAAAGATTTAGAGTTTGTATAGCAATAACTGAGTTTTAAGGGTTAAATCAAGCAGAAATCTCTCTCTAATGTATTAATTACAGGTCATCATTGAATATTAATTATGATAAACACACACTGACTCTGGTCCCCTGTTAGATAGTAAATCACAACGCCTGTGTGTTTGCTTTGACATTTCTTACCATCTCAAACACACTGTAAAGATTTAGAGTTTGTATAGCAATAACTGAGTTTTAAGGGTTAAATCAAGCAGAAATAGCTCTCTAATGTATTAATTACAGGTCATCATTGAATATTAATTATGATAAACACACACTGACTCTGGTCCCCTGTTAGATAGTAAACACGACGCCTGTGTGTTTGCTTTGACATTTCTTACCATCTCAAACACACTGTAAAGATTTAGAGTTTTTATAGCAATAACTGAGTTTTAAGGGTTAAATCAAGCAGAAATCTCTCTCTAATGTATTAATTACAGGTCATCATTGAATATTAATTATGATAAACACACACTGACTCTGGTCCCCTGTTAGATAGTAAACCACGCCTGTGTGTTTGCTTTGACATTTCTTACCATCTCAAACACACTGTAAAGATTTAGAGTTTTTAGACCCTGATTACATCTGTATTTAGTGAACTAGATGTGTATAGGTAGATGTGTATAAGTGTATGCAGCACTCCAAAAAGCAATACCTGGTCTAGCAATTTAATATCATTACTCTTGCAGCACACTTGTAAATGCATCATCACTTTGGTTTATTTAACTAATGCATTAACTAACCTGAACTAACCATTGTTCATAATACATTCATTTGCAGTGTATTCATCTTGTTCATTTGAGCTCATCAAATTACAACTGTTTAGTGTTAGTTTTAACACCATACCACCAAACCTGTGCCTAAACTTACCCGTATCCCATCTCAATATCAGCAAAAGCGTTTTGCAATACAATATGTACACAATAAATACATTGTGCAATTTTTTTGATGTAAGTACACAGTATAAGTCCACCACATATAAAGCAGGACTAAACACTGTAATGCAACAATACAGGGGAAAATGGCTAAATAAAATTCATTTTGCAGCATCATCCATTAGACAACGGGATGAAACGGGGTTACAGGAGCTCATTGTATTTAAAATTTTAATTTTATTATCCTTCTCTTAAACATTCATAAAACCTCCTTGTTTCACAGAATCCTGATTTAGTTTAAGCCAAGATTATGCCTTAGTTCAATTAGGAATTGCCTGCAAAACAATTGCAATGACATTTTAAGATATACTTAAAGATAAAACAGCTCAAACATACATTTTAGTCTGAGAATAGACTCAAGATACTCAAGCCTGGCTTGAGAATAGACTCAAGCTGTGTTAAACTACCCCCACTACACTGAGGCAATTTGCATTTCAATGAAGAGTGGCTTCCAAGGACAGCATGTCACAGCCACAGACACATTTAGGCCAGACTATAAGAGTTTCACCTTTGACCAAAATATACATAAACTTATAAGCCATCCTATCTACTTAAACTTAATTTACTTAACTTACTTGCGCTTGTATTTTAAAAAAAAAATTCAGATGTGGTATAAAGGTTAAGTTAAACTATCCTAAATAAGCTTCCCATGTTAATGAATAAATAATCTTTCATAATTTAATATTTTTTGTGCTCCAAGTAACAATGCAGCATTTAACTTTAAAATTCTTATAAAAATGTAAATGGTTTATCCGTAAGTAATTTATCATTATTGAGGAAAATTGAGTCCTGCAAATTAATTTCTCATTGTTTCTTATTATTAAATAGTGAATACATTTTTATCTCAATACCTTCTTAAAAGGCTGTACCATCCGTAGTTTGATATTATTTTTAACCTTTTCTTTATTAATATTAACATGTGTTGTCTGGCATTGTTATAGATTTGGGTTCTGTGCTCTTTTTAAAATACATATAGTCAAAAATAAGTATAATGTTATGTTATACTAAGTAAGGTAAAGATGTCCTTATTCAATTTAAATGTTTAAAACTGGAACTCAATTTAAAACCAATCCACTACCCTTGTTTTGAACTGTCTGTTTGCTTTCAATCACAGGGAAATCTGCAGAACTGTACCAATAGTAATGGTGGTTAATTGTGGCTTATCCAAAGACATAATATAGGTTAACTGTATATTGTGATCAATGTGATGTGGATTAGCAACACTGGGTCGCACTTTATATTAAGTGTCTTTAACTAGTATGTACTTGCATTGCAACTAATCATTTGATATAATACACTTATTGTGCACAAACAAGTTTTTACATTGTACTTATATTTTGGTGAAAGTACACAGTAGTTAAGGCCACCTCATATAAAACAGGACTCAACACTGTACTCTCTTAAAAATAAAGGTGCCACGAAGAACCATTATTTTTAAGACTAAATAGCTTAAGCTACTCAAGCCTGGCTTGAGAATAGACTCAAGCCGTGTTAAACTACCCCCACTACATTCGCAGGCAATTTGCATTTCAATGAAGAGTGGCTTCCAAGGACAGCATGTCACAGCCACAGACACATTAAGGCCAGACTATAAGAGTTTCACCTTAGACCAAAATATACATAAACTTATAAGCCATCCTATCTACTTAAACTTAATTTACTTAACTTACGTGGTAAACTTGTTGAGTAATTTAACATGAGGTACTCTGTGGAATGAGGTACAAGTGGTATGAGCTTGTATTTTAACTTTTTTTTCAGATGCTGTATAAAGGTTAAGTTAAACTATCCTAAATCAGCTTCCCATGTTAATGAATAAATAATCTTTCATAATTTAATATGTTTTTGTGCTCCAAGTAACAATGCAGCATTTAACTTTAAAATACTTATAAAAATGTAAGTGGTGTATCTGTAAGTAATGTATCATTAATGTGGAAAAATTAGTCATGCAAATTAATTTCTCATTGTTTCTTATTATTAAATAGTGAATACATTTTTATCTCAATACCTTCTTAAAATGCTGTACCATCCGTAGTTTGATATTATTTTTAACCTTTTCTTTATTAATATTATCATGTGTTGTCTGGCATTGTTATAGATGTGGGTTCTGTGCTCTATTTAAAAT
This sequence comes from Gobiocypris rarus, assembly GCA_023029165.1. Classification (NCBI taxonomy): domain Eukaryota; kingdom Metazoa; phylum Chordata; class Actinopteri; order Cypriniformes; family Gobionidae; genus Gobiocypris; species Gobiocypris rarus. Next base: position 32,808,115 of record CM040935.1, on the reverse strand, counting down.
ACATACAGTCAAAAGTGAGTAATTATAATGTTATGTTATACTAAGTAAGGTAAACATATTTCCTTATCCAATTTAAATGTTTACAACTGGAACTCAATTTAAAACCAATCCACTACCCTTGTTTTGAACTGTCTGTTTGCTTTCAATCACAGGGAAATCTGCAGAACTGTACCAATAGTAATGGTGGTTAATTGTGGCTTATCCAAAGACATAATATAGGTTAACTGTATATTGTGATCAATGTGATGTGGATTAGCAACACTGGGTCGCACTTTATATTAAGTGTCTTTAACTAGTATGTACTTGCATTGAAATTAATAATTTGATATAATGCACTTATTGTGCACATTCCTTAAATTCCTTAAAGAAATTTCTTTTCTGTAATGTGCACAAAATGGTTGTATGAAAAACAAATTCAAATATTTTTTTTCCTCTAGCAATTCAAATATAAACATTTTTGATAACTGATGGATATATTTTTTTATTCAGTATATTGTGTATATTTATATGTGCTTATTGTGATCCCTGATGCCAGTGTGAACATGAAATCATTATATATAATTTAAATAACAAAGACAGCCTTGACTGCCAGCTCACTTCCCTTTCACACACACAGCCCCACTGCAGGCTATGGAGGTCCCCTGTTGGATAGGTAGACATAAATCAGGTCCCCTCTTGGCATGTTTTTAAAAAATTAAAAAAATGCTTATTTGAAGTTATATTATGAAAAAGGACCTTAAAAGAAAATTTTGTATGCCATTTTTGTTTCTTCAAAATGACTAGAAACACAGGTCCCCTCTTGGTCAGTGTAGAGTGATAGTCCCCTCTTGGTAATATAGACGTGTATGTGTGTGTGTGTGTGTGTGTGTGTGTGTGTGTGTGTGTGTGTGTGTGTGTGTGGATGTCACAAGGTGACGATTTTTATAGGGCGGAACCAAAAGTCAGAAGAAGTTTGGTTCCACCCGGAGGTGTTGCAGTACACACGGAAGTTCCGGCGGCATTCAGAGAGTAATCGGGCACGAATGGAGTACAGCTGTGTGGGATTAACAAGAGCGGATGATGATTGGAGGATACGACAAACAAAGCAGTATTTAAAGACATTGGCAATCACAGGTAGGAGGGCAGTGCTGGAGTTGGTGCTCGTGGTGTGTTGGTGCTGGTTGGTGCTATTGTAGCGTCGCGCTGCAGGCATACTTACATCCGTTGCGGATCTAAATCTCTCTCCCAGGCTGAAGTGTGTATACCGAAGGAACATACAAACCCTACGGGCTGAAGCTGTGACAAAGATCGTTGATATTGAGGAATGCAAAGGGGAAGCGGAGTCAAGGAGTGAATGTGAGTGTACTGTCCTAGGAGACTTATTGAGACGGTCGCATTGTTGTGAGTATTGGCCAAGAGAAGAGCGGCTTGTCTAGGTGACAAAGACCTGACGCCTGTATCTGTGGAGCAAGCGTACCGCTAAGACTACTCGACACCCCCTGTGAGTATCAAACCTCCATTCTGAATCCAGTATTGTTCATCACTTGTGGTATAGTTGTTCTCTAGAAGAGAAGCAGAGTGACTGGTTTGTGCAACAACGAGACGATCCACGTGTGTATTGGGACAGAGGAAACGCCATACCATTCGACACCATCTGTGAGTACCCAACTATACATACTGGACAGAACATTGTGGATTATCTGCGATATAACTATCTGCAAGAAGGAAGGAAGACTGGCCCCACCCCTTGACAGCGCGGTGGGAGAGCCAGAGGAAATATATACACCTGGGTTAAGTGCGGCCACGCATTACTTCACTGGACCAGACTTTACCATCGCCTATTGTCCCTGGCAACGTGGATGAAGCGGGCGTCTTATGTGTGCACTGGATTGCGGTGGGTGAATCTTTTATGCTGTGGAATGTTTTCACTGTGACGTACTGCTGTGTACTGCTGTGTACTGCTGTGTACTGCTGTGCTCTGCTGTGCTCTGCTGTGTATTGCTGTGTGTCTTGTCAGACAAACCCCCGTTTTCATACGCCCCGTCGAGGGAGGAAGAACAGGCCGTTGTGTCCAGTTTAAAATTGACAACTACATGCTGTGAACTACCCCAGGTGTTGGAGGACAAGAGTGGTGTCTGGAAAAGCCCCTTAGGATCATTGAAGTATCACGGTCCCGTGAGTGCTAGTACACGAACTACCGTGGATGTATACATGGTGTGTTATCTTTTGTGTCCGAAGACAGAGATAAAGTGAACAGGAGTAAAGGAGTCGGGTGAATCTGTACCTACCGTCTGCTGTAACCAGCAAAGAGGTGAGAGTGAAGCACACCAACGTAACTGTGTCCTTGTGTCCCAGCTGCCGCCTGTGGAAGAGAGAGATAAAGTGAACCACGAGAAGGAACTGTGTAAATCTGTACCTACCGTCTGCTGTAACCAGCAAAGAGGTGAGAGTGAAGCACACCAACGTAACTGTGTCCTTGTGTCCCAGCTGCCGCCTGTGGAAGAGAGAGATAAAGTGAACCACACGAGAAGGAGCTGTGTAAATCTGTACCTACCGTCTGCTGTAACCAGCAAAGAGCTGCCGCCTGTGGAGAGAGATAAAGCGAACCACACGAAAGGAGCTGTGAAGACCTGCACTTACCGTCTGCTGTAACCAGCAAAGAGGTGAGAGTGAAGTATACCAGAGTAACGGTGTTTTTGTGTCCCAGCTGCCACCTGTGGAGGAAGAGAGACAAAGTGAACCACACGGGAAGGAGCTGTGTAATCCTGTACTTACCGTCCGCTGTAACCAGCAAGGAGCGGTCACCTGTGGAGCGAGAGAACTAAAGTGAAACACACAAGAAGGAGCTGGATAAACTCGTACCGACCGCAGGTTGTACCTGGCAAAGAGGTGAGAACTAAGCCCATCCAAATAACTGTGTCCCTGGGTATCTGCAGCAGCCTGTAGGAAGAAAAGGAGAACTTGTGAGATACCAGGACATCCATAGTCGACATGCACTGTGCGGCCACACCAAGGAGTAACGGGACAAACCCTCCACCTACCTGCACATTCGATCTGCCTCCAGGAAGGAAGAAGAGGCGCCACGGACATTACAACGAAGGGACGGACCCCGTTGCCCCCTCCTCTCACCTACCCTTTGGCCGCCCACCTGGAGGGCAGAACTGTTTAGTTTTAATTGCCCCTTTCCCATTTCCCCTAGAGACAATCTCTTTTTAAATAGTTAAATAAAGTTGTTTTAACTTACCGGTTCCTGTGTTGTCTGGTCATTGGGTTGGCTTTTGGGGACCTCCTCGAGGTGGAAGTTGAAAGGGGCGTGGCTTAGTCAGGCAGTAGCCAGCCCCGGGGCGTGACATGTGTGTGTGTGCGTGTGTGAGGATACTGACATACAGTGCGTTCGGGATTTAACCTGCATCACGGAAATAAAATAGCCTTAAGTTATAAACAGAACATCTTTATCTACACGGATGGATGGTGTTCATGAATATGGGAGAACATGTTCCAAGTATTTCCTGCTTTTGCAGCCACCCTTAGTGCAAACTGGATAACCATCTTCAAGGAAAACACTGCGTTTGTTTTTCAAAATATTCCCATACTGCAGATTGTAACTTTTTTTGGTTGGAGGATAGAGATTAGAAGTTGTAGCCTCTGGCTCTGACATTTTCTCATGTCTTCTCTTCCGTGTTTGTTTGAATCCCGCTGTGGACTCGTCAATGCGGATTCAAACAAACGCGGAAGAGAATATAATGCTGGATAAAGTCTTAGTTTTTGTTATTTTGGACCCAAATGTATTGTCGATGCTTCAAAAGTCTAACTAATCCACTGATGTCACATGGACTACTGATGATGTTTTTATGACCTTTCTGGACACGGACTGTAGAGTGTGCTTACACTTTCAATGGAGGGACAGAAAGCTCTCGGACTAAATCTAAAATATCTTAAACTGTGTTCCGGAGATGAACGGAGGTCTTAGGGGTTTGGAACGACATTAGGCTGACTCATTAATGACAGAATTTTCATTTTTGGGTGAACTAACCCTTTAAAGGGATAGGTCACTGAAAAATGAACATTTTGCATCATTTACTCACCCTCATGTTTTTCCAAACCTGTATGAGTTTTTCTTTGAGCTGTTGAACAGATATCCCTTTAATGAAGTGACCTATAGGCCTCACCCAGCTTTTGGGTAAAACAAACCAACAAACAAAAAACATCCCTTTGACGAGTGCAAATGCTGTTAGATTGTTGTATAATGTTGTATATGTTGTATAAATATTGTTTTATATTGGATGCATCACATAGACTAGTTCTTACCCTACTGGAAAACTGGAAACAAACTATTATTTTTCCTTGTTAACCACTTCCATCCCACAACAAATGAAACATCAACATTATTATTTTGATGTATGTTGTAGTCTAAATTCTGTATTTTTATATTTTGTTTTCCAGCCCTCAGAGGATCCTGATACCTACATCCACCGGAGAGTGTTTTCCAGCCCTGTCTTGCTGGTTGGTGAGGAGAACTGCATTCTGGTTGTAGGTACTACCCCAGTTCTAACTTTTGACAAAGACTCTACGTCCTGGCCTATTACTACGCACTTTATCTCACATACCCAAAGTGTATTGCAACACTCTTATCTGTGTTGCAAACACAAGTTCTGAGAGATACCATCCACGAGCAGGATGCAACCCCCTCATACAAAAAGGCCATTCATGAATGGAGAATGTTTGTGGACTAATTACTGTTTCACACCTGTTTTATGGCTGAGGCTCTGAGATGGCTTCAGTGTTTTTGTTTTTCAGTTCCATTTGCACTTGATTTGTGCAGATTTTCCCTGATTTTCAGTATTGTTCCATGCATCTGCCATAAAATAATGCAATACGTCCAAGTGGCTGCTGTTAGAGGTTTAGTGTATGTGCCAGCCAGTTTTTTGTTTTGTTTTTCTTCAGTAAAAGTTGGAATTAGTTTTAGACTGTTCATCCTGCTGTGCTATGCCTCAATTCGTTAAGAAGAAAATGTACATTCTTGAGCCAACATTAAAGGGATATTTGACCCAAAATGAAAGTTCTGTCCACATTTACTCACCCTTATGTTGTTTCAAACTTGTATGAATTTCTTTCTTCTGTTGAGTGCATAACAGTTGATGGTAGCCATTGACTGTATTTTTTCCCCCTGCTATGGAAGTCAATGGCTAGCGTCAACTGTCTGGTGACCAACATTCTCCAAAATGTCTTATGTACTCAACAGAAGAAAGAAACTCATACAAGTTTGAAACAACATAAGTTGAGTAAATGAGGACATTGCATTCATTTTTGGGTCAAATATTTTTAACGCTGTACATTGAGCAATTGCTTTAACTTTGGAGAATGTTCAATAAATGTTCATCAAAGCAGAGTATGTTTGTTTCTTTATTTAAATGTTTATATTTGTGTTTGTATAATGTATTATTTATTGTTTGTTTTGGGGAGGGGGGAGGTTTAGGTTTTTGTGTCATTTGAAAAATAATCAAAATAAGCTGAATTTAATGTTTAATATTCTAGTTTTAATGCACTCCTCCTAAATGTATTATTATTCATTTCTTACGAAGAGTGGAAAATGCTAAGTTTTAAGGATTTATGTATAGTTTTAGGACCAAAAGTTTTAAGTTCAAGTGTTCTAGTTTTGAAGCCTTTTCACTAATTTATGTGTTATTCAATGGTTTTAAATATGAAAAAAAAAAACAGTTTTAAGCATATTTGTCTAATTTTAAGACAAAAAAAAATAAATTGTGACTAGATTTAAGTTCAAATGTTCTAGTTTTAAAGCAGTTTTCACTAATTTATGTGTTATTCAATGGTTTTAAATGGGTAAAAAAGGACCAGTTTTAAGCATATTTGTCTAATTTTAAGACCAAAAGTTTTTAGTGACTTAGATTTAAGTTAAAATATTCTAGTTTTAAAGAAGTTTTTACTAATTTATGTGTTGTTTAATGCTTATAAATAGGTTAAAAAAGACAAATTTTTAAGCATTTTTGTCTAATTATAAGATTCAGTAGTATTTACTATTGACTAGATATTTATGCTACTTTCAAGAAATCTTACCAAGTCATTTTTGCTTACCCCATTGGCAGAATTTTTTGCTTGTTTCAAGAAGGGCATTTTTGCAGCGTACTGGTACACCTTTAGCTGAACTAGCAGTGATCCTTATCTGTCTTGCACTATGCCAAACCTCTGACAAACTCTGATTTTGTGTTTGATTCTCTAATTCATCTGCCTGGTCACTGTTCATTTCTATGTATTTACTGTAAAATGTTCACATTTACTGCAAGTCAAAGTCTCCATGTGGCTGGTGGAGTTCAAGCCTATCAATGTCTTCTGCCTGCTCGGATACATTGGCATTGTAGCACTTTTCCAAAAGTGGTTTTGTGCCTGAAGAACTGACTCTCTCCCTGAAGTCTTGATGTGTGTCATAGCTTGGTGTAGATGGTAGCCTTTCTCCGTCCCTTGCTGATGATGCACCATACACATCCTCAGCTTTGTGAAGTCTAAATGTTATCTGACTGATTCTTTTCTGTTCTAGATTTCTTCTGGTCCCTGCTCTCCATCTACGCTGCTCATCAGTGCAAGATAGCCGTCTTACCACCGGCCACTGCATTCTGCACCTTTCAAAATTCACAACATATTGTTTACTTTTGACACTGCATTTGTTTACTTTACTTTACTTTACTACAACACCGCAGCAGCGTGGCTACAAGACCTACCAGGGCCAGCGCAGGAGCATCCAGCTGTTTCCACTATTCTGTTATTTTGTAACATAACCCACGCGCTGTGATTGGGGTTATTTATAGTCTGACTCGACTCTACCTCCACTTTTAGGAATGTGAACTGCTGATGATTGTGACAAAGAATTTGTCTGATTTTATAACTGTGTAAGTAATTGTATGCTTCCGTGCTTTTATAATTTCTAAGCTCCTCACCATCAACACCCTCAGACAAAACAAGATAATTGACTATGTCAACATATGTGACCGCTGGCCATTGTTTCATATCATCAACCCAGGAGGTGGCGCTGGCCAACCGTAGGATGAGGGACAGACAAAATTACGTTGTCTTCTATTACGTTGTATGCTGCCGATATTTAAAAAAAATAAAAACAGATAAAAACCTTTGTTTCAGAGCTTTTCGTGTAACTGTAATGCCTAACTATACGAATCAAGTGGCGAACCGGAAGTCTTGAGCATCCACCATACGTGTAAGTGCAAACCATAACGGGTAGTTTCGCATCCCGTAAAAAAGGTGGATAGGCCGGGATTCGATTCCCTGACGGGGAAGCCTAGTCCTTTACTGCTGCCCAAAGACCCATACAAAAGTTATTGATCCAGCTACAAGTTACAGAAGGAGTTCACCAGGGGCCCCGGACGACTGTTTAGAGCAAAAGAAAAGCATTGGCCGGGTATCGAACTATACCATACACTATACCATCAATGGAGGCCTTTCATTGATTGCCTGGATGCCGGCTTGTGCGGTTACATCCTACATTATAATAGGTTATAGTATACAAGTTACCCTATTTAAAATGTAATAAGTAGTGTAACTATTTCAATTACTATACTAAAGTAATGTAACTATCACTGATTACATTTGATCACTTTTTGATTACTTTTCTAATTTCCAGCACTGGGATGCATTTCGCCATGGTAACGTCTCTCATATAGAATGTAGCTTTATATGCTTTCAACAGCAATATGGATTGATGTAATTGGCAGATTGCAACTTTGAAATAAAAGAACCAATCAGAATAGCATCGCTTTACTAAACAGCCTTTTTTTCACAGTGATCGCAACATCAGTCTATGTGGGCTAAACTTTGATTCATTCATTATTGCTTTGGCACACAATTTACATTCAATGACGACATCTTTCAAATTACATGAATAATTTTCTCACTTGGACACAAACACCAACAAAACTTTATCTACTATACAGGTCAATTTGCATATGTTTACATACTCTGAATCTTGCAAGAATTAGTACATCTAGTACATAATTCTCACCTCTTTTATAAATACTGAGGATTCAGACACTCATTCGCTCGCCTACTGCTTTTCCTTTACTATATAGTAGGGAAGTATGCGGTTTCAGACGTAGCCAAGGACTCAAGGGATTACCCCAAGGGGGAAGTTAAATTTGGAACTACACATGACTCTTACTATTTCTGCCATATAAAGATATTTTAAAAGTATTTCAGCATGTCTGCAAGCAAAGCAGAATGCACCAAACATCTAATCAAAGTACTTTGGGGAAGCTACAGTAGAAAACCTGACCTTTTTAACTTTTTAACTGAAATCAAGAACCAACACATGCGTATAATTTTGAGAACCTGTGAGAATCTTCTGGTAGGCTATAGCGTGATATGTTCTGTTGATGACACAAACTCTGTTAATGAAATAGCATTGGGTTAACAAGTGGCAGTTTCTGCATTAATGGGACGTACAACACACTTTGAGAACAAAGTAAGTCCATTATGTAGGGTTCTTTAAGTCAGTGTACATTTCTTTTCAAATTAATCAATTAAAATTAGTGTAGCTTCTAAACACTGACTCCTCTAGAGGTCTAATAGTGCCACATTGTAACAGATACAACATGCCTTACCGGCACAACTGGGATTTAAACCCAGCATCTTCTGGTTAGAATAGCATTTACAAACTCAACTTTAACATAACAGATTTAGCTTTAAATAAACTTAAATGTAATTTTACTATGGTTAAGGTCAGTGAAAGCGTTCAAAAAATTAACTGGTGCAGTTTCTCTAAATAAAATACTGACTACATTAGGTTATTATCCTGGCATGTGGAGATTTCTAAACTGTGTCACAACTAGCCACACGGTAGGTTGTGCATTAACGTCTGTACCTTTGCAAGTCACGTGCAACCATAGGTTAAAGACTAAATGGGACTTGCAAGGGTACAGTAGGACAATCAGCTCCAACAGAATAAGGCACTTTCCAAGCCAGAAACAGTTAAACAGACATGAAACGTGACAAGTCAGATACAAGCAAGGATTGATGTCAGTTTTATTTAAATCTTTTGCCCTTGAACCATTAAAGGACCAAGTGTGGCCTTCCCTTCCCACTGAACGCCTAGAGGGAGAAATAGAGACAAGTTAGAGCACAAGTGTCAAAAGCAACCTTAAAAGCAAGAGCTACCAACCTCCATAGAGCAGCAGCAATTCCACCATCAGGACCACATGTGGAGTCACAGCAACCACAAACTTGGTCGTTTCCATCAGCAGCAAACCACCTGCAACAAGACAAAGCAGTTTTAACAAGAGCAAAGACAGCTTAAAGAAAACAATTAAGTGCAACATATCCATTGGCAAAGGAACAGGATTTGTGCTGAGAATCACTGGGTGCAGAAGCAATAGTTGCCTTCAGAACACATGTTATGTAGATCTGCAAGGGATGACAGACAAGTCAGAAAGCCAAAGCAGATGGGAAGAGAAGAATTAACTCATGCTATTCATAGTACATACAGAAGGACTGGAGCTCTCCTGGAACATGAATGCCTCCAGCTGGAACTGGATCTTGTCCACCTGGGACCGAGGCATGAAGCGGGAGCTGGAAGCTGTAGCCTTGGCATCCACAAAGCACCTCATGAATGTCAACTCTAGAACGTCATGCAACTAGACCTTACCCATGATACTAAATGACAGGTTTATAAAAATAAACAAACAACTAAAATGGTCCTATAGCATGACGGCCATGTCCCTACCCATAGTTCTCAATCAAGGAGTATCTTGGAAGAGAGTTCACATCAGGCACTTGAGTGGCCACACAGCGGTCCACATACACATGCAGAGGCACATGATTGTACTGCTTTACAGATGCCTCGATGTTAAGAACACCACCCAGGAAATAGTAGTATGAAGGCCTCTGATAGGACCAATCGTCTACAAAGAAAAAGGCAACAGTCAGCGGAGGTTAAACTTGTTTTATTATAAACATCCACCTACCGATCATGAGCTTCAGGGAGAACAGCAAGACTTCTTTACCAGCCTCTGTTGAGGCATAAGGGACCCATGTTGGCCTCAGAGCGTCACTGCTTACATTTTGAAGCCTGTGGTTCATGAAAGTGCCCATTAAAATGGTCTCCCAGATGCACAAGCAGACAGAAAGTCACAGACCACTTGCCTTTGATAATGGCATTGTACATTGTATGGTAGATTGTGGTTACCAACAGGGTCATTCCAAATAAAATGTACTGTGAAGAAAAAGTACAGTATTGTTCAAAATAATAGCAGTACAATGTGACTAAGCAGAAAAATCAAGGTTTTTAGTATATTTTTTATTGCTACGTGGCAAACAAGACCCAGCATTCATGATAGGCACGCTCTTAAGGCTGTGCAATTGGGGTATTAGTTGAAAGGTGTGTTCAAAAAACAGCAGTGTCTACCTTTGACTGTACAAACTCAAAACTATTTTGTACAAACATTTTTTTCTGGGATTTAGCAATCCTGTGAATCACTAAACTAATATTTAGTTGTATGACCACAGTTTTTAAAACTGCTTGACATCTGTGTGGCATGGAGTCAACCAACCTGTGGCACCTCTCAGCTGTTATTCCACTCCATGATTCTTTAACAACATTCCACAATTCATTCACATTTCTTGGTTTTGCTTCAGAAACAGCATTTTTGATATCACCCCACAAGTTCTCAATTGGATTAAGGTCTGGAGATTGGGCTGGCCACTCCATAACATTAATTTTGTTGGTTTGGAACCAAGACTTTGCCCGTTTACTAGTGTGTTTTGGGTCATTGTCTTGTTGAAACAACCATTTCAAGGGCATGTCCTCTTCAGCATAGGGCAACATGACCTCTTCAAGAATTTTAACATATGCAAACTGATCCATGATCCCTGGTATGCGATAAATAGGCCCAACACCATAGTAGGAGAAACATGCCCATATCATGATGCTTGCACCTCCATGCTTCACTGTCTTCACTGTGTACTGTGGCTTGAATTCAGAGTTTGGGGTCGTCTCACAAACTGCCTGTGGCCCTTGGACCCAAAAAGAACAATTTTACTCTCATCAGTCCACAAAATGTTGCTCTATTTCTCTTTAGGCCAGTTGATGTGTTCTTTGGCAAATTGTAACCTCTTCTGCACATGCCTTTTTTTAACAGAGGGACTTTGCGGGGGATTCTTGAAAATAGATTAGCTTCACACAGACGTCTTCTAACTGTCACAGTACTTACAGGTAACTCCAGACTGTCTTTGATCATCCTGGAGGTGATCATTGGCTGAGCCTTTGCCATTCTGGTTATTCTTCTATCCATTTTGATGGTTGTCTTCCGTTTTCTTCCACGTCTCGCTGGTTTTGCTCTCCATTTTAAGGCATTGGAGATCATTTTAGCTGAACAGCCTATCATTTTTGCACCTCTTTATAGGTTTTCCTCTCCAATCAACTTTTTAATCAAAGTACGCTGTTCTTCTGAACAATGTCTTGAACCCATTTTCCTCAGCTTTCAAATGCATGTTCAACAAGTGTTGGCTTCATCCTTAAATAGGGGCCACCTGATTCACACCTGTTTCTTCACAAAATTGATGACCTCAGTGATTGCATGCCACACTGCTATTTTTTTTAACACCTTTCAACTAATTAAACTAATACCCCAATTGCACAGCCTTAAGAGCGTGCATATCATGAATGCTGGGTCTCATTTGTTTTCTGAGAATCTACTGAACCTACTGGTAACTTGCACGTAGCAATAAAAATATATACTAAAAACCTTGATTAATCTGGTTAGTCATATTGTTCTGCTATTATTTTGAACAATACTGTACATACTTTTGAGTGTGTAACAAAAGAGGACGCAAGCTTTGGGACAAACAATCACCGTCAAAGTTAAAATCCTCCACATTCAATTTAATTTCCTACTGTATCAGAGAGAAGTGTAGTAGCACGTTCATCTGCCATGCATGTCTTTAAAGCAGAGACTCATGTGTTTACAGTTTAAATATAATGATGGATTTAAAAGTTAATGGCCAAACATATTACATTTGTAGTTCAAATCGAATATCAGCCATTATATATCAGAAATTGACCATCCGGCTCACTGATTGCACATCGTATTTCTGCACGAGCGCATGAATGTGAGTGTTTTATAACAGATGCTCGCCAAAGCAGCGTGTTTGGAGAAGTTTGTGAGTATCAGTGGTGTATGTTCACATGGGGATCAGCTCCATAGACATGGTTGCTTGTTCACTGATGACATCAGCTAAGTTTCATTCAGAATTTTATTTTTAATTTTTTTTTAGTGTGTTTTTTATGAATGGATATGAATAGTAGTTATATACAGTCCTTCGACATCTCCCTGTGGTCTTGCTTGGTATGGCAGGTTGACTTGTGCTTGTTGTACTAATTGTAATATAACTAAGCAGAGTAAGTACTTCTAAGTTGTAAAGAATGTCTGCAATGTACGTTTGCAAACAACACTGAATGTTAATATATTTTAAATCTATATAAAATGGGGGGGTGTTGGTGGGCCTTGCAGTATTGATTCAGAGAGGAGCCTTCAAGTAAAAAAGGTTGGGAACCACGGTTCTGTATGATTAAATATAATAGTATTGAGAAATTGGTCCTAGATATTATAAAGATTAAAAAAAAGGCTGTATAGTAAAGCAGTGCTATTCTGATGCTTTTGATCAATGAATTTGCAGAGCATCACGTCTGCCAATTGCAATTACCATTGAAAGCATAAGGCTACATTCTGTCTGACAGATGCCACCATGTCAAGTGAAATGCATGCTTTGTGCGCAATCGTAGCATTACCATCCAAAAATAAAAACTTGTCATGCTTGAATAAGCAGTTATGTTAATCCAGCTATTAAGCAACAAGTAGAGACCAAACCAGATAACAAGGTATACGGTTGAATTAAGAAGTTTATTAAAACTACTAAAGTCACACGACCAGGTTAACTTCTCCACTAGACACCACAGTTTGTCCACTAGAGTATGTCTTGACATTAGCTTCTCTTCCTGGAAAGGAAATGGTAGAATTGTGGATGGCATTTAAAAACCAAGTTCTCATGGTTCCTGAAGTCAGTTTACAACAAGCACTCACTTTTCCTAGAGCAGCTTTGCTCACAGGAGCCAGAAGAGGGATGGCACACCGCTGTACTACAGTGGATGAAGATCTAACAGAGGGGAAAGGGTTAAGCCACAGAAAGCACCATTACAATATTAAGGACTCATGAAAGGCTGCAGAGCATACGGTTTCCTGTAGAGGACCCAGTGATGCTGGATTCACAAATGTAAACATCTTCAAAGCAAAGCGCTTGTAATGGGTTGGGAACTGAAGACCAGAAGATCCAGCCACCGGAACCAGTGTGGTCAGATAACGGTCATCCTGGTAAGGGCATCTGAAAGGCAAAGAGGCAGTCAGAAATGCTTTACAGCACATTAGATGGAGGAAGACTGACCTTACTCACCCATCGACCAGAAGGTCCCACTGGGGTAGACTGAGTGGACTAGGGGTTGATGTTGCCCAGCAACGTCCCAGCATTAGGACAATGTTGGGGTCAGTCCTCTCCAAAATGCGCACTCAACATACACAGGCTCCCGCAGGACTTTTGTAACCGGATAATCAGCGTCGCCGTAGTAGGATGTGTACGCTTCATCCCCTGAGGAAGAACACAGGCATTTAACCATAAACTGCAATCTGGAGTTTCAGAAAATACTTACACATACTTGGGACAGACACTTACCTTCTGCACAGCCTTTGGTGACACATTGACCATTTGCCAGTCTAAGCTCCACCCTGAGGGGTCCAGGAGCAGCTACTGGTGGAGGTGCAGGAACAGTGTTGACCTCCACAACCAGAGCTTCCACAGAAGTGGCAGAGTACCTACACTGGAAGAGAAGCCTGGACAACAAACAGTGATCTTGTAGCATTTCTCAAGGATTAACAGTTATGCGAAGCATAAAACCACCTACTCAAAATGGCTGTCCCTTGTGATGGAACCAAGTGGCCCAACACCCACTTCATACGAGGAGGTCATTCTGTTTTCATACACCACATATCCACTGTCCTCCTGCAAATAGTAACTGTTGGCATCCAGTCCATGCCAAGCCATGCAGAACAGAACCACAAGCAGCTACTCACCATCATGCTCGTGCCACATGCAGTGACAGGGAACTGGTATATAGCAAAGGAAGGTGTGGATCCCACAGGACTGCAAGCTGGGTCATTTCCACCCAGGAGACGGACTGAATCTAGGCTCAAGCGAGGTAGCGTAACATCTCTAGCCACCACTACCACAAACTGACCATCTCTTATACACTGGACAGTCACTGGAACAAGGTACAACAGCAGGTTATTGCTGAGGAGCAGTTTAACATAAACTTTACATGACTCAACACACTTACCTGCCTTCCCATAGAAACACTGTTGTCCGTTAAAGCAGCAGTTGATAGCTTGACACTCAGCACCACTGATACCAGGTGGGCCACATTGGATCTGCTCATAATCAGCTACAGCACATTTGTCAAGGGGTTCTGCCTGCACCACTGGCTGCTTAGGCTGAAACTGCTGAGGAACCTGTTGACTAGCTTGCTGTTTAACTAGCTGAGGAACCGGTTGACTTGCTTGCTTTTTAACCAGCTGAGAAAACTGTTGACTAGCTTGCTGTTGAACCAGCTGAGGAAACTGTTGACTAGCTTGCTGTTTCACCAGCTGAGGTAACTGTTGACTAACTTGCAGCTGAACCTGTTGAGGAAACTGTTGACTAGCCTGCTGCTGAACCTGTTGAGGAAACTGTGGACTAGTTTGTTGAACCCGCTGGTCAGTTTTCTGTAACGTCAGAGCTTGAGGATTCTGGGCCAGATTACTCCACTGTGGAACAGCATGACAGAAAGCACAAAACCACACACAAAGTGCCAGAGACTGCTGGGCACACCAACTTCCTGCCATTGTTCAACAGCTAGTCACACTGCTGAGATGTTGTCCTTTGGTCTTTTTTGTATTCTACAGCTGTTGGCTAATTAACGATAATCCCTCCCTCTTCATTAACAGTCATCAATCTCCAGACTTGCCCAAATTGGAGCTCATGCTATGGCCTACCAGAAGATTCTCACTGGTTCTCAAAATTACACGTATGTGATGTTTTCTTGATTTCAATTAGTCAGATTTGTCAAATTGTAGATAATTTAAAAGGTTCATGCTCAGGTTTTCTACTGTAGCTTGCCTAAAGTACTTTGTTTAGATGTTTGGTGCATTCTGCTTTGCTTGCAAACATGCAGAAATACTTTTAAAATATCTTTATATGGCAGAAATAGTAAGAGTTGTGTGTGTTAACTTCCCTCGAGGTAATCCCTGTTACCAATTTGAAGTGTTTCAACAGTGGACAAGGGAGGTTTATATGAACAGACCCTCGACTCCTTGGCTACATCTGAAACTGCATACTTCCTACTAGTAGAGGAAAAGCAGTAGGCGGCGAATGAGTATTTCTGAGTCCTCAGTATTTATAAAAGAGAAAGGCGCGGGCAAGACTATTTAACAAGAACTGTAAACAATGT
This sequence comes from Gobiocypris rarus, assembly GCA_023029165.1. Classification (NCBI taxonomy): domain Eukaryota; kingdom Metazoa; phylum Chordata; class Actinopteri; order Cypriniformes; family Gobionidae; genus Gobiocypris; species Gobiocypris rarus. The sequence continues at coordinate 32,792,586 of CM040935.1, read as the reverse complement.
AATTTTGTCTGTCCCTCATCCTACGAAGTTAGCCAGCACCGCCTCCTGGGTTGATGATATGAAACAATGGTCAGCGGTCACATATGTTGACATATTCAATTATCTTGTTTTATCTGAGGTAGTAGATGGTAAGGAGCCTACAAAATTATAAAAGCACAGAAGCATACAATTACTTACACAGTAATAAAATCAGACAAATTATTTGTCACAATCATCAGCAGTTCACATTCCTAAAAGCGGAGGTAGAGTCAAGTCAGACTAAAAATAATCCCAATCAGATCGCGTGGGTTATGTTACAAATAACGGAGTAGTGGAAACAGCTGGATGCTCCTGCGTAGCTGGCCCTGGTAGGTTTTGTAGCCACGCTGCTGCTGTGTTGTGGAAGGTGGGTATTTATAAATACAGCTACACTGCTGGTGTGGCTAAACCAATATCAAATACATTTAAATAGTCTGTATGAGCTGCATGATTCAATGTAAAGAAGTATTTTTACTGCAATATAATAAATTTCAATCATAACAAAATTGTTCAGCTGTAACAAAGTAAATAAAATAAACAATATGTTTTCAGTGGCCGGTGGTATGACAGGGCTATCTTGCACTGATGAGCAGCGTAGATGGAGTGCAGGGACCAGAAGAAATCTAGAACAGAAAAGAGTCAGTCAGATAACATTTAAACTTCACAAAGAAGAAAGGCTGCCATCTACACCAAGCTATGACACACATCAAGACTTCAGGAGAGAGTCAATTCTTCAGGCACAAAACCACTTTTGGAAAAGTGCTACAATGCCAATGTATCCGAGCAGGCAGATGACATTGATAGGCTTTAACTCCACCAGCCACATGGAGAGACTTTGACTTGCAGTAAATGTGACGCATTTTACAGTAAATACATAGAAATGAACAGCAACCAGCAGATGAATTAGAGAACCAAACACAAAATCAGAGTTTGTCAGAGGTTTGGCATAGTGCAAGACAGATAAGGATCACTGCTAGTTTAAGGTGTAAAATCCGTCGAGCAACAACAAATCCTGATAAATTCATGAGAGAGCATCTCTTCCCTACCTTTCGGGGTAATGCGGCTACAAAGTATGGGAGTGAGAAATGGGAAATAGCTCGAAACCTTCTTGTAGAAAAAGGTCTACAGGTGTCCTCTCAGGTACCAGGGTCAGTCTGACAGAGCCATGGCTGTCTGCAAGCCCTGATGGCATAATAGATGGTATGAAACTTCTGGAAGTAAAGTGCAATGTCTCAAAGCAAGGTTTCAAAATTCAAATTTATTTGATAGTTCCTTGTTTTCAGGTTTTTTGCACTGTAATTGCACACATTTTGTATGGTATGTTTTCTTAAATTAATTAAAAAAGTATACATGTACATAGTATACAAAAACAGAAAACATTGAGATTGTTTTTAAAAATAATTGTATCATTGAGATTAAATGCATATGTACACATTCGATTACATGCAACAGTGTGAGCATTAATTATCTGCTTCACGGATCAGGTCACCTTGCAGATTCACTAAAGCTGCACATATACGCAGAATGTTATCAATCTTTGGCATAAAGGTGATAGGCAGGGTTTGTGACAACACCTTGTACACTTTCAGTCTCCTAACTGCACGCTCAACATGTATTCTTACATTTGCAATCCTGCGACTACATGTGACTTTTTCTTCAGTCGGCTGTGTTTTGTTGGCGAAATAAAGAATTTTCAAGTTGACTTGTCTTTCATACAGTAAGTCTCTAATCAAGAAACCCTGTCCACCATCACTTCATCTCCCGGTTTAAGGTATTCAAGAATACCAGAGTCACATGTGATGAATGTGTCTCTACAGCCACTAAATATTTGATAGTGTTGTAAGCATAGCAGTGGCTGTATGATTCGGACCTTAAGTCTAGGTTTCTTGGTTTTGGATTTTGAACAATATATATGAACAAGTACTGATAGGTATTATTCTGTTAAATAGTGTGATCTGAGCTGTAATATGACGAACACTTAAACATCTTGTACTGCTGCAACAAACAGGCCACACTCTACAGCCAAAATAGTTAGTCAATATTTAAGTGTGTGGACATTTGGGTAAACTCGTTACAGTAACAAACTCATCTTTGACTAAAGGGAAACAACAATCTCTTTATATTCATAAAAAAACCTCCTGGACTTTAAGGTTGACACTCTCAAAGTGGAGCATAATTGAGGTTTAGTTAGACTCATTAAACCATTCATCCTACAGAATCGAACCACTCTAACACAGAGTTTGATGCTGAATTTGGAACCGCATACTACTCATATATTTTTATGGCAGAAATAGTAAGAATACTTAAAGTCAGAATAATTATTAACTTAAGTGCCGATGCTAAAGAGTCATACGTTAAATGATTCCACTTGTGATTGTCTGATTTGAATCATGCAGTGAAGATACACAGTGTTTACTTAACAAGTAAACTTATGTTTAAGGACACATCATGAGATATTGGTCGCCCGCACATACTGATAACACTGTATCTGTGTCGTAATGCCGCACTTCGATCGATTCTGCAGACCTAGTAGCATGTTAGTTTTGTAAATAATGTTAGTGAATAAACTCCCCTTTGTCTGGACAAATTCGTTGTCTTCTCTTCTTTCTTAATGGACGATCATATCCTAGCCAAAGTTCAGGATATGGATTTTCCGATGTTGGTTGTCTGTTCACAAAGTGGAATGAGCATACATGGATGTTACAGGGCGGAAATTTCAAATTAAGCGCCGTGAGCCATTTTTTTTGCTCGTCCATCGGATGGCTTGTTGTTGGTTTGTGGTCGTAACACTCAAGTTCCAGAAGATTTTTAAGCTTTCTGTAGCTGTTGTGACAGCCTTTAACAGCACAAATTCCCCCAAAGCCTTCACTAATCGCCATCACCAGTAACATTGTCTCACTGATGGAACAGATGGAGCGCCTTTAACGGTCTCCAGACAGAGCGCAAACACAATCACGGCCAGAGTCGCCGCTTCCCGCCACGCTGCTGCACGTAGGGCACCAAGTGCTGAGGGCGGCACCACAAGAAAATTCTCTCAGCCCGCGTTAGTCACAGAAATGTCCTCGATCGCTTCATGGAATTACATCGTTATATATTTTTCGCATGTTTTTAAAAGGAAAGGGCCGACGTGATTTACCAGCACCCCTCGAAGATAACACCTTCATGCAAAATGCAGCTTTTCAGACTGATGTTACGCAACATTTAAATGCACTCCGATGCATAAATCCGATGAACCTGAACGATGTGGCTGCATTTGAAGCTAACGAATTTGTAAACTACAACACCTGACGGTGCGTAGCACAGGCCCTGTTTGCCCTCTACCATTGTTTGAATTAGTTTATTTAGAAGTTGAATTTAATTAGGATTATTTGAGTAGTTGTAATGTAGTTCGATGTTGGAAGGAAGAAGACAGGGTCGGCTTGACTGGGACTTACACACTTTTATTTTTGCTCACGCACACACAGACGCTCTCTGGCGTATACACTCAAAATCCACGATATGGGTCGCCCCGTTTCACACCGGCACACCTTAGTGGCTCGTACACTCAAGTTCCACGATATGGGTCGCCTGCTCAGTTCTCAGCAATAGCAGCTTCTCTTGTTCACTCTCAGCAGCGTGCGTGTAGTCCCAGTCCAATTCTCTCTCCCTCCCTCTCTCTGCAGCGGCTTATAAGCGCCTCTCCACGCCAATTACTGTAATCAGAGACAGGTGTTATCATCTGCTTGACCTACTTACCGACCGCTCTGCTCCACTCTCTTTCTCCCGCTGCAGCTCGGAACCACGCCTCCGCCACATACCCCCATCGCCCGACTCAGGCCGGGAGCCATCCGGCCTGCAGCCTCCTCCTCCTCCGGGAGAGGAAGTCAGCCGCAGCCATCTGAGCACCCGGCCTGTGGACCACCTTGAACTTAAATGGCTGTAAAGCTAGATACCAACGGGTGATCCGCGCGTTGGTATCCTTCATGCGGTGGAGCCACTGCAAGGGGGCGTGATCCGAACAGAGGGTGAACTCCGCCCCAGGAGGTAATAGCGAAGGGTGAGGACGGCCCACCTGATGGCTAAACACTCCTTCTCTATGGTGCTGTACATCGTCTCTCTCTTAGAGAGCTTTCGACTGATGTACAGCACGCCGCCTCACCCTCCACCTCCTGGGCCAGGACTGCGCCCAACCCCTGTCCGAGGCGTCCGCCTGCAACAAGAATGGGAGAGAAAAGTTAGGAGCCTGTAAGAGCGGTCCACACACAGGGCAGCCTTTAACTGGGTAAAAGCCTGCTGGCACTGCTCCGCCCACCGAACTGTATCTGGTTCTTCCTTTTAGTTAGATCAGTCAGCGGGCTGGCGAGGTCCGAATAATTAGGTACAAACCTCCGATAATATCCCGCCAGCCCCAGGAACTGTCTAACCTCCTTTTTGGTCTTGGGTCTTGGGCAGGCCGCAACCGCTATGTCTTATTAATTTGGGGACGCACCTGCCCATGACCCAAGTGGAAGCCCAGATATCTTACTTCCACCCGCCCAATTGCACACTTCTTCGGGTTGGCCGTGAGCCCCGCCTCTTCTCAGCGACCTGAGGACTGCTCGCAAATGCTGCATATGACGCTGCCAGTCCCCACTATAAATGATGATATCATCTAGATAAGCAGCGCATATGCAGCATGCGCCGCAGGATTCGGTCCATCAGGCGCTGAAAGTCGCGGTGCCCCTAACAGCCCGGAAAGGAAGCGTGAATAAATTGGTGCAATCCAAACGGCGTGGTGAAAGCTGTTTTCTTTGGTTACTGGAGACAAGGGATCTGCCAGTAACCCTTTGTCAAGTCCAGTGTCGAATAAAACGAGCAGTACCCAGCCGATCAAGCACCGTCAATCCGTGGCATGGGATATGCATCAAATTTCGACACGTTGACTTTTCTGTAATCCACGCAGAACCGACCGAGCCGCCAGGTTTTGGTACCAAAACGATCGGGCTCGCCAGTCACTGTTGGATTCTTCTATTACCCCCATCTCTAACATTGCCTCTAATTCGCCTGAACCACTTCTTTCTTGTGTTCTGGCAACCTATATGGTCGGGCGCATAACGACGCCCGCTCGGTCTCAACGTGGTGTTGATGAGGTCCGTCCGACCCGGTAGGGGCGAGAACACGCCGCGAACTCCGCCTGTAATTGTTTGAGGTCTATGAGCTGGGAGGGTGAGAGGTGATCTCCCGGGACCAGAGCGGGAGACTGTGACTTTTGAACCGCCTCTGGTCCGAGATCATCCTCTCCACTCACCGCCAGCATCACAGCCTCGGCCTCAACCCATTTTTAATAAATTGATATGATATATCTGACGTGCCCCGCCCCTGTCGGATCAATGACCTCATAGTTCAGATCCCCTACTGGCCGTGGTGACCTCAAACGGTCCTTGCCACTTGGCGAGTAATTTAGAACTAGAGGTGGGTAGTAACAGAAGTACTTTCTCTCCCGGTGCAAATTGTCTTAATCTAGCCCCTTTGTTGTACAGCTGTCTCTGTTTGTCTTGAGCCTGTAACAAATTCTCCATCGAAAGCCGCCCAGAGTGTGGAGTTTTGTTCTCAGGTCCAAGACAAACTGAATTTCGTTTTTACTAGCGGACGGTCCGTCCTCCCAAGCTTCCCTAATGACATCCAAAACCCTCGGGCTGGCGGCCATAGAGAAGCTCGAAGGGGGAAAACCCCGTGGAGGCTTGGGGAACCTCGCGGACAGCGAACAAGAGAGGTTCTAGCCATTTGTCCCAATTTTTGGCGAATCATGGTTTTCAACGTGCGATTAAATCTTTCTACCAGCCCGTCTGTTTGTGGGTGATAGACGCTGGTTCGAATAGACTTAATGCCCAATAATCCGTAAAGTTCGCGGATTGTCCGTGACATAAACGCCGTGCCTTGATCGGTGAGAATCTCTTTCGGGATTCCCACCCGGGAGATTAGGGAGAACAGTGCACTCGCAACACTTTTCGCCGAAATGTTACGTGAGTGGCACTGCTCTCGATATCGCGCTGCATAATCCACCAGGACTAATGCAAAGCGATGTCCGCGGCTGACCGCCTAATGGCCCGATGAGGTCCATCCCAATTCTTTCGAAGGGGACCTGCATCAATGGGAGGGGGCACAATGGTGCTTTTGGTTGGGCCGGTGGATTTACCAACTGACATTCACGACAAGACGCACACCACCGGGCGACATTTCGTGAATGCCCGCCAAAAGAACCGGGCCATGAGGCGTTTAGTGTCGCTATTTGCCCTAAATGCCCAGCCATAGGATTATGATGAGCCGCCTGGAAAAGCATTTCCGACGGCTTTAGGAATTAACAACTGGGTTGTAGTCTGCTTTGTTTGGGCATCTTGGGTCACCCTATACAACCTGTCCTTTATCAGAGAAAATAAGGAAAAGTGAGCGGTTTATCAGGACGGAGGGGATGGCCGCCGATGGCACAGACCTGATTGAACGCATTTTTGAGCTGCTTTCATCCTGGGACTGTTCCAGGGGAAAGTCATCGCGCCCAAAACACTGGCGCTTCCGAGCGCTCAGTTCCCTGGATCAGTGCCAAGTGGTCGCGTTCCACCTCCCGCCTGTGCAACCGCCACTTTCCCCGCCTCTTTTTCCCCAAGAGGCACCCACACATAAACATCCCAATAATTCCTTAAAACCTGGCCAATTTGTTCCCAAAATCAGTGGGTGCCGGAGGTGCTGGTTAACGGCCACCTCAACTCTATGTTTTTTCCCTGAATAGAAAATCCATTGGCACTAACGGGTATTCTCTCACCTCCCCTGCACACACCTCACCATAACCATGCGGCGCTTTATCCCATGCCCCGGCTGAATCAGGCTTTGGTGTACAGAGGTCTGGTTACAACCTGAATCCACCAGAGCCTGATAAGTACCCCCTTGATACTCAGGGTATTTGGTACAGTCCAGCTTGATCGGGGCAGCGTGAAGGCCGGGACCCTGACCAGCGCCCCACCTCCATCACTGGACACTGATCAACAAAGTGCCCAGGGTCCCCACAACGCCAACACGCTGCCCAGGCCTCCCGCCGCCCTAGTGGCTGGAAGCAGGCCCGGAATTGGCGTGGAGAGACCGCGGGGTGGCCCGCCAGCGGTGTCGGTTCTGGCTCTCCTCCTCCTCCTCGGCGCTGATTGGGTGGTCGCGGGTGGTTCTCCTGAACCACCCATCCTCCATCTTGGGGCCGGCCGGGAGGCACCCCGCGATACCTAGGAAAGGGGATAGGTTTGGAGAGAGACGGGAGGGGGAAGGAGAGGAGAGAGAGAGAGCGAGAGATGCTGATGGTAGATGTTCGCCGACCCTCGGCACGCCACCATCTCGCCCTCCGCCAGTTGGATGGCCTGGTCCAGCGACGCCGGGCGGTGGCACTGGACCCACTGGGCAGTCTTCGCAACCTGGCCACGAACTGCCCCAGTGCCACACGGTCGATGATCCTCGACGCCACTTCCATCGCCATCAGCCACTTGGCAGGAGTCCCGGAGCTGGTGCGCAAACACGGCGGGTCGGCCGACTCGCCTAGTGTCAGGGTACGGAACCGCTGACGGTGTTGTTCCGCGTCCGCCGACCCGCTGTAGAATGGCGTGCTTGAGATCGCCAGAGACCAGGAGATTCTGGACTGGCAGTTGGTGTGCGGCTACCTGAGCCTCCCCCGACAGCAGGGGAAGCAGCCGCATCGCCAGTCCGCCTTGGGCCATTCCCGAACCCGCCGCCTCTCAAAAGCTCTATGAAGGCCTCAGGATCATCCTGAGGCCCCATCTTCGATAGCGGACGGCCGCGCTGATTCGGTGGTCTGTCTCTGGGAATGGCCCGGATCTCCCGGTCTATCCAGCCCCGAACAGCTCGCGGTCTTCATGCTGGGCCGTGAGGAGAGCTTCAAACGCCGCTGTTGCTCCTCCTCACGGCCAGCAGATCCTGGTGGTGTTCTTGGTGAAGACCGCGAGCGATTGACGATGTCCGCAAGCGCGCCTTCGGGCGGAGTTGACATGGCGGCGCGATCTTCTCCCTTCCCGGTTTCGCACCAGTGTAATGTAGTTCGATGTTGGAAGGAAGAAGACAGGGTCGGCTTGACTGGGACTTACACACTTTTATTTTTGCTCACGCACACACAGACGCTCTGGCGATACACTCAAAATCCACGATATGGGTCGCCTGCTTCACACCGGCACACCTTAGTGGCTCGTACACTCAAGTTCCACGATATGGGTCGCCTGCTCAGTTCTCAGCAATAGCAGCTTCTCTTGTTCACTCTCAGCAGCGGTGTAGTCCCAGTCCAATCTCTCTCCTCCTCTCTCTCTGCAGCGGCTTATAAGCGCTCTCTCCACGCCAATTACTGTAATCAGAGACAGGTGTTATCATCTGCTTGACCTACTTACCGACCGCTCTGCTCCACTCTCTTTCTCCCGCTGCAGCTTTCGCGGAACCACGCCCCCTCCGCCACAGTAGTATTATAGTAGTATAGGTTTTAATATCTTGAATATACTGAAGGGTGCACACGTCTTATATTTCACTGTTTAGACCACTTGTTACTAGTGATGGACACTTTTGACACACTCAGTAAATCTTCAAAACCTTGTTTCAAATCATGGTTGGGATCTCATATCAAACTGGCCAAATCACATGATTTCAGCTAACAAGGCTTTATGTCATTGGCTGCATCTAAAATTGCATACTTTAAAAAAAATAATAATTGCCTATTTTTTGTTATTTTGTCTTTCTTTTGACTACTCTTTTATGAGTAGTTTTTTGCCTACTATATAGTGGGTGCTTCTCAATACTGAAACTGATGCTTCCTCATTTCCTCACTCCTCCGTCCTCCAGCCTGTGACCCGGAAACTGATCAAAGTTAGCCATCTTGAACAGAAGACCGAGGCTGCCTTTCACTCCACCTTTAGACACACACTTGGGATCTTCCTAAGCACTCTCGGGAATCCACGCTGCAATTTTGAAGTGCGCTCACTTCGTGAAGTGAACGAGGGAAGTTTATATAGACAGACCTCGCTCCTTCGGTCAAGTCTACTTCATATGGACACTTCAGGCAGCTTCATATACCACAATGCAACACGATTGTGACGCCACCACATATTTAATTTATCCCACCACAAACAACTCTATGAAACACACCTATATACACATATATATACCTATATACACATATATATACAATTTCGTAAGGAAAATAAAAATCAACTTCATAGTGGATTCCAAGTGATCATGGGCTTAGGATGTTCCAGTTCAGTCCATAGCAAAGGTTCTGCCAGTAGTGGACACTCATGCATTGTCAGCAATGACACACATCCGAGTGAACGAGACGGAGGGAAGAAGCAGTGAAGGGCATAATAAAACCAACTGGAACGCAGCACAGGCGTCAGAAGAATAATCAACTGAAGAAAATTTTACTGTTATTGTATTGAATCCAATTAGGGTCAATTTGACACAAGGCTTGAGTGCAAAAACCTAACACAACACAAAACAGAAATGTGCAACTTTTCTACAGTATTACCATAATGAAATATATTCTGACTCTAAAAATCAAAACTGTCAAAGCAATTAGATGAAACTGAATGCCTACACAAATGTTAGTCTTTCAGTTAATTAACAACCATCGGGAAATTTAGGAATAAATGTTGAACAGTAATGAAAACTTGTACCATAAGAATAACGCTGCTTGATGATAGTGTTTTTTAGATCAGTGTTTTATGTGTGGCAAAGTCTGTCAGTTCATTAACATCCATTCAAAGCGGAAACTGAGGAATAAATGTTGTATGTATATATATATATAAATCACAGTAAGTGAGGCTTTTCACCTCTTGCGTTTAATGGCTGTTGCTGATTCTGCCTCATGACTTTAATTGCTGTGATTGTTGATGCTAATCAGTATCTGAGTCAAGTGTGAATGCATGGATGAAGGTGTGACTCTTCCTGATCTCTATGATAATCAGGGCTATAGTTAGAGCCCCCTGAAATCTCTATAAAAGCACAATCTTTCTGTGATTTAGCCACACTTGATGACTGCAGCACTACAGGTGAAGCAACTGAGATCCACGTGACACACTATTATAAAATGGCATTTATTAAAGAGGAGAGGATTGAAGAAACATTGAGAGTGAAAGATGAAGAAACGGAGGAACAAACAGAGAGAGAGGAGAGTGAAGAAATGAGGATTGAAGAAACATTGAGAGTGAACCATGAAGATACTGAGGAACAAACAGAGAAAGAGGAGAGTGAAGACATGAGGATTGAAGAAACATTGAGAGTGAACCATGAAGATACTGAGGAACAAACAGAGAAAGAGGAGAGTGAAGACATGAGGATTGAAGAAACATTGAGAGTGAACCATGAAGAAACTGAGGAACAAACAGAGAAAGAGGAGAGTGAAGACATGATGATTGAAGAAACATTGAGAGTGAACCATGAAGATACTGAGGAACAAACAGAGAAAGAGGAGAGTGAAGACATGAGGATTGAAGAAACATTGAGAGTGAACCATGAAGATACTGAGGAACAAACAGGCCGGTTTCATTCTCAAAGCACGACCATCACACACAACTTGTCTGTATCGTGGTCAGTAGACGAGGTGCAGATGTTCCTCTCGTTGGTAGCCGAGGAGCGGATCCAGCGAGAGCTGAATGGGACGACCCGGAATGAAAAAGTTTTTCAGGAAGTCGCTCAGCTCTTGGCCGCACACGGCTACCACCGGACCTACAAACAGTGTAGGGACAAGTTAAAAAAACTAAAAAGCAACTACAGAACCATAAAGTACCAGAACAGCCGGAGTGGTTCGAACAGAAGAACGTGGAAGTGGTTTGACCAAATGGACGCCATCTATAGAAGTAAACCAGCGAGCAATGGGAGGGGGGGTGCCCTGGACTTGGCCACGGCACTGTTGGAGAACACGGTGGAGGATGGTATGTTGTGTGTTAACTCTATATTACGCTTGAAAGCTTCACTTTACTGACCATCTACTTTTACATCAAGGCTATTTAATGGTTAAATGTGTGTAAAATCAGCATGCTGACAACAACTGCTGAATGCAGCACAAAGAGCTAATAGCTAACCGCTAGCAATAGTGCTTGTTATGTTGTTTTGTTGCTAGTTTGTTTTGTGTTGCAGTAATTTGTGCATTCACAAACTAACTGTACAAACTTTTTGTTTCAAATTCATTGTCCACAATTGATTCTTTAGCACTTTCTACGTGCAATGATGGCTCAACTTCCCAAACGGTGCTAACAGCCACCACCAGCACGACTGTCAACACCAGCACCAGCATCAGCAACAACAGCCTCCAGCATTAGCATGAAACCAGAGCGCGTGGTCACAGGTATGAAATATGACGTCAACACTACATATCTCTAGACTACATCAATGCTTTACTCATGATGAGTACAGCGCCTGAAATAATATAGGATATATCAGCATTTTATATACACACACAATTGTTTTAGATTGATTGAAAAGGTGTAAAGGGAGTAACATTAATTTAGGAGGACAGGTATTTTAGGCTGCTGCCCTTTAAGACCAAACTGTAATTGTGATTGGATGGTAATTTTGTTGTATGATGAGCTTGGCTACTTTTGATTAGGCTATTCTGGCATGACAGGAGACTGGTGACTACTCTATGAACACCCAGCCATAAAGACATTTTAGTACAGATCAAATATGGGATAAAACTTATAATATATATATATATATATATATATATATATATATATATATATATATATATATATATATATATATATATATATATTAGGATTGGGACAATTACGCTTTTCATGATAAAACCACAATAAAATGTACTTGACGGTTAGTTTTATCATTTAAAATGTAATTATCATTAAATCAGTGATAGATTATCGCGATTTCAAAAACTTGTGGTAAATCCTGTCCAGCCAGCATCAGCTTCAGTCAAATCTTTCGTGACCATCACACACTGTTGTATAGCTTAACGTGGCGAAGTGGACTTTGACCTCAGTACCATAACTACATCTGGTTTAAATATGTTCTCACTCACTTGAAATCAAAAGCTTCCACAAAGAAGTTTGTATTGATAATCGTGATAATTTTGCTCACAATAATCGTGATAATAAATGTTCATACTGTCCCATCCCTATATAGTATTTATGAATTCCTGATGCTAACCATAAATACATTATTGCTAGTTACGGTGATTAGTTCATACTGTAGATCATTTAAGGGATGTTAATGTACAGTTCTTATATAAATTAATTGATATTATGATAACGTTAGCTGCATTGTACTCTCAAAAATAGTTAATCACTGTAAAAACCTTTGGTTTGTCCAGGCCAGAGGAAACGGAGCCAGCACCATCAGGAGCATCTTGCTGTTTTCAGAGAGCTGCAGGTGGCTGATATTCAGCAGCAGGAGCTGAACCGGGAACAGAGGGAGCGCCATGTGCAGATGGCAGTCGATGAGGCCCGGCTAGCGAGGGAACAGGAAGCGGCCTTAAGAGCGGAGGAAAACACACAAACGACTGCATTCAATCAAGCCTTCCTCAGTGTCATGGGGACGCTTGTACAGGCGATGAGTGGCCGGACAGAACTGGACTCTCTGCCTGACTAGGTGTTATTCATGGTTAGTTCATGCTAACTAATGTTAACTAATACTGTTCGGACGCTCTGCTTACTGCCCGCGCTTTGCTCTATCGCTTCTATATTTTATCTCGTAACTCGTAATTTCAACTTCTGTAAATCAGCACAGTGCTCAAACAACAAAGCTTGACTTCAATGATAAAATTTGAAACTCTGGTGACTGGATTACTACAAAAAAGCGGAATATTTCATCCAACCAGCCTCCCACTGCCATCAGCTTACATTCCGGAGAAGGGAAAACACAGCTGCCTACATTCAAAAGGATAAGAAAATGCCTCCTCTAGAATCTACTTGCTGCACAAACTGCCACAGACTTTTACAGAGGATTGCAGTTCTTGAAACAAAGTTATTTATGGAACCACCGAACCAGACGAATCACACACAGAGCTTCAAAATGAACGCTCAGCACACTGCCGGTGAGTCCCATAAACATAGTGCTACCCAACAGGGGAAACAAATAACTGATCAACACACTAATCGATGGCACAAACAGGAGCAAGACCCAAAGGGACCCGAGACATCAGATTGTCACGAAGCGCCACATACTGCAACATTAGCATGCTCTACCCCAGACACAAGGATTGCAAATGCTGATTTCTACCACCAACTATACAACTTGAAAACAGATTTGAAGTATTAATGAATGTGGGTGATGAATCCCAAATGTGATGAATGTAAACGAACACAGATCGATCAGCCCGCAGCTAACACTGATACCAACAGGCGCTCAAGGTCGAGCAGACAGCGGCACTCAGCTCAGAGTGCAGCCGAGCCCAGGACTCTGATAGTGGGGGACTCCACAGTCAGAAACATTAGCAGCAGGGATACAACTACATGCTGCCTTCCACAAGCTACAGTTTCTGACGTAAACAGGGAAATTCAGAACATTCTGATGAAACATAAGACTGCAAATCGACTTGTCATTCATGTGGGGAAAATCGATATTCAGAGAGAGCAGTCAGAACTCATTAAGAGGGATTTCAATGTACTTTTGAAACACTTAGAAAACTAAAAGTTCAACTGCTCATCAGTGGACCACTTCCAGCAAGAGGAACAAATAGGTTTTCACGGTTACTTGGGCTTAATACATGGCTGCAAAAACCTGCAACATAAAGGAGTGAACTTCATCGACAACTTTAATCTATTCTGGAGCCAGAGACAATTGTTTACATCAAATGGCCTTCACCCAAACAAACTTGGTGCAAGAGTGCTAAAGGACAATATTCACTTTTCCTACACCATCCTCAGCTGTGTGTGCTAACTCACTCGACCTGAATGGCACACACACACCTGAGCAGACTATGGACGACTACAGGACTTCATTTCAGCATCTGAATGGACATGCAGCTGACACACTCCACAAGGACACTGATAACATCACGCAGCCACAACAGCCACTGCTCACGGACACACTCCCATCTGAGTCCCGCCCACAGTGCTCACCACAGACAGACTGTGACATATTAGAACTAACACAGATTGAGGGACTGAACAGTAACATCTCTGCCCATACTGTGGAGGTGCACGAAAGGGTGGGCTCTAAGGGGGGTCAGACTAGTGAACTGTTACGCTTTATGACTAGTCTGAACAGGAAACTGCATGAAATGTCTAAGTCACTCCATGAAATGGATGATAACATAATTCAGCCTCCGATAACACCAGAACAACAGCCACCCTCACCAGACATGTTATCCCTCTCACCAGCATCCCCGCTTCTGAGCTTCTCAGAGAGAATGGAGCAAATGGTCTATGCTGGAACCAGACTATACTCTCCATCCTTTACTGAGGACTTTACAGAGCTGTTATCAATAATCTCCTCAGAGTTTGATTGTTTTGCCATTGCTGGGGATTTTAACGTTCACATAGACAATGCTGAATCCAGTACAACAAAAGAGCTCATGACTGTTATTAACACTTTTGATTTGACACAGCATGTACATGGTCCCACACACAATCGTGGACACACTCTAGACTTACTTATCAGCAAGGGTCTAAACATTTCATCAATTGTTGTTAAAGATGTAGCATTGTCTGATCATTTCTGTATTTTCTTTGATATTTCAATCTCTCCTGCCATTGAAGCTAGATCTGTCGCTGTCAAAAACAGAAGCTTAAATGAGAACACTAGTGAGCTATTTATGAAGGCTATATCTCTAACACCAAGCATATCTGCAGACTCTGTTGATTCTCTCCTTGACTCCTTTAACTCAAAAGTTAAGAGTGTAATTGATAATATTGCTCCTGAGAAAGTCAAAGAAAAAGTGGAAGACAGAAAGCACCTTGGAGAAACTCAACGCGGCAGTGCAAATAATGAAAAGACAATGCAGGAAATCTGAGCATGTGGCGGAAGACAAAACTTATAATCCACTATAACATCTATAAAGACAGCCTTCATGATTTCAATGTGGAACTAGGCAAGGCTAGACAGACCTTCTTCTCAAATATTATAAACAGAAACATAAACAACACGCGCTCTTTTTGCTACTGTAGAGACTGACAAACCCCGAGTCACATTCCCAGTGAAATGCTCTCTGACAGCAAATGCCGTGAGTTTGCTTCCTTCTTCTCAGAGAAAATAAATAATATCAGGAAGGCGATCAGCACATCCGTGAGTTGCTTTGGGTCAGTCAGATCAGACCACAACCTCGGAAAGTTACTATGTCTGATTTTGAAGCAATTGATTATAAAATTTTAGAAGAAAGCGGTGCAGCACCTTAAAACATCAACCTGCCTCCTTGACACACTCCCCACTTCTTTTTCAAAAGTGTGTTTAACTGTTTAGAAGCAGATCTGCTAGAAGTGGTAAACTCATCACTTCTCAATGGGAATTTTCCAAACTCCTTAAAACCGCAGTAGTTAAGCCTCTTCTGAAAAGAGAAATCTGGATAACTCCATATTGAACAACTACCGACCAATCTCAAATCTCCCTTCATAGGCAAGATCATTGAAAAAGTTGTCTTCAGTCAGCTGAACAAATTCTTAAGCTCAAAGCGGATACTTTGACAATTTTCAATCTGGTTTCCGACCACATCACAGCACAGAAACAGCGCTCATAAAGATCATAAATGATATTCGCCTCAATACAGATACAGGCAAAACATCAATTCTGGTGCTACTCGACCTCAGTGCCGCATTTGACACTGTTGACCATAACATACTTCTTGACAGGCTGGAAAACTGGGTCGGACTTTCTGGGATGGTCCTTAAATGGTTCAGGTCGTACTTAGAAGGAAGAGGTTATTATGTGAGTATAGGTGACCATAAGTCTGACTGGACATCCATGACTTGCGAGTCCCACAAGGGTCAATTCTAGCACCACTCCTATTCAACCTGTACATGCTGCCACTGAGCCAAATAATGAGAGAGAACCAAATGGCTTACCACAGCTATGCTGACGACACCCAGATCTACTTAGCACTATCACCTAATGACTATAGCCCCATTGACTCCTGTGCAAATGCATTGATGAAATTAACAGTTGGATGAGCCAAAACTATCTCCAGTTAAACAAAAACAAAACTGAAATCATTACATTTGGAAACGAAGATGAAATTCTCAAGGTGAAGCATATCTTGAGACAAAAGGTCTAATAACAAAAAATCAAGTCAGGAATCTTGGTGTGATTTTGGAGTCAGACCTGAGTTTCAATAGTCATGTCAAAGCAATAACTAAATCAGCTTACTATCATCTGAAAAATATTGCAAGAATTAGATGCTTTGTTTCCAGGCAAGACTTAGAGAAACTCGTTCACGCTTTCATCACCAGCAGGGTGGACTATTGTAATGGTCTTCTAACCGGCCTTCCCAAAAGACCATTAGACAGCTGCAGCTCATACAGAACGCTGCGGCCAGGATTCTGAGCAGAACAAGAAAATATGACCATATCACGCCAGTCCTCAGGTCGTTACACTGGCTTCCAGTTACATTTAGGATCAATTTTAAAGTATTATTACTTGTTTATAAATCACTCAATGACCTAGGACCTCAATACATTGCAGATATGCTGATTAAATACAAACCCAACAGATCACTCAGATCATCAGGATCAAGTCAGCTAGAAATACCAAGAGTTCACTCAAAGAAAGGAGAGTCTGCGTTCAGCTATTGTGCCAGCCGTAGCTGGAACCAGCTTCCAGAAGAGATCAGATGTGCTCCAACAGTAGCCACATTCAAATCTAGACTCAAAACACATCTGTTCAGCTGTGCCTTTACTGAATGAGCACTGTGTGCCACTGTACGTCCAGACTCAAAACACATCTGTTTATCTGTGCATTTACTGAATGAGCACTGTGCCACTGTACGTCCGACTGATTGCACCTATTCTAATCTATGCATCATCTTAATTTTTATTTTTATTTTATTTTTATCTATATATACACTGTAATAATTTTATTCTTTTTAAATATCTTTACAACTATATATTTCTATTGTCTTCTTATTTTAAAAATTCTCTTTACAACTGTTTTTAATTATCCTGTTTTATTTTTAAGTCTTACACGTGGTATTCTTAATTCTTATCACTATTTTAATTTCATTTTCATGTAAAGCACTTTGAATTGCCATTGTGTATGAAATGTGCTATATAAATAAACTTGCCTTGCCTTGCCAAACTTGCCTAATACAACCTTATTGTAAAGTGTTACCGTTTTTTTGTTTAGTTTTTTTTATACTGAATTGGTCGATTTTTCTGAGTTTTCTTTATTATGTTGTCATAAAGCCAGCATTAAAGATTATTATTATAAGAAATTGACTCCATCTAGAACTTTCTTGCTTCACCAAACTCAGGCTCAGACCTTCCGAATGGTCTGACTCGATTATATCTTTTCTAAATGGTCAGACTTACTTTCCCAAAAATCCCATTGATTTGCCTTATTTGAGCAATGGGGCCGTAATACTTAATGCTGTCCACTAGAGGGGGGGACAGGATAATAAGGGTGCGTCTCAATCAGCTCCCCAGGTCAGTAGTCAGGGCACTGATCAGGGAGTCTGTCAGCCCATTGACTTCTGAACTAGGGAGCTGATTGAGAAGCACACTAGGTCTTTTCTACTCTCTCTCCCTGTTTGCATCAGTTTAAATGACAAATAAATGCATTAATTTAATTCATAAATAGGCAATATCTGTGTATGAGAAAAAGCTTTAGGGTGTACTCACACTATGCACTCTGAACTGTGCTTCCCAGATAGCACACGTACGTCAGGCCGATGTCGACCCGATGCACAAAGTTCCATTGGCAAGATGTAGCTCAGAGAGCAAGCGTCTAGCGTTTGCTAGTTGGGAAAATGTCGCCGAGACATCGGCATCTGATCGCGAATGCTCTGCGGCCGATGCGTGGACGATGGCAAACTGTAAAATCAGGCCACTCTGCACGGGCTTTCTAGGACCTTTATTTATTCAGGCCGTACCATGTCTTGACATTATGATGCACTGTTTTCATTGACTCACATACACACACGACTCGCACTCAGAGGCACTTGCAAAACACAGCTGGCCCATGACGTTCATTAATAAAATAGCTTCAATACTGAAGAGCTAGGCTACATTCAATTTTTTTCAACAAAGAGGAGGCAAAATCGCTGTTTTTGTAGCAAAACTCACAGCTACAATGTTTCTAGAGAGAGACACAGTAATTTACACAACATCATCCCTAAATAAAAATGGCCATATTTGAGAAGAAAAAAAAAATCGAGTAATTTGCCTCATATAGCTGTCGGTCATTTAACATTTCTATCGTAAAAGCTATTAAATGAGCTATTAAATGATTTGCAACTTCCATCCTTTCTTACAACGTTAAACTGATGCTTCGTGCTGGTGGTGCTGGCTATCGTATCCCGCTTCTGTGAACAGTAAACCCCACCTACCCCACCAGCCTAAAAATGTAACTTTGAAACATATTTGGCATCCTAACAGCAAAACATTATGAAAAAAGCAGGCTACTGTCAGCGAAAAAAATCTCTTCTTAATTTGGTGTGTAACTGTCTCTGGAATAATAAACTGACATGTTTCAAGTTCAGACACTTTTTAATGACACCAAATAGAACTCAATAGGAGAACAGGAGAAGGAGGATCTAAAAGGAAAAAACAACATGTAGAGACGGATTCTTTCCTGTAACAGAGTGGAAAACATAGCGAAAAGTTAGGACATCGGTTTAAGAAAACAACTACTTCAACAAAAACATTTAAACTGTTTCTTTAACCTGATCGGGGGTTTCAGTCTTTTGGGTAGACTGCCCTATACGCCGCACTGCTCGCCCCGGTCACCCAGTGCTTTGTGTTTTACCAGTTTCATTTAGCTTAAGGGTTAGTTTGTTTTGCAGAGGACAAGATAATTGTTTTACAATTATATAATTTACAAACCGAACAAATTTAAACGAATTGAGGCCATCCTATTTAAAGCGAAACTAAAACCATTCGGCACAAATTCAAATGTTTCTATATTCGCACTTGGATGCTAAACTATGTATTAATGTTAACAATTCTTTTGTACTTGATTAGTGTCCCAGTCCTAAAATAGTGAACAATGCTCACTTTGGCAAAAACGTGTTTGTTTTGTGTACAACAGTATATAATTGAATCAAATAACTTTTCTATTTGGTTGACTGCATTTTTAGTTTGATAAGCTGTGAAGTTTGGATTTTTTGATTAGGCAAACAGAAAGTTATATTTCTGTGGTGCTGTTTCTTTCCTTCTAGGTTAAGGATGTTAAAAAAAAATGAAACTATTGTTATTTGTCAAATACAATCTATAACCATCAATATTAATCAGTTATTGCATGTGTTGTGAATTACTTTTTTTATGTCTACCATGGGTTGTTTGCATAGTGCATGGGTCAATTGAGCCCGATCTCACGAAAATGCGTATCAATAGTACGAGTGTGCAAACTCGTAGAATGTATACGCCAAAACTCATTTTGGCGTGCACATGGTACGCTGCTTTTGGCGTGCATATGATACACACTTTATGGCGTATTATATGCAGAACCCCACACCCCCACCCTCACCCTACCCAAAAGCGTGTCATATACACGCCATAAAGTGCGTATCATATGCACGCCAAAAACGGCGTACCATTTGCACGCCAAAACTCATTTTGGCGTATACATTCTACGAGATTGCACACTCGTACTATTTATACGCATTGTCATGAGATCGTGTTGGTCAATTCTAAAAGAAGGTGGTCTTCCAAAAAAATTTGAACAACAAATTGGAATTGCCATTCAAATGTTACTGCAGACAAGCTAAATCCTATTTTCTGTCACATGTGTTGTTAGTTTGAAACACCCTAAGTTCAATCCTCCTGCTTGGATATGCACAGGCTAATAAACAAGTGACTCACTCAACTAATCAACTCCCCATTTTGATGTTGCACACCTCAAAGTATTAGAGGACATACCACATGTTTCTTAAAATCACCATCCTGATGAAGTCTTTGATCAAAGCTGTCTAGCTCTTCTAATGTGGAGACTGGAAGTAGTAGGTTTTCATAGTCACTGCTTTGGGGTTGTTGGCTTTGAGCCCTGTTTTGACAGAGTGCCTGTACACCTTTTGTTAAATGGTCCACCTTAAGGTGAAGCTCCCCTAGCTGTTCCAGGACAATCCTTTCAACTGCTGTTAGAAATACAGCAAAAAAAAAATCTATGATTAAACTTATCCTAAAAGAGCAGTTTACCTAAATCAAGAGAAAGATGTGACCAAACATACCAATGCAGTTAGTTGGCATGAGTTGATGGGTGTTAGAAAGGCGATATCTTGAATCTAGGGAAAGAAGGATATGTCACATGTAGGTAACATTCAGTGGACTGTGTAAAAGTAAGACAGTAAAGTTAAGTAACATTTTCTTTTAAAAAGTTAAGCTGTGTTTCACTGGCAAAGCATTGCAAGCTATTCAGCTACTGTAAGTTTGTTGCATGCACATGTTGTGGAACTCAAACTTTTAACCTCAAACACTGGAGGTGGCTGTGCTAATAATTATGCCACAGCCACTTAGGATATCTTCTGTTTGCTGCCATGTCTCTTAGAGGCACAGTGAGAGGTCTCAGTTGACCATCATTACATTTGTTTTAGCATGTTTATTGTCTTTAATGTCTGTATTTGTAATACAGTTATCACAGTAGACATACATGCAGTAGCCAAGTGAGGTACATGTAAAATACCTGTTTCCCCAGCAGTTTTTAAACCAAGCTGCACACCCATGTCGATGTTCCCAGTACTTTTCAAACCAAACTGACACATGTAATGCCTCCTCCATCAAGCTTTACGATTAACACAATGCTGTCAGGCAGATAACAATCTTCAAAATGTTGCCTCAAAATATCTATGAATGTACAGGTCCGTCTAAAAAAATTGCATATTGTGATAAAAGTTCATTATTTTCCATAATGTAATGATAAAATAAAAATTTCATATATTTTAGATTCATTGCACACCAACTGAAATATTTCAGGTTGTAAGTTCGTTGTTGTGGGCAGGAAGGAGGCGGGAACCGGCGAACATTCAAACATATTTTAATAAAATAAATAAACAAAACAAAAGTAAATAGCGGGCAGCCCCTCACGGACGACTGCCCGCAAACACACACACACATAATAAAGCGTGGGCAGCCCTCGCGGGCGACTGCCCACCGACATAACAAACGTAAACAAAATATAACATAAAATCCAGGCCTGGTCCTCTCTCGACTTCCGCTGCCTTCGCTCCTCCTTTTATGCTCCCGTCCCTCGGCCGCGAGACGAGACCGGTGTGACGCGCAGCTGGCACTCATTATCACTCGTCACGGTCCGCTCTCGCGGTCCTCGCCCGCTGCTTGCCACATACCCCATCGCCCCTCGCAGGCCGGGGCACTCCCGAGACTGCGCTCTCCCCCTCTCCCGGGGCCGATCACGGCGCGCGGCACCTGGGGGTAAGGACAGAGGCGAGAGAAATGAAGACGGGAGCACGAGGAGCGACAGAACGAGAGAGGAGAGAGGAAAAAAAAATTCTGGTCCGGCTCCTGACACACTGCCGCCGGTCCTCAGCCAGCTGAGAGGCTCTTACTCGCGGTGCCATGCGATGGTACTGACGCCGATGGACGGCTCGATCCTCCTCCGCCCCTGGCGGCGGCGGTGGCTCCTCCGCTTGAGGGCAGCCGGCAGCGAGTCCCGCGCTCCCTGCTCCTCCCCATCATGGCGGATGGCAGCAGGCTCCGGCCCACGGCGAACGCCGGTGACTCCTCCGCTCCCTCCAGGACGGCCGCCACCCCACCTCGACCCAGGCGCGGCAGCGAGCTCTCCGTCCCACCGATCTTCACCCGCTCCAGCACCATCGCCTCGGGCAGCCACTCGCGGTCTTTCCTCATCCGCGCTGCCCGAACTCCTCAGCACCGCGATCCCCCTCAGCAGCGAGGGCTCTTCGACAGCATGTCCCTCCTTCCTCCCGGGTTTCGCACCAGTGTAACGGGTTCGTTGTTGTGGGCAGGAAGGAGGCGGGAACCGGCGAACATTCAAACATATTTTAATAAAATAAATAAACAAAACAAAAGTAAATAGCGGGCAGCCCCTCACGGACGACTGCCCGCAAACACACACACATAATAAAACGTGGGCAGCCCCTCGCGGACGACTGCCCACCGACATAACAAACGTAAACAAAATATAACATAAAATCCAGGCCTGGTCCTCTCTCGACTTCCGCTGCCTTCGCTCCTCCTTTTATGCTCCCGTCCCTCGGCGAGACGAGACCGGTGTGACGCGCAGCTGGCACTCATTATCACTGCGTCACCGGTCCCGCCTCGCGTCCTCGCCCGCTGCTTGCCACACAGGTCTTTTATTGTTTTAATACTGATGATTTTGGCATACATGAATTTATTAGGATTTGTTGTTGCTCGTACTGGTACACCTTAAACTAGCAGTGATCCTTTTCTGTCTTGCACTATGCCAAACCTCTGACAAACTCTGATTTTGTGTTTGATTCTCTAATTCATCTGCCTGGTCGCTGTTCATTTCTATGTATTTACTGTAAAATGCTCAGATTTACTGCAAGTCAAAGTCTCTCCATGTGGCTGGTGGAGCTCAAGCCTATCAATGTCTTCTGCCTGCTCGGATACATTGGCATTGTAGCACTTTTCTAAAAGTGGTTTTGTGCCTGAAGAACTGACTCTCTCCCTGAAGTCTTGATGTGTGTCATAGCTTGGTGTAGATGGTAGCCTTTCTCCGTCCCTTGCTGATGATGCTCCATACACATCCTCAGCTTTGTGAAGTCTAAATGTTATCTGACTGATTCTTTCCTCTTCTAGATTTCTTCTGGTCCCTGCTCTCCATCTACGCTGCTCATCAGTGCAAGATAGTCCTGTCATACCACCGCCACTGCATTCTGCACCTTTCAAAATTCACAACATATTGTTTACTTTATTTACTTTGTTACAGCTGAACAATTTCATTATAATTGAAATGTAATATATTTCAGTAAAAAAATACTTCTTCACATTGAATCACAGCTCATACAGACTATTTAAATGTATTTGATATTGGTTTAGCCACACCAGCAGTGTTGCTCTATTTATAAATACTCACCTTCCACAGCACAGCAGCAGCGTGGCTACAAGACCTACCAGGGCCAGCTACGCAGGAGCATCCAGCTGTTTCCACTACTCCGTTATTTGTAACATAACCCCACGATGTGATTGGGATTATTTATAGTCTGACTCGGCTCTACCTCCGCTTTTAGGAATGTGAACTGCTGATGATTGTGACAAATAATTTGTCTGATTTTATTACTGTGTAAGTAATTGTATGCTTCCGTGCTTTTATAATTTCTAGGCTCCTCACCATCTACTACCTCAGATAAAACAAGATAATTGACTATGTCAGCATATGTGACCGCTGGCCATTGTTTCATATCATCAACCCAGGAGGTGGCGCTGGCCAACTTTGTAGGATGAGGGACGGACAAAATTACGTTGTTCACGGTTCTTGTTAAATAGTCTTGCCATGGCCCTTCTCTTTTATAAATACTGAGGACTCAGAAATACTCATTCGCTCACCTACTTCTTTTCCTCTACTAGTAGGGAAGTATGCGGTTTCAGATGTAGCCAAGGAGTCAAGGCTCTGTTCATATAAACCTCCCTTGTCCACTGTTGAAACACTTTAAATTGGTGACAGGGATTACCTCAAGGGGGAAGTTAACACACATGACTCTTACTATTTTTGCCATATAAAGATATTTTAAAAGTATTTCTGCATGTTTGCAAGCAAAGCAGAATGCACCAAACATCTAAACAAAGTACTTTAGGCAAGCTACAGTAGAAAACCTGAGCATGAACCTTTAATTATCTACAATATGACAAATCTGACTAATTGAAATCAAGAAACATCACATGCGTGTAATTTTGAGAAGGTGTGAGAATCTTCTGGTAGGCCATAGCATGAGCTCCAATTTGGGCAAGTCTGGAGATTGATGACTGTTAATGAAGAGGGAGGGATTATCGTTAATTAGCCAACATCTGTATAATACAAAACAGACCAAAGGACAGGATCTCAGCAGT
Source organism: Gobiocypris rarus (assembly GCA_023029165.1). Lineage (NCBI taxonomy): Eukaryota > Metazoa > Chordata > Actinopteri > Cypriniformes > Gobionidae > Gobiocypris > Gobiocypris rarus. The sequence continues at coordinate 32,768,431 of CM040935.1, read as the reverse complement.
GTGACTAGCTGTTGAACAATGGCAGGAAGTTGGTGTGCCCTTCAGTCTCTGGCACTTTGTGTGTGGTTTTGTGCTTTCTGTCATGCTGTTCCACAGTGGAGTAATCTGCCCCAGAATCCTCAAGCTCTGACGTTACAGCAAACTGACCAGCGGGTTCAACAAACTAGTCAACAGTTTCCTCAACAGGTTCAGCAGCAAGTTAGTCAACAGTTTCCTCAGCTGGTGAAACAGCAAGCTAGTCAACAGTTACCTCAGCTGGTGAAACAGCAAGCTAGTCAACAGTTTCCTCAGCTGGTTAAACAGCAAGCTAGTCAACAGTTTCCTCAGCTGGTTAAACAGCAAGCTAGTCAACAGTTTCCTCAGCGGGTTAAACAGCAAGGTAGTCAACAGTTTCCTCAGCTGGTTCAACAGCAAGCTAGTCAACAGTTTCCTCAGCTGGTTAAAAGCAAGCTAGTCAACAGTATCCTCAGCAGGTTCAGCAGCAAGTTAGTCAACAGTTTCCTCAGCTGGTGAAACAGCAAGCTAGTCAACAGTTACCTCAGCTGGTGAAACAGCAAGCTAGTCAACAGTTTCCTCAGCTGGTTAAACAGCAAGCTAGTCAACAGTTTCCTCAGCTGGTTAAACAGCAAGCTAGTCAACAGTTTCCTCAGCTGGTTCAACAGCAAGCTAGTCAACAGTTTCCTCAGCTGGTTAAAAAGCAAGCTAGTCAACAGTATCCTCAGCAGGTTCAACAGCAAGCTAGCCAACAGTATCCTCAGCAGGTTCAGCAGCAAGTTAGTCAACAGTTTCCTCAGCTGGTGAAACAGCAAGCTAGTCAACAGTTACCTCAGCTGGTGAAACAGCAAGCTAGTCAACAGTTTCCTCAGCTGGTTAAACAGCAAGCTAGTCAACAGTTTCCTCAGCTGGTTAAACAGCAAGCTAGTCAACAGTTTCTCAGCTGGTTCAACAGCAAGCTAGTCAACAGTTTCCTCAGCTGGTTAAAAAGCAAGCTAGTCAACAGTATCCTCAGCAGGTTCAACAGCAAGCTAGCCAACAGTATCCTCAGCAGGTTCAACAGCAAGCTAGCCAACAGTATCCTCAGCAGGTTCAACAGCACGCTAGTCAACAGTTTCCTCAGCTGGTTAAACAGCAAGCTAGTCAACAGTTTCCTCAGCAATTTCAGCCTAAGCAGCCAGTGGTGCAGGCAGAACCCCTTGACAAATGTGCTGTAGCTGATTATGAGCAGATACAATGTGGCCCACCTGGGATCAGTGGTGCTGAGTGTGGAGCTCTCAACTGCTGCTTTAATGGACAACAGTGTTTCTATGGGAAGGCAGGTAAGAGTGTTGAGTCATGTAAAGGAGTTTATGTTAAACTGCTCCTCAACAATAACCTGCTGTTGTACCATGTTCCAGTGACTGTCCAGTGTATAAGAGATGGTCAGTTTGTGGTAGTGGTGGCTAGAGATGTTACACTACCTCGCTTGAGCCTGGATTCAGTCCGTCTCCTGGGTGGAAATGACCCACCTTGCAGTCCTGTGGGATCCACACCTTCCTTTGCTATATACCAGTTCCCTGTCACTGCATGTGGCACAAGCATGATGGTGAGTAGCTGCTTGTGGTTCTGTTCTGCATGGTTTGGAATGGACTGGATGCCAACAGTTACTATTTGCAGGAGGACAGTGGATATGTGGTGTATGAAAATAGAATGACCTCCTCGTATGAAGTGGGTGTCGGACCACTTGGTTCCATCACAAGGGACAGCCATTTTGAGTAGGTGGTTTTATTCTTTAGCATAATTGTTAATCCTTGAGAAATGCTACAAGATCACTGTTTGTTGTCCAGGCTTCTCTTCCAGTGTAGGTACTCTGCTACTTCTGTGGAAGCTCTGGTTGTGGAGGTCAACACTGTTCCTGCACCTCCACCAGTAGCTGCTCCTGGACCTCTCAGGGTGGAGCTTAGACTGGCAAATGGTCAATGTGTCACCAAAGGCTGTGCAGAAGGTAAGTGTCTGTCCCAAGTATGTATAAGTATTTTCTGAAACTCCAGATTGCAGCGTTTATGGTTAAATGCCTGTGTTCTTCCTCAGGGATGAGGCGACACATCATACCACGCGACGCTGATTATCCGGTTACAAAAGTCCTCCGAGCCTGTGTATGTTGAGGTGCGCATTTTGGAGAGGACCGACCCCAACATTGTCCTAATGCTGACGTTGCTGGGCGACATCAACCCCTAGTCCACTCAGTCTACCCCAGTGGGACCTTCTGATCGATGGGTGAGTAAGGCCAGTCTTTCTCCATCTAATGTGCTGTAAGGCATGTCTGACTGCCTCTTTGCCTTTCAGATGCCCTTACCAGGATGACCGTTACCTGACCACACTGGTTCCAGTGGCTGGATCTTCTGGTCTTCAGTTCCCAACCCACTACAAGCGCTTTGCTGTTAAGATGTTTACATTTGTGAATCCAGCATCACTGGCTCCTCTACAGGAAACCGTATGCTCTGCAGCCTTGCATGAGTCCTTAATATTTTTATGGTGATTTCTGTGGCTTAACCCTTTCCCCTCTGTTAGATCTTCATCCACTGTAGTACAGCGGTGTGCCATCCCTCTTCTGGCTCCTGTGAGCAAAGCTGCTCTAGGAAAAGTGAGTGTTTGTTGTAAACTGACTTCAGGAACCATGAGAACTTGATTTTTTTTAAAATGTCATCCACAATTCTACCATTTCTTTTCCAGGAAGAGAAGCTAATGTCAAGACCATCTCTAGTGAACAAACTGTGGTGTCTAGTGGAGAAGTTAACCTGGTCGTGTGTGACTTTAGTAGTTTTAATAAACTTAATTCAATCGTATACCTTGTTATCTGGTTTGGTCTCTACTTGTTGCTTTATAGCTGGATTAACATAACTGCTTGTGTTTATTCAAGTTTTTTTTTTGGATGGTAATGCTATGATTGCACAAGTCAGACAGAATCTGTCAGACAGAATGTAGCCTTATGCTTTCAATGGTAATTGATTGATGCAATTGGCAGACGTGATACTCTGCAAATTCAAACGAGAATTGATCAAAAGCATCAGAATAGCATTGCTTTACTATACAGCCTTTTTAATCTTTATAATATCTAACTGTGTTGCTCACACCGCCGCGAGCGCCAAAGTGGCCGGAAGTCATTCATTCTCAATGGGAGCCCGGCGGCGAGCTCCGCGAGCGCGCGTCTTGGACGATTTGGGCCGAGGAGAGTTGAAATCAAGTCAACTTTATGGTAATGAGCTACGACGCAGTCCAGCGGCAACCAATGGGAATGTAGAAGTGCTCCGCTTGAAATGATTCCAGAGAACGCAGTGCTGGAAACTTTGGTTCCGACCACATTAGTTCCCAAGCAAAATTGAAGAGATCATTGCGGTAGCGTGTTTCCGATCATTTACGATGTGTCCCTGTTTGCACAGGACACAAAAAAATAAAGCCTTTTTTCAGCGGGAATGCAATTAATTTGCTAAAAACAACACCGATTTGACCAATTGCATTAATGCTGCACCTAAACCAGGACAGTTAGTGTAAAGTAGGTTGCACACAAATTAATGTTAAAGATGAAGGCTAGCACCTATAATCTGCATGTTGAAATTAGACTAGCACTTCCATGAACACAAATGGCTTTTAAATGGTTTATTTCATTATCAAATACGCAACTATAATTGTTAAGTTAACTTTCACATTTAATTTATTTCATGAGGTTATCTTATACGAGTATACCCTGCTGTGGTCAGTCTGCACAACAAATGGAGATTTTTTTTTTTTTTTTTTTTTTTATGCTAACATGGATTGTTTTGCTTATGCACGCTTTAAATACAGTTTAAAAAAGACCAAGAATTCGAACTACGCCAGAGCGGCAACGCGCCCACGAATCTTTCTACACCGTCGGTGGCAGGGCGGCCACAGTGAAGTTTGACGCTCTTGCCGGTGGCGGTGTGAACGCACAGTAAGCACAAGTCAACTTGCCATACCAAACAAGACCACAGGGAGATGCCAAAGGACTGTATATAACAACTATTCAGGTCCATTCATAATACACATACTAAAATACAAATTAAAAATACAATTCTGAATGTATGAAACTTAGCTGATGTCATCAGTGAACAAGCAATCATGTCTATGGAGCTGATCCCCATGTGTACATACACCACTGATACTCACAAACTTCTCCAAACACGCTGCTTTGGCGAGCATCTGTTATAAAACACTCACATTCATGCACTCGCAGAAATACGATGTGCAATCAGTGAGCCGAGAGCGCACACTCACGGATTGTTTGGGCATCAATTAACACTCACGTGTGCCTATAATGTATGACTCCTGCACGCCACTGTAATCGCCTTTCTTTACCTTCATTACAATCGCCACCCAAACAAAACTTTATTCAGTGAGCCGAGCATGTACACGGTTTGCACATCAATAGTAACAGACACGCATGTGCCTAATGTATGTCACTGCAATCGTCTTACCTTCATTACAACCATGCATCACCATCAAAACCTTTTAGCGACACTGGTTTGCTTTATCCAACTGAAATGTGTAGTTTGCGTATCCTGTGTTCATGAAGTGGTAGGGTGTTTCACACAGCCCTTATTGTTTAAATACTGATGATTTTGGCATCCAGCTCATGAAAACCCAAAATTCCTATCTCAAAAATTAGCATATCATGAAAAGGTTCTCTAAACGAGCTATTCATCTGAAACTTATAATGAGGGGGCAACTATATATATATATATATATATATATATATATATATAGTCAGGTGCACTATCCATCCAGTGAGTACACCAACCTGACAAAATATAAATGAAAATATATAAATGATCAAATACAATAGCTATTAAGTATATTTTAAAATTATATAAAATATTTAAGAACTTACATGTTGCCTTTGTCACATTTCTTTCACCTCCTCCATGGTGCGTTTGCCTTTTAATCTGTAGGAAACTGCACATCGTTGACCACAGTAAGATCCGTCCTTTATCCACATAAAATGTCCAGGCCCTCACCAGAACGACCTAAGAAAAGAGATGATACAATAAGACATAAATATACAATTTGTAGGGAAATAAGTAGCCTACGTACAAAAATTACAGAAAGTTGATTAAATACTTACTTGGTTCTGTGGAGATCCCAGTCAACTTCACTGCAGTTTTGTGCTCGAAGGAATACATTTCTCTTCTCTATGCTGCGCAGTCACCAGAGGAGGACAGACTACACAGCTTCATTACTTGAGTAGAAGTACAGATACCCTTGCTAAACTTTACTCAAGTACAAGCAAAAGTACTACAGTCATATTTGTTTTTAAAAGTACGTCCTACATGGAGTTATGTGTTAATACCTTGGAGAATGTAAAAGGAATTGAAAGTAAAATAAAGTCATTTTCATCTTTTTACCATGTTTTATTTAAAGTATTAGTTCACTTTTAAATAAACTTTTGCTGATAATTTACTCACCCTCATGTCATCCAAGATGTCCATGTCTTTCTTTCTTCAGTCGAAAATAAATTAAGGTTTTTTATGAAAACCTTCCAGGATTTTTGTCCTTATTATAGACTCAATGGAGCCCAAACGCCTATGACAAGCGTGACCTTTTCAACGTAATTGCGTATTACGTGGCGTCATGTACAGCATATCACAGAACAGAGCAAGGCCAACATTTGTGCTTATAAACTTAAACTTTGATTTTTTTTTTTAAATGACTGATCGTTTGTTAGATAAGACCCTTATTCATTATCTGGTATGGTTTAAAGCCCTCTGAAGCTGCACTGAAACTGTCATTCGGACCTGTAACCGTTTGGGGTCCATTGAGTCTATTATAAGGAGAAAAATCCTGGAGTGTTTTCATCAAAAACCTTAATTTATTTTCGACTGAAGAAAGAAAGACATGGACATCTTGGATGACATTGGGGTGAGTAAATTATCAGCAAAAGTTTATTTAAAAGTGAACTAATCTTTAACATTTCTCACTTGCCTACAAGGCAATAGCACAATGGCAACGCTCAGACAAACCTCAGCTAGAGTTTTAATGGATTTTTTGCACCCACATTTGAACCTGACTGTGTTAAACACACCGCATACTCAAGAACATCAAAACAAATGATCAGCTTACATTAATATGTGATAGGCTTGCTACGATAGTCGGTGTTACCGGTGTTCAGACTCAACACTGGCCACCCCACTTTTTTTTTATAGTAATAAAATAATTTAGTTCAGTTAGAGATAACAGACAACAGAAATACAAACTTAACGTGTGCTTAATTTAAGCCTGTTCAGAGCGACACAAACGCAGCAGGAGTCGAGAGAGCCAAGAGCTGAAAGACCAGATGATCGCAGAAGATTTGGGTTCAAAGTGAAGTGTAAAGGCGCCTAAATTAAGCGAGTTTGTCATTGTAGTGTGTTGTTGCTGTTTAAGATTAATAGGCTAATGAACCCACAACTCAAACAACCCACTCCTGAATTAGCACTTAACCAAAACCGAAACTAAAATGTGCGCAGCCACATTTACTGCTGATTCTTTATTCCTTTAAAAAAATATTTTGTATTTTTTTTAGAAGAAGCAACAGGTACTTACGGGTATGGATAGAAATGTAATGGAGTAAAGAGTACAATATTTACTTCTCAAATGTACTTGAGTAAAGTCATGAGTACTCCCCAAAAATGATACTCGAGTAAAGTACAGATCCCTCAGAATTGTCCTTAAGTACTGTACTCAAGGAAATGTACTCCGTTACTGTCCGGCTCTGGCAGTCACGATAGTGTGCACGGACGTCAGGCGCATTCTGGGTCGAACATCGAAGGAACAGCGACACATTGTCACAGATTTGTCTAGGTCACCGATTTTAGCACAACACATGCTCAAATCGTTATCAATCTGTCTGGTGTGTGCAATCCAGCAAACCTGTCAACAGAAAGTCTTGTCTCAAGACTCTATGAACAGCCTTCTGTCAGCCTGAGAGTTTGACTGAGAAAGCCAGAGAAGAGCAGGAGATGAAGTGATGATGATAAAACAGCAGAGTTTATTGAATAGTCTTAGTTGCGAATGTTTCAATGCTCAGACTTCAACTAGAAAGTACAAATACAAGTGTTAATTTACCAAGGAAAACTGTGATGATAAAATCTTGAAATGGAGACATCCTATTATCTGCTACCCGTGAAGACAAACATACAGAGCCCCACCATGACGTGCAAAAAAACAAAAAAGTTAATTGTACGCACAATTTACTAATTCATTCCTCGATTCATAAATCATGCACACAATTTACTATTTAGTTCCCTCGATTTGCTAAATAATTTGCACAGTATATAAGTCGAGGGACTAAATTAATAAATTGTGTGAACGATTTAGCCTACTAGTTTTTTGTCTGCATGACATGTGCGAGGCTCCATACAAACATCCCTTAAAACTACACAATCCTTAAGATTAAACGACAATAGAAAATAAATAATATTAAAACATAAAATGACAAAATAAATAAATTATATATAAAAAACTATTAAAATGATTAAATATAAAACAACAATTTATTAATTGTGTTATTGCTTTGTTTGTTTATTTATTTTTACTCTCAATGTGAACTGCATTATTAACTTACCATTGTGTTAGTAAATGTATTCCCTCAATACATTCAACTCTGAATGTTGTCATTTTTTCTAGGCAAATTTCTATGCATTTTTGTGCTTTTACTCAAAAGCTTGAAAAAGGGACTTTTATTTTGGTCTCCGTGTGTGACGTCATAAGGCTGCGCTGCGCTCCTGCATCTGGTGTGATTCGCCTGGAGAAAGGTTTGTGTTTTAAAGTGTTTAAAGCGAAGCTGAATGAATACTGTATTATTAAATGTAACACTGCATAGCTTTATCTAACATTAATCAGCGTTGTGTGAGTAAAGTAACAGAATAAACTCGTGAGTTACAGAAGGAGCGTCTCATTTCACTCTTTATCGTGAATCAGTTCAAACATGAGTTCAGTCTCTGGCGAGTGACGAGAGAACCGGAGCTTTAGACTCTCCGAGTCAATTGAACCGAGTGATTCACAACAAATGATTCAGTGATTCGAAGCACTCTGATTTTCTCGATTTCAACCAATCATTAAATAGCTAAACTGACCAATATCAAGGGTCTGTATAATTTGCATTATTTTATTATTAACTTGTATAGTGTTTTTTTCCCCAGGTCATTTAGGTCCATTAACTCCCGCTCTAACTGATGAATATTTATATAATTTTGACCGAAATATAATCCATGACAATACAATATTCTTGAACAGAAATTAAATTTGAGACATAGTTCAGTAATACTCAAAAAGCTGAGCATAAGAATTCAAAAACTTTTTTATCAAAAGTCTCCAAACATTTGTTTTTAGATAAACTTGATTGTATTAATGATAAATGCAGTGACCAATCGATTAGATCTTTTTGTTTAAATCTCTTCTCCTCCTTCATCTGAATTAGTTTGGGTTCATATGTTTCCCTCATTTGAGTGGGAAGATTTTAGGGAATTTCTCAGTGGGTAACAAATAAAAACCAAAGAAGAGTCGTTTAACATTGATGACAGAATATATCCTGACAAACACACGTTAAATATGAGACGTCACAATTTCTCAGTGTTAATATGAACTGAAACCTCGTCTTAAATCTGTGTTACTTCATTCAGATGAATATGTCTTTTCCAAAAGAAAAATATATATTAGTGATTTGTTTTTGTTATTAGAAAATTATTATATTCATAACTAAATGGAGTAACTCAACCCAATTCTGCTCAATAAAAAATTGATGTTTCAATTTATACTTACAAAATGTGAAAATGTGTCAAGAAACTGGCTGTTGAATTCTGTAATTTGCCAGTGTGCTGAACTTATAAACTAAGAGAGATTTAGTTTTGATGTGTTTTTGATGTGATTACTCTCTTTTTAAACAGGACAAACACAGAAAAACTCTGTGACTGTGGCTGTGGGAAGTGACTGAGATCCACCTGACACACTATTATAAAAATGGAGTTCATTAAAGAGGAGAGAGAAGACGTGAAGATTGAAGAAACATTGAGAGTGAAAGATGAAGAAACTGAGGAACAAACAGAGAAAGAGGAGAGTGAAGACGTGAAGATTGAAGAAACATTGAGAGTGAAAGATGAAAAACTGAGGAACAAACAGAGAAAGAGGAGAGAGAAGACATGAAGATTGAAGAAACATTGAGAGTGAAACATGAAGAAACTGAGGAACAAACAGAGAAAGAGGAGAGTGAAGACATGAGGATTGAAGAAACATTGAGAGTGAAACATGAAGAAACTGAGGAACAAACAGGTTGGTTTCATTTTCAAAGCTGAATTATTATGACCTAATGTTGTGTTGGTCCCCCTTTTGCTGACCTGTCGAGGCATGGACTCCACTAGACCCCTGAAAGTGTGCTGTGGTATCTGGCACCAAGATGTTCGCAGCAGATCCTTTAAGTCCTGTAAGTTGTGAGGTGGGGCCACCATGGATCGGACTTGTTTGTTCAGCACATCCCACAGATGCTCGATTGGATTGAGATTTGGAGGCCAAGTCAACACCTCAAACTGGTTGTTGTGCTCCTCAAACCATTCCTGAAGCATTTTTGGATGGGAGGACCCGAGGTTTCCCAACAGAACATTGCCCAAAGCTAGTGATGCTAACAATGAAACCAAAGCTTCGAAGCATGTGTCAAAAAATAAAACGATTTTCAGTGAAGCTTTGTATCGACGCTCGATCCGTTCTATCAAAATCACGTGACCAATAATGTCGAGCTTGGTTTCACACCCACTCACATGACTGCTTCATACTCTGATTGAGAAAGGTTTAAGAATGTGTCACACTGGGCTGCCCTTGTGGGTTGTTAAGGTGAAGGTTTGTGGAACCTGTTGCAAACAGCCGTGGTTATAATTCAAATGCAATTTGCTAACACAGTACAATTATGACAAGATAGATAAGTGCAAAATCGAAATGTATCCTTCTTCTAGCATAATACACTCAGTAATACAACAAAACTGAGTATTCACAAAAACACTTACATACGGCTCACGGCTCTTCACGGACCTGGACGCTTCTCCTAATGAGCAAGTGACTGACCAGACTTATATATGTACAGTCCACCCTTGTAATTAGCCCAAAGGATCAGAGCAAAAGCCTGTCAATGGCTCTAATCGAACCGAGAAGTCTAGCTTAGGGTACTCTGAGTAATGTCCAAAACTTGGTATTTAAGGCACTTGTTGCGTTTCTTCGCCTATTCTTGACCGATCGCTTCCTGTACTTCCTGTACTCCTCAGTTGTAAGTCGCGATGGATAAAAGTGTCTGCAAAATGCATAAATCTAAATGTTTTGAAATGTGGGAACACTTTCATTTGACTTCGCCCAGGGTTGATAATATATTCGGCTTTTGTTCTGCAGCGCTTATATATATATTTATTTATTTATTTATTTACTTACTTACTTATTAGGGCTGTCAAATTAAAATTAGAATTTCGAATATTCGACGAATTTACAAAACCATGCATTAAAATTTTTGGTAGAGGCGTGCGAGACATGATGATGAAAAGAATGAGGACTCGGAGTCAGAGAGAAAATGGGCAACCTGTTTCATGGGCGTATACAGTCAGACACAGAGCAGTGCAGAAGAAGGCCATCAGGGCTTAGGAGCGTGAGATGGATATAAATGAAAGAGAAGAAAAAAACTTGACAACTTCCGGCAAATTTAGATTTGCTCTGCAAGTAGTCTGGCAAAGAGCCCGTTCAAGCCCATGTCTTATCCGTTGAAATCGCAGCACCAATCAGAAACATTGGGGCGGGTTTTACGATGGCGACAGCGCAGTGATGGTGAAGCAGAGCTTGATGTTTTCTGTTCGACCGTCAATCCGAGATGTTTCAGTCTATCTGAGATGCTATTAGGTATTTCCAAATTTTCCATAAATGTTAATGGTGTGTCGGTGGACACCAGTTATCATATTTCTTTTACAACAACGGCAAAAGTCGTCAGAAACCATTGCAACATAAACAGAAATCATAAACAGAATTGCTGTCAGAGTCTCCGTTGCGTCATCTCCTTCCTCGCTCTAATTGGTTTTGTTTTTAGAGACATTTGAAGCGGCGTCCGTTGGTGGCGCCTTTGGAAATGATTTGTCTATGAAGCTTTGCCAAACCATAACTCAGTTACTACTGAGAATGGTCTGGTTTTAACCAGGCTAATGCAATGCTTGATTTCGTTTACATCGTTTTCCCTCTAACATTAAATATTGCCTTTAGAATGCAAATATACTAGCTTTGAGTAGCAATTGCGCGACATTGCAAAAAAACGTGGCAACCCTGTCTGCACGCGCGCTGGATTAAGTAACGTTACAAGAAAAAGATGACCGTAAACGATCTTTGTCAGTGTTCTAATAAAAGAATTTAAGGATACACAGAGTACTTACCAACACGTTCATCGTTTCTGAGAGAAATAGTGAAGGTGAATGCATATACGAACAAGTTCTCCGTTTAGGATAAAAGCAAATTAAACCCAAGCGCCTTCGATGACGTTAGGATAAAAGCAAATTAAACCCAAGCGCCTTCGATGATGTGGATGATTACGTTACTGTTGATCATCCGTCCATCATGGTCTAAAGCCCGTCCTGACAATTTCATTGGTCCCAACAGTTTCTGTTCAGGCATAATAACTCCTCTATGGAGCGATTCCAGACCGAATTGCCCAAGCAAAAAAATTTGTAGGCGGGGCTAAATTCGGCTGGCATCCAGGCTACGAATATACACTACTGGTCAAAAGTTTTAGAACGGAAAGATGTTTTAATGTTTTTAAAGAAGTCTCTTCTGCTCACCAAGGCTGCATTTATGATATATATATATATATATATATATATATATATATATATATATATATATATATATATATATATATATATATATATATATATATATATATAAATATATATTAAAATGTAAAATAACTGTTTTCTATTTGTATATCATTTGAAAATGTAATTTATTCATGTGATGGCGACGCTCAATTTTGAGCATGACTATCCCAGTGTTCAGTGTCACATGATCCTTCAGAAATCATTCTGATATGATAATTTGCTGCTCAAGCAACATTTATGATTATTATCAATGTTGAAAGCAGTTGTGTGTAAAAAAAAAAAAAGAATCTTTGATGAATAGAAAGTTAAAAAAAAGGATTTATCTGAAATAGAAAGCTTTTGTAACATTGTACTATACTGTTCAAAAGTTATGGGTCAGAATTGTTTTTTTGGGGAAGAACTTAAAGAAATGAATACATTTATTCAGCAAGGGTGCATTAAATTGATCAAGTATATTAGAATGATTTCTGAAGACTGGAGTTATGATGCTGAAAATTCAGCTTTGAATCACATAAATACATTTCATTTTAAAATATATTCAAATAGAAAACGTTATTTTAAATTGTAAAAAATAATTCACAATAATACTGTATGCCAAAATCATCAGTATTAAAACAATAAAATACCTGAAATATTTCAGTTGGTGTGCAATGAATCAAAAATATATGAAAGTTAAATTTTTATCGTTACATTATGGAAAATAATGAACTTTTATCACAATATGCAAATTTTTTTTGAGAAGGACCTGTAGTGCTCTGTAGCTTTAAAACCAAACAGGCCAAGTTGTAAAAGCTTGCTTCTAAGCATGCGCGAGTATCTTATACGGTAATGAACTTGTACACTTGCATGTTGAAATACGGCATCTCTTCCAGTAAAGTTATGTTGTTAAAGGTACTTAGAATGATTTGAAACAATGTGTGTGTGGCTTATTTAAGGGCAAAAATAGTCCAGATACAGTTTTACAGGTCCATTTACAACCCTAGAAATTGTGCCTAGGATATAATGCTCGGTTTTTGCCTTATTTGGAAGGGTAATGTATATTAATGATGAGCTCTGCTCTGATTGGCTTATTTCAGCAGCTCACACAAGTGCAGTTGTTCAGCTAGATAACACAATCACAAACAGCTTATGAGTCCTGACTCCTGACAGAACACAGATCGACTGAATGACACTTTAAGCAGAACATCTCAAATGGAGATCGCTCAAATGCATCTTACTTGTTTATTGGTGTTTTCAGATCACCACACGTGCGAGAGAGAGAGAGAGAGAGAGAGAGCTTGTGTGCATATAGTTGCCAGATTGCACGTGTTTAGGTTAAACACTGGATAGAATGTGTTCTTTTCACAGAAAAGCTCTGATTGGGGATTAAAATTACTGTACTCTGGAAACAAACGAAGACTCGATAGCTCCTCTTTTACCCCGACTAAACCAAAACCAGTGCTTTAGTGCAAACCAACAACATTTTAGACTTGTCTTTTTTCTCGTAAAAACAATATTGCATGTTTATATAGTCACAATGTACGCAGTGACTAGTTATGTATGGTACTTGGAGTTTCCTATTGTTACTGTACTAGCATCTTGCATTATCTAGACAATGCTGTCTCTCTAAGAAACTTTCAATTTAATCAGAAATTGTTTAGATAGTCATTAAGTGGATAAAAACACTACTTAATGCTGGTAGCAATATAGTTGGAATTGCCCCTTTCTTCAGTTTTTGCGCTGAGCGTCACTGCTTGATATTGTCCCAGGTTAGAAAAACTGTCTGTGGTGAAATGGGCCGAGCAAACGAACAATTTTGAATTAAATTGTTGCAGTATCTAATTATAACAACCATGCCTGTTGACATTTTTTATCTGTGGGAAGGGTATGAAAAGTCCTCACATCGCCTGCACAGCCTGGAATATAACATTTGTGTCCAAGATCTGCCATTTTCGCTGTCCTGGCGTGATGCTTGTTTACCTGCAGAACTCCTGATGATTCGGCTGCAGTTCCGCCTGACATTGAACATGGGCGGGCATATGCAAATGTTGGCGGCGTACATATTAATGACCCCATCGATTGTCATTGATGGCTATATGTTGAGATTCGCCTATTTTTCTGTGCTGTTTTTCACAAACAAGATTTACATATGAAGGAGGAGGCAATGGTGTTTGAAACTCACTATATGTCATTTCCATGTGCTGAACTCTTGTTATTTCACTATGACAAGGTTAATTAAATTTTTCATTCTAGGGCACCTTTAAACAAATCTTTGCCTTGCCACTGGTCATTCAACAGCGGTATAAACATAGATATCTATTGGTACAATATGCGTCACATGACTAAACATCATTTTCAAATACCTCCTTCTTCACAGTCCATGACGACTGCATTTTCAAATTTAATTTCTTAGAAATTAAGAAAATACACTTACGTTACTAATTATTTTTGATATATAGATGTTTTCTTCCCATCCATTTCAATATGAGATAATGTTTGTCTGTGATACATTTTTGCTATTCTAAATCCAGAGGAGATGAGTGTCGATGAGTGACAAGAGAACTAAACTAAAGTTTAGTCTGGTTACACTTCAGGTCTGTGATATTAATCTAATCTAATAAAAAAAATGTATTTACATTTTGGCTGCCAAGGATTATAAAAAGAAGTTATGAGATAAAACTATTATAAACCATGTATAGTGCAACCTTCCCTTCACAGCAGTGTGCATTTATTCCTTCCTAAACGTCAGAATCTGCACAATCTGTGATTGCTGTAAAAATGCATTCTCTACTGTTGTGGGACATGTTGTTTGATAATAAATAGAGCTACTATTAAAAGAACAGTAATCCAAGGTACAGATATGTGTTAGTTTTCTACTGTGGTGCTGCGATAACTGTTATATGTCAAGTCTGTCATTGCCTTGGCAACGCAAGAGTTTACATACTATACGTAATGTAAATATCAACTGCATTATTAAAGATATATATATTTTTTACTATTATTAATTTGTGTTCAAATCCCTCAAAAACTGAGAAACTGGCAGCCAGGTGGCACACAAGTGATTGATCCCAGTGGCAACATACACGCATTCTAGCAGCATGGTAGTTGGTGGAGAAACTCCCCATACCTCTTCGTTTGAAGTGTGGTCCTAAAATAAATCTTTGTTTGAAGGTCTATCTGGCCCATACCCTACCTCTAGCCAAAGAGAATCGAGACACCCCTACCCCTTCACGTGAATGCAAAGCGAAGGGGTAGGGAAAGAAAGAGAAATGGGATAGGGCCTTACTCCTGTACTTCTACATATCAGCCTGCTTTTTATTATATATTATCATTTTTATCTAATTGGATAAAAGAGAACACTCCATTTCTCTTGACAACAGATAACTAAGCAGATAAGCACTATAAAATTACTCGGTTGAGTGTGTGTGAAGAAGTGCTGCCTGTTTAAAATGAGCTTTCACCCAATCATATTAAGTACTAAAAAATTCCTTGACCTATAACATCCCGCTCATGTCCATCGCCGTCATCATAACCTTTACATTCTTTCTGATTTGAGTGATCCATCTGAATCAAGCTAGTTAAATGTTTAAGGTGTGAGTTCTGGCTAAAATGCAGTCATATTATGGGCTGTTGGCATGAATTGTACTCGTGATGGAGCAGCAGTGGAGCGAGTAAAAATCACGCCGCTTCGACTCAGCTCCCCTCACATACTCCGGTTACTACACACTACAGTTTACTAGCTAGCTATGCCTTCATCACGTAAATGCATATTACCTGGTTGGGATAATATACAAAACAGCTTGGTCTCCTTATTAAAATGTCCTAAAACAATGATATGATGAAGATGTGGGTCAATTTTGTAAAGAGCCATCGTGATGGAGAGTTGCCAATCACACCGACACCCGCCTCTGCAATGATTATTTTACACCTAATCCTTTTACAAACTTTAATCTGAGACAACTGGGATTCACTGATGATCCTCTATTAACAGAACCGACTATCTTTTTTTTCTTTGATTTCAGATGTGATGGAAGAGAATGAGGAGAGTGAAGAACTGAGTGAAGTGGAGGAGGAACATTATGTAAAATCTGGAGAAAAACCTTTGAGTCCTTCTAAGACTAAAAGACATTTATAAAGAAAACAAGAGCCAAGAAATCTACAACCTGCACTCAGTGTGGAAAGTGCTTCACAACCAAACAAAGTATTGAACGTCACATGAGAGTTCATACAGGAGAGAAGCCATTCACATGTGATCAGTGTGGGAAGAGTTTCTCAAGGAAAGATCGTCTAGAGCATCACATGATGGTTCACATGGAAGAAAAGCCGTTCTCATGTGATCAGTGCGGGAAGAGTTTCAGTCAATCAGCACACCTTAAAATTCACATGAGCATCCACACCGGAGAGAAGCCGTTCAAATGTGATCTGTGCGGGAAGAGTTTCAGTCAATCAGCATCCCTTAAGTTTCACATGAGGATCCACACCGGAGAGAAGCCGTTCACATGTGATCTGTGTGGGAAGAGTTTCAGACAATCAGCACACCTTAAATTTCACATGAAGATCCACACCGGAGAGAAGCCGTTCACATGTGATCAGTGCAGCAAAACATTTTTTGATGCATCAGTCCTGAAGAGACACCTAAGAGTTCATACGAAGGAGAAGCCACATACGTGTTCTGTGTGTGGAAAGAATTTTTCACTGCTGCAACATTTACATAGACATGAAAAAACACACACTGGTGTAAGAGAGTGTGAGAAGACTTTTATTTCAGGGAATGAGTTAAAACTGCACCAAAGAATTCACACTGGAGAAGAACCTTACAAGTGTTCACACTGTGTCAAGAGATTCAATCAGTTATCATATCTGAAAACACATGAGAGGATCCACACTGGAGAAAAACCTTACAAGTGTTCACACTGTGTCAAGAGATTCAATCAGTCATCATATCTGAAAACACATGAGAGGATTCACACTGGAGAGAAACCTTACAAGTGTTCACACTGTGTCAAGAGATTCAACCAGTTAGGAAATCTGAAATCACATGAGAGGATCCACACTGGAGAGAAACCTTACAAGTGTTCACACTGTGACAAGAGATTCAATAAATCATCAGATATGAAATCACATGAGAGGATCCACAGCAGAGAAAAACAGCACGCGTGTGTTCAGTGTGGAAAGAGTTTCTCTTTTAAAAGTCACCTTAAGAAACACATGAAGATACATGCAGTGGAGTAACCACCCCAGACAGCAAGATCATTATTGATACAATAATGAGTTTTGATCCAGACCACCATTTTGGTTGAGATTGACATTTCAGTGTTTAAAGTATGTTGTATCAGCATTGAAATTGTGATGATGTCAAAAGCACACATGGGTGAAGACGGTGACATTGAACTAACAGTGTTTTGTAGTTTGTGAGCACAAGATCATGCAGGTGTGTGTCTGTGCAGAACACTAGTGGGTGTTTTCCAATCAGTGGGGTGTTTTCAAACCATGATGGCCATTTTCAACCGCAGTACCCAATTTTCTCTTATCCACTGGGGGCTTGGTTTAGGGGTGGGCCTTCATGAGTTTAACAAGTCTGTTGAAAAATGGTTGAAAAACATCCATTGTAGTTTGAAATTGGTCACCGATTGTTAAACACCCATTTTGGCTTTGCATGTGCACTTCTCAGGAATTGAACTGATGCTTCCTCATTAGAGAGAAAACAGGGATACACACTTGTGTGTTGAAACACCCTGACATACGGACATGACTTCTCTAGCACAGTTTCAAACAATGCTGCATCTACCGTATTATTTCTCTCTTCCTTTGTTTTGTGTGCTTGTTTTTTTCTGTTTGATTTGTATTATACATATACAAGTTATACATTTATTTTATATTAAAGTGTTTGAATAAAGACAGCGGCTATTTGCACTGGGTGAAAATAGTGATATATTCTATTTACATAATGTAAAAATAATAGTTTTTGTGTAAATAGTAATTAGATACTATTTATACTTAATTTTGGCAGATAGAAATTATTTGCACTTAGTTATTGTTGTACATTAACAGGATGCAATAATTAAGTATAAATGATTATAAAAATTATTAAATGGATGCCGCCTTAATGACACAAATGACATCTGGCCCAGTTGTGGCCCACACGTTCCACATTCTTCTGGCCCACATACCGCATGAAATGACGGCGATGACTCAACCTAAGTGTGGCTGCTAGAAGTCAGCCACAACTGGACCAGATGTGGGCCACATCTCAGAAATGTAATGGGCCACAACCGGACCAGATGTGGGCCACATCTCAGAAATATGGGCCACATCTGGGCCAGATGTCTGAGACAGTGTCTGACATCTGGGCCAGATGTGGCCCACATCTTATTATCCTATAATAAAGAAAATAGTCATATAGTCTAAATTGATTTATGAAATATCAAACAGATACATATACATATGAGTTGAACACAGTGAACTCTACATTATAACACACACACACACACATCATAATGATCAGATGTCTATTTAATGTTGTAAAGTGCTCATCTGCATTACTTATCGAAAATTTCTGTCAGATGTTAAATAAACATTTAGTAAGCATCTTTATCTTTAAGATGTATATTGTTTATGTAAATCCACTTTGGAGACGTAAGTTACGTGTGTTACTGGAACTCCTCTGTTAGTTATACATAATACAACATGTTTTTACAGCACAATCACAACTATTTACACAACTTTACACCTTCAATAGTTCAAAAGTTTACTCTACAGAAGCTCAACAAATGCACACGGGATATGGTACATTTTAACACACGGGAACCGTGATTTTGGTTTGTAATACTCACATTTGAAAACACCTGCATCGATTTCCTCCGCCTGACGTATCCTCTCCTGTGGCCTCATGGGAAGGCAGGGATAGAAAAATATCCGACGATGAGTGCTTCACAATCTGGGCGGAACGCAGTAGGCCATTCGGGGATTTCTTCTTTTATGTTTACTGAGGTTTCAAACATACTACTCCTTTCACGTACTGTTTTCTCCTACTATATAGTAGGTTAATGTGCATATCCGGACGTAACTTAAGTACACGCCCGTCCGAATCTCGCGAGAAATAGTCCAAACCCCAGGTAGTTCTCGTCTACTCTTTTATGAATCGGACATACTAATCGCTCGCCTCCTGCTTTTTCCATACTATATAGTAGGGAAGTATGCGTTTTCGAACGCAGCCTGTGAGAATCTTCTGATGGGCTATAGCATAAGCTCCCATTTGGGCAGGTCTGGAGATTCATGACTGTTAATGAAGAGGGAGGGATTATCGTTAATTAGCCAACATCTGTAGAATACAAAAAAGACCAAAGTACAGCATCTCAGCAGTGTGACTAGCTGTAGAACAATGGCAGGAAGTTGGTGTGCAGTTCAATCACTGGCACTTTGTGTGTGGTTTTGTGCTTTCTGTCATGCTGTTCCACAGTGGAGTAATCTGCCCCAGAATCCTCAAGCTCTGACGTTACAGCAAACTGACCAGCGGGTTCAACAAACTAGTCAACAGTTTCCTCAACAGTTTCAGCAACAGGCTAGTCAACAGTTTCCTCAGCTGGTTAAACAGCAAGCTAGTCAACAGATTCCTCAGCGGGTTAAACAGCAAGCTAGTCAACAGTTTCCTCAGTTGGTTAAAAAGCAAGCTAGTCAGTTTCCTCAGCTGGTTCAACAGCAAGCTAGTCTACAGTTTCCTCAGCAGGTTAAACAGCAAGCTAGTCAACAGTTTCCTCAGCAGGTTCAACAGCAAGCTAGTCAACAGTATCCTCAGCAGGTTCAACAGCAAGCTAGTCTACAGTTTCCTCAGCTGGTGAAACAGCAAGCTAGTCAGTTTCCTCAGCTGGTTCAACAGCAAGCTAGTCTACAGTTTCCTCAGCAGGTTAAACAGCAAGCTAGTCAACAGTTTCCTCAGCAGGTTAAACAGCAAGCTAGTCAACAGTTTCCTCAGCAGGTTCAACAGCAAGCTAGTCAACAGTTTCCTCAGCTGGTGAAACAGCAAGCTAGTCAACAGTTTCCTCAGCAGGTTCAACAGCAAGCTAGTCAACAGTATCCTCAGCAGGTTCAACAGCAAGCTAGTCAACAGTATCCTCAGCAGGTTCAACAGCAAGCTAGTCAACAGTATCCTCAGCTGGTGAAACAGCAAGCTAGTCAACAGTTTCCTCAGCAGGTTCAACAGCAAGCTAGTCAACAGTATCCTCAGCAGGTTCAACAGCAAGCTAGTCAACATTATCCTCAGCAGGTTCAACAGCAAGCTAGTCAACAGTTTCCTCAGCAGTTTCAGCCTAAGCAGCCAGTGGTGCAGGCAGAACCCCTTGACAAATGTGCTGTAGTTGATTATGAGCAGATCCAATGTGGCCCACCTGGTATCAGTGGTGCTGAGTGTGGAGCTCTCAACTGCTGCTTTAACGGACAACAGTGTTTTTATGGGAAGACAGGTACGAGTGTTGAGTCAATGTAAAGGTGTTCATGTTAAACTGCTACTCCGCAATAACCTGCTCTTGTACCTTATTCCAGTGACTGTCCAGTGTATAAGAGATGGTCAGTTTGTGGTAGTGGTGGCTAGAGATGTTATGCTACCTCGCTTGAGCCTGGATTCAGTCCGTCTCCTGGGTGGAAATGACCCAGCTTGCAGTCCTGTGGGATCCACACCTTCCTTTGCTATATACCAGTTCCCTGTCACTGCATGTGGCACGAGCATGATGGTGAGTAGCTGCTTGTGGTTCTGTTCTGCATGGGTTAGAATGGACTGGATGCCAACAGTTACTATTTGCAGGAGGACAGTGGATTTGTAGTGTATGAAAACAGAATGACCTCCTCGTATGAAGTGGGTGTTGGACCGCTTGGTTCCATCACAAGGGACAGCCATTTTGAGTAGGTGGTTTTATTCTTTAGCATAATTGTTAATCCTTGAGAAATGCTACAAGATCACTGTTTGTTTTCCAGGCTTCTCTTCCAGTGTAGGTACTCTGCTACTTCTGTGGAAGCTCTGGTTGTGGAGGTCAACACTGTTCCTGCACCTCCACCAGTAGCTGCTCCTGGACCCCTCAGGGTGGAGCTTAGACTGGCAAATGGTCAATGTGTCACCAAAGGCTGTGCAGAAGGTAAGTGTCTGTCCCAAGTATGTATAAGTATTTTCTGAAACTCCAGATTGCAGCAGTTTATGGTTAAATGCCTGTGTTCTTCCTCAGGGGATGAGGCGTACACATCATACTATGGCGACGCTGATTATCCGGTTACAAAAGTCCTCCGAGAGCCTGTGTATGTTGAGGTGCGCATTTTGGAAGGACTGACCCCAACATTGTCCTAATGCTGGGGCGTTGCTGGGCGACATCAACCCCTAGTCCACTCAGTCTACCCCAGTGGGACCTTCTGGTCGATGGGTGAGTAAGGTCAGTCTTCCTCCATCTAATGTGCTGTAAAGCATTTCTGACTGCCTCTTTGCCTTTCAGATGCCCTTACCAGGATGACCGTTACCTGACCACACTGGTTCCGGTGGCTGGATCTTCTGGTCTTCAGTTCCCAACCCACTACAAGCGCTTTGCTGTGAAGATGTTCACATTTGTGGATCCAGCATCACTGGCTCCTCTACAGGAAACTGTATGCTCTGCATCCTTACATGAGTTCTTAATATTAAGGTTTTAAGTGTTTTTCTTCTTCTGTGGCTTAACCCATTCCTTCCTGTTAGCTCTTCATCCACTGTAGTACAGCGGTGTGCCATCCCTCTTCTGGCTCCTGTGAGCAAAGCTGCTCTAGGAAAAGTGAGTGCTTGTTGTAAATTGACTTCAGGAACCATGAGAACTTGGTTTTAAATGCCACTCACAACTTTACCATTTCTTTTCCAGGAAGAGAAGCTAATGTCAAGACCATCTCTAGTGGACAAACTGTGGTGTCTAGTGGAGAAGTTAACCTGGTCGTGTGACTTTAGTAGTTTTAATAAACTTCTTAATTCAACCGTATACGTTATCTGGTTTGGTCTCTACTTGTTGCTTTATGGCTGGACTAACATAACTGCTTGTGTTGCTCTTCAAGCATGACAAGTGGTGTCTTTTTTGTTTTGGTAATTCTACTTGAAAGCATGCATTTTACTTGACATGGTGGCATCTGTCAGACAGAATGTAGCCTTATGCTAAATGCAAAAGCATCAGACTTTTAAGCATCAGGTTTACTATTTTTATTTTAACAATTGCTAGGACCAATTTATCAATACTTCTATTTAATCATAGCAGACACTTATCCAAAATGACTTCCAAATTAGGAGAGCAATAGAAGCAATCTGACCAGGGGCAACAGTATGCAAGTGCTGTTACACTTTCAATACCTACTCAATGCTTATGTCAGTATTTCAAAACTTCACTTTTCCTTTTTACTTCCCACAGTGATCACATCAGTTTGTGAGCTTAACTGTGGATTTTTTTTATTTAATTTTTATTGCGTTGGCACAAAATACAGGTTCAAAACCTAACAAACACAAAAGGGAACAAGCAACAATGAAAGAGCATTTGCACCTGGGGCCTTTTGAAGTGCGAGGATGATTAGGAGGCCATGATGGATGGCCAATGGGCAAATTTGGGCAAAATGCCAGGGTTATACTCCCACTGTTTTTCTGAAGTATCCTGGGATTTTAAATGACCACAGAGTCAGGACCTCGTTTAAAGTCTCATCTGAAAGACAGTGCTTGTTACAGTACCACACTGAGCACCCCTGTTGGCCTCACTAACCTCTCCCAGCAGCAACCTAGTTTTCCCAGGAGGTCTCCCATCCAGGTACTGACCAGGCTCAGCCCTGCTTAGCTTCAGTGGGAAACTAGTCTTAGGCTACAGGGTGATATGGCTGCTGGCTTCCTTCAACTAGCAGGTGGTGCTTTGACTATAATTGAATATTGCTGTGTAGATGTCTTCAGGCCAGGACTCTTATCAAACATGTGACGTTTAGGGCAGATCAGACAGTATGACTGACAACAGTTTCCTGTTTCATGATGAAAGATCAGACTTTGTCGGCCGCCACAGACACACTCTTCAGCCAAAACTCAAGCGCTTCACAATTTAACATCACCAAGGCCTTAAGATTAGACTGACCAGATATGTTGTTCTGGTAAAATCTTAATGAGAAGTTAATTCAACTTTCCTATTGCCCACAGGTGGCACTATGACTAACTGAATATTGTCATGTAAATGTCTTCAGGTCAGGACTGGCCATCACCCACATGCCCTTCGGGGAAAACCACAATTAACATCGCTAAGGCCTTTACAGTGGCTATTTGACTTTTCAGATTTTGCACCAGAGTCTTTTGTGTCTACCGAATGTCATACTTGTACATGAATTGTAGCTCAAACGACGCTTAAATTGTTTGATTTACAAGCAATGATCAGTACATAAGTACAGTGCAATTTGTGTATTATTCTGTATGTGTTGAGCTCTTTAAGAACGACCTTCTCCCTTTATGTGCATGTATCAAGACTGCATAAGAGTTATGTGAAAACGTGATATGTTCTGTTGACAAACCCTGTTAATGAAATGCATCGCGTTCACATGGGGGTGTTAATTAATGGGATGTACAGCACACACTTTGAGAGCACAAGAATATTAGGAGTTCAAAGCAACTACATCAGCCACAGTGCTTCATGGGACAAGGGTTTCTCTGCAGAGTTCTTTAAGAATGATTTGCTAGCCAAATCTAAGAGTATCATGGATATGCTTTTCAACAAATATTGTAATGTAAAGTGACATCTTCAAATGGAGAAACAACCTAATGTGTTGGCTTTGTTTAAATCCACTTGGGGTTCAGAGTATTTATGTTTTTCCCCAGATATAGTATAATTATGTAGGTTTCAGTAATTCAGTGTAAATTTATTTACCTCAAAAGACTGGAAATGATGACCTGCCCCATAAACATAGTAACATGACAGCTTAAGATAAACTGACAAACTAAAAGTCAATATAAAGTCACTTTCAAATAACATGCCATTTAATAACAAAAAGCATTAACTATGCTGTTTTTGTCCATTCAAATTAGTGTAACTTCTGAACATTGACTCCTCTAGGGAAAAGGTCTAATAGTGCCACATTGTAACAGTTACAACATTCCCTACCTGCACAACTGGGATTTAAACCTGGCTGGTGTCTTCTGGTTAGAACAGCATTAACGATCTCAACTTTTACATAAGATTTCTCTTTAGATAAACTTAAATGATTAACTTCAGTGACAGCTTTCATAGAATTAATGTCTAAACCATGTGTTACAACTAGCCCTGCTAGTGTGCATTTGTCTACCTTTGCAAGTCGCATGCAAGCATAGGTTGAAGACTAAATGGGACTTGCAAAGGTACAGTAAGCGCCAACAGAATAAGGCACTCTTTCCAAGTCAAAAGCAGTTAAACAGACATGAAGTGACAAGTCAGATACAAGCAAGGATTGATGTCAGTTTTATTGAGAAACTTTCTTTTGCCCATGAACCATTACAGGACCAAGTGTGGCCTTCCTTCCCACTGAACGCCTAGAGGGAGAAAAAGAGCCACATTAGAGCACGTAATGTCAAAAGCAACCTTAAAAGCAAGAGCTACCAACCTCCATAGGAGCAGCAGCAATTCCACCATCAGGACCACATGTGGAGTCACAGCAACCACAAACTTGGTCGTTTCCATCAGCAGCAAACCACCTGAAGACAGACAAGAGCACATTCAACATGAGCCAAGACGGCTGAAAGAAAACAATTAAGTGCAACATACCCATTAGCAAAGGAACAGGATTTGTGCTGAGCATCACTGGGTGCAGAAGCAATAGTTGCCTTCAGAACACATGTTATGTAGATCTGCAAGGGATGACAGACAAGTCAGAAAGTCAAAGCAGATGGGAAGTTGAATGAACTCATGCTATTCATAGTACATACAGAAGGACTGGAGCTCTCCTGGAACATGAATGCCTCCAGCTGGAACTGGATCTTGTCAACCTGGGACCGAGGCATGAAGCGGAGCTGGAAGCTGTAGCCTTGGCATCCACAAAGCACCTGATGATAATCACCACAAAGCAACTCATGAAAGTCAACTCTAGAATGTCAAGCAACTAGACCTTAACCATGATTCTCAATGACTGGGTTTAAAAACAAAACAAAAACTAAAACGGTCCTATAGCATCATGGGCCATGTCCCTACCCATAGTTCTCAATCAAGGAGTATCTTGGAAGAGAGTTCATCAGGCACTTGAGTGGCCACACAGCTGTCCACAAACACACGCAGAGGCACATGATTGTACTGCTTCACAGATGCCTCGATGTTAAGAACACCACCCAGGAAATAGGAGTATGAAGGCCTCTGATAGGACCAATCGTCTACAAAGGAAAAGGGCACAGTTAGGCACAAGTTAAACTTATTTCATTAAAAACCTGCACCTACCAATCATGAGCTTCAGGAGAACAGCAAGACTTCTTCACCAGCCTCCGTTGAGGCATAAGGGACCCATGTTGGCCTCAAAGCATCACTGCTTACATTTTGAAGCCTGTGGTTCATGAAAGTGCCCATTAAATGGTCTCCCAGATGCAGAAGCAGACAGTCACAGACCACTTACCTTTGATAATGGCATTGTACACCAACAATTGCACTATCGGTCCGGGTAATCGGAGTACCTGCAAGAGCCTCAGGGGTGTAGGTAAGAGAGAAGGTGTAGACAAGCTCATCCTCATTCATCTGTAAGAGATTGTGGTTATCAACAAGGTCATCCAAAATACAAATGCACTCATTGCAACGAATGGGAGAATACATTGTGTAATAGTGGAATGATTCCTAAAGAGCTTAGATCTTTCAATTTGACAGTCAATGTTTGAGACAATTCATCTACTTTTATTACGACCTAGTAGTATGTACTCTTTCTGTGAAGTACATACTTGTGTGTAACAAGAGTATGCAAGCTTTGGGACGGACTACTTTGTCATCTATAATTGATTTGTCACTTAGTTTCATGCATCCCGTCACTGACTTAAATTTCCTACCGTATCTGAGAGAAATGTAGTAGCACATGAGCTGCCATTCGTGGGTCTTTAATGCAGAGACGCTGCTCATGTGTTTGCGGTTTAAATATAAATGTTGGCTTTAAAAAAAAGTTAATGGCCAAACATATTATAAAAGTTCACAATGATGAAAATGTGGATGACACTGAATAAATAGCTTTTCGTCTGGTTAGATATTCAATTGATCACTCAAACCGCTTTACCACTCCACTGAACTCACATCTGTCATGTTTGTAGTTTAAACACTACCTGCATTTGTAGCTCTAATCAAATCCTCATCCAACTCACTATGGGTTGTGGGCAATATCAGCCGTTAGAGTGGGTGTCGATCTGCACTTAATTTTTTAACATACTACAATTTGGGACTTACTAATTATTTTCAAATAACATTTAGTACGGATAGTATGCGAATTGGGACGCAGCAAAGCACTTAGGATAGAACATGCATATTGGCTTTTCATGAAAGAACTTGGCTACCCTCTGCCATATACAACCCATTTAGATTTAGGAGTTCTTACCATCTGCACGCTGTTGCAGTTCTGTAATTCATACTCAAAGATGAGCACCCTAGACGCAGAGTCCAGACCAACAACAGGACATCCACCTAAAGAAAGACCAGCTGGCTCAATCAACTGACCATTGCTAAACAAGTCCTGCTGGACCTCTACAAGAACACGGTCCTCTCCGCATTGAACCGCCACACTGCTGGGAGTCACGGGTTGCCTCAACTGAAAGTCCACCGCCAACTCGCTCTGCACCTGGGAACGACAGGATACCTCCACTCCAAAGGCTTCACTGGACCCTGCAACAGCTGCTTCTCCTGAAGGCCAAAAGGCTCCTGTGCAAGGCCTCTGGATGCAGGACCCAAAGGACTCTGAAACTGAGAGGGTTGCAAAGGGTTCCAGATCCCTGGAGGAGAAAGGGCTGGACTTCTGGAAGCTGGATCTGACTTTGGCCCCACGCTTCTTGGACTTTGACTGTATCTCAAACTTCCCCAAGTATCAGGCAGATCAAATGCAACAACCAAAACCACCACTAACACACCTTTCAAAAGCTCCATCCTGGCAAACTTTGACACAAATATCACAACACACACCAGTGCTTGGCTTTGCTATTTTGTACAGCTTTGAATGAAGGTTGCTCCTCCCCTTTTAGTTTAATTGATTACGTTTGATTCTCCTCTGGACCTGTAGAGTTTATGCATCTCTGGGACCCACAGCTCAGGTAGGGCATGTTGTAACTGTTAGACCTATGTTATTCTATACTTTAATTCTATAGAGGAAACAATGAGAAAAAGGAGTCAATGTTCAGAAATTATGGTTTTTAACTATGCTGTTTTTGTCAACTCAAATTAGTATATTTATAGTTATTTAATGGCATGTTATTTGAAATAGAATTTTTATTTATTGACTTTTAGTTTGTGTGTTTTTTTGTCTGATAACATTTTAAGCTGTCATGTTACAATGTGTTTATGGGGTAAATCAAGAAATATACACTGAATTAATTAAACAAACCTACATAATTATATTAGATGTGGGCAGAAAACACTCGACCCCAAGTGGATTTACACAGAGAAAGTCAAAAAGCATTAGGTTGTTGCCAACTCTCCCCTTCTTTTGAAGAGTCACTTTACATTACAATTTTTTTCGTGTTGAAAAGCATATCCACGATACTCTTAAAGATTTGGCAAGAAAATCATTCCAAAAGAGCTCAGCAGAGAAAAACTTGTCCCATGAAGCACTGCGGCTGATGTAGTTGCTTTGGACTCCTAATATTAATGTGCTCTCAAAGTGTGTGTGTATCGTCCCATTAACGCAGCCACTGCCACATGTGAACCTGATGCTATTTCATTAACAGAGTTTGTGTCATCAACAGAACATATCACGTATTCACATAGCTCTTGTGCATACTTGATACATGCACACAAAGGGGGAAGGTCGTTTTTAAAGTGCCCGACACTTTTAGGGTGCTTGGGTATTGAAAAAGTGTTACAGCACTTGTGTAGCAGGGCAGTCTAGGTCCCGCCCTATTAAAGCGTCGTTGTTACCTGAATGATGGGCGCGACAGCCTATTGGCTGCCGTTCTGGGTGTTAATTAGTTTGTCACCTGGGTGCGCATCGCAATCGCTGTTTTGTGTGGGCGTGTGCGCAGCTCTGCAGGAGTATGTACCTAGCTGTTTGGCAAACATTGCTGCTAGTGCCTATGTGTAACCCCTCCTGTTCGAACCGCCCGCTCGCAGGACTCGAACCCTGGTCCGCCGGCATGAGAGTCAGGCGCTCTAACAAGGAGGCTAAAGGCACAGTTCAGAGTGCATAGTGTGAGTACACCTAAAGCTTTTTCTCATACACAGATATTGCCTATTTATGAATTAAATTCATGCTCCACTTCCTGCTTTGCTACTGTTCGGACGCTCTTGCTTACTGCTCCGCGCTTTGCTCTATCGCTTCTATATTTTATCTCGTAATTTCGTAATTTCAACTTCTGTAAATCAGCACAGTGCTCAAACAACAAAGCTTGACTTCAATGATAAAATTTGAAACTCTGGTGACTGGATTACTACAAAAAAGCGGAATATTTCATCCAACCAGCCTCCCACTGCCATCAGCTTACATTCTGGAGAAGGGAAAACACAGCTGCCTACATTCAAAAGGATAAGAAAATGCCTCCTCTAGAATCTACTTGCTGCACAAACTGCCACAGACTTTTACAGAGGATTGCAGTTCTTGAAAGTTATTTGCGGAACCACCGAACCAGACGAATCACACAGAGCTTCAAAATGAACGCCCTCAGCACACTGCCGGTGAGTCCCATAAACATAGTGCTACCCAACAGGGGAAACAAATAACTGATCAACACACTAATCGATGGCACAAACATGGAGCAAGACCCAAAGGGACCCGTGACATCAGATTGTCACGTCACATACTCCAACATTAGCATGCTCTACCCCAGACACAAGGATTGCAAACGCTGATTTCCTACCACCAACTATACAACTTGAAAACAGATTTGAAGTATTAATGAATGTGGGTGATGAATCCCCAAATGTGATGAATGTAAACGAACACAGATCGTATCAGCCCGCAGCTAACACTGATACCAACAGGCGCTCAAGGTCGAGCAGACAGCGGCACTCAGCTCAGAGCGCAGCCGAGCCCAGGACTCTGATAGTGGGGGACTCCACAGTATGAAACATTAGCAGCAGGGATACAACTACATGCTGCCTTCCACAAGCTACAGTTTCTGACGTAAACAGGGAAATTCAGAACATTCTGATGAAACATAAGACTGCAAATCGACTTGTCATTCATGTGGGGAAAAACGATATTCAGAGAGAGCAGTCAGAACTCATTAAGGGATTTCAATGTACTTTTTGAAACACTTAGAAAACTAAAAGTTCAACCGTTCATCAGTGGACCACTTCCAGCAAGAGGAACAAATAGGTTCTCACGGTTACTTGGGCTTAATACATGGCTGCAAAAAACCTGTAACATGAAGGGAGTGAACTTCATCGACAACTTTAATCTATTCTGGAGCCAGAGACAATTGTTTACATCAAATGGCCTTCACCCAAACAAACTTGGTGCAAGAGTGCTAAAGGACAATATTCACTTTTCCCTACCCCATCCCTCAGCTGTGTGTGCTAACTCACTCGACCTGAATGGCACACACACACCTGATCAGACTATGGACGACTACAGGACTTAATTTCAGCATCTGAATGGACATGCAGCTGACACACTCCACAAGGACACTGATAACATCACGCAGCCACAACAGCCACTGCTCACGGACACACTCCCAGCTGAGTCCTGCCCACAGTGCTCACCACAGACAGACTGTGACATATTAGAACTAACACAGATTGAGGGACTGAACAGTAACATCTCTGCCCATACTGTGGAGGTGCACGAAAGGGTGGGCTCTAAGGGGGGTCAGACTAGTGAACTGTTACGCTTTATGACTAGTCTGAACAGGAAACTGCATGAAATGTCTAAGTCACTCCATGAAATGGATGATAACATAATTCAGCCTCCGATAACACCAGAACAACAGCCACCCTCACCAGACATGTTATTCCTCTCTCAAGCATCCCGCTTCTGAGCTTCTCAGAGAGAATGGAGCAAATGGTCTATGCTGGAACCAGACTATCACACTCGATTTCTGCGAGCCCCAGATATCAACCAAAGAGCGTCGAGCCCCACAACCATCAAAGCCTGTGGGCCCAGCTCGCTCTCAGCCTCCTCCTGTGAGATTTCTTCGGTCACAACGCCAGGGCCAACACCCTCCTCCATCTGTTGTAGGTGAACCAAAAACAACTGATACCAGCTCTCAGTGATGTGTGTTGGGTCCCCGCCATGATAACAGTAACTTTATCAAATGTTTACAGAACGAAAGGAACCCAGTGTGCCTGTCTCTTTCTCTATTTCAGTTCTGTTACGTGATAGAAAGTGTAAGACCTTCTCAGACCGTATAGCAAACCCATCTAATCTGCTGCCTATTACATGTCAAACTAAGATTACTGTGGGGGAAAATTTATACTGTTAAGTTAGCACTTTTAAATATCCGTTCACTTAAGAACAAATCATTTCTAGTCAATGACTTAATAACCACAAACAACCTAGATTTTTTGCTTCTAAATGAAACTTAGCTTGAAGAAAACTGCAGTGCAACAGTCCTCAATGAAACAGCCCCTCCTAACTTTACTTTTATGAGTATGTCCAGAGCGTTTAGAAGAGGTGGGGGTATTGCAAAAAGAGTGGCAGACAGAAAGCACCTTGGAGAAACTCAACGGCAGTGCAAATAATGAAAAGACAATGCAGGAAATCTGAACGCATGTGGCGGAAGACAAAACTTATAATCCATTATAACATCTATAAAGACAGCCTTCATGATTTCAATGTGGAACTAGGCAAGGCTAGACAGACCTTCTTCTCAAATATTATAAACAGAAACATAAACAACACGCACTCTTTTGCTACTGTAGAGAGACTGACAACCCCACCCCAGTCACATTCCCAGTGAAATGCTCTCTGACAGCAAATGCTGTGAGTTTGCTTCCTTCTTCTCAGAGAAAATCAATAATATCAGGAAGGCAATCAGCACATCCGTAAGTTGCTTTGGGGTCAGTCAGATCAGACACAACCTCGGAAAGTTACTATGTCTGATTTTGAAGCAATTGATTATAAAATTTTAGAATCACCTTAAAACATCAACCTGCCTCCTTGACACACTCCCCACTTCTTTTTTTCAAAAGTGTGTTAACTGTTTAACTGTTTAGAAGATCTGGCTAAACTCATCACTTCTCAATGGGAATTTTCCAACTCCTTAAAACTCCCTTAAAACCGCAGTAGTTAAGCCTCTTCTGAAAAAGAGAAATCTGGATAACTCCATATTGAACAACTTGAACAATCTCAAATCTCCTTCATAGGCAAGATCATTGAAAAAGTTGTCTTCAGTCAGCTGAACAAATTCTTAAGCTCAAGCGGACGACTTTGACAATTTTCAATCTGGTTTCGACCGCATCACAGCACAGAAACAGCGCAGAAGATCATAAATGATGATATTCGCCTCAATACAGATACAGGCAAACATCAATTCTGGTACTAATCGACCTCAGTGCTGCATTCGACACTGTTGACCATAACATACTTCTTGACAGGAAACTGGGACTCTGGGATGGTTCAGGTCGATGGAAGGAAGAGGTTATTATGTGAATATAGGTGACCATAAGGTCTGACTGACATCCATGACTCCTGTGGAGTCCCACAAGGGTCAATTCTAGCACCACTCCTATTCAACCTGTACATGCTGCCACTGGGCCAAATAATGAGAGAGAACCAAATGGCTTACCACAGCTATGCTGGACACCCAGATCTACTTAGCACTATCACCTAATGACTACAGCCCCATTGACTCCCTGTGCAAATGCATTGATGAAGTTAACAGTTGGATGAGCCAAAACTATCTCCAGTTAAACAAAAACAAAACTGAAATCATTACATTTGGAAACAAAGATGAAATTCTCAAGGTGAACGATATCTTGAGACAAAAGGTCTAATAACAAAAATCAAGTCAGGAATCTTGGTGTGATTTTGGAGTCAGACCTGAGTTTCAGTTTCAGTACTATAGCTTACTAATTTCTCAAGAATCAAACAGCAGAAACTATCATCTGGTTTCAAATCAGCAGATGCTTTGTTCTAGAGCTTTCATCACTCGTTCATGCTTTCATCACCAGCAGGGTGAGGACTATTGTAATGATCTTCACGACAGCTGCAAGAACAGAATTGCAGCTGCAGAAGATATGACCATAACACGCCAGAACAGGTTCCAGAACCATATGGATCCATTAGTATAGTCCTCAGGTCCTTACACTGGTACTGGAGATAGAGATTCAGATTTACTTTATTTGGCACACAACCAGATACACAAGTGCAACAGTAGGTGCAATGCTTTCTTAGGTGCTATTCCAAGCAACATAGTAACATGACATGAGACATATGACAACAAAAACACAACTGTATATACAAGTGCAACAGTAGGTATTCTTACTCCGTTCCAACAGCATAGTGACAAGACATGGGACATACGATGACCAAGACAACATAATCAGCTGAGGGGTTCACACCAAGGCAGCCATTTGCGGCGCCACTTTGAACCACAATATAGAAAGCAGATTCGCAAGCATACATATGCAACAAAAACATAACATAGCATGACACAGTACATGTGGTCACGTGCTGGCATTTATTGTGTGGGAATATGAAGGCAGGGGGAGAGAAGAGAGAGAGATTGTGAGAGGTAGACGGATGGAGGGGGGCTGGGATGGGGAGGGTTATGTGTGGTGTGAGTAAGAGTCTGAGTTGTGTTGTGTGAGAATGGCAGCCACAACTTCAGATGTTTTCAAAGTTCAGTTCAATGGCTTGTCCTTGAAGAGAGATAAGGCAATGCACAGGGAGTGATAGCAAGAAACCGTCTGACAGGCTGACCTCCCAACCGAGAGAGATAGGAGAAGGAGAAGTTACTTTTTAATTTGTATTAATCCATTTTTTCTGATCTTCGGTCATTTGGCCGGATCATAAATAATCAAACCATTCTGATCCTCAGCGTTCCTGGCGAACCGGTTCATGCAGTGACTTAGACATTTCATCCAGCTTCGCAGTCAGACCGGTCAGAGTCCGTAAAAGTTCACCAGCCTGACCCCCGATGGAGCCCACTCTTGCCTGCGCATCCGCAGTCCGGACTGAGATGTTACGGTTCAGTTCATCAATCAGTATCACTCTCTGATCTAATACCTTCAGTCGGTCACACACATCCCCGAAGTGCCCATTAATTTCCGCAGACAGCGGCTGGGTGAATTTGCTGGCAGCTGTCTTACCAATCTTCCGATAGGTCAGGGCAATCCCAAGGCCGAGGAATAGGGACCCCGCTATCACAATTCCAATTATGAATAAATCTTCCACGTCCTCCACAGACAGAGCCTCCAGACACACGGTTTGCCAGGTGTTCCAGGCGTCCATCGTGTAGCCCGCAGCGAAGGTCCCGTCCGGGCAGGTGGGTTCTCCCGGAGCACCCTTTCTTAGTGAAAAAATCTTGTCAATCGCGCTGAGGGACCAGTTAATCAATACATTGCAGATATGCTGATTAAATACAAACCCATCAGATCACTCAGATCATCAGGATCAAGTCAGCTAGAAATACCAAGAGTTCACTCAAAGCAAGGAGAGTCTGCGTTCAGCTATTGTGCCAGCCGTAGCTGGAACCAGCTTCCAGAAGAGATCAGATGTGCTCCAACAGTAGCCACATTCAAATCCAGACTCAAAACACATCTGTCCAGCTGTGCCTTTACTGAATGAGC
This sequence comes from Gobiocypris rarus, assembly GCA_023029165.1. NCBI lineage: Eukaryota > Metazoa > Chordata > Actinopteri > Cypriniformes > Gobionidae > Gobiocypris > Gobiocypris rarus. The sequence continues at coordinate 32,734,713 of CM040935.1, read as the reverse complement.
ACTGTGCCACTGTACGTCCAGACTCAAAACACATCTGTCCAGCTGTGCCTTTACTGAATGAGCACTGTGCCACTGTACGTCCAGACTCAAAACACATCTGTCCAGCTGTGCCTTTACTGAATGAGCACTGTGCCACTGTACGTCCCACTGATTGCACCTATTCTAATCTATGCATCATCTTAATTTTTATTTTTATTTTATTTTTTATTTTTTATCTATATATACTGTAATAATTTTATTCTTTTTAAATATCTTTACAACTATATATTTCTATTGTCTTCTTATTTTAAAAATTCTCTTTACAACTGTTTTAATTATCCTGTTTTTATTTTTAAGTCTTACACGTGGTATTCTTAATTCTTATCACTATTTTAATTTCATTTTCCATGTAAAGCACTTTGAATTACCATTGTGTATGAAATGTGCTATATATATAAACTTGCCTTGCCTTGCCTTAAAAGAAAAACGTGGGCAAAACTGTCTCTCTTTGTAAACTTTGTTCAATGCATGCGAGTGCTGCCGTATATCCGAATATGACCAGTCGTTTTTGTGTCATCACCGGGTGTAGAGCCAGAAGAAACGAATGAGAACTCACGGGCGCTGTGAGAAGTCTTTGTGCACTCATCCGAAAGCACGCACTCGTCTCACAGCGCAAATATCTAGTTGTCTTTCAAGTCTAGCACTTAAACGGACAAACTCAGACAAAAAGTATGTCAACATGTCCATCTTTATGAGTATCCTTGCAAACATAGTCTGTATGCCTTAAGTGAACTGTATACAGTCGAGAAAGACGACGCATTTAGGTGCATTAGGTCTCTTAAAGGGGCAGTCGCCTTTACTGCGGTCTGTTTAATGTCAACAAAAGACAAGGACATCACTCATTGCTCTTGATTGAATAGTTTTTGTAAGTTTAATAAGGATTAATCTTTAATTTAAACAGTTAGATATGCAGTTATTTTATGTTTGATTACTTTATTAAATTTCTGTACCATTTTGCAGCCCAGTAGGCCTGTACATTATTATTTAACGACACATGAGTGAGTTCAAGTTAAACATTTTTAATTTGAATTTTATTTTATACTGTGCATTGTTGCTATGTGCTAAATAAATATTTGCATAATTTGTAATTGATTTATTGTTTGAAACTTTAATATTAATTTAAGCAATTGCAATGCCTTGATTTTTAGTAAAAATGCAATGGTACTAATAATTGGCATAATTTATTTTGGTGTTTCGGTTTTCGGCCTTGGTTTCCTCTTTTTCGGTTTTCGGTTTTGGCCAAGAATTTTGATTTCGGTGCATCCCTAGTATACAGTTCACTTAAGGCATATTCAGACTATATGTCTGCTAGGATACTCATTAAGATGGACGCTGACATACTTTGTGAGTGAGTTTGTCCGTTTAAGAGAGAACTCAGTATTTGCGCGCTGTGAGATGAGTGTGCACTTTCGGATGACTGCATTGAGACAGATGTTTTCACAGCGTGCGAGTTGTCATTCGCATCTTCTGGCTCTAACGTTACATCTGGTGATGACGGAGAAAATGTCATATTTGGACATACGGCAGCACTCGCATGCATTGAACAAAGTTTACAAAGAGAGACTGTTTTGCACACAACAACAACGATAATAAAAGAAAAACGTGATGACGGTGGAAACGACTGCTCATATTCCAACATACGGCAGCACACGCATTCAATGAACACCGTTTACAAAGAGAGACCGTTTTGCCCACGTGTTTCTTTTATTATCGCTGTTGTTGTAGTGTATCACTGAGGAGCCAGCACGTGTATCCATCAACAGAAACAGAAACAAAGCATTATTTTCAAGTTGCAACCCATAGATGTGTCATCAGATGTGAGATGAACAACATATGTCCACACTGGAGACATGTTGCTTGTTTAGACCGTTTTGACAAGCACGTGCAGGTTGCGGTTTCTGTTTGTGTCATCACAACATTTTGGCTGTATTGTTTTGGAGATAATTTTCGGTGGCCGAATATTCGTTTCATCCCCTAGTATGATATTAATTTTGTAAATCTCTTTGTTTTGGTTATTAATGTTTTTTTTTATTTAAAACAGGTAGTAATATGGCAAAGAGAGTCAAAGTGGAGGTAGAAGGATTTCTACATGATGTTTCCGAGATGTGCCAGAGTGGAGACCGCTACAAATATTTCACAGCTTTGCTGCAAGAGGCGCAAAGAAACTGTCGAGTTGTGATTTTTGACCTTCAGAAGCATGCTACATTTAGGAGTGCTGAAAAAGACCGGTATGTATTAAATGTTTAAAATGGGCTACGTTTAATAGAGTTTGGCTGTAAGGGAAATAAAATGTATGTTTGATTTAATGTTGATATGTTATATATTTATAATTATAGATTTCATCTGTTGGTCATTAATTATAATGAACATTTTATTGATTATGTTGTTTAATCAGTAGGGTGTTATTGATTTTGTTATTTTAGGCAATTAACATACACAAACACAAAATTTAATTCCTATGGATGTTCTTTATACTCTAACCATTTGTTAACTTCTGTTTATTAACTGCAATAAGAAGTTAGTTTGAATAATTGAGTTCAATTTGCTAATGAGGGTTTTTGTGTTATGGTTGTATTGACATACACACACACACGCACACTCATACGCACACACACACAGGCTTGACAGTAAGTCGTGTCAGCTTGCTAAATGTGAGTAGATTCGAGTTGTGGTGGATAAGCAGCCACTGTCACTTTTGTGAATATTTTCAGCTTAAAGATTGTTGTTTTAGATTTAATTATTTAAATTGCAATTTTTATTGATTAGTCAGGATAGGCAGAATTGCACTGAATGACAAACAACAGAAGGCGCTCCCTTGTGTGCTTTTTTCTTTTTTGTTGCATGTGATATATTTTATCAATGTGCCTGAATAGTCAAATACATGTGCACATAGATGTGAAAATGTTTTTTGTGTGGAGTATTTCGCATAAACACTATAGGTTATTGCATAAGTGTACATAAACAATTGGCTAATAATTGGATATTTTTTGAATATTATGGCCATGTATTGAACAATTATGAAATACCTGGCTGTCATCAATGTTAATCAAACAACAAGAAATGTTAAATTAATGTATATATATTAAATCAAGCTAATGTATTAGAATTTTCAATTTGTTTTTATTTTATTAACTAGAGTACTATAATTTTTTTTGTAATTTGCCTTTTTTCTTTTATACAGTCTAACAAAAATAATGAATTGCTCATTTGCACATAACAGGTGATATTTAATGTACTTAAATGATAATTTTCTGAATGGCATCCCGACTGAAAATGTGTTTCTGATTTCATATGACACTGACGCTTCAATAAACAATTAACACAAAGTTACTTACATTTTAGATGCAAATATATTGACTGTTTATTGTTCTATTTTCAGCAATTCCAAATAAAAAGATGCAATGACCTGTTCACAAACAATTCTTGAGCAAATTAGCGTTTATTGTAGATTAAGGATCATACAAAGTCTACATGGGGCTGGGATAGACTACACAATTTGTAAAATGTGAATAGATTTTTAAATACTAGGCATCAGACACTTCCCAACTTTGTGAATGGTTACCGAGAGAAGCTGGGCATCATACACTACCAGACTTTAAAATAGTTTGTAACACAAACTTAATCAAGTTCCTGCCTGCTAGGAGACTACTGGGTACGCAATAAAGCAATTTTATTCACTTCTGCAAGTGAAACGTAAATTATTTATACATTTTCATATTCCAATGTTAAATTATAATTTCATGAAGAATGTTATACGATTAATGTTTTTAAATGTAGAGATATGAAAGGTATGACAATGCAATATATTTAAAGCAAAGACTGCCAGTAGGTGGTGCACAAGTGCAATATGGCAATATTTAATGTAAGTTAATACAATTAATAATTTGCAGCTGTTGACGCTTTTCATAATGTTTAAACACGTATCACGAGAAATCATTAATGTAAAACCTGTAATGGTAAATATTAACATAATGAATGAATTAAAGTTTATTTTAGAATTTGGTTTGGTAATTATGTCAATTCAAAGGTAACAACAAATTAGTAACGTTACTTACGTGGTTGTTTGAAAAAATTAGAGTCTATGATTGATATACTACGTGACTTTCTATGGAATCTATCAGCTGAAATCCGCATATTGGCTCTGACTTTTGTCAAGTAGTAACAACTTGTTCAGACTGCAATTTATAGGGTAAAACTTGTGTAGTGTATTCCAGCCTTACAGAAGAACTCATGACATTAGAAGTAGCATAGTGGCAGAAGCGTAATTATCAGTAGAAAACTGTATTACTCGCATAACTTGTTTTACAGTAGTCAAATCTGTGTTTAATTGGCCTAAAGGTAGTTATTGTTTGTTATAAAGTTTTAAATATATGAAATGTTTTTTCACAAATGCATCGTTTTGGTTCAGATGGACTTTAATCCCATGAAACCATGTGAAGTACTTCTGTCATATTTACAGTATTGTAAATTATAAAAGTTTTTCCAAATAATCTGATGTCAGTACCATGTAATACCACATTGTATCATACATTTATTTTAGTGCACAAAGATGGGGAAATATGTGTTTATTTAATTTGTTGCCAAAATAACTGCTTGCAGCTTCAAACCTGTAACTAGTAGTAAAGGGTGAATGTTGATGTACTATAGATTTTATTTTATTTGATATAGTTTTTGTGTGTGTGTGTGTTTCAGAATATTAACGACTTCAAATGTGTGGTTAAACATTAAGAGAGTAGTAGTTAATGTTCATATTATTTGATTCTATAAGTAAAGAACCGACTGATTACATAATAAAGAATAGATCTTTGTATTTGTTAATTTTTTTTTATAGATCTATTGAAACCATTTTGTTATAAAATTTCCTGAAATAAGTTGATAAAGGTTTTTAAATATTACTGTATAGAGGCAAAAGTAAACTGCATGAAATAAACTCAATATATAATTATACATATCATAAATTACACTTTCAATAACTTATTGAAATGAATGACTTGTTTGTCACTAAATGAGTTTGGGTATTTTGCATTTGATTGCTAGTAAAGTTTTGGTAATTTTATCTGCATGTATTGGTTGTCATATGGAATTAATATAGTTTTTGTTTTGTTATTTTTAGGTCAACGTGACTGTTAAAGTTCTTCAACTGACTGAGGATCGGGAAACTTTTACTAGATCACATCATAAAATGAAAAAAAGAGTCTATGATGTTGCAGACCAAACGCACAGCATCTCGCTTTGTGTATGGGGAGGTGAAATTCTGGAAAACGGCAATTGGTTCAACATGAGCAATGTTTCGTGAGGCAGTTTAATGACGAAACAACTATATCGACAACAGCTCAGTCAAAAGTTACCCAATTAGAAGACCTGAACATTGAGGTAGCTGAAATTGCTGATAACTCAAAAGTGTTCGAAGGGCAACTGGTTACTGCAGGCGTTACCGTGGATTACAAGTGCCCCAAGCAACATGTTGTCCCTAATGTCAATTTGTCAGTTTCAATCACAAGATGCCTACAGTGTGGAGCTTATTTTAAAACAGTTGCAGCTTCAACAGTTTTATGCGAAGGTGACTGTGGATGATTGTAAAGGCCAGATGACAGATTTTGTCATTGATGACTTTATACTGCGCCAATTGCTGGAAGTCGGATCTCAGAAGATCTTCGAGACTGACATTCTGGTCACAAAGCTGCTTGGAGCTGAGGGCATCCAATTGAAGTCCAGGGGCAACCGCATTGTGGCAGCTTTGTTTTTGCCTTCATGCTCTAAGCAGATGGATGTAGCAAATGCAGTCACAACTGGAAGTTGCAGCAACTCTACGGTGTCCATGGAAGAAAGTCTCATGTTGGAGGAGTTTTTTAGGACTGACAATGGTGAAGACTTGAGCTCCCTGGATACTTTGCATGACAAGGAGACTGAGAAGGTTGAAGAGGCTGGAAAGAGTAACATTACGGATTGTTTGAAAGGAGAAGAGTCCCTTAAAGGATCTGTGGAAGTATCAGTTCGCCCGAAGCATGCCAAGAGTAACACAAATTTGAAATCTTCAGGAAAGACTGGGAAGAAAAAGTAACAACTTTTTAAATTGTAGTGATTACAAATTTTGTTGTTCCATGTTTGGAAGTGTGGTAGATAATGTGTAAAATTGAGATTTTGGGAATTATTGTAAACACGTTTTGTGTTTAAAAAAGATTAAAGTTCAAAGTAGACACTGTTTAGGGTAAAAGAGGATTATACTGTGAAATGTAGCAATTTGTGTTGCTTTGTAGAATTATAATGTGACGTATTTTAAGTTTATATAATTAGTTGTAGGAGATTCTAGCAGTTAATTGCGCAGTTTTATTTGTAATGTTAGAGATAAATGTTTACATTGATGTTTGTTTAGAATTGGTACATTTATAAATGAAGGACAATATTTTGTTTAATTGGATTTTTAAAGATTTAGTATATATTTATTAAAGTATATATACATTTTATTTATTTATTTTTTTTGAGCATTTTTTATTTAGAATGTCAATTATTGTTCATATATTTTATTTATGTTTGTTTGAAAATAAAAGTTTGAACCCTTGCTCTGAGGTTTTGTGTTTTAATTTCCAAATGTTTTTAAGTAATTCCACTGACTGTAGTATTTTGTAAATAGTGGTAACAGATAAATTATTTGTACAATAGAATGAAATGATTGGTCAATATGAAACAGTTTTTTATTTTATTTGTGAAAGTTCACGCAAACATGTTTGAAGGCATTTGTTATATTTTGTAGGTATGGAACATTCTATTTTATCAGTCATGATTTTCATAAAGTAGAAAGATTTAATTTTTACATTTTATTTGTTATTGTCAATAAATAGAAATAGTTTTCTTAGTTTAATTTTTTAACATGGGAAATTTGGATTTTAATGAATGAAACGATGATTAATTACTTGATTAGAAATTACTAGGAATTTATTTAATATGTATGAATTTGTAGTTTAGATATTGTTAACTGATATAGGGCAATCATCATAATTGACTTTTTGTAACAATTAGCATATTAGCAGGTTTGCATGTTAAAAATGCCATACAAATAGATTAATATAAAAAAAATTGGTATAGTTTAAGTGAATAAACTGAATGTATATTATTTGTTGGTATAGGACTTTTTTTTGTCATTGTTGGATTATTTGTAATTGTATAACATTAGCTGTTAATAATAATAAAAAGTGCAGATTGTGAGATTACAGTTTGTGTGTTTAAAGTCCCCTTGTAGCATAGTATTAAATAGGGCACCATTTTAGTTAACAGTTATTTGGTGTCCAAAAGTGCAATGGAT